>JAOPSE010000121.1:5622569-6828771 GCA_029449295.1 Zea luxurians | reverse complement strand
CTGGTGGTTGGGGAATGCCGAAGAAAAAGGAGGATGAAAAAAGTATGAGCTTGTTTGGCTTTCTTACCGGTTTAAGTTCCAAAAAAGATTCAGCAAACCATGCACTGAATGGCTGGAGCTAATAGAAACAATGTGCAATGAAATTGTCGGGAACTACACAAAGAAAGAAGATCAGCTAATGACAGCTGCCTTCAGCATCCGTGAAAAATGAAGGTTATAATCGTGTGTGATGGATGCTCTGAATTTTGAAGTACCCAGATTATGAGAGACTTGACGAAGGGGCTGAAGGAGAAAAAAGAAAAAGGGTTGTTAGTATCCTGAACAGACAGGTCATCCGGTCAGTTAAGGAAGACCAGAGGGCTATCAAGAAGCAGAAAATTGTAGCGGAGCCGAAGGATTCGGTTCCCAAGAAACGAAAGCTTGTCAGGATAACTCCTGTAGAGACAAAGGTACAAGATGTGCCAGACAAGACTGCAGACGCTTCTTTGCCATCGTTTGCTGATGTTTCAGAAATTTTGAAGGTAATGACTGAACCCATCCCTTTTGCAATGCTAAGTCTTATAAGGTCAGACCTGACTAGCCTATTGTAGTCAAAGGAGTCCGCTTCGGCTACCCAAGGGAACGCCGAGGGGCAGAAGAAACGGTGAATGATGAACATGATGCAGGCATTGAACAGACCCCGCCCCCGGCTTCGGTGGAAAAAAACTATTGTGTCTTCCGATGCTAAAGATACTGCCAGAGCCGAAGCTAATGAAGCTATGCCTGAAACCAATAATCTCGCTACCACAATGTCAGAAATTGATAGACTTATATCAGATGTGGTTCCTGAGAAAAACGTAGCCATGGCCCAAAGCGTCTCCTGGTAAGGGAAGAGAATTGTAAGAGACCTCTTCAGAAGATAAGAATTACGACATTCGGCACCTGGGTGGCCAACAACTTTTTGAAGAGGACATATCGTAATTGAAAGAATTTGCCATATCTTATGACTATCAGCCTAGGTCCCATGCTCTTCGGTCGTGTCGACGAAGAGATTTTGGGATGCATTCGCGACCGTGCCAAAGCTAAAATTATAAGCACATTATCGAAGAGCATAGGATTCCCGAAACTAGAGAAGGACATTAGCTGCTATAGAAGACAACACATTATCGACAGCTTATTTTACTCGAATTTTAAAGTAAGGTTCCTTTACTATTTTTTATTTCATAATGCCAATTTAAATATTTCAATAATGAGGTTCTAACTTTAATTCATCTTTCAGAGTCTGTGCTGAGCAAGGCCTTGAAAATGCTAGCAGGATGGACGAAGATAGAAAAATGAGTTTGTATCGAAGGCTTGGAAGAAAAGATTAAAAAACTTGAAACTTCATTGAAGGAAAAAGATAGCCTGCTACAATCAGCCGAAGGCTACCTCGCCGAAGCTCAATCTCAAATAAAAAATTGAGCAAAGAGCTGGAAGAGGCTCGAACACTTTTGGAAAGGAATTCGGATCGCTTCAATCGTGAGTCTGAAGTGTTGAATGGGACGATCAAGGCCGAGGTTGAAAAGAATGTCCAACTTAATGAAACAGTTAAAATTCTTCGGGATAAATGATTCAGTTTTGCTTCTCAATGTATTGCTCGGCTGAAGGGTATCTTCGTAACACCCCTAGTGTTACTGGTACTAAAACTTGGGCATAACATCATGTGCATTGACATCCCATATGTTTGTTACACCTAGAGTGCATTCACTAGGTACAAATTTCAAATAGGTTGTAATGATGTGGCTTGAAAAGTGCTTAACCCTAGGGTAGGGTACTTAACCCTGAATTAGGACTTATGGGTAAAGGAGAAGCTAGAATGAGTAAAAATCTCATGAAACATGAGAAATGATCACAAGGTATCACATTTTTATGGACTTTAGTGACACCAAAACCCTAAAGTACTCAAAACCCTAAAAGAAACCCTAAGAAAAACCCTAATTGAAAACCTAGGGGGTTAAATGTAAATTCTTGGCACTTTTGGACTAAAGTGCAAATATCAAAGTAATAGAACATTAAAAATCAAGTAATTTTCACTTTTCAGGATTTCCAAGTTAAAATGATGAAGTTTGGACTTAATTGCAAAATACCCCATGAACACTATGTGGTTGAGTTCTAAAATTCAGTGTTTTGCAGCCAACTTTGGAACTCTATATCTCTAATTCTACAGGATTTTGCCCTAGGTCACCACATCAAATTTATAGAGCTATGATAGGAGAATAACTTTGCTTAAGTGATTTGAACCTTGGTGCTTGTACAAAAATTGGAGTAAAATAGATAGAAAGTTTGGCTGTCAGTCGAGTCAGAAGACTGAATTGTGACTGACAGTGAACCAGAACCAAGTTTGGGAGCTATTTTTGACTATGATCCATTGAGTATTTGAGTGTGATTGCTATAGCAAGATTAAAGCTGGATTATAGGGCAAGAACTTTGTTACATAGGGATTAACGAGTTGCCACATAGAAATTGGAGATTAATGCCCTGCAAATGGCTCTGCAGACAGACTGAACAGAGTTATGATTGTACAGTAACTGAAGAAGATCGTGGGTGCAGTGCACCTTGCCGCCGGCGACCCCCACGCCTGGATTCGCGCCGGCGATGCGATTCATGCCCGTTAGTGCCCGAATAATGCCTCGGGGTGAAAAGATCTTCACTGGGGATGAGACCTGGTGTTGGCCGTCGTACCCACTTGCCTCACGGCCGTTCCAGATAACCTCGCCGAAGTTGGCCGCCAGCCATGCGATGGCCACGTGCCCAGAAGCTTTACCCACGTCACTGTGAGCCACTTTAGGTAGTTGGTTCATCGCCGGTGGCCTTGCCATGGTGAAAGCCACGAATCCTTGTGCCAATAACTTTCCCTCTCTCCGGCCGCCAGCGCGCCTTCGCAAAATTGGACGCCGCCGCTGATGGAACCTATAAATTACCACCCCAGTGAGCTCCGCTAAGTAACGCACCCAACGCACCAGCCCATGCCTCGGATTGTCCACCAGAGAGCTCTAATTTAGAGTTTCTCCCAAATCAATCAAGAACACCACCGTGTGTGAGCTCGCCGTGGCCATCTCTCTTTAGATCCGTTCACGCCCTCCTCACTCTCGTTTCAATACCCCTGTGTGCTGTAGATGCTCATCAGCCTAGCCAATTGAACTAGACCTGGGTAGATCACCGGGGAACACCTCGGATTGTCCTCGGTGTGCGCCATCACCGTGGACAAAGAGTTCTCAACCCAGAATTGTGCAATTTGTTGAGGGATTCATGTCGCCGGGGTAGAATTAGGTGTCGAACAAAGGAGGGACCTAGCCATTGCATTTTCTAGCGAGTACGGGTTCATCGGAGACGTGCTCGTCGTCGTCCACCGTCGTGGACCTGGCGCTGCGAAGAAATAGAAGTGCGAGGGCCATGGTGCAAATGTCAGTGAGACAAGGAAATAGTGCTACGCACTCTTTAAGGGGTTTTCAAATCACCAGGGTCCTCTGTGCAAACCTGGAAACGCGGGCGCACACGGGCGTGTTTCGCTGGTCGTGGGCCGGCTCGGGCTAGATTGAGCCTGTTACTGTTTATGCTTTCTCTTTTTTTCTGCCAGACTTAGAAAATTCATAGGAAATAATGGAAAAATGATAAAAATATGAGGACCAATTTTGTTGGACTCCTAAATTCCTATAGTATTTAATGAAAATAGTTCCAAGATTTTTATCCCAAACCAGGAATTATGAAGTATTTAAGAAGGCCAAAACCTAGACTTTTGGAATTTTAGAAATGATTTGATGACTCCAAAAATCATAAAACTTTTTGGATAAACTTAATTTGATAATTAGAACCCATGGGTGAAGTTTGGACATATGTTAGACATTATTTGGTTCCCAAACCCAAAACCCTAGCTCCTTAGGGTAAAACTGCCTAACCCTACTGGAGTATTGACCTAAGAAGACCTCAGATTCCCTGGTGCACCATGAAGGAAAAGTTATATTCAAGATACAACTTGATGAATCTCTACTATCATTGCATATTCATAAGCATCACATGAGCATTCATGGTTATATATGGTTATGTATTGAAAACGAAGAAGAAGTAACTGTTGAAGAAGAGGAGACTGCTCCATCAACAGAAAATCCACTTGTCGGGAACTGTTTTTATTTTGATATCTGTGGAACACAGCCCGACTCCCCGGTGCATTTGCCACCTCCTTGCTGTTTTAAAATCTTTATCACTTTATATGATGCATTAGGTGATAGGAGTCGTATGCTAACTAATTGCTGCATTTCCTTCGTTGGAACTATTTACAATTCCTTGATTACTTGTTTTATTAAAAGGTTTTCTGATGCTTAGTCCTGCTTTAGAAAAACAAATGTTTTGTTTTAAAACAAAAGGTGATGCTTCACAGAGGATGGGATATTTTCAAGAATAAAACTTGAAAGTGGATCCATCATGGCCGTGATGGGTTCAACATCGGATAAGATGTACCTCTGCCAGGTGCCAAACCTGGGTTTTTAAATGACAAAGCTGAGACCAGACAGATTTCTTGCACGAGAAGAGAGTCTCGGTGTAGTGTCTCCGTCTGAGTCGATTAAGGACCGTATCGATGTAGGCTTGATGATTGAGGACCTTTTAACTGGTCACATGCCTCATCATGGGTAAGCTTTGCCTCGGGCAGACTAATACCAGAAAGGCCAACACGCAATGGGAGTGGAGAGATGGCGAGAGTAGTGTGTACCCTCCGTGGCAAGAGGCTGGACGGTGGTGTATCTGTGCTCTCGGTTGGCGTGAACCCAGTTTGGTCTTAAGAAACCCGGTGGTGAGTTGACATATGCAAGGGTTAAGTTCTACATATGTCGTGTGATTGGAGATCCCCAGCTGGGTATTAATTGATTCAGATCACTGTTACTTCTCGGACATGAAGACTTGGTCACTGCCCTACACGTAGCATTCCAGTGAACTAAAAGGGTTGATAAAAGACTACTAGTGCAGGTCAAGTGCTTGAACTACGGTAGAAAGAACTCTAGTTATAGGTAATAACCTAGCATGCTAATAAAACTGGATTTTTAAGGATCCACTTTTAGTCAGCATTTCTGCAAAATAGAGTCTTTGATACTTGATTAGCCTTACCTTGACTCCCTTAAACCAGCATATCCTTGAGATTCTTTTCTTTTGACGGGTAGACTTGCGAAAGTACACTCTATACTCAGGGTTTTCGAACCCATGTTGTTGTAGGTGAAGAAACATCAGACTTTTGCTGTTTTTGTTCTAAGGTGGTGCCTAAAGAAGAACCTCAGCAGTGAACCCATGGGAGGATGTTGACCTCCCACTTGAAAAACAATATACTTTTTTGCAGGAGGGATTTTTGCCTCCCAAGTCTATAATAATAATACTTATACACTCATATATCCTAGTTTTGTAATAATAACACTCTTCCTCTATATATTTGAATGAATGTAAATTAAATTATTGTAATATGCTTCCGCTACTCTTTCCTCCGATGTGATGTAATATCTGCGTGACAGGTGAAATGCTCTTGGGCGAGGAAATGAGGATACAGTTACCGAACTTGTCAAGTGATTATGTGCATCTATAGGGTTGTCCAAGGTCCTTAGGACAAGGACAACTGTAGGTGGGCCTAATACCTTGGTAGGTTCCGTCACAGCTGGTATCGGAGTGAAGCCCATCTCTTCAGATATTATGAAGCACTTCAAAAAGAATTTGCAAATACTTATCCAGGAATACTCTTTCATTCTTACCTTGCTACTCTCTGGAAGTTCTTATCTTGTAAGACCTGGTAATAGAGTGCAATATATAGGAAGATGGGGATCAACGGAGGTTGATTCCGTAATTATTGGGTTATGCATGCGTCATGTTTAAAAATTATACTAATAAATCTTTCCCTCTTATGGAGACATGGCACATATGAGGAAAATCACGCGTAAGTCCACTGGACCTTTTGGCGTGCCTCGTCATCAGTTAGCCCCCAGACATGAAGGGAGCAGCAGCGACAGCAACGACCCCATCGGAGACTTGAAAGCCAAAGTGGAACAGCTTCGGATGGAGCTACGTCACCGAAATAGGGTGTTGGCATAGGACAGTCAGCACATAGCTGAACTGTCAGCTGACATCAGACGCTTGCAAGACGAGCTTGCTGAATGGGATTTGGCGGTTGATTGGGCCGTCAACTCACGTTTGGTTGCTTGGGACCACGAAGCAAAAGCTCGAGCTCGTGTGACTGAGCTTAGTGTGGCCCTCGATAGTCTGCAAGTATACTGTAATACTTTACATGAGGAAGTACATGTACTGTATGCTCGACTGCACCCGGACGTACCTTCCGACACTACTGCAATGGGAGCTGGACCATCAGGAATAGCAAACGAAGGACCTGATGAGGAGTTGGACCTTTTTAGGCCTCCTCCTTCCATGAACTTTGCTGACGAACGGTATCCTGCGGCAGGAAATGGAGCGACAAAGGATGATGAAGACTAGAATAGTATAGTTTTAGATACTATACCTATGTAAAATAAGTCAGGTTGTACGCCGGAGTCTGTATAATTACATTTTGGTAATGTAATATGATGGTATATGTTGGCATGTTATATTTTTCAAATGTTTCTTTGCCTTAGATGCCATCACGGACTCACGCGCATGACGGTGCGAGGACTTCCCGTGGTCGGGAAGATACTCCGAATCCACTGCCGGTACCACCGACATTGGCCAAGGATATTACTGCCTTGGTCAATGCTACTGCAGATAATACCCGCTTCTTGCGCAAGATGGAGGGTAATCAGTTCCAGCAACATGGAGGCAGAGCTCCTCCATAAGGACCTCGTGAAAACCACATACCAGGAATTCTCTGAGACACGACCCCCGCTCTTTGATAAAGCAGAAGACCCTCTAGAAGCTAATGAGTGGATAAGAGTAATGGAGCAGAAGTTTGGATTGGTCCGTTGCATGGAGACATAGAAGCCATTATTTGCTGCCAGTACATGGTGGGGCGAATTTTGTAGTAGTTCAACCGGCTGGACATCAGATCACTTGGGAAGAATTTAAACTGGCCTTCCGTGAACACTATGTTCCAAAGGGAGTGCTTCACATGAAACAAGAGGAATTCATTCGACTAAAGCAAGGGGGAGATACTGTAATGCAGTATCTTAGTAAGTTCAATCATCTATCCCAATATGCCATTGATCAAGTAAATACTGATTTGAAGAAAAAGACTTGCTTCATGAGGGGACTTAACGACAGGCTCCAACGGAAAATGGCTACCTGCCTGGATCTTACTTACAGCAGAGCTGTTAGCATGGCATTGGCCGTAGAAGCGAAGAACACAGGCCATGGAAAATCAAAGGGATTTGGAGGTGATAGGTCTAATCAGGGACCTGAGAAGCGAACCAGGTTGGTAATCCGACCTTTTAATCAGAATCGTTCTTCGCTTCGTCCAACCTCCTATCCGTTCAAACAGCCTGTCTTCATTCTTCCTACCACTGCCCCCACTTCTACAAATCAGCCGAGTGCCCCTGGTACTCGTTTCCCTGCTCTTCCAAGTTCTTGCACTAGATGCTTTACTTGTTGAAAGTCTGGACACTTTATAAAGGACTGTCCATACCCAAAGTAGAATAAATTCAACAATTAGCAGAACTCTAGGAGCTCCACTCAAGGAAAGGGGAACATGGCTAGCCGGCAAAAATGTCAAGAAAACAGGACAGATATAATATACTCAAGTGGCAACAACACCGGAGGGCGAGCCGGTAATGAGAGGTATGTTCCTTGTTGCCAACCACCCAGCAGTTATTCTCTTTGATTCCGGTGCTTCACATACTTTCATAAGCAAGAATTTCGTGGAAAAGCATTGCATTCCTTGCACTGAATCAAGGGAAGCATTTATTATCCATTCACCTAGGGGACAAATATTTACTAAGGAAGTAGCCTTCCATGTGCCAATGACATTGGCTGAATGGGAATTTCCCACTAATATGATTGTTTTTAAAGGGCCAAAACATAGATGTAATTCTGGGCATGAATTGGTTAGCCCAGCATAAAGCTATCCTCAACACTGATTAAGGACCATCAAATTGAGCCATGGCCATGAAGCTATCCTCAACACTGATTTTGCCCTAGGTCACCACATCAAATTTATAGAGCTATGATAGGAGAATAACTTTGCTTAAGTGATTGAATCTTGGTGCTATACAAAAATTGGAGTAAAATGGATGTTGGGGGCCTTCGTCCTCTGAAGGTCCTCAAAAACATAATTTAACAATGTCTTCCAAGTATGGTTTATGGACAGGTATCTTCGGATTCATGATAAAAGCATACACGATGAGGAGCTTGATTGTGACGAAGGTTGCCGTCGCTCCGAAGCTGTGCGAAAGGGAGCTTCGGCTAAATCGCAGAAAAGGGAACCGACTTAAAAGGGAAAAGGCTGTTCAGTCCTCATAGATTTTTCTATAAGCCAACAGTAAATGTAAAGGGCATAATTGTAATTTCTCATAGGCTGTGTCCTGTGCCTATAAATAGATGAACAGTACCCCCGTACTGTTCAGGCGGACTTGTACTCATTTTTGCGTCACGCTTGTACTTTCATTTTCTATCAAGCCGAAGGTACGAATGTAATTCAATATTGTCATCATTTATTTATGATTATATAATAATAAATGTGTATGATGATGTTATATGTTTGTTCACATTATCCCTTATGTTCTACATGTCTCATTCGCCCTTGATATGTATATATATATATATATATATATATATATATATATATATATATATATATATATATATATATATATATATATATATATATGTTGAAATGATGAAGGTATGTCCTTCATGACCTTCGTCCGAAGATCATTATATCCTTAAGGAAATAATGTTTTGAAGGACGAAGGGCATTAACAAGTAACCTGTTTTTTGTGTTGCCTTGTTCTCAATTTATAGCATTTGAGAACAAGTCCCCAACATTGGCGCCCACCTCCGATGAACCCTTTTCGACCACCTTCGGCAAGCACTGACCTTCGTCATGCCGCCGAAGAAAGCTTCAGCGCTAGGGACTGTCACTGGACCCAAATCAAGAGACCCTTTCTCTTTGAGAGGCCCGAAGCCAGAAGAGGAAGGCCACTAGCCCAACGCTCCAGGAGGAGGAGTTGGACCAAGAAATCAGAAACATGGAGATAATCCATCAACAAGTATAAAGGAAGAAGGAGAAGATGGCCCGACTGGCTGATCTTCAAAGGCAGATTGACGAAGCCACTGAAGAAGTACGCCATCTTGCTCAAGACGAGCAAGATCGAAGGCCTCAACACAGGGAGCTTCATCAAGAAGGCCTATTCAATGAGGATGGATGGTATGATGATTTTAATCATGATACCTTTACCTTTGATGATGCTTCTCCCTTGGCAGCAGAACTGCAGGCTATCCCATGGCCCCCATCATACAAACCACCTCAACTCCCAATGTATGATGGGCATTCGGATCCGAAGCAGTTTTTGATGAGTTATGAGGCAACCATATCTTCATATGGAGGCAATGCAGCTGTCATAGCCAAATCCTTCGTCATGGCAGTTCGGAATGTGGCCAAAACATGGTATTCTTCTCTTCGGCCAGGGACTATTACTTCATGGCAGAAGCTCAAGGATATGCTACTGACAAGCTTTCAAGGCTTACAGACGAAGCCGGTCATAGCTCAGGCTCTGTTTCAATGTAGGCAAGACCATGAGGAGTATCTTCAAGCATATGTCCGAAGGTTCTTGCGTCTCAGAGCACAGGCGCCTACAGTGCCCAATGAGATTGTCATTGAGGCCATGATCAAGGGGCTTTGTCCAGGACCTACTTCCCAGTACTTTGCTAGAAAACCTCCACAGACTCTAGAGAAGTTGCTTCAAAAGATGGATGAATATATCAGGGCTGACAATGACTTCCGCCAAAGAAGCGAGGAAGCTTACATGTTCTCCGAGATGACCAGGGGCTTCGGCGGAAGAATACACCCGAGGCATGTCAGGTCAATTCACAACACTCAGAATGATGACAGAGGAAGTCAGCTGCACAGGCCCCAGTATTCTTCACAATCTTAGGGCAGCAACAAAGCTCTTTTCGGCCGCCAGCTCCAAGAGGCAAAGGCGCCAGGGGCTTCGGAGGAAGATATGGGGACTAACCCAGGAAGATTTACTGTCTATTTTGTGGTGAAGACAAGGGCCATACTACAAGAATGTGCCAAATCACCATCCAAAAGTAGAAGGAGATCGCAGAAGCCGAAGCCCGGCACAGTCAACCGAAGCAGGTCCTACATACTGCTTCGTGTCACTCACCCTACATACCAGAGTATGTGGGTAATCATCCTGCAGCTTCTGTTGCTTCGGCTAGTCAGCCATAGGCTTCTTGGCCACAGCTTCCACCTCCGCCGCCACTACAACCTACCTATTCACGAGGTCAGCAGCCAAAAGGGAGCCATCAGACTCATCAGCAGCAAGAGCTCAGGGAGGAATCCGAAGCTCCCACAGTCAACAGTACTGTGCCAGAGTCAAAACACATCTATTGAGAGATATCCTACTTCTAAAGCATTTTACATTCATTGTCATTTTCTTTTTAATAAGGAACAATTGATGTAAATCTAGTCTTCTTGTCACTTTTAATTTCTTGTAATAGCTTCGTTCTTGTCATAATGAAATATATCTTTACTATAGACCTAATAAGCTCAAAACTACCGAAGCTAAAAATTCGTTCCTAAGGGAATGCAGACATAAAAATTACATTGCAAGTTTTACCGAAGCTACAAAAGTTGTTCTTAAGGAACGCAGCGTAAGTTTGCCATACAAAAAGTCATTCCTAGGGAGCGCAGTGTAAGTTTTCTACTCAAAAGTCGTTCCAAAGGGAATGCAGAGCCAAATACCACCGAAATATAAGGCGAAGCGCGAAAAGTCAACGCGAATACCGCCGAAATATAAGGCGAAGCACGAAAAGTCAACGCAAATACCGCCGAAATAGAAGGCGAAGAAGTTCAAAAGACGTTCCTAAGGGGATGCAGAACTTACACCGAAAAATAAGCAGTGAAGCCGAAAAATAAACGGCAAAGAGATTTTTGATGGTTCCTAAGGAAACGCAGACATTGTGTTTCAGTGTGGGTACATGTCTTTGGCATTAGCATCATTCTTTGCATCATATCGCATAGCATCACATCATACATCATATCACATCAATAACATCAATTGGAAGCGAGGTCGATCTTCGGAGAATGCTTTATAAAAAATGAAAAGATGCCAAGGCACAAAGTAAGCTGAGAATTACAGCTTCATCAGTTCGGATGTGGAAGGAGGGATCTATTCTTTACGAAGCATTGATGATTTTACAAAGGGTGGATGATTCTTACGAGGCATAAAAACTTTCCTTTACGAAGCATGAAAAGAAGGGAAGGTGTTTTTTCGCCAAGGGCTCAAAAACGGTATGTACATAAAGTTTCATGCATCACAAAGAACTGAATTACAAGCAATTCATATATTACATTCAAATCTTGTAAGCACCGAATATTACAAACATAGTTTAGCAAATGTTACATTAATATTCTAGAAAATGTTTTACAATAGCTACTCTTCTTCCTTCAGAACTTTTTCTGCAACTTCGGTTAGCAGTTTGGTAACAACTTCATCTACAATAGCTTCGGCCATATTAATAATTTCTACTGCTTTCTTTGTCTCTGGGTCGGCCAGTGGGTCGAATGGCTCTGGGGAGGAGATAGTTCAGCTGCGGTAGAAGACATAAATTAGTTCGAAGTCACAAAAATAAACAACAAAGCTAAAAGCCATTAAGTGATACCTATCCGTCTTTCGAGTTCCACAACTTTTTCAGCTTCTTTCGTAGCTTCTTGAGCGTCATGAATATCTTTTTCGCTCTTCTTCATTATTTCATGAGCCATCCCTCGGCCACCATTTTCCCAGATATCAGTGAAAAATTTTCCACCTATTAAACTCGCTTCGGCTGAGGGGTCCTTCATATCGTCGACGGAGAAGGCAGCTTCGGTCTGGGCCAAGGTTTTAACATGTTCACAACCCGCCTTCTCCAAAATGGCTGCAACCCCCCTCGCACCAGAGAATACACAGACGTCCCCGCGCCGCGGTCACTCAAAATCTCCTCAAAATCTTCGGCTTCATTACTGATCCACTCGATGACGCCCTCAGGGTTGCCCCGTATGAAGTTGTCTTCGTTTTGAGTAGGCGCCCATGTTGGCGAAGCTAGTCTTTATCTTTTTTACACATTCCACAGATTTTTCAAGACATCTTTCTTTTGATGCGCGAACCTCAGCAACTGTTTTTTCAAAATAATTTTTCCAGTACTCACTGGCGTCTCAGTCAGCTTCGGCAACATCGCATTTTAAATTGGCCTCAGCAAGTTGTTTTCGAAGGTCTTCAATCTCATTCTTTTGAAATTCAGATTGAGCCTTGAAGTTAGCTTCATCCCCCTTTACTTTGTCCACCAATGTAAGTAGAATTTTGTCTTTTTCCGTGGCTTCGTTTCTCAGCTTAATAACCTCTGTTCGAAGGTTGTTGAGAGCAATAGTGCAGCTCTCGTCTTCAGCATTCTTTTGCGCCCTTAAGGTGTTGCTAAGTATTAAGCCCTACAAGAAAGAATGAATGGATTAACATGAGAATAAAAGACTCTATTACAGAATCCATAAGCTTCAAAATTCAGAACTTTTGTACCTTCAGACTATTGTATGCAAGGCTATCCGCAAGATCGTCCTTGGTCATGGCACAAAGGCTAGCTTCGAGCTTCGGAAAACCCATACTTCTGGCCATCTCCCAGCAGACGGATAATTCTTTGTTGTCTGGGAGACAATACAAGAAATCATCTTCATCCGTACCATTAAACACTAAGGCCCCTTTTGGGTACTTCAGTTCTCGGGCATAGTGTCTAGCTTCAAAAATTTCATCCTCAGATAATCTTTTTCCCGAAGCATGTGGAATAACATAATCAAGGTCTTCGGAAGGTGCTTCGGGAGCAGGAGCGGCAGCTTTTTCAGGCAAAGTCTATTCTATAGAGTCTTCCTCCGCTGCCTTCTCTTCAATTTCTGAGGGTTTTTTCTTAGCAGGCTCTGAAGGCCCGGCTTCAGCACTAGCCTGGCTCATTGCAGCTTCGGTTTCGGTCAGTTTTGTTTTAGCTTCGATTTGCATTTTCGTAGCCTTGGCAATTTTTCCCTAGAGTAGAGCTTGAAGCCTTTACTGTTTCTAGCACATCTAGTACACTTGCCATCCTTCTTCTTTTAGGAGTGGCCGCAAGACCTTTTTGTATCTTCGGCATTGCTACTTCTGCCGAAGGGCTGAAAACTTCTAACATTTTTATTCCTTCAGTCTCTGGCTTTTCGGCCTTATCTTTACCAGTCTTTGCCTCAGCCTACTCGGCTGAGGGTGCCTTCGGCATGGTAGCCGGTTCTTCAGCCTTCTGCGTAGGAGGAATTGGCTCTTTCGGATCAGCAGTTAAAGAAGTCTTCCCACCAAACTCGGGCACCACGGCTGGCTCAATAAAACGGGGCCGGTGGGTGAGGACTTTCAACTTTTTACTCTTTGGCACAGGCTCGCTTGGAGCACCTAAAGCAACAACCTTTCTAGAGGTTGCACCCTTTCTTTTCTGCCCCCATAGCGGGTAGCGATAGTCAGGGTACACAAATCCAATAGCATCAAAAACTCTATTTAATCTTTTCTTTTTTCGGCTCCCGAAGGCCGCAGATAGTGCATTATCTTCGGACTTGGAATATGCCCCAAGTAACTCATCGCTAGTATTTTCAACACACTTCAGCCAGTCATCATCTGGTTCAACAAACTAATCCCCAAACCTGAAGGTGTATTTCAATCGAACCAGGCCGCCTTCGCTAGGGTTAGTGATGATTTCTTTCGGTATTTCCCAGCTGTCTATCAGTGGCCATATCCTATAGGCTACATGTTCTTAAAGTAAGTCTCTTGTCCCAATAAAAGAGCAAACTGTGTTGAAGGCCCTTCAGCATGCTTCGGCTGCCTCATCAATTTCTACCTTCGGCTTTCGGAGGCCGAAGCGGGACTAGATGGGGCGCATGATGATCTCTTTAATGTCTTCTCTCGCCTTCAAATCATTTTTCACATAGAACCACTCTTCTATCTAGGCCCCGGGCCATCTCTTCCGAAACGTTGGCACTAGGTAGCTTGCGCCAGAGAGAGCAACGAAGCTATAGCAAACGAAATTGTTATGATATTGTTCTTTACCCTAGGGCTTCGTCTCATATGAAAGTTCATGCATACTATAAAAACATCTTGCACTTGGCTCTAGACCTTGACTTCTCACAGCCCAGACGAAGATCCCCATTCTAATAACTGCTTCGGGAGTGATCTGGTGAAGGAAAATCTGGTATGTCTTTAAAACTTCAACCACAAATCTGCTCAACGGGAATCGAAGTCCAGCTTTGAAGAAGCTCCAGAAGATCACAACTTCGTTTTCTTCGGGAGCAGGAACAGCTCTGTCTACGTCGGCCCTCACAATAGACATATCTCGAAAATACCTTCCTCTCATATTATCAAGATGACTCTGTTTGATAGTTGATTTCTCGAAGACTGTATGACTTGGTCGCCAGGGCCGATCTTCAGTCTTCGCCTCCACTCTCCACATCATAGCTGTCGCTATCATCAGTATCTTCAGACAAGCCTTCTAGTATCTCTTTAGTAATCTTCTCTGTATTTGTTTTTGCTATTGACTCAACAAATCCAGCAGTCTTCTCCTCAAGGAGCTTCTCCTCTTCGGACAGCTTCGTCTCAGCGGCAACTTTTTTGTCCTGAGACATCTTCTCTTCGGAAATGGCGAAAATGCGTCCTTAAAACTGAAGCTTAGGAAGTCTGAGAAACAAGGCAAGCGTTGGTAAGCAAGAGCTAAAAAATTGAGCAAACAAAGCAAGCGGCAAGTAGCGTACCAAATGTGGTCAGGGTGAGTTCTTATTTATACGATCGACGCGCTCCAAATTGGAGGGTCCCATCTGTCATTGATTGTTGCTATTCTAGCAAAGGGAAGGTGTTTTTTTGGACCTTCAGCTTAAGGCCTTCGTCCATGTCGCAGTCTGAATTCATTATCTTAAACAAATTAATACTACGAGGGGCTACTGTTGGGGGCCTTCGTCCTCCAAAGGTCCTCAAAAACATAATTTAACAATGTCTTTCAAGTATGGTTTATGAATAGGTATCTTCAGATTCATGATAAAAGCATACACGATGAGGAGCTTGATCGTGACGAAGGTTGCCGTCGCTCCAAAGCTGTGCGGAAGGGAGCTTCGGCTAAATCGCAGAAAAGGGAAACGACTTAAAAGGGAAAAGGTTGTTCAGTCCTCATAGATTTTTCTATAAGCCAATAGTAAATGTAAAGGGCATAATTGTAATTTCTCATAGGCTGTGTCCTGTGCCTATAAATAGATGAACAGTACCCCCGTACTGTTCAGGCGGACTTGTACTCATTTTTGCGTCACGCTTGTACTTTCATTTTCTGTCAAGCCGAAGGTACGAATGTAATTCAATATTGTCATCATTTATTTATGATTATATAATAAGAAATGTGTATGGTGATGTTATACGTTTTTTCACATTATCCCTTATGTTCTACATGTCTCATTCGCCCTTGATATGTATATATATATATATATTGAAATGATGAAGGTATGTCCTTCATGACCTTCGTCCGAAGATCATTATATCATTAAGGAAATAATGTTCCGAAGGACAAAGGGCATTAACAAGTAAACTGTTTTTTGTGTTGCCTTGTTATTAATTTATAGCATTTGAGAACAAGTCCCCAACAATGGATAGAAAGTTTGGCTGTCAGTCGAGTCAGAAGACTGAATTGTGACTGACAGTGAACCAGAACCATGTTTGGGAGCTATTTTGACTATGATCCAGTGAGTATTTGAGTGTGATTGCTATAGCAAGATTAAAGCTAGATTATAGGGCAAGAACAAAGTTTATAGGGCAAGATTAAAGCTGTAAATCACACTTAGTTTGATGGTCCTTGAATCAGTGTTGAGGATAGCTTTATGCTGGGCTAACCAATTCATGCCCAGAATTACATCTATGTCTTGGCCCTTTAAAACAATCAAATTGGTGGGAAATTCCCGTTCAGCCAATGTTATTGGCACATGGAAGGCTACTTCCTTAGTAAATATTTGTCCCCTAGATGAATGGATAATAAATCCTTCCCTTGATTCAGTGCAAGGAATGCAATGCTTTTCCACGAAATTCTTGCTTATGAAAGTATGTGAAGCACTGGAATCAAAGAGAATAACTACTGGGTGGTTGGCAACAAGGAACATACCCATCATTACCGTCTCGCCCTCCGGTGTTGTTGCCACTTGAGTATAATATATCCATCCTATTTTCTTGACATTTTTGCCTATTGCAGTGCTAGCCATGTTCCCCTTTCCTTGAGTGGAGCTCCTAGAGTTCTGCTGGTTGTTGAATTTATTTTGCTTTGGGTATGGACAGTCCTTTATAAAGTGTCCGGACTTTCCACAATTAAAGCATCCAGTGCAAGAACTTGGAAGAGCAGGGAAACGAGTACCAGGGGCACTCGGCTGATTTGTAGAAGTGGGGCAGTGGTAGGACGAATGAAGACAGGCTGTTTGAACGGATAGGAGGGTGGACGAGGCAAAGAACAAATCTGATTAAAAGGTCGGATTACCAACCTGGTTCGCTTCTTAGGTCCCTGATTAGACCTGTCGCCTCCAAATCCCTTTGATTTTCCATGGCCTGTGTTCTTGGCTTCTACGGCCAATGTCGTGCTAATAGCTCTGCTATAAGTAAGATCCAGGCAGGTAGCCATTTTCCATTGGAGCTTGTTGTTAAGTCCCCTCATGAAGCAATTCTTTTTCTTCAAATCAGTATTTACTTGATTAATGGCATATTGGGACAGATGATTGAACTTGTTGAGATGCCGCATTACAGTATATCCCCCTTGCTTTAGTCGAATGAATTTCTCTTGTTTCATGTGAAGCACTCCCTCTGGAACATAGTGTTCACAGAAGGCCAGTTTAAATTCTTCCCACGTGATCTGATGTCCAGCCGGTTGAACTGCTACAAATTCGCCCACCATGTACTGGCAGCAAATAATGGCTTATGTGTCTCCGTGCAACGGACCAATCTGAACTTCTGCTCCATTACTCTTATCCACTTGTCAGCTTCTAGAGGGTCTTCTGCTTTATCAAAGAGCGGGGGACGTGTCTCAGTGAATTCCTAGTATGTGGTTTCACGAGGTCCTTGCAGAGGAGCTCTGCCTCCATGTTGCTGGAACTGATTACCCGCCATCTCACGCAAGAAGCGGGTATTATCTGCAGCAGCATTGACCAAGGCAGCGATAGCCTCGGCCAGTGTTGGTGGTACCAGCGGTGGATTCGGAGTATCTTCCTGACCACAAGAAGTCCCCTCACTGTCATGCGCGCGAGTCCGTGATGGCATCTGAGGCAAAGAAACATTTGAAAAATATAACATGCCAACACATACCATCATATTACATTACCAAAATGTAATTATACAGACTCCAGCGTACAACCTGACTTATTTTACATAGGTATAGTATCTAAACTATACTATTCTAGTCTTCATCATCCTTTGTCGCTCCATTTCCTGCCGTAGGAGACTGTTCGTCAGCAAGGTTCATGGAAGGAGGCGGCCTAAAAAGGTCCAACTCCTCATCAGGTCCTTCGTTTGTTGTTCCTGATGGTCCGGCTCCCATTGCAGCAGTGTCGGAAGGTACGTCTTGGTGCAGTCGAGCATACAGTACATGTACTTCCTCATGTAAAGTATTACATTATACTTGCAGACTGTCGAGGGCCACACTAAGCTTAGTCACACGAGCTCGAGCTTGTGCTTCACGGTCCTAAGCAACCGAACGTGAGTTGACAGCCCAATCAACCACCAAATCCCGTTCGGTAAGCTCATCTTGCAAGCGTCTGACGTCAGCTGCTAGTTCAGCTATGCGCTGACTGTCCTGTACCCACACCCGATTTCGGTGATGTAGCTCTGTCCGAAGTTGTTCCACTTTGGCTTCCAAGTCTCCGATCGAGTCGTTGCTGCCGCTGCTGCTCCCTTCATGTCTAGGGGCTAACTGATGACGTGGCACGCCAAAAGGTCCAATGGACTTGCGCGCGGTTTTCCTCGTACGTGCCATGTCTCCATAAGAGGGGAAGATTTATTAGTATAATTTTTAAACATGATGCATGCATAACCCAATAATTATGGAATCAACATCCGTTGATCCCCATCTTCCTATATATTGCACTCTATTACCTGGTCTTACAAGATAAGAACTTCTAGAGAGTAGCAAGGTAAGAATGAAAGAGTATTCCTAGATAAGTATTTGCAAATTCTTTTTGAAGTGCTTCATAATATCTGAAGAGATGGGCTACACTCCGATACCAGTTATGACGGAACCTCCCAAGGTATCAGGCCCACCTACAGTTGTCCTTGTCCATAGGACCTTGGACAACCCAATAGATGCACATAATCACTTGACAAGTTCGGTAACTGTATCCTCATTTCCTCGCCCAAGAGCGTTTCACCCGTCACGCAGATATTACATCACATCGAAGGAAAGAGTAGCAGAAGCATATTGCAATAATTTAATTTACATTCATTCAAATATATAGAGGAAGAGTGTTATTATTACAAAACCAGGATATATGAGTGCATAAGTATTATTATTACAGGCTCGGGAGGCAAAAACCCCTCCCGCATAAAAGTATATTGTTTTTCAAGTGGGAGGCCAACATCCTCCCACGGCTTCACTGTTGAGGTTCTTCTTTAGGCACCACCTTAGAACAAAAACAGCAAAAGTCTGCTGTTTTCTCACCTACAACAACATGGGTTCGAAAACCCTGAGTACGGAGTGTACTTTCGCAAGTCTTACCCGTCAAAAGAAAAGACTCTCAAGGATATGCAGGTTTGAGGGAGTCAAGGTAAGGCTAATCAAATATCAAAGACTCGGTTTTGCAAAAATGCTTACTAAAAGTGGATCCTTAAAAATCCAGTTTTATTAGCATGTTAGGTTATTACCTATAACTAGAGTTCTTTCTACCCTAGTTCAAGCACTTGACCTACACTAGCAGTCTTTTATCAACCCTTTTAGTTCACTCGAATGCTACGTGTAGGGCAGTGACCAAGTCTTCATGTTCAATAAGTAACGGCGATCCGAATCGATTAATACCCAGCTGGGAATCTCCAATCACACGACATATGTAGCACTTAACCCTTGCATATGTCAACTCGCCACTGGGTTTCTTAAGACTAGACCGGGTTCACGCCAACCGAGAGCACAAATACACCACCGTCCAGCCTCTTGCCACGGAGGGTACACACTACTCTCGCCATCTCTCCACTCCTATTGCGTGTTGGCCTTTCTGGTATTAGTCTGCCCGAGGCAAAGCTTACCCATGACGAGGCATGTGACTAGTTAAAAGGTCCTCAATCATCAAGCCTACATCGACACAGTCCTTAATTGACTCAGACGGAGACACTACACCGAGACTCTCTTCTCATGCAAGTCACCCACCCGGTCTCAGCTTTATCATTTAAAAACCCAAGGTTTGGCACCTGGCAGAGGTACATCTTATCCGATGTTGAACTCATCACGGCCATGATGGATCCACCATCAAGTTTTATTTTTGAAGCATCACCTTTTGTTTTAAAACAAAACATTTGTTTTTCTAAAGCAGGACTAAGCATCAGAAAACCTTTTAATAAAACAGGTAATGAAGGAATGGTAAATATTTCCAAGGAAGGAAATGCAACAATTAGTTTAGCACACGACTCCTACCACCTAATGCATCATATACAGTGATAAAGATTTTAAAACAGCAAGGAGGTGGCAATGCACCGGACTTGCCTTGTGTTGTTGGGGAGTCAGGCTCTATTCCACAGATATCAAAATAAAAACAGTTCCTGTCAGGTGGATTTTCTGTTGATGGAGCAATCTCCTCTTCTTCAACAATTACTTCTTCTTCGTTTTCTATACATAACCATATATAACCATGAATGCTCATGTGATGCTTATGAATATGCAATGATAGTAGAGATACATCAAGTTGTATCTTGAATATAACTTTCCTTCACGGTGCACCAGGGAAACTAGGGTCTTCTTAGGTCAATACTCCAGTAGGTTTTAGGCAGTTTTACCCTGAGGAGCTAGGGTTTTGGGTTTGGGCATCAACCTATGTCTAACATATGTCAAACTTCACCCATGGGTTCTAATTATCAAATTAAGTTTATCCAAAAAATTTTATGATTTTTGGAGTCATCAAATGATTTCTAAAATTCCAAAAGTCTAGGTTTTAGCCTTCTTAAATACTACATAACTCCTGGTTTGGGACAAAAATCTTGGAACTATTTTTATTAAATACTATAGGAATTTAGGAGTCCAACAAAATTGGTCTCATATTTTTATAATTTTTCCATAATTTCCTATGAATTTCCTAAGTCTGGCAGAAAAAGAAAAAGAGAAAGTATAAACAGTAACGGGCTCAATCTAGCCCGAGCCGGCCCACGACCGGCGAAACGCACCAACGTGCGCCCGCGTTGCCAGGTTTGCACAGAGGACCCTGGTGATTTGAAAAACCCTTAAAGAGTCCGTAGCACTATTTCCTTGTCTCACTGACATTTGCACCACGGCCCTCGCCCTTCTATTTCTTCGCAGCTGATGTAACACCCCTGGTGTTACTGGTACTAAAACTTGAGCATAACATCATGTGCATTGACATCCCATATGTTTGTTACACCTAGAGTTCATTCACTTGGTACAAAGTTCAAACATGTTGTAATGATGTGGCTTGAAAAGTGCTTAACCCTAGGGTAGGGTACTTAACCCTGAATTAGGACTTATGGGTAAAGGAGAAGCTAGAATGAGCAAAAATCTCATGAAACATGAGAAATGATCACAAGTTATCACATTTTATGGACTTTAGTGACACCAAAACCCTAAAGTACTCAAAACCCTAAAAGAAACCCCAAAAAACCCTAATTGAAACCCTAGGGGGTTAAATGTAAATTCTTGGCACTTTTGGACTAAAGTGCAAATATCAAAGTAATAGAATTAAAATGATGAAGTTTGGAGTTAATTGCAAAATACCCCATGAACACTATGTGGTTGAGTTCTGAAATTCATTGTTTTGCAACCAACTTTGGAGCTCTATATCTCTAATTCTACAAGGATTTTGCCCTAGGTCACCACATCAAATTTATGGAGCTATGATAGGAGAATAACTTCGCTTAAGTGATTGAACCTTGGTGCTATACAAAAATTGGAGTAAAATGGACAGAAAGTTTGGCTGTCAGTCGAGTCAGAAGACTGAATTGTGAATGACAATGAACCAGAATCAAGTTTGGGAGCTATTTTGACTATGATCCAGTTAGTATTTGAGGGTGATTGCTATAGCAATATTAAAGCTAGATTATAGGGCAAGAACTTTGTTACAGAGGGGTTAATGAGTTGCCACATAGAAATCAGAGATTAATGCCCTGCAAATGGCTCTGTTAGACAGACTGAATAGAGTTTTGACTGTACAGTAACTAAAGAAGATCGTGGGTGCAGTGCACCTTGCCGCCGGCGACTCCCGCACTTGGATTCGCGCCGGCGATGCGATTCGTGCCCGTTGGTGCACGGATAACGCCTCGGGGTGAAAAGATCTTCACTGGGGATGAGACCTGGTGCTGGCTGCTGTACCCACTTGCCTCACGGCTGATCCAGATAGCCTCGCCGGAGTTGGCCACCTGTCGTGTGATGGCCACGTGCCTTGAAGCTTTACCACGTCGCTGTGAGCCGCTTTAGGTAGCTGGTTCATCGCCGGTGGCCTTGCCACTGTGAAAGCCACGAATCCCTTGCGCCAGTAACCTTCCCGTTGTCCGACCGCCAACGTGCCTTCGCAATATTGGACGCCGCCACTGATGGAACCTATAAATTACCACCCCAGTGAGCTCCGCTAAGTAATCACGCACCCAACGCACTAGCCCGTGCCTCGGATTGTCCACCAGAGAGCTCTAATTTAGAGTTTCCCCCAAATCAGTCAAGAACACCGCCGTGTGTGAGCTTGCCATGGCCAGCTCTCTATAGGTCCGTTCACGCCCTCCTCACTCTCATTTCAATACCCCTTTGTGTTGTAGATGCTCATCGGCCCAGCCAATTGAACTAGACCAGGGTAGATCACCGGGAACACCTTGGATTATCCTTGGTGTGCGCTGTCACCGTGGATAGAGAGTTCTCAACCGGAATTGTGCAATTTGTTGAGGTATTCGTGTCGCCGGGCGTAGAATTAGGTGTCGAACAAAGGAGGGACCTAGCCGTTGCATTTTTAGGCCAGTATGGGTTCGCTGGAGACGTGCTCGTCGCCGTCCACCATAGTGGACCCGGCGCTGCGAAGAAATAGAAGTGCGAGGGCCGTGGTGCAAATGTCAGTGAGACAAGGAAATAGTGCTACAGACTCTTCAAGGGTTTTTCAAATCGCCAGGGTCCTCTGTTCAAACCTGGCAACGCGAGCGCGCGCGGACGCGTTTCGCCGGTCGTGGGCCGGCTCGAGCTAGATTGAGCCCGTTACTGTTTATGCTTTCTCTTTTTCTTTTTCTGCCAGAATTAAGAAATTCATAGGAAATTATGGAAAAATTATAAAAATATGAGACTGATTTTGTTGGACTCCTAAATTCCTATAGTATTTAATAAAAATAGTTCCAAGATTTTTATCCCAAACCAGGAGTTGTGTAGTATTTAAGAAGGCCAAAACCTAGACTTTTGGAATTTTAGAATCATTTGATGACTCCAAAAATCATAAAACTTTTTGGATAAACTTAATTTGATAATTAGAACCCATGGGTGAAGTTTGACATATGTTAGACATTGTTTGATTCCCAAACCCAAAACCCTAGCTCCTTAGGGTAAAACTGCCTAACCCTACTGGAGTATTGACCTAAGAAGACCCTAGTTTCCCTGGTGCACCGTGAAGGAAAGTTATATTCAAGATACAACTTGATGTATCTCTACTATCATTGCATATTCATAAGCATCACATGAGCATTCATGGTTATATAAGGTTATGTATAGAAAACGAAGAAGAAGTAACTGTTGAAGAAGAGGAGACTGCTCCATCAACAGAAAATCCACCTGCCGGGAACTGTTTTTATTTTGATATCTGTGGAACAGAGCCCGACTCCCCAACAACACAAGGCAAGCTCCTGTGCATTTGCCACCTCCTTGCTATTTTAAAATCTTTATCACTGTATATGATGCATTAGGTGATAGGAGTCGTGTGCTAAACTAATTGTTGCATTTCCTTCCTTGGAACTGTTTACCATTCCTTGATTACCTATTTTATTAAAAGGTTTTCTGATGCTTAGTCCTGCTTTAGAAAAACAAATGTTTTGTTTTAAAACAAAAGGTGATGCTTCATAGTGGATGGGATATTTTCAAAAATAAAACTTGATGGTGGATCCATCATGGCCGTGATGGGTTCAACATCAGATAAGATGTACCTCAGCCAGGTGCAAAACCTTGGGTTTTTAAATGATAAAGCTGAGACTGGGTCGGTGACTTGCACGAGAAGAGAGTCTCGGTGTAGTGTCTCCGTCTGAGTCGATTATGGACCATGTCGATGTAGGCTTGATGATTGAGGACCTTTTAACTAGTCACATGCCTCGTTATGGGTAAGCTTTGCCTCAGGCAGACTAATACCAGAAAGGCCAACACACAATGGGAGTCGAGAGATGGCGAGAGTAGTGTGTACCCTCCGTGGTAAGAGGCTAGACGATGGTGTATCTGTGCCCTCGGTTGGCGTGAACCCGGTCTGGTCTTAAGAAACCCGGTGGCGAGTTGACATATGCAAGGGTTAAGTGCTACATATGTCGTGTGATTGGAGATCCCCAACTGGGTATTAATTGATTCGAATCGCCGTTTCTTCCCGGACATGAAGACTTGGTCACTGCCCTACACGTAGCATTCCAGTGAACTAAAAGGGTTGATAAAAGACTGCTAGTGCAGGTCAAGTGCTTAAACTAGGGTAGAAAGAACTCTAGTTACAGGTAATAACCTAACATGCTAATAAAACTGGATTTTTAATGATCCACTTTTAGTAAGCATTTTTGCAAAACAGAGTCTTTGATACTACATTAGCCTTACCTTGACTCCCTCAAACGATCATATCCTTGAGAGTCTTTTCTTTTGACAGGTAAGACTTGCGAAAGTACACTCCGTACTCAGGGTTTTCGCACCCATGTTGTTGTAGGTGAGGAAACAATAGACTTTTGCTGTTTTTGTTCTAAGGTGGTGCCCAAAGAAGAACCTCAGCAGTGAAGCCGCGGGAGGATGTTGGCCTCCCACTTGAAAAACAACATACTTTTATGTGGGAGGGTTTTTGCCTCCCGAGTCTGTAATAATAATACTTATGCACTCATATATCCTGGTTTTGTAATAATAACACTCTTCCTCTATATATTTGAATGAATGTAAATTAAATTATTGTAATATGCTTCTGCTACTCTTTCCTCCGATGTGATGTAATATCTGCGTGACGGGTAAAACGCTCTTGGGCGAGGAAATGAGGATACAGTTACCGAACTTGTCAAGTGATTATGTGCATCTACAGGGTTGTCCAAGGTCCTTAGGACAAGGACAACTGTAGGTGAGCTTAATACCTTGGGAGGTTCCATCACAAATTCTGTTGGATCCACATCTGAAGAAGCTACCCTTTCTGCTGAAGATATTCCTGGGGCTCTTGAATGTGTTGAAACAGAGGTTGACGTCCTCAACGAAGTTATAACTGGCCACGGTGATTTTTGTGCGCTAGTGGCTTCTCGTGGCATGGCTGCTGCTTTCATGAAAGCTAGATGTAATCATATAAGAGCCGTTAATAGGCCAAACTTCAGCCTTTCATCGTCGTACCTAGTTGATATTCCAATCGAAGCTCGAAGCATAGGCAACAAATTTATCACTCAAATCTGGGCGAAGGGCAGCCAAGAGATGGCTGGAGACGAAGCTCAAAACCTGCTCAATAAAGTATAGAAAATATCTGCACCTTTATGCCTTTATTTTATATTTTTCCCTACCATATTCCTCAATACCCTTGCCTTTGACATTTTTCAGGGTGATAGTGCTGAAAGCTAGTGAACCGAAGCCAGTTCTGAAGCATTGAAGGAGACTTCAGAAGCTTCTTTTGTTAATATCTGTAGAAACACTTTTGGAAGTTCTTTGTACAAGAAAATGTATTATTTGGCAAAGAATTGTAATTGAACGTGAACAAATTTTTGTAAATTTTTGTGAATGTTTCGTAATGCTGCTTTATCTTTTATTCGTGTGTTGTCTGCTTTGTTGTGGATGAAACCAATGCTCGCAGCTTTTTGAGCCGAAGGCGAAAAATACCTTCCATTCTTTTCGTCCACATTGAAGCACCTTTGGAGCAAAATCAAAGAATGTCCCCCTCATATACAACGAAGTTTTTTCCTTTCCTTTTCTGTAAAACAACTTCATTTGAGACGAAGCATCTTCGTTTATAACGAAGCATTTTCTCATTGAAGGTGGAAACCCTCGCTTTTCCTGTTAATGCCTTATGCTTTATGTCATAATGCGATGAAACTATAGATGCCTAATGTATGTTTGTCTGAATGCAAAAGATAATGTGATGAAGTATGAAAATGTATGCCGAAGGTAAAAAACTCACATGAATACACACCCAGACTCTACATCCCCTTAGGAACGACTTTGGAGTCTCTTCACCTTTTGCTTAGGTGGTATTTCAGCTCTGCATTCCCTTAGGAACGACTTTAGAGCTAATCTCTGCAACCCCTCAAGAACGAATTTGGAGCTTCTTCATCTTTCACTTAGGTGGCATTTAAGCTCTGCATCCCCTTAGGAACGACTTTGGAGCTTCTTCACCTTTCATTTAGGTGGTATTTTAGCTCTGCATCCCCTTAGGGGCGACTTTGGATCTTTTTTCATATTTTTTTACACTCGATGGTGTAATCGCAGATCTTTACATTTTACATGTTGGGGAAGCTAGCCCTTGTATTGCACAAGGCTACGCAAGAAAAAATGAAAATTACAACCTATGGCCCCATTAAAAACCTTTCTCCCCTCTTGAAAGGAAAAGGGTGCCAAAGGGAAAAGTAAGAAAATTACATAGTTTACACATAGTATCTCCGAAGCTCATCTGCATTCCAAGATCTTGGAATGTCATTACCGTCCATGTCATTCAATCTGTATGATCCAGGTCTTGATGAAGACACCACCAAGAAAGAACCTTCCCACTTAAGCTGAAGCTTCCCCACTATGTCTAGGTTGGCCACTCTTCGAAGCACCAAGTGTCCTAGCTTGATATTCTTTAATCTTACCTTTCTGTCTCGCCATTTAACTGTTTTGGCCTGATATTTATTGATGTGATCTATTGCCTAAAGCCTAGTCCCTTCTATGGTATCTTTTGTTATTTTGCAAGCCTCTTCATCTTCTGTCGAAGCTAAGATCCTTATTGAACCCGTTCTTGCTTCTTCTGGTGTTATTTCTTCATCATCGAATAAAAGCTTGAACGGGGTAAACCCTGTTGATCTTGAGACAACAGTGTTATGGTTCCATACCACTTTTACCAGTTCATCTGGCCACTTCCTTTTGGCAGATTGAAGATTGACTTCATTATTCCTGTTATAATGATTCTGTTAGCTCGTTCTACCAATCCATTTGATTCTGGATGCATCACAGATGCAAAATGCATTCTTGTACTAATTTGGTCACAAAAAGTTTTGTATGTTGCATCATCAAACTGAGTTCTGTTATCAACCGTGATAGCCTTTGGCACATTGAATCGGCAGGCAATATTCTGCCAGAAGAACTTCTGGACAGTGGCCAAAGTGATTGTAGCTAAGGGTTTAGCTTCGATCCACTTTGAAAAGTGCTCCACTGCTACCACAACATATTTCAAGTTTCCTTGTGCTGGTGGAAGTGGGCCTAATAAATCTAGGTCCCACCTTTCTAATGGCCAAGTGGGCTAGATTAGCTTAGTTAAAAACGAAGGTTGTTTTTTATCTCTAGCACACTTCTGGTAGTTTTCACGTTTTTGAACTAGATCCGCTGTATCCGAAGCTGCCTTCGGCCAATAAAATCCTTGTCTGAAAACTTTTTCAAGCAAAGGCCTGGACCCAATATGAGCTCCGCACACCCCTGCATGTATCTCTTTCATTAGTTCTTGACCTTCGGCTCTAGACAGACACTTCAGCAATGGAGAACAAACTCCTTGTTTGAACAATTCTCCTTCGATGATCATATAGAACCTTGTCCTGGCTTGCATTTTTTTATGTAAACTTCGTTGTCTGAAGGATAATTTCCTTGTAGGAAAGATACAATCTCAGTCCTCCAATCTTCGCTGTGTACTAGCAAGATTGTAAGCACCGCTCGCTCCATGAGCTCAACTGAAGGTGCTTTTAGAGTTTTAAAGAATACTTCCGAAGGGAGTGGGAGCCTGTTGGGGACTTGTTCTCAAATGCTAAGAGTTAAAAACAAGGCAACATAAAAAGTGTTAAATGTTAAAGTCCTTCGTCCTTCAAGACATTATATCCCTTCGGATATAATGAATTCCGGACGAAGGTTATGAAAGAAAAGACCTTCGTAAGTTCAACGTATGATGAAGAAGAATACATACATGAAATACGAATAATAATACAAATATTATCATCAACTTATTTCTATGTTGTATTATCAGAGTCATAATAACAAATTATAAATGTACCTTCGGATTGTCAAAAAGTAAAGGTACAGGCGTGATGCGAAAAGCAGATGCCAGATCAGCGTGAACAGTACGGGAGTACTGTTCATCTATTAATAGGCACAGGACGCAGCCCGTGAAGAATTACATTAATGCCCTTTACAATTATCAATAACACTATAGTGATTCTTCGAGGTCTAATTTGGCTTTTCATCATATAAGTCGGTTCCCCTTTTCTGCTGTCATGTCGAAGCTTTTTCTGCGCATAGCTTCATGATCATCTTATCCTTCGTCATGATCGCCTTCCGTCCTACTCAAGCTTCGTCTTGACCATATTCTTGTATACTCGTGGCCCAATTCCGAAGATACCTGTTCACATATTTCACTTGGAAAACATTGTCAAATCATGTTTTTGAGGACCTTCGGAAGCCGAAGGCCCCCAACAGTAGCCCCTCGCAATATTAATTTGCTAGAATGATAAATTCATATTGCGATATGGACGAAGGCTTTAAGCCGAAGGTCCAAAAAAACACCTTCCCTTTGCTAGAATAGCAACAGTCTTTGACAAGCGGGACCCTCCAGTTTTCAATGCACTAGCTGTATAAATAAGAGCTCACCACCAGCTTATTTGGCACGCTCCCTTGCCATCTGCTTTTACTCACCCAACTTTTAGCCTGCGCGCAACAACACTTGCTTGGTTTTTTCAAATTTTTAAGCTTCGGTTTCAGGAGCACTTTCTCAGCGTTTGCGAAGATGTCTGAAGATAAGAAAGCTGTTGGTGCTTCAAAGCTAAGCCTTTCTAAGGAGATGCATTTGGGCTTTCTTGAATCAATATCAAAGACTAATACAGAGAAGATTACTAGGGAGATTTTGGAGGGTTTATCTAAAGATACTGGCGACAGTGAGAGTTATGATGTGGATAGTGGTGGTGAAGATTCCGAAGATCGACCCTGGCGACTAAGCCATGCAGTTTTTGGTAAATCCAGTATTAAAGAAAATCATCTTGTCAATATGAGGGACAGATATTTTCGAGAATTGTCTGTTGTGAGGGCTGACAAAGGAGAGAAGACTTGCCCGACTCCCGAGGAAAATGAAGTCGTGATATTCCGAAGCTTCTTAAAAGCTGGATTACGATTTCCCTTGAGCAGTTTTGTCGTGGAAGTACTGAAGATATTTGAAATCTAGCTTCACCAACTTACCCCCGAAGCAATCATAAGGATGAACATCTTTGTGTGGGCCGTGAGGAGCCAAGGTTTGGAACCTAATGCAAAAAGCTTCTGCAACATACATGAGCTATTGTATGAGACAAAACCCTGGGGCAAAGAGCAGTATCACAACAATTTTGGCTGCTACAGCTTCGGCGCTCGGTCTGGGTCAAGCTGCCCTGTGCCAACCTTTCGAAAGAGGTGGCCCGGCGACTGGATGATGGAATGGTTTTATGTAAAAAATGACTTGAAATCACGTGAAGATATTAAGGGTATTATTATGCTCCCTATCTGGCAACGCTTCGGCCTCCGAAAGCCGAAGGTGGAAATGAATGAAGCAGCCGAAGAATGCTAGAGAGCCTTCGGCGTTGTTTGCTCTTTTATTGGAACAAGGGATTTGGCCCAAGAACACATTGCTTTCAGAGTATGGCCACTTGTGGAAAAGTGGGAAATGCCGGAGGAGACCATTAAAGAGGCTGATGAAGGTGGACTAGTCAGGCTAAAATACACATTCAAATACGGAGATAAGTTCGTTGAGCCAGATGATGACTGGTTGAAAAGTATTGAGGGCATAAGTGACGAATTGCTTGGGGTATACTCAAAGGCCGAAGATACTGCATTATCAGCAGCCTTCGGAGGCCGAAAGAAGAAGAGACTCAACCGAGTATTTGATGCAATTGGGTTTGTCTACCCCGACTACCATTATCCAACGCGGGGTCAAAAAAGAAAGAATACTTCTTCTGCAAAGGAAACTGCTTCAGCCGCTCCTAGCGAGCCGGCGCCGAAGAGGAAAAAGGTAAAGGTTCTCACACATCGGCCACGTTATATTGAACCGGCCACAGTGCCTGAGTTTATTGGTGAGACCTCTTCGGCCACCGAAGCTAAAGAACCAACTCCACTGCCAAAAATCGAAGAGATGGCCGAAGTGCCAGCAACAGAAAAAACAGAAGAACCGAGGACTGAAGAAACAAAGACATCAGAAATTTTAAGTCCTTCAACAAAAATTGAGGTAGCAAAAAGCCAAAAGGGTCCAGCAGTGACCCCGAAAAGAAAAAGGATGGTTAATGTGCTGGATGTTTTGGAGACAATTAAGTCTTCAAGCACAACTCCGAAGAAAATTGTTGAAACTTCCGAAGTGCATACTGAAGCCTTTGTTGCCGAAGCTTCAAAGCAACAATCTGAAACTGAAGCTGGGGCTTCAGAGCCCACCAAGGTAAAATCCTTGGAAGCCGAAGAAACAAAAATGATAGAGCCAATTTTGGTTGAAGAAACTGGCACTGCTACCCCCGAAGCATCCTCCAAAGCCCTCAATTATATTGTACGACATGCTTCGGGAAAAAGATTATCTGAAGAAGAGATTTTTTAAGCTAATCACTATGTCCGAGAACTGAAGTATCCAAAAGGGGCCTTAGTATTCAATGGTACAGACGAAGACGACTTCTTATACTATCTCCCAGATAACAAATAATTATCCGTCTGCCGGGAGATGGCTAGAAGCATGGGGTTCCCGAAGCTTGAAGCTGGCCTCTGCGCCATGACGAAGGACGATCTTGTGGATAGCCTTGCATACAATAGTCTGAAGGTACAAAAATTGTGAATTTTGAAGTTTATGAATTTTGAATTAGTCTTTTGTTCTTATGTTAATCCATTTATTCTTTTGTATAGGGCTTAATACTCAGCAATGCCTTAAGGGCACAAAAGAATGCTGAAGATGAGAGCTGCACTATTGCTCTCAATAACCTTCGAACAGAGGTTATCAAGCTAAGAAACGAAGCCTTGGAAAAAGACAAAATTCTGCTTACATTGGTGGATAAGATAAAGGAAGATGAAGCTACTTCTAAAGCTCAAGCTGAAGCTCAGAAGCACGAAATCGAGGATCTTCGGAAACAGTTAGCCCGAGCTAAAGAAGAACGCATACTTGAAGAAACGAAGCAAGAACTTAGTGATCAATGGGCAAATCATTTAGAAGGAAACGTTGAAGAGCTTCGTGCATCCAAGAAAAGGTGCTATGACAAATCTATAGAATGCGTTAAGAAAATAAAAACTAGCTTCGCCAGCGTTGGCGCATTCTCGAGCGAGGAAAACTTCACAAGGGGTAACACGAAGGCCCGATTGAATGGATCAATCACGAAGCTGAGGCCTTTTAGGAAATTTTGAATAGCCATGGAGACATATGTGCCTTTTTGGGTGCCAGGGGGATTGCTACTATTTTGGAGAGGAAAGGTTGTGAGCATGTAAAATCTTTGGCACAATCCGAAACTGCCTTGTCCTCCGAAGATATAAAAGACCCCTCGGCCGAAGCAAGCATGGTTGGTGGAAAATTTTTCACCGACATCTGGGACAATGGTGGCCGGGAAATGCCCAAGAAATTATTCAAAAAAGTGAAAAAGGCATTCACGATGCTAGAAAAGTAGCAGAGGCCGTTGAGAAAAGCACAGAGCCCGAAGGGCAAATAGGTATTAACTAGTGGTTTTTGACTTTTTGTTGTAATTTTTCGATTTCAAACTTGTTCACGGTTTGTAATAGTAATAAATCCATATCTACTCTTCCCTCAGAACCTGCTGAGTCCTCTGCGGGCCCCCACACGAAGGGGGATGATGAAATTAGACAAATGGCCGAAGCCATCATGGATAGAGTTGTTGATCAGCTTCTAAACGAAGCTGCAGAAGTAGTCTTAAGGGAAGATTAGATGCTGTTGCAAAAACATTTAGAATGTAATGTTTGTTGAGAATCATGTGTAATATTGTGTAACTTAGGGTGTAATATATTAGCTGTTCATAGTTCTATTATTTGCGATGCATGAAACATTATATACATACCGTTTTTGAGCCTTCGGCGAAAAAACACCTTCCCTTCTTTTCATGCTTCGTAAATAATATCCGTGTTCTCATAAAATCAGTAGCCAATCCTCGTAAAATCAATAATCAATAGATCTTTCCATTTCAGAGTTTGACGAAGATATAACTTTTCAAAGGCTATTGTTTGTGCTGTGTCACTCTTTCTTCAAAACGATCTTTGAATATCAATATTGAGACACCCCTTCTTGCGTTGTTGATGCACTATGATGTATGATGTTATGCTATGCAAATGATGTAATGATGTGATGTTATGCAAAATGATATTTGCCGAAGGTCGACATTTATTTTTCACTGTAAGCCTCCCTTAGGAGCTTCTTCGCCTTTTACTTCAGCGGAATCAGCGTTTATTTTTCGCTGTAAGCCTCCCTTAGGAGCTTCTTCGCCTTTTACTTTCAGCGGAATCAGCGTTTATTTTTCGCTGTAAGCTCTGCATTCCCTTCGGAACGACTTTTGAGCAGAAAACTTACACTGCGCTCCCTTAGGAACGACTTTTGCTGCTTCGAAGAAATTGCACTGTATTCTTTAGAACAAATTTTTGATAATTCGAAGGTCCTTCTTGCCACCATAAATTCTTATGTTTCGGCAACTTAAGCCTATGGAGAAGACATATTTTTAATATGGCAGAGAACGAAACTGTTACAAGAGATTAAAAGACGATAAAAAGCACTTAAACTTCCCATAATTGTTCCTTATTAAAAAGAAAGTAAGACTGAAATGCGAAAATGCGAAAATCCGCTGACGAGGTAGGATATTTGTCAGTAAATATGCTTCGACTCCGACACAGTGCTATTGACTGTGCGAGCTTCGGACTCCTCTCTGAAGTCCCGCTGAAGGTGAGTGTGCTGACTCCCTTCTGGCTGCTGACCTCATTGCATTGGTGGTGGCGGTGGAGGCTATTGCCAAGATGCTTGGGATTGACTTGCCGAAGCAACAGAAGCTGCAGGGTGATTGCCTACATATTCTGGAATGTAAGGCGAATGGTACGAAGCAGTATGCATGACTTGCTTCGGCTGGCTCTGTTGCGCTGCAGCTTCTGCTAGCTCCTTTTGCTTCTGGATGGTAATATGGCACATCCTGGTGGTATGGCCCTTGCCTTCACCATAGAATAGGCAGTAAATTTTTCTTGGTTGATCTCTAAATCTTCCCCCGAAGCCCCTGGCGCCTCTGCCCCTTGGCGCTGGCGGCCGGAAAGAGCTTTGCTGCTGCCCCAAAGCTTGCGAGGAGCACTGTGGCCTTTGCTGTTGACTCCCTCTGTCATCACTTTGAGTAGAATTGTGAATTGACCTGACGTGCCTCGGATGGAATCTTCCTCCAAAGCCCCTGGTCATTTTAGAGAACCTGAATGCTTCCTCCCTTCTTTGGCAAAAATCATTGTCAGCTCGAATATACTCGTCCATCTTCTGGAGCAGCTTCTCCAAAGTTTGAGGAGGCTTTCTGGCAAAGTACTGAGCTGAAGGTCCCGGCCGAAGCCCCTTGATCATGGCCTCAATGACAATTTCATTGGGCACTGTTGGTGCCTGTGCCCTAAGACGCAGGAACCTTCGGACATACGCCTGAAGGTATTCTTCGTGGTCTTGGGTGCACTGGAATAAAGCTTGAGTAGTGACTGGCTTCGTTTGAAACCCTTGGAAGCTGGTTATCAACATGTCCTTCAGCTTTTGCCATGAAGTGATTGTCCCTGGCCGAAGAGAGGAGTACCAGGTTTGTGCAACACTCCTGACAGCCATGACGAAAGACTTTGCCATGACCGTCGTGTTGCCACCATACGAAGATATGGTGGCTTCATAGCTCATCAGGAATTGCTTCGGGTCTGAATGACCATCGTAAATGGGGAGCTGGGGTGGCTTGTAAGACTGTGGCCAAGGTGTAGCCTGCAGTTCTGTTGACAGAGGAGAAGTATCATCAAAGGCAAAATTTCCATGATGGAAATCTTCATACCAGTCGTCCTCGTTGTAGAAGCCCTCCTGATGAAGCTCTCTGCGCGGAGGCCTTTGGTTCTGGTCATCTTGAGCAAGATGACGAAGCTCTTTAGAGGCTTCGTCTATCTGCCTTTGTAGGTCAGCTAGACGAGCCATCTTTTCCTTCTTCCGTTGGACCTGTTGATGGAGCATCTCCAAATTTTGGATTTCTTGATCCAAGTCGTCCTCCGAAGGCGTTGGACTGGTGGCCTTCCTCTTCTGGTTTCGGGCCTCCCTGAGAGAAAGGACATCCTGATTGGGATCCAGCGGCTGTAGAGTAGCAGCCCCTGCGGCTGAAGCTTTCCTCGGCGGCATGACGAAGGTGATGCTTGCCGAAGATGTTCAAAACTCAAAAAATGGACGTGAGTTCACCGGAGGTGGGCGCCAATGTTGGAGACTTGTTCTCAAATGCTAAGAGTTAAGAACAAGGCAACATAAAAAGTGTTAAATATTAAAGTCCTTCGTCCTTCAAGACATTATATCCCTTCGGATATAATGAATTCCGGACGAAGGTTATGAAAGAAAAGACCTTCGTAAGTTCAACGTATGATGAAGAAGAATACATACATGAAATACGAATAATAATACAAATATTATCATCAACTTATTTCTATTTTGTATTATCAGAGTCATAATAACAAATTATAAATGTACCTTCGGATTGTCGAAAAGTAAAGGTACAGGCGTGATGCGAAAAGCAGATGCCAGATTAGCGTGAACAGTACGGGAGTACTGTTCATCTATTTATAGGCACAGGACGTAGCCCGTGAACAATTACATTAATGCCCTTTACATTTATCAATAACTCTATAGTGATTCTTCGAGGTCTAATTTGGCTTTTCATCATATAAGTCGGTTCCCCTTTTCTGCTGTCATGCCGAAGCTTTTTCTGCGCATAGCTTCGTGATCATCTTATCCTTCGTCATGATCGCCTTCCGTCCTACTCAAGCTTCGTCTTGACCATATTCTTGTATACTCGTGGCCCAATTCCGAAGATACCTGTTTACATATTTCACATGGAAAACATTGTCAAATTATGTTTTTGAGGACCTTCGAAAGCCGAAGGCCCCCAACAGAGCCCCTGTGACGCTAATTTAGCGAGTAAATCTGCATGCTCATTTTCTCCTCTTGGGATGTTCTTTACTGAGAAACCTTCGAAAGAGGCTTGCATTCTTCGGACTGTATCAAGATACTTCTCAAGCTTCGAATCCCTTGCTCTGCTACTTTTATCAACATGGCCTGTGATGACCTATGAGTCAGATTTGAGGACTGCCCTTCTTATTCCCATCGCCTTAAGCTTTTGAAGCCCCAAGAGAAGAGCTTTGTACTCTGCAATGTTATTTGTGCAGTTGAACTCCAATCTGGCTGCATAGCAGGTTTTGATCTTGGATGGTGAAATTAGGATAGCAGTTGTACCTACGCCGAAGTTTCCCCACGACCCATCACAGAACACTGTCCAGGCTTCGTTATCTCCTATGCTTCCTTCGTCCTGAGCCCTTGGCATCCAATCAACAATGAAGTCTGCTAACGCTTGGGATTGGATCGAAGATCTATGGACAAAATCAATAGTGAATTCATTCAGTTCTGCGGCCAACTTTCTAACTCTTCTCATGGCTTCTCTGTTTCTTATAATGTCCTTGAGAGGCTGAGACGAAGGTACTATAATGTGGTATGACTGGAAATAACGCCGAAGCTTTCTAGAGGCCATCAATATAGCATATAGCACCTTCTCCTGCTCTGTGTAATTTCTTTTTGATGGACTAAGTACTTCGGATACGAAGTATACTGGAACTTGCTTCTTCGCTTGATCATCTTGTTTCTCCTGCACCAGTGCTGCACTGACTACAGTGTGGTTAGCAGCTACATACAGTAGCAATGGGACTCGTGACGAAGGTGGGTCAATGTTGTTAGTTGTATCAGATATTGCTTTACCTCTTTGAAAGCCTTTTGTTGAGTTGGTCCCCATTGAAAGACTTCGGATGATTTTAGCACTTCAAAGAATAGAAAATTCCTCTCTGTTGATCTTGAGATGAATCTGTTTAATGATGCCAGCCTTCCTGTTAATCTCTGAGCACCCTTTCTCGTCCTTGGTGGCTCCATCCAAAATATAGCTTCTATTTTACTTGGATTTTCCTCAATTCCTTTTGCTGATACAAGGCACCCAAGAAATTTTCCCTTCTTCACCCTGAAGACACATTTCTCTGGATTGAGCTTGAGACCAGCCTTCCTAAAATTGGCAAATGTTTCTTGCAAGTTGGCAATATGATTTTCTTGCTTCGTGCTTTTTACAATGATATTGTCGACATATGTCAGAACATTCCTACCAATCTAAGAGCTAAGGACCTTGGAGGTCATTCTGCTAAAGCTTCCTCTAGCATTCTTGAGCCCCTCGAGCATCCGAAGGTAGCAATAGGTCCCACTAGGGGTTATGAAGCTTGTTTTAGGTTTGTCCTGCTTCATCTAGATTTGATGATATCCTGAATAGCAGTCCAATAAACTCATGAGCTCCGAGGTAGCTACTGCATCCATAAAGAAGTCTATTCTTGGCAAGGGGAACTCGTCCTTTGGGCACGCCTTGTTAAAGTCTGTAAAATCAATACACATTCTCCACTTTCTATTGGCCTTCTTTACCATCACAGTATTGGCTAGCCATTCTGGATATGTCACCTCTCTAATTACTCCATCGCTCAGGAGTCTTTTGACCTCGTTTCTTGCCCCTTCATCTTTGTCATCGGACATCTTCCGAAGCTTCTGCTTCCTTGATCTAATTAATGGCCAGGTCAACATTGAGTGAGTGTTCAAAGACATCTCTGTTGACACCATAAAGATCATTGGTTGACCAAGCAAAAATATCCTTGTTGTTGAATAGGAACTTCAACAAAGTTTTCTCTTGTTCATCAGACAACTGGGACCCCAGGGACACCTTCTGCTCGGCTATGTCTTCGCACAAAAGCATAGGCTTTGGTTGATCTGCTGAGGCAGCCTTGTCTCTTTTATGTTTATACTGTTGATGAGCTTCAGCTTCAGCTTCATCTATGTTATGGATGGCCTTTGAATCTTTCCAGTTCCCTTCGGCCCTTCTAGCAGCCTCTTGACTTCCATGCACAGTGATGGGACCTTGGTCAGATGGTATCTTCATGCACAGATATGCTGGATGGAATATAGCTTCGAAGGCATTCAATGTCCCTCGACTAATGATTGCATTGTAGGGATAGTCCATATCGACAATGTCAAATACAACTTGTTCCGTTCTTGTGTTGTGAACATAACCAAAGGTGATTAGCATTGTTATCTTTCTGAGTGCCACTATCTGCCTTCTTACGAAGCCACACAGGGGGTGTGTTGCATCATGTACCTTGTCATCCTGCTCCTGCATCTACCTGAAGGCTTTTGCAAAGATGATATCCACTGCACTGTCTGTGTCTACAAGGACACTATGAACCAGAAACCCCTTGATAACAAAAGATATGACCATTGCATCATTATGAGGGTAGTCCTTGAGATGAAGGTCTTCCTGGGAGAATGTGATTGGTATATGAGACCACTTGGACTTAATGAAGGGTCCCTGCACTCTAACATGTTGTACCGTTCTATGTGCTTTCTTCTTCTGCTTCTTATTGGCTGGTTCAAAACTTGAGCTGTCTGTGATTGGGAGCACCAGCTTTGTAGCCGAAGGTGCCACAGCTTGATCGCCTTGTGAAGCCATTGTCGTGGTTGTGGAAGTGAGTTCACCAGAGGTGGGCGCCAATGTTGGTCACTTGTTCTCAGATGATGTGAATCAAGAACAAGGCAACACAATTGTTAAAGGTCGAGGACCTTCGTCCTTTGAAGCATTATCTCCTCTTGGATATAATGACATTCAGACAAAGGTCATGAAGGACATACCTTCATCATTCATAAGAATAATAGTACATAGAGATAATGAATGTAATCCATCGGCTTATAAACATAAGTATTTCATAATGTATACATGAACATTAACATAATTTACATTACATTGATACCTTCAGTTTGTTCGAATGTGTTGATGCGAGAGCGATTACGAATCAACGTGAACAGTACGGGGGTACTGTTCACCTATTTATAGGCACGGGACGCAGCCCGAGTAAAAGTACATTTAAGACCTTAACATTTATTCATAATTGTAACATAAATTATTAGGGACTAGCTAGTCTTTTCCTCTTCGGCTCAGCTCCATATTTGATCTTCGGCATTGTTTTAAGCCAAAGCTGTCGTCCTTCGGTGGTAGCTTCGGTATTCTTCATTGTAGCTTTCAGACGGTATCTTCATCTCGAGGACCTTCGGCAGAGAGAGAGAGTCCTCAAAATCACTTTGCCAATAATGCCTTTGTCTTCAGAACCTTCGGCGGAGAAGAAGACCCCAACACCCTATAATTAGCCCCGTTGCACAATATATTTCTCGGATGTAGTTGTTAGCCAGTGGCACAATTATACCTAAGTTTTCCTACTCCTGGTTACCGTACCCTATAAATACCTTCGCCCTATAGCCAGAGCGGCACACATAACAAGATGTTACGGTTTCCTACCTAATGTTTTGTCGTGCATCATGTCTCCCACCTGCTCCCGAGTGTATGGGTCCACTTGTAAGGACCCAAATGATATCGACGAGGCTCCACGTAAAGATCTCAATTAGGGTCCATATGAAGTGCTTTATTTGAAGGTGTCGACAAGGTTTTGTGTGAAGGTCTTGGTATGAAGATGTCGATATGATGAGGCTTAATGTGAAGATATTGATCAATATGGCCCTGTGAACGAATGATAAAATGCATATAGTGTGTTAGTGTTGACGCCTTTTCGGAGCGCCAAACACTCAACAAGAACCGTGGCGGTGCCTTCTGCACAGGGGCGGACGGTCCGCGCCCAGGGGCCGGACGGTCCGCGGCCTGGTGCGAGGCGCGGGGGTGCTCTCTGCGCAAGGGCGGACTGTCCGCGGCCTGGGGCCAGACGGTCCGCGACCTGGTGCGCGGTTAGGGCTCCTGCCTGACGGCCGGACGGTCCGCGCCCTGGGGCCGGACGGTCCGCGCGTACGCAGGGACGGCGGAAGATCGCCGACGGCGCCTGGATCTCGCTCCCGGGAGGGACCCCGTCGGGGAGTAGAGATCCTAGGTTGTGTCTAGGCTCGGGCCGGCCGACCTAGACTCCTCTAATCGACGTAGAGTCGAAGAGAGACGAAGAATTTGGGGATCGAGAGGCTAAACCTAAACTAGACTAGAACTACTCCTAAGATAAATGCGAAATAGAAGTTGTATTGATTCGATTGTTGATGATTCCAAATCGGCCGTAGACCTCTCTATTTATAGAGGAGGGGGGCTGGACCCTTTACACAACTGATTCCGAGCTAATCCCGCGAATATAGCTAACAACCGTAGCACAAAACTCGGAACCCTAATCTGTTCTGCGCACGCGCGGACCGTCCGGCCCACAGGCGCGGACCGTCCGGACCGCGGACCGTCCGGCCTCAGGGCCGGACTGTCCGCCGGCTCAAAACCGGTTCGAACATATGCCCCCCTGCCTTTTGGTGGAGCTGAGCGAACTAAAAGCAACTAACTCGATGTGATCACATCGGTTTTCTTAGGCATCTTGCCACATACTAGGATGGTACTGTTTGAGGAAACGCCCATTCAAAGCCTTAGGTAAATCCTTGCCTTGTAATGTTTGTAGTAAATAAGCGTTACCAGACATCACCTGTTTCACTTTATAAGGACCCTCCCAGCTTGGCGACCATTTCCTGAACTTTCGGTCTTTATTCCTTAGAGGTAGAATGGTCTTCCACACCAAGTCTCCTACTTGGAATGATTTTGCTTTGACCTTCTTGTTGTAGGCCCTGGCTACCATGATCTTGTCCTTTTCTATTGCTCCCAAAGCTATCATCCTCTTGTCGGTCACTTCATCAATATTATCCATCATTGAATTATAATAATCAGTAGCAGTTAGATCATTTTGTCTGGCAAACCTGACAGCATTCAAACTTATTTCCACAGGTAACACTGCTTCCTGCCCATAGACAAGCTCAAAAGGAGATACTTTAGTAGCACTATGCTTAGATATTCTATGAGCCCATAAAGCTTCAGACAAAATCTTATGCCAATGTCTAGGATTATCAGATACCTTTTTCTTTATCAAATTAATCAACGTCCTATTACTAGACTCGACCTGTCCATTGGCCTGAGCATAATATGGAGACGAATTAAGCAGCTTAATTCTGTATAATTCAGCAAATTCACGTACCTCCTTTGACATAAAAGAAGTACCTTGATCTGTAGTCAAGGTCTGGGGAATGCCGAATCTATGAATAATATGCTCAGTTATGAACTCAATTACCTCCTTGTGCGTCATGTTCTTTAGAGCAACGGCTTCAGTCCATTTGGTGAAATAGTTAGTGGCAACTAACACAAACCGATGCCCCTTTGATGACGAAGGATGAATTTCTCCAATAAAGTCTAATCCCCATCCTCTGAATGGCCAAGGCTTGATGATAGGATGTAATTCGGCTGCAGGGACCAACTGTAGGTCGCCGAATTTTTGACACACTTGGCACCCCTTGTAGTACTTGAAACAATCAGCTGTCATACTAGGCCAATAAAAACCAGACCTTCGCAACAACCACTTCATCTTTGGAGCTGATTGATGGGTACCACAAATTCCTTCATGTACTTCGGCCATGGCTAATATAGCATCATCTGGGCCCAAGCACTTAAGCAGGATATCATTAACCGTTCGGCGGTAAAGTTCATCACTCATCAACACATACTTGAAAGCTGTTCGCCGAATGTTCTTATCTGTCCTGATATTGGGATTTTGCAAATAATTAAGTATAGGTGTCCTCCAATCACTTGCATCGGCTTCATTGTCAGCCGAATCAATTAAGAGGACGTTTCTGGTAACCCCGGACGGTCCGGCGTCGTCACGCGGACGGTCCGCAACCTGGGAATGTGGCTCTGCACTGGTTATCAGATTTTCAGTTCTGTGAAATTTCCCTCTCTTTATCCGATAACCTGATGCATCTTGTGCCAAATCGTTAGCTCTATGATTCTCAACTCTAGAGACATGCCGAATACTGAATTCGTCAAAAGAATGGATTATGCTCCAACATTTCTCAAGATAACTACTTAGAGTACCATCAAAACATTGATATTCCTCTAACACTTGTTGGACAACCAGCTGAGAATCACCAAATACCTTCACATGTTTTACTCCCATACTATTTAAAAGTTCTAAACCGAATAAGAGGGCCTCATATTCAGCTTGATTATTAGTGCAATAAGTTTTTAATCGGCTAGAGAAGTCAAAGGAGACATTACTTGGTGAAACAAGTACAATGCCAATTCCTTGCCCTTCATTGCAAACCGATCCATCAAAATATAAAGTCCAAGGAGTAATAGTGAGGTATGACATGTCTAGTTCATGAATATCATTAACCCGATGTTCTACAATAAAATCCGCTACGACTTGGCCTTTCATAGACTTCAATGGTTCATAGGCCAAGTCATATTCTATGAGTGCATAAGCCCACTTACCAATTCTACCACTCATAATTGGGTTATGCAACATGTATTTGATTACATCGGCTTGACCAGAAACAGTGCAATGACTAGACAGTAAATAACATCTACATTTGGTGCACGCATAAAACAAGCATAAGCATAACTTTTCAATAAAAGTGTACCTTGTTTCAGCATCCACCAACCTTCGGCTTAGATATGTCACCACATGCTCCTTCCCCTCAGTTTCTTGTGTTAGAACAGCCCCAATAACCTTGTCTTCAGCTGCAATGTATAATCTGAATGGTGCTCCTACTTGTGGTGCTTTTAACACGGGAGCCGAAGACAAGTATTTTTTAATGAGATCAAATGCTTCCTGCTGCTCTGCCCCCCAAGTGAATTCAGCATCATTCTTAAGCCGAAGGATAGGGGTGAAGGCATCAATCTTCCCGGCTAGGTTAGAAATAAACCTTCGTAAATAATTCACCTTGCCGAGAAACCTCTGCACTTCGACCTTACAAGTCGGAGGCCCCACATTCCGAATAGACTTGATTCGGTCAGGGTCTATTTCTATACCATGTTCATGGATGACAAATCCTAAAAACTTACCAGCCGACACCCCAAAAGCACATTTACGTGGGTTCATTTTTAAACCATACCGACGCATTTTATCAAAGGCTTTGCGCAAATCAGCTATATGGGAACTAAACTTAGCCGATTTGACTACAATATCATCAATGTAGACTTCCACAGTGTTTCCTAACAACTCATGGAAGATCAGATTCATAGCCCTCTGATAAGTAGCACCAGCATTTTTAAGACTAAATGTCATGACAACCCATTCAAATAAACCAATGAAGCCTGGACATATAAAGGCCGTTTTAGACGCATCTTCTTCGGCCATGAAAATCTGATTATATCCGGCATTACCATCAAGAAAGCTAATAATTCTATTCCCTGATGCATTATTGATTAATGTGTCGGCTATGGGCATGGGATATTCGTCTTTAGGAGTTGCTTTATTTAAATTACGAAAATCAATGCATACTCTAAGTTTACCTGACTCCTTCTTCTCCACCGGCACAATATTGGAGACCCACTCTGCGTATCTGCAAGGTCTAATAAAATTAGCTTCTAGCAGCCGGTGGATTTCGTCCTTGATTCGTGGGAGAAGATCTGGACGAAACGTTCTAGCTTTCTGCTTGAAAGGTCTGAAACCAGACTTAATGGGCAGCCGATGTTCGACAATCTCTCGGCTTAGTCCAGGCATTTCAGTGTAATTCCAAGCAAAACAATCTGAATACTCCTTTAATAGACCGATCATCTCATCTCTAGGATCGGCCTCCAGGGTCTTGTTTACAAAAGTTGGCCTTGGAGTTTTACCATCTCCTATGTCAATCTCCTCCAATGGATCGGCCGATGTAAACCCCTGTCCTAGTTTATCAAGATCTCTGAATTCCTCTATCATGTCCCCCACAGAGGAATTAGATGATCTTTGTGTGATGGCGGACTTTCCGGTCTCGGGGACCGGATCATCCGTAATACTGTCTTTTCGCTGTGGTAGATGTTCGGTCTTAAAGCCCGAACTGTTTTGTGAAAGACCAGACCATCCGGCTTTGAGAGCCGAATTGTCCGTGATCAACGACTCATGAACTTCATGTGTATTCATCATTTAAACTTTATTTAGGATTTAGCCGATTCTCCATCGGCTCTAGCATTACAGGAATGAAACCTTTCTTATCTATACTTATGAACTGATAATCAGAAAAATCTACTCCTGTGAGACATGTAGCAGTCTCATAAGTCCAGAGTACAGGGGCATCGGCCACAGCGATGCAGGCCGATACATCAGCATGTACTTGTTCTACCTCATCGCCTACCCATTGTATTAGCATTTGATGTAATGTAGAAGGTATACATTGATTGTCATGAATCCAATCTCTGCCTAGAATTAAACTGTAATTCCCTTCTACATCAGCGACGAAGAATGCAGCAGCAAGGGTCTTAGTCCCGATGGTTAATTCAACGGACGTGACTCCCCTGGCTTTAATCGAACTATCCCCAACACCGCTGAGGGTCATGTTGGTTTTGACAAGTTCGTCATCTTGTTTACCTAATTTTCTGTATAATGAATAAGGCATTAGATTTACAGCCGCCCCTCCATCCACCAACATCTTAGCAATCGGTATTCCATCAATGTGACCGCGCACGAAGAGCGGCTTTAAATGATTTACCGATTCCTTTGGTTTAGTAAAGGCGGCTTCTTTAGGACCAAAATCAAACTGGGCAGCAACAGGTTCATCGTCGCTAATGATAGTACAATCAGAAGAAAATGTAATAATATTTACATCCATACCTGGGCGTTCTGGAGAAGCCTCGTAGTCGACCAGGTCTTCTCCTAGCAGGTCGTCCTCTTCCATTGATGTTGTCGTGTTGTTGGAGGCTTCCTGATGAACGGCGGACGGTTCGCATGCGGGGGCCGGACGGTCCGCGCCTGGTGCAGGTTGTCCAGAGCCTTCCTGGCTACCGGCGGACGGTCCGCACGCGGGGGCCGGACGGTCCGTGCCTGGTGCAGGTTGACTTTCTATTTCTATGGCCGTTTGTTTTTTCTCAACGGCCTTCGGTCTCCATTTCTTTTGCGGTGGTGGGTATAGCGGATGTGTGTCATTAAATGTCTTTTCCGCCTCCTTCTCCTGGCTCTCCTTTGCTCTTAGGCGCTGTAATTTTCTCTTTTGAGATCGTGTCAATCCTGCTGGGCACCATCGAGGCATGGAGTATTTTGGATCGGCTATTTTGATGGTAGCCGTATCCTTTTCGGTTGTGTTGGCCGATTCGCCGAAAATCATCGGCCCTTTATTGTCTCCCTGTATGACAACATCTGCGGTGCCTATTTTGATGGTGTCCCTTTTTGTTGTTTTTTGATTTGCTGCAGGCATATGCCCCCCTGCCGGGTTGGTCGGCCTAGGAGGCCGAGTAGTCCGGCAACCTTGTTGGGCCTGTGCCTGGTGACCGGATTCAGCAGTGCTCAATCGGTCTTGCACTGGCGGTGCCAATCTATCAAAAACGGATGTTTGGGGTGCCCCCCAGGCGGGGTATGGTGGCATCCCAAATGGATATGGTGGCATGCCCCACATTTGATTTGGGACATATGGTGGAGGTAAGTATGTGTATGGATATGGCATGGGTGGATAAGGAGGTGGAGGGGTCCATGTCGGCATGTTGGGTCTCAATTGTACAATAGGACCTTTCATTTCTTCCGATTGGTGAAGTGGTCCAATCGGCCTGACCTGACGTTGCTCACGAATGGGTGAGCGGGGTCGCTTCGGTGGCCGGTCACTGGGGCCGACCTTCTTTTTCACATATTTAGACAACAATTGATCGAAAGTCGGGCCAGGCTTGATCAGCCGACCAGCTGCTTTAAATGTATTTGTTTTCCACGTACCTATCTCTGGTCGTCGTGGTTTGAAGGTACGTGGTCGCTGCGAGTCCTGAGCATGGCCGGACCGTCCGCCAGAGCTCTCCGGACCGTCCGGTGGGGTCCCGGACCGTCCGCGCCTACGTGCCGGACCGTCCGGGATACGCAGCACGGGTTCCTGCATCTGTCTCCCTGTCTGCGCTTGCCCTCCAGTACTGGAGGCTGTGATGGTCACCTTTAGAGTCTCCCCTCCATCGGGAGTCTTCTCCGCTACCACTTTCCTGCAAGAAACTTTATGACCCTCATCGGCCTTTTTTGCATTGCCGATGACTATTTCTTTGCCTTTGCCTTCATCAGCTGTGTTTGGCCGAGTCAGGACTTTCTTGCCCTCAAAGTCGATCATGTTCATTGGGAAGGGCTCCGTGTCCACCTGCATTTCCTGAAATTTCAATCGTCCTTCGTTAATGGCCGATTGAATCTGTCGACGGAATACATTACAATCATTAGTGGCATGAGAAAATGAGTTATGCCACTTGCAATATGCACGACGTTTTAGCTCGTCGGCGGATGGAACAGTGTGATTTATTTTAATATTGCCATTTTTGAGTAGTTCGTCAAATATTTTATCACATTTACCAACATTAAATGTAAACTTAACCTCCTCTTGCCGTTTCTTTTGAACCGGCTGCAAGGAGGAACAAACCGAAGATTTGGCCTGTTTTGGCCAAACCATTTCAGCAGCATACACTTCTGCTGATTCGTCATCTGAGCTACTTTGGTCATATTCTACTATATGTACGTTGTGACGCATTGTTTTAGCAGTTTCTTTGCTCCGGCTTTCGCAAGCCGAAGCTCTCTGGTGTAATTGTGCTAGTGTAAAGAATTGGATGCCTTCTAATCTTTCTTTTAAATAATATCGCAGACCATTAAAAGCTAATCCTACTAGCTGTTTCTCTGCTAAATGAATTTGAAAGCATCGGTTTCTTGTATCTCGGAATCTCCGGATGTAATCATTAACCGATTCATCTTTTGTCTGTCGCAACGACGCTAAATCTACCAAATCCAATTCATAGTCACCGGAGAAAAAATGATCATGAAATTTTTGTTCTAAATCTCCCCATGATGAAATGGAATTAGGAGGTAAAGTGGCGTACCATGCAAACGCAGTTCCTGTTAAAGATAATGAAAACAAACGTATGCGAAATGCCTCTATGTCGGCCAACTCTCCTAATTGTGCTAAAAATTGGCCTATGTGTTCACGTGTGTTCTTTCCTTGATCACCCGAAAATTTTGTGAATTCGGGTATCCTGGTTCCCTGTGGGTATGGGTGGTGATCAAATCGGCTGTCATAGGGTTTCCGATATGATTGCCCCCCAGGGACCATGCTTACCCCGAGCTTATCTCGGAACGCCCCGGCTATTTCTTCCCTTACTATATCAATGGCAGCCGGTGCGAGACCACCGGCTCTCTGATCAAACATAGGTGGGGTTGGCTGGATATTAGCATGTTGTCTTTCCCCCCATTGGTTTGAGTTACGTGGTGCATTTCCATTCACTCTATATGGCTCATACGTTTGATCGTTTCTTTCCGGCCTTCCAGGTGGGGCCGGAAAGCTTTCCTGGGCTTTGGATCCTGAATTAGTGGGCTGGTGCATTGCATAGTGTGATGGGAAGCGTTGCTGGGACGGGCGAGGATTCATGTAATAATCCTCCTCAAAAGACTTATGCGCGGACTGTCCGGATACGTACCCGGACCGTCCGTGGTCATATGCGGACCGTCCGTCATTGTATGCGGACCGTCCGGCTGGGTAGTTTGGGTTCTGTGTTATATGTGGTGGCTCGTGTGCATATCTAGGTAACTCATTAAAAATAGGCCCGACTGTTGTTGGCCCGGACGGTCCGTGCTCACGTGCGGACGGTCCGGGCATGTGCAGATCGGCTGGTTTGCTGCCGATTTGCGGTTGCTTAGGGTACGTGTCCATCGGCATCCCATAAAGGGGTTGCGACTGGTCGTGACAACCTGTAGCCGATGTGTTACGCGCATTATCTCCTAACTCAACCTCGTGCGAAGGAAAATTTGCGGTACTAGATTTATCGAATGCACGTACTAGTCTCTTAAGATCGCTTTGCATACCCCCTATGATGTTCTGCATTTGTTCACGCTGATCTTCTACATAATTTTTAAGAGATTGTAGATCGTTGGTATTACTTATATTGGGGATATCTGGCGTGGGTTGGAGCGAAGCCGGATCCGTCGCCCGATGTCGGACGACCTTGTTGTTCCTGTCCACTTTGAAGTTGGCCAAGAACTTTGCTTTCGCCTCCTGGATCATCCGCTCCTTGTGCTCCTCGAACTGGAGCTGCTCGTCAGCCGGCAAGGTTTCCCAAGTCGGCTCTATGATGTTGCTTAGAGAAATATCAGAGCTATCCTTTGAACCGGCCATTGAGGGCCGATCTGATGAGCTTAGATGTGTTTTCCCCAGCGGAGTCGCCAAAAAGTATGTTGACGCCTTTTCGGAGCGCCAAACACTCAACAAGAACCGTGGCGGTGCCTTCTGCACAGGGGCGGACGGTCCGCGCCCAGGGGCCGGACGGTCCGCGGCCTGGTGCGAGGCGCGGGGGTGCTCTCTGCGCAAGGGCGGACTGTCCGCGGCCTGGGGCCGGACGGTCCGCGACCTGGTGCGCGGTTAGGGCTCCTGCCTGACGGCCGGACGGTCCGCGCCCTGGGGCCGGACGGTCCGCGCGTACGCAGGGACGGCGGAAGATCGCCGACGGCGCCTGGATCTCGCTCCCGGGAGGGACCCCGTCGGGGAGTAGAGATCCTAGGTTGTGTCTAGGCTCGGGCCGGCCGACCTAGACTCCTCTAATCGACGTAGAGTCGAAGAGAGACGAAGAATTTGGGGATCGAGAGGCTAAACCTAAACTAGACTAGAACTACTCCTAAGATAAATGCGAAATAGAAGTTGTATTGATTCGATTGTTGATGATTCCAAATCGGCCGTAGACCTCTCTATTTATAGAGGAGGGGGGCTGGACCCTTTACACAACTGATTCCGAGCTAATCCCGCGAATATAGCTAACAACCGTAGCACAAAACTCGGAACCCTAATCTGTTCTGCGCACGCGCGGACCGTCCGGCCCACAAGCACGGACCGTCCGGACCGCGGACCGTCCGGCCTCAGGGCCGGACTGTCCGCCGGCTCAAAACCGGTTCGAACAGTTAGCTTTAGAATTTTAAAGGGCATGTTTTGTTTTGTTTTTTAACGAAGCCTCCGACATGTACCATATTAGCACAACAAAGCTTTTTTATTTGCACGGGGTTTTCGACCTGTCGGTCTGTTTTCACTTTTGCTTGTTGTTCATCGACGTTGCATATATTTTATTACACCACGGTTTGGTTACAAGAATTTGTTGTTTGGTTCGAGGCATGAATCGTAGTCCTGGCTGCATGCCTGGCCCACACCGTCCTCTATTAAACCGATTTTAATATAAAAATGTTATAGACATTAAATATAATAATACCATACTGTATCGATGGAAAGAGACTCGATCGTAAAAGTATGGAGTTATCTAAGAATAAAAAGTTACAGCCGAGACGACGGCCTTTTATATACTCGGTGCGCGAGGGCTCTTCATCCCAAATCAGTTCAGCTTCCAAAAAGGCAAAGCAGAGCCCGCACGCGGAGAGGCTACAGAAGGGTATGGGTCACCTCCGCGGCCTCACCGCCGCGCGGCTCCTCGCGGCGGCCTTCCTGCTCTCCGTTGCCGTCCCGGCCGCCAGAGCCCAGGAAGAAACCGAGCACGAGGAGGAGTTCAGCTACGTCGTCGGCGACGAGAACGGGCCGGAGCACTGGGGCAGCATCAAGGCGGAGTGGGGCAACTGCAGCGCCGGGCGGATGCAGTCCCCCATCGACCTCTCCCACGAGCGCGTCTCGCTGGTGCGGTCCCTCGGCTACCTCACCCACTCCTACCGCCCCGCCGAGGCCGCCATCGCCAACCGCGGCCACGACATCATGGTACGTGACGCGACGGCAAGGGGGGAGGGGGGTTCGCTAGCTGGTGGTGCATCATGGTGGGAAGCATTGATGCGTGGCGTAGCTAGTGCCAGCTGACTGTTTGGTTGCAGGTGAGGTTCAAGGGCGACGCCGGCTTCCTGGTGATCAACGGCACGGCGTACTACCTGAAGCAGATGCACTGGCACTCGCCCACCGAGCACACCGTCGACGGCCGCAGGTGAGAACGAATGAATGAGCCAATAATATAATAAAGACTTGACGTACGTACGTGTGGACCGCGTAATTCCTCATTACTGCTTGCTTTTTATAGATCGTCGATCGAATTATGTAGTATGTTGGTAATAGATAGGAGTGGTAAGTAACGACGGTTCCGATCGAGATGCTCGCTCGCTCGCAGGTACGACATGGAGCTGCACCTGGTGCACGAGAGCTCGGCGAACAAGGCGGCGGTGATCGGCATGCTATACGAGATCGGCGGCGAGGACCCGTTCCTGCAAGCGCTGGAGCCGTCCATCCACCGGATCGCCGACAGGCAGGACCGGGAGGAGGCCATCGGCGTGGTGGACCCCCGGCGCGCGCGCGGCAGGGCCAGCGTCTACTACCGCTACGTGGGCTCCCTCACCACGCCGCCCTGCACCGAGGGGGTCATCTGGACCGTCGTCAAGAGGGTTAGTGGCCCCGCTGCGCAATTTCTTCCCCGAATTCCAACCAAACGGCATCATTCGATCGATCGTGACTATAGCGCTGACGACCGAACAACCGTGTTTTAAAACGAGCCAACATGTCTGGTAGATTTTGTAGAAATTTTTTTTTTTGGCTGAGGTTGCTGAGTGTACTTTAATTTCGCGCATGCAGGTCCGCACCGTGTCCAGGCACCAGCTGGAGCTGCTCAGGGAAGCCGTGCACGACGTAAGTTCTTGACGTCGCTAGCTTCTTCGTCCCAAATGTGTTTGACCAGCATTCTAGATGGAATGGAAGGCGCCAGGAAAGCTGGTTTTAGTTTGTTTGTTTTTTCTCAGCCTGATTTTTTTTTTTTTTGTCTCGCGTGTGTTTACCTGCTTCAGGGCATGGAGAAGAACGCGAGGCCGGTTCAGGACGTCAACGACAGGGACATCAGCATCTTCCGCCCAAAGCCACACAAGCACAACTAGTACTAGCTATGCTATAGGTTGCACAGTCCAGCGGCGCGCGTAGTTGGTATCGATCAGTAGTGATGCACGAGCTAGCTGACGCGGTTCAGTGTTGGGGAGAGGTGTCTGCTGTATATGGTTACGGTTTTGTTTTGTAATTCTTTCCATCTCTGTTATAGGACGAAATAAACAGACGAGGATCACCTTCAGGTCCACTCTTCAGAAGAAGAACCAAAAAAAAGGAAAAGAGAACATGTCGATGCGCATGTGGGGCTCGATCGATTTGATTATTGTTGTTGAGTAGTTGGCACTCCAACATGACCTATCTAACTGGCACGGTATTTTGTTAAAAAAAATACTATGATTTGACTGTCGTTTAGCAGGACGAGTCACATGTGTACAGTATAAGGCTATATATATTCTTCAGCCAGCTAGATTTGTGTCAAGAAATATTTCACAAGTAGTATGTCAGTCGGATGCTTAATAAAGCAGAGGTGTGCAGACCAAAGTTGGGGGTCCGGTCGAGACGCCTATTGGCTATTGCCTACTCTACTGGGTAGCAATAGCTATGCCATTGTGAACGAGTCAAATCAAAGAATGATACTAACCATAAATTAAGCCCAAAAGTTTCAATTATCGATTCCTCTTCTGTCCGCCGCAGCCCTTTAACCAGCAGCTAGCTGTAGGCTTGCTGTAGCAAAGCCAAGGACAGCAAGATGCACGAAACAAGGACAGGAACAGGACAGGCACCGCGCAACGAAACCTGACGAACACGCGGACCCGCGCCATTGTCCAGTGCTTTTCGGACCATGTCCATTGTCCAGTGCTCCGGCCCATTCTCGTTCATGCATGTTTGGTGATCCGTATGAACGGTGAAGACAACGGCAAGTGTGACGAGTTACCGTTGGCCAGAGAGACGACAAAAATGCGTGATTCCGCGGTTGGTGGAACGACGAACAAGTGTTTTGATGAATCTGAAAGAGAAAAACTGCAGTGGTGACTGCAGTGGTGGAACACCACGTCCACTCTCGGACCGATGGTAGCTCTCTAAGATCATATACAGTCTGATTGGATACGTGTGCACGAGCGTGCAGGCTCCGGCGAGAGTGGCCGTGTGGATATGCCAATTTTGGGCGTTTCTACAGATGCAATGAAATGACTTATGTTGCATCTGTTCAAGCTAGTCACGTCTCCCGCGTACAGGTAACCAAACAGTAGCTCACATAAAGTCAACGCACACGATGATACAGAATAAGATGATGCGGGCAACCAATCAAACGGATATTGTCCTAACAGACCAACACGAGTCTTTTATGCGCACTTTTTGTCCTCACTCATGCGCACTCGAGAAAACTTTTCCCGGTCGGTCACCCATCCCAAATTGTTTCAAGACAAGCACACTTAACTTAAAGGTTCTTTCGAGATAGACCGTGTTTGACCTATTCCATGTTTCACAGCCATCTACCTATCTAAACCTCCTAAACCCCAGATGGAGACACCAAGACCGGAGAAGAGATAGATCAACTTCATCAAGGCATGACAGAAGCTAGACAACATCTCCAAGTGAATCAAGATCCACCATAAGGATAGAAGCTTTTTTTGACATAATCTTTCTTACCCCAACCTACCTATATTCGAACCATCTCATCCCGCCTAATAGATGGCCTGACATAGAAGATGCTTATGCCTTCCTAATCCTGTTCTTAATTGTGTTCAATCAGAAATAAAATAACTTTCATTTTCTTACCCTTGAAATTACTTCTCCTAAAATAAATATAAAAAGATCCCTAAATCAATTATATTACCCCTTTTATTGATTTTTATAAAATCTTTGTGCCTTAAAAAATAGAAAAAAACATATCTAGACAAAGGATATAATTTGCCCTCTACTAATAAAAGTAAATAAGTAATGATTATTTATTTCTGAATTAACTTTTAAAGTTTGCCACCTCTTCAAAATAACCTTTTCTCCAAGTAAATAAAATGAGAAGTAGATATTTGCCTAACTAAAAGCAGTAGAATAATTAATATAATATACATAAAATAATTTTGCATTGCATGTTGGAATTTGATTGATGCATAAAATTGGAATTTGAAACTTGTACTCAATTTTGAATTCGAATACTAAAATTAGAATAAAATAAGAAGAAAAGAGAAGAAATAGAAAATAGAGGGAAATTGGTCAGTCGACTTCGTGGGCCGAAACCTCTCACCCGCGGGCCACTACTACTTGCACCGCCAGCCCATCTACATTACTCCTGCCTACCCATTTCCTTACCCTGCCGCCCCACCCTATACCTCAACCCACGCTGGTCGCATTTGCTGACCAGTAGGGCCCACGTGCTAGCTTCTCACACCTCACCCGCACACCCAGGCGCACTCGCGTCTTTGTCGCTGTCGCGTGGGCCCGGTTTGTTAGATCCCTCTTCTCCCAGTATGATCACAACAAACTCTGCCGAGTTCGACAGGGACTTCATCCATGATCTCACCACAATCTCTCCCAGCTGAATTCCCATCAGGTATATAAGCAGGCACCAGGCCCCTTCCATGAGCATCTAGCTCGGGATTTGAGCACCATTGCCGAGCGGAGAGAGAGAGAGAGAGCACGCGGGGGAAGAATGTGGAGCCACCGTTGTCGGACCTCACCCTTGCCGTCGATCCGTCCAAGGGGGGATTGAACCAGAGGGGAGTGCGGGGCTCGATGAAGGTGAGCAGCATGAACCATGGGCTCGGGAGAGTCTGGTCCATCGGCGATTGCCCGTTGGAGGCGGAGGTCCGCAGTGGAGCTGCACCATGCGGCGGGAAGAGCTCGTCGATGTGCCGCAGATGGTGAGCACTCTCCCAACCCTTCACATTATCCATCTCTACATGTGTCACAGTTTTTCATGGGGATTATCACTCTGGGGCATGGCATGGCATGCGTCGGCATGGTACGTCGTCGGGAGCCCTATTCCTGGGCGCACAGGTGGCCGGAGGGGGGGAGGGAGGAAAAGCATTTGTCGTGAGCCCTTGGTCTGAGTATGAACGACCTAGATTAGATCGTGTCGTGCGGGACTTGTGGCCGTTGGATCAAATACGGATGGACGAGATTAGAACGAGTATACTCCCTTCGTCTATTCTGAACCATGGTCATGGATCCTGGATCCAAGGACCAGCAACTGCCGCAGATGTAGAGTAATGTCAGCCATGGATCCATGATCCAACGGAGGATCTCGCATACCGATTCGTGTAATCAGGGTTCTGATTTGAACCATCGATTCCGGATCATACGACTTAGGGTACCCGATACCCCTTCACCGAGCGATAGTTACAATAGAGAACCTCGAGTTTATCGAAATTAACCCGCCATCCACGCCAATACGAAAGTAATTACCGATAGGTCCTGGATTTTATATGTCTAACCCTATACTTACAGAGAATTGAAGCCACCGACTAGAGACTTTAGTAATTCATATAATAAATCTGGAAAATAATTTCTAGTAGAAAAATAAATATATAAACTTTGAAATTCATATCTTGAACATTGTAACTCTGAATGAGTCTGTTCCAGTCTCGTTGGCTTCTAATAAATTACCTACACAATAGCATCATTGTTTGGTCATGTCACATATTTTTTATAAATAGATATTGGTCTAGCCTATGTTTAATAGATTAACCCTTCTAATCAAAGTTAATCCGTTAATAATTATAATCCGACTAAAATATGATATATACTCAAGTATAACTTAGATTAAAGTTGAAATAGTTATTTCTTTACCTTTCTCACATGATTTACATATAGAATATATTTTCTATATTTTTATTGTTTAAACACCTAAGAACTTTAGAAAGCCATACTTTTTTAACCATAACTCTATTTTTAGTGTTTCTCGAACCTACGATCATGTAGCGACTCGTAGAATATTCTTACATGGTTTGTTCTTATGCTTTGGTGTAATGTTACCATATCCATTATTTGTTTGATTGTATGTATTGCTACGAATAGATGCGAGGTCATGAGGTCTGAAGATCAACTTTGGAGAAGTACCTAGAGTTGCAAGTATAAGGCATGTTGTGCCCTTGATAACTCTTCTTTACCTAATAATGTCTCTGTTAATCACTATGACATACTCAGGTTAATTTGATGGGACCTAATAGGTTTCCCTAGTTTTGTTTACCCCACACCTTGCAAACAATTGAACTATTGGGTAGATTTGCTATTGCTCTACCTAGTTTTGGGAATTAATGTTATATATGATAATGTTCCATTAATATTGTTGGTTTAATTATTGTTCATGATAAGGTTATTGTATTAATTGGAACATGGAGAACCACCCGGGAAAACAGTGCTACCACAAGGGTGGAATGAGATGCACTTGGCCAAGTAATTAGGAAAGCGAGGGAGAGATCACCTTACCTGAAAGAGGAAAACGGGGAGGAGTCGCTGCAGAGTATAGGGAGGTCCTCAGGTCGAACTGTCTGTAAAGCTTTTCGGACGAGGGATTCCTATGTTTCCTTCTTCTTGGATCTAGAGCGGGGTTTCTTGAACTAGTGGAACTTTACAAAGGCCGCGTAGTGCTACCCTGCCTTGTCTCCTCGGTATAGATGAATGGAAAGTCGTGATCCCTTGGCAACTAGGTAACACGACATGTGGGTAAAGATGTGTAACCTCTGCAGAGTGTAAAACTGGTATATCAGCCGTGCTCACGGTCAAGAGCGGCTCGGACACTCACATGATTAATCATTGAATTAAACTTAATATGTCATTGACATTGTATTGTGGGATTATTATTAATTTTGATCTCTTATTTATTTGAGTTGGTATCTACTTATACTTAGTAACTACTAATAAAACTTTGACCAACTTTAAAAGTAATGCTCAGCTTTAACCATCTCCTCTGGTAAGCTTTACACTTCACATGAGTCCCTCATCGTAAGTGAGCTCATGCACATTATTCCCCACAACTTATTAAGCAATAAACGTATGTGAAATCACTCTTATTGTATTCACATCCCTAGGTCAAGAACAGGTACCGCAAGATGAGAAGCTTGAAGGATGACGCGATGAGTTCGTAGAGATCTAGATCATCGTCTTCTAGTCAACTATGGATGCGAAGGATCGTTGTCTTCGTATGATGTAATTATTTAGCTATTTTGTATAGAACTCGTATTATATAGTAAAGATGTGACATTCGTTTCTGTATCATAAGTCATTATATGTGTGAGACTTAATCCTAATATAAATTTAATTCGCGTCTGAATTTATCCTTAAATCCAGGTGTGACAAGTGGAACGACGAACAAGCTTCTCGGAGCGGTCACACTACCTGACCCGCAACAGTAGTAGTTCTGACTAGAGGCTCATGCTGACGTGCTCGGCTTAGGTGAAAGTCCGGTCACTTGTCATGTTGGACTTTATATGCTGGACTTTATATGCTGCTCCGGTGATGCGAGGAGACGAAGGCCACACAACACCGTGTGGAACGGAACGGCAAATTCAGATGCGGGAGAAATTGTCAATTGCTACCCGTGCTGTGTGAAACACACCACCGCGTGGTGCTCAGGCGGTCGCCGTTCCGGTGAGGTGTGCCCAGAGTCCGTCCACCGAGATCCTCAATACTCAAAGCAGCAGATCGTACGTGAGATGTCGGTAGTTCAGCGAATCACCGGAGGTGTACTGGAATGGTCTGTGTTCTTGGCGGCAAACTAGCTGTAGCAGACAGCCGTCGTAATTGAAAACTCCACGAAACCGGCCAAACAAAGACTTTTTTTTTGTATAATTTTTATTCTGTATCCGCCGCGTATATATGTATCTAATGTTTGCACATATCAATTCTGTGCACTTTTTCTTGCGGTTTTTTAATTTTATTATCTCTTATGTGCTCACACCAAAATATATATACACACAAGCTTCCAAATATATATATATATATATATATATACACACGTCCATTTTTCTATATTAAAGAAGCAGTTTCATACACGCGCACCGTACGCGTTTCGTGCGTCGTACGTGTGTCAACCACGTACGCTGCAACAGCCTACGCGATCCAACCGCGCTCGCCCCCTCCCCATGCGCCATCCCTCTACCTATGCACGACGAAAACCCCACCCAGCACCAGCCATCCAACTTCTCACTTGCTCCGAGCCCACCCCCTCCCCACCCCATACCAGCCTCCCGCCTCCTTTGTGTCGACTGTGTATAAAGTCGCCCCTACCTGTCCCATGCCGTGTTTGTCGATGTTTAGTATCGACAGCAAACTACGGGCGTATCGTGTAATGCTTTTGGAAGGAAGGCAATGTCGATCGCATCTCGATGGCTTATGCAAAGCACGACAAAACACAAAAAATTATACAGGTTTCGGCAGCTCGAGCGCGTAATACCCTACATCCTGTAAGTTTGTGGACATATTGCTTGGAGATTGAGGATTACAGAGGATGAAGCTGATCATGATTGCTATGCCACGACACACACACATATATATATATATATATATTAAGAGCTCTGTGCTTCCTATAATTACAGGAAGCCCTGGCCATACCTTTTGATCTGGCTGACCCGTGCGTGGCGGAGGCCCGAACCTTCTCAGGCCCAGCTAGAAGAGCCCGAGCGCTAGGACCATTTACCCCACGGGGTCACACCAGATCGGGCCGCATTCACCATTTCGAAATAGATCTACGATTTACGCTAAAATTCGTAATCATTTACGCTGTTTTAGTTCATGTTTTACGTTAAAATCTGCCCGAGTCAGAACTCGATCATGATGGGACGCACGCTGGTACGAAACATGGCTATACCTGGCTGGGGCTTCCTTGTACTAATGAAAGCCCAGGGCTTCCATTACCTATATATATATATACCTCTGGCCTTATCGCCAACCACAGTGGAGATACAACGTAACGGCATGGCTCGCAATCTACTCTGCTATGGTCGTTCGGCTCTTCGGATATCTTCTGTACGCGTATTCTCGAGTCCTCGTGCTGATGTAACATCCTCCTCGTTCGCATTTGGCTGAGGCCCACTGGGTGCCTTTTGGGCATCCCACTAGGGGCCTTGCAGGCGGCCCACGAAGCATAACCGAGTCATGATGACCTGGAGGATATCTATCCCCCATAAGCCTCGAGGCTCAAGACAATTTTTTAGTATAATTGTCTCGAGACTCTCAAGAGTGAATCTTGGTTATGATGATGTATTTCTGCCAAGCTGGTCGATTGCTTCTCTTGAATATAATTTCCTTCCAATATCGTGATCCATTGGGTGCATGGTGTAGCCCCCGAGCTGCGAGTCAACTTGAGTAGCAATCAACCCAAAGGTCCAAAAAATTCATCTAATGGATCGTCCTGCCTTGCATTAGGTCGATTAAAAACCCGACCAACTGAAATCTACTCAACTGAGGTCAAGGGAGTTCTTCTGACTAAAATTCAACCTATTGAGGTCTAGCTGACTAAATTTAGTCTGACTGAAATGTGGCCGAACTGGTATTGCCATTCCTACAATTGCAGCTGCGAACAAGCTATACAAGGTTGCAAAATCGCTTGGCCTTGGTGACCATGATTTCTGGAGGAGCTCCACAATTTTTTGTATTTGTAAAAATAAGATAGTCGATTTGTTACATGAGCATTCATGTGCATGATCCATAAACAAGTCTCACGGAAAAAATGATCATATTAGCCTGGCAAAACTGATGTAACAATTTATGCTACTTCATTGTATTCAAGTACACATGACATCTCATTTAGAATGTGTTACAATTTATGCTATGCAGTCACTAGGAATTGTTTTCCATGTGGGGGCAAAACCGATCCTTAATTTTTTTCACTATCCTTATTTTTTCACTATTAGGTTTTGTTGCACAAATTGTTGCCTCAAGTTTCGTCTAGCTATCTCCAACAAATCCTTCAATCTCCATGGCTACATCAATACTTCTCTTCTTCCATCTTGTGCTACTACTAGTAGTGTTTTTTTAATTCTTCATTAGAGCCTTTTGCTTTCAACTAGCACGCCTAATTGCATATAAATTACATGTTCTAGATATCAAATCAATATACTAATGAGGAGGAAATTAAAAGGGAGAGAAAGAAGAGAAAGAGGGTTGTTGTTTTAGCTGTCTCTATTATGGCTATAATTGCAAACCAGTATCAATGGAGGAGACCTAGACACATCATAGATGCTAACGAAGTTCAAGAGAGAAATAGTGAGGGCAGCAAACAAATGCTACACAATATGTACCAGGGTTTAAATGCCTATTGCTATGATAGTTTGCGCCTAACTAAGAGATCTTTTATTGACTTGTGTGCTATCTTACCGGAAAAGAGTGACCTATAAGATACCATAAATGTGTCGGTAGAAGAAAAGCTTGTAGTTTTTCTGCTTATAGTGGGTCATAACACCAAAATGAGACTGATTCGTAGCACATGTGGGTGGTCCCTTGAACCAATCAGTCGACACTTCAATGAAGTGCTTAGAGGGATTCTATCTCTAAGTCATGAGTTCATCAAGCTTCCTGATCCAGAAACCACTCTACCTGAGGATCCAAAGTGGAAATGGTTTGATGATTACTTAGGTGCACTAGATGACACACATATCGATGTGAATGTTCCATTGAATGACCAAGGTAGGTACAGAAATAGGAAGCAACGGATCACCACTAATGTTTTAGGTGTTTGTGATCGACAAATGAAGTTTCTATATGTCTTGGCTAGATGGGAAGGTTCGGCTTCAGATTCACGCATACTACGTAATAACATGTAACGAGAGGACTCATTTGTTGTTTCTAGTGATAAATACTATATAGTGGACGTTGGATATACAAATGGTCTAGGATTTCTTGCCCCATACCGATCTACACGGTACCACTTGAATGAATGGGCTAGTCAAGGCAACAATCCATCTACAACGAGAGAATTGTTCAACCTACGTCATGCAACGGCTAGAAATGTGATAGAGAGAACTTTTGGGCTATCAAAGATGAGATGGGTAATCTTGAGGACTAGTCTGTATGTTGATTTAGAAAACCAAGTATAACATAGTAGGTATTCAATTGAAATTCGATGGCTAGTTTTTTCATTGTGTATTAACATAGCCATATTATTCTTTGCAAATTAGGATCATCCATGCTTGCTACATATTGCATAATTTTTTAAGGGATATGCAAAGAGATATGGACGATGTTCTAATACATCAAGTTGATAGTGTCATCTCTATTGCTGCTGCTAAAAATCAAGGAGAAATGAGTCTGATTACGCATGTTTAATCAACTAATGAGTGGAGTGATTTTAGAGACACCAAAGTTAGTGAAATGTTTGCTGATTATCAAGTGAGACATGGTCAAAGTTGATTACCAAAGTTGAAATGTTTGCAGATAGTTGTATGCTTTTGTTTTCTTGTTTTCTTTAAGTCTAAAATGAACTTTTGTGAAATAGTTCTAGTCTGCTATATGAAACTGTGTTGAGTCCTAAACCTGTGTCTATGTCTGTTCATGAAAATGGGTGCAAGCTACCTGATTATGCTATTCATTAAACCATGTCTACCATTGTATGTGCTACATTGTTGTAACTGTGCTACAACACTGTATACTTATTGAGCTGTAATTGTGCAACATTTGATATGATGTTCTAGTTTCAAGTTGCAAGCAAACTGTGGTAAGTTGTCTTGTTATTGTCCTGCACATGTGTTTTAGTGTTAAGTTACAAGCACATGATCAGTTTGCCTTATGAGTGCACCTTTTGAAATGATAAACAAATTTCTTCCTTTGACTATAGGACAAGAAAACAAGGGACTATGTTCCTTGGAATGATGAGATGGATAAGGTACTTCTTAACACATTTGTGGAATATTACAACAAAGGTGATATATATCAGAATGGGTGGAAGTCCCATGTATAGACAACTATTGTGAAGAATGTTTGTGAGAAGTCCAATGTAATCGTTACAAAGGAAAACATTAGTTCTTGCACCAAGACTTTTGACAAGCACTACAATAAAATTAATGGTTTGTTGTCCACTAGTGGTTTTGGATGGGATTGGGTGAAGAATAAGCTGAAAGTTGATAGCGACTCTGTATGGGATGAGTACGTTGAGGTAAGAAATCTTTCACCATTATTTTTGGACTATCTACATCATAGTTAGTTGTCCAGATGCAAGAAAACTTGCTGCTCGTTACTGTAATTAACATCAAGTCATGATGTAGTAGGTTAGAAGGTATAACTAGTACATGTCTTCTGTTACGGTCTGGGAAGCAGACCTCTTTCACTGTTGCTAGAATAGGTTATACATGTGGTATCAAATGTTAACCTGTGGGAATGTTTTTCTATTTGATGATATATTTGATGATGTGTCACCAAACTTCACAACATGTGGGTAGTTTTTAGTACAAACAAATGAACAACTACATTTATAGCATACCTGTTTAGTTTGGTGATGCTTGCAAGTGGTGCTGTTCCAGAATATATCCATTTAATTTTGTATCTTTGTAATATTTTTTATAGTTTAGTTTTAGTTTCAATTACAAGTTTATTTGATGATGTATTTTTGTAACATTTTTGGCAGAGGAATAAGGAAGCAAAACCCTATAGACACAAGGTTGTGAAGTTTTGGGGATCTACTTAGCCTAGTGTACAATAAAGACCAGGACTCTTGGCACTCTGGGGTCCATTTGAATTCAACTTTCTTTGCTAGCAAGGCTATCATTGGCCTGACAATCTTAGAGAAACCTTCAATGAAGCACCGATAGTTTCCCGCCATTCCAATGAAACTCTTGATTCCCCGAACATCTTTTGGTGCTTTCTAGTCCAGAATAGCTGCTACCTTCTTCGAATCCACAACGAATCCGTCCCGGTTTATGATATGACCCAAGAACAGGACTTCGCTGATCCAGAATTCACACTTGCTAAGCTTGGCATACAGCTGACAATCCCATAGCCTTTGCAATACTTTCCTCAAATGCTCTTCATGCTCTTGCTCATTCTGGGAATATATGAGGATATCATTAATGAACGCTACTACGAACTTGTCAAGGTAGTCCGTGAACACACTATTCATCAAGTACATGAAGAAAGCTAGCGCATTCGTCAATCCGAAGGACATGACAGTGAACTCATAAAGTCCATAGTTGGTGATAAATGTGGTCTTCGGTATGTCCGAAGGTCGGATCCTGAGCTGGTGATAACCTGACCTGTAATACCCAAAATTGCAAATAATGAGAATAGAGTAATCTCCCTATTTTTGTGACAACTATTTATTAGCACATGTTAAACACTCACATCTAAAAGTAACAATTAACAAATGACACATTACTAAATTGTGCATCATGTTGGCTTTTGTTTGTTTGTGCATTTAATGAAAATAGTAATCTCATTAATAGAAATAAATTAGTTTCAAAATTAAGGATTTAATACCGAATTTGAGAATTTGTGCAATTAGTCTAAATGTGAAACCCACAATCAAAGTTGAATTCAAATTTGAAATAAAAAATTAGAAAAAGAATCGAAAAGAAAAAGAAAAACAAAAGGAAAATGGAAAAAGCGCGCATGGCCGAGGACCGGTTTCGGCCCAACTAACCTAGCCCTTTCCTCGTAGCCCGTCTTCCTCTTCCGACCGTTTCGCTGGTGTCACTGGTCTGTGGGACCCGTTTGTCGGCCGCTTCCCCTCGCCCATGACGCGACTAGTTCCTCACCGACGCGTGGGACCCACACCACTAGCGCCATCTGTTCCACACCGAACTCACCGCAACGGCCGCTGGAGCTCGAGCCGTGATCCTCGCCTTGGGCGCGCTTCTCCGGAGCATAAAACCCTCACTGCACCGTGTCCCTTCCATCCCTTAACCTAGCGCGCATCCACTAAGGAGAGGGGATGAGAAAGAGAGAGACTGTCGGAATCCGTGGTGACGGATCGGGAGGGTGATCGTCCCCATGATGTCCATCACGCTCGATGCTAAATTGGAGCACGACGTGCGACCAGAAGGTTCCGCCCGAGTCCCCGGATCGGTTGGGTGGCGATAGCAGGCTTGGTGCGTGACCAGGGCACACTCAATTCGCCACCGCCGTCGCAAATCTGCGGATCATCGTGGGTGGACTACGACACGGCCCTAATTACTGTGAGAACTCGCTCCCCAAGTTCGTGACCTTCTCAATTTCATTTTGCACCTGAGATACGTAGTGATCGTGTACCGTTGAACATTGCGGGCGTTCCGGCCATGGTGGGCCGCCGTGGAACTCGGCGTGGTCACCGGGGTTTAGCCGGAGGAAGAAGATGCTTCGTAGACCGGTGATCTAGAAATGGACGGTGTAGATTAGATCAAGGCCAACCGCTTTGGTGGAACTCGCCTAGACCGTTGATCGACAATCGTATGGATCAGGATTGATCGCACCTTTTTAAATTAGGGCCGCAGATCTGCTCTCGAGCGAATCTAGGCCGACCGCGGGGAGGTTGATGTCAACCAGTAGTCATGGATCGGACGACGTACGTCGCGTAACGGTTCGGGCAGCTGCGATTTAATCGTGACCATTTGTTTTGATCTGACGGTCTGAGATCACGCATACCGTTTCGATCGTGCGCCTTTACTATTAGAACCAGAACCTTCCACTTTTATGTAATCAACCCGCGGTTCGTCCTGGTAGATGACTGAGTCTAAGGAGTTTTTATAGATTGGCCCCTGCACTTTCCAGGAATTGGCGCGCGGTCCAGACGGTAATAAAAATAGAGAAATAGTTAAGGAAATTGATTTTTAATACAAAAATAATTCCAAAAAGTTATATAATTCATATTAAATTCATTTGAACTCCAAATTGACCCATTCTAGTGGCATTAATTTTGTTTAAATAATGTCTACCACTTAGTACCTCTGTTTAGCAATGAAATATGAATTAAAATTATTCATCTGAATTAATCTATACCTTGTACTCAATAACTTCAGAAATGCATAAATTAATAACCATAGATCCAAATTTAGTGATTCTTGTTCCTACTATCTAGTTACGCAGCGTAGAATATTATCATACATTATGTTCTATTGTTTGGTGTGATGTTAATTTCTGCTATACTATGTATGTTTGTATTGATGCGAGTAGACGAGCAAGCCACAGGGGATCCAGGGGTTCAGCAGATGGAGACTGCTGAGCAGGAGCTCGTTGGAGACAAGTTGTGCCCTTGATCACTTCTTTTATCCAGTCATGTTCTTATTAATCATAATGATCTGCATATGTTAATTTTGATGGGACCCAATAGGTTACCCTAGTTTGGCTATCTTTATACCTTGTTTTACCACTGAATTTTTGGGTAGTATATGCTATTGCTTTATGTGGTTTTAGGTATGGAGATATACATTACTCATGTTCACACTTTTTTATCAGTTTATTATTTACTGTTTATGATAAGATCATTATGTTAATGGGAACATGGAGAACCACCTTGGATAACAGTGCTACCACAAGGGTGGTATGGGACGCCCTTGGCTGACTAATTAGGAAAGCTAGTGGATGACTACCTTACCCGAAAGGGGCAAGGGCAGTAGGGGAGTGGTTAGTGTAGGGAGGCCCTTGGGTTGATTTTGCTGCGATGGCGGTCAGGCGAGGGGTCCCTGCATTGGAGCTTCCTAGAAACTGTAGTGGGTTTTCTGAAGCTAGTGAAACTTTGTAAAGGCCTTGTAGTGGTACCCTGCCTCGCTTCCTTGGTAGAGGTGTATGGGGTCTGTTGGTCCTTGTTCTCGGATGCTATACATCAAGAACAAAGCAACACAATTGTTAACGATTAGAGACCTTCATCCTTCGAAGCATTATCTCCCCTGAGATATAATGATCTTTAGACGAAGGTCATGAAGGGCATACCTTCATCATTTCAGTGAACAAAATGTAAATAGAGACATATGAAACACAAAAGAATGTAAACAATCATCACAAATCATTAGATTTTTTATATTCTTCTTTTATAAACATGAATAAACATCAATGATATTTATATTACATTTATACCTTCGGCTTGATAGAAGGTGGAAAAGCGAGAGTGACACAAGAGTGATTACAATTCAGCGTGAATAGTACAGTGTTACTGTTCATCTATTTATAGTCACAGGACACAACCTGGACAAAATTACATTCATGTCCCTGACATTTACTGTTGACCATAAGGCAAGCTGTCGAGGACTAAGCAGACTTTTCTCCTTTAGGTCGGTTTCATCTTTCACCATCATCATCGTGCTAAGCCGATGCTTCTTCGGCCATAGCTTTGGAGCTAGTTTATCCTTCTTCAGATCGCACCTTCATACCATGCATGCCTTCATCTCAAAGCCAAAGCCTCCTGTGACAGTCTATGTTACACTGAAAAACATGTTAGTTAAGTTTTTGAGGACCTTCGGAAGAGGAAGACCCCCAACAGTAGCCCCTCACAGTATTAATTTGTTTTTGCATTTAACAAATTCAGACTGCGACGTGAACGAATGCCTTTAGCCAAAGGTCCGAAAAAAGACCTTCCCTTCGCTAGAATAGTGAAAGTCAATGACATGTAGGGCCCGGCAAGTTGCAATGCACTAGGCATATAAATTGGAACCCACAGTGATAGCATTTGATGCGCCATCTCAATCGCTTGTGCTATTTTTTCAAGCTTGAATTTTCTTGCTCTGTTAGATTTCGCTTGATTCGTGAGCTTCGGCATTTGTACAAGTGCTCACCAAATGGCTGAAGAGATGAAGGTTGTTGATCCTGCTCTAGCTGGTTTTTACGAGGCTATGGAGAAGACAAACACAGAGAAGATTACAAATGAAATGCTAGCTGGTTTGTCTGAAGATTCTAGCGATAACGAAGGCTTTGATGTGGAAAGTGAGGACGAAGATGCCGAAAATCGGCCCTAGCGACCGATTCACACCATCTTCGGAAAATCATCCATAAAGCAGAGTTAAATTGATGCTATGAAAGTGAGATATTTCCGAGATATTTCCATTGTGAGAGTTGGAGGGGATAGCGCCGCCCCTGCACCCGAAGTAGATGAAGTGGTTGTTTACAGGAGCTTCATGAATGCAGGGCTTCAGTTCCCGTTAAGTAAATCTCTAGTTGAAGTACTGAAGACCTTTGAAAATTTTTTTCATCAGATTACCCCCAAAGCCATCATCAGGATGGGGGTTTTTATTTGGGCTGTGAGAAGCCAAGGACTGGAGCCGAGTGCAAAATGCTTCTGCAATATGCATGAATTGTCTTACGAAACGAAGGCTACTAGGAAGGAACAGTATCACAAAAAATTTGGTTGTTACGGCTTTGTGCCTTTCTCTGACGTGAGCTATCCAGTTTCGACGTTTCGGAAAAGGTGGCCAGGAGCCTGGATGGAAGAATGGTTTTATGTGAAGAATAACTTAGTTGAAAGGGAAGATATAAAAGGGATTATCCAACGCACTATTTGGTCTTGCTTCGGCATCAGAAGACCAGCCACTTCTCTTGGAACTAAAATAGAAACATGCCAGAGGAGTTTTAACACTGTGTGCACTTTTATTGGCACAAGAGACTTGGTCCAAGAGCACATTTCCTACAGAGTATGGCCTCTCATGAGTGACTAGGAGATGCCGAAGGAAGCTGCTACCAGGTCTAGTCAGGGCGGTTTGGTCTATCTGAAATATACCTTCAGATACAGAGGTGAGTTTGATGAGCCGAATGATGAGTGGTTGAACTGTATTAAGGCAACTAGTGATGAATTGCTTGGGGCCTATACAAGGGCCGAAGATGATGCAATGACCTTGGCCTTTGAAGGACGAGACAAGAAAAGGTTAAATAGAGTTTTTGACGTTACTGGTTTCGTATACCCAGATTATAGCTACCCCTCACGAAAGCAGGGAAAGGAAAGAAAAGCTGCTACTTTGGCCATTTCTGTCGCGCCGAAGGGTAAGAAGATTAAGGTTTTGATGCACCGGCCTAGATACATTGAAACGGCCATGGTGCCAAAGCATGCTGAAGGGACATCTTCCACCGCTGAGACAGGGTACCCTGCTCCTGCCGGCTCCAAGGGAGAATGGGCTGAAGTGCCAAAAATAATAGGGCAGGAAAAAATTCAATCGCTTGGAGCGCCGAAGCATTGTGCCGAGGCCACAGAAAAAGCGGCCAAAGGGCCAGAGCTAGGAGAATCGGCAGGATTACAAAAAAACCTAAGCCCGCCACTACAGCCAAAGTTGCCGAAAGTGCCCAGAGCTCCTACAATAACTCTAAAGAGGAGGAGGATGGCTAGTGTGTTGTACGCTGTCTTAGAGTCGACAAGGGCGTCAATTCCTGCTCCTGTAAAAGAAACTGCCGAAGCTGCTGCAGCTCATGCTGAAGTCGAAGCTGGGCCCTCAGTGCCCATTGAAACAGAGCCTGTTGGAACTGGGCAGAGTTTTTAACAAGGACCTTCAGACGTTGGTCTGGTTCTGGAGAAAAAAGGCGCGCCCGATAAAGTTGAATCTCCTACTCTCGAAGTGTCTACTGAAGAGCTTGACTTTATTATTTGACACACTTCGGGTAAAAGGTTCTCGGAAGATGAAATTGCAGAAGCCAGGCACTATGCCCGGGAACTCAAGTACCCAAAAGGGGCCTTAGTGTATAATGGCACCAACAAAGATGACTTTCTATACTGCCTCCCGGACAACAAGGAAATATCTGTTTGCCGGGAGATGACAAAAAACATAGGATTTCCGAAGCTTGAAGTTGTACTTTCTGCTATGTCGAAGGATGACCTCGCAGACAGCCTTGCGTACAATAGTTTGAAGGTACAAAAGTTATGGACTTATAAGCAGATTATTTTTTGTGTCTCTTATTCTTGTGCTTATCCTTAGTAGACAGAGTCAAGGCTAGTGAAGCCAATCTTGCTGCGCAGTCCGAAGCTCATAGAGACGAAATTGAAAACTTAAAGAAAAAACTTTCTGAGAAGAATGAAGATTTTGAAGTGGCTAAAGCAAAACAGGAAATAAGCGAGTGGACTAGCGCAAGATTGCAAAAGAATGTAGATGAGCTTCGGGAATCGAAGGAAAGATATTACAAAAATTCCTTGGATTGTGCCAAGAAGCTGAAAGGTAGTTTTGCAAAGGTGGGTGCTTACTCATTCGAGCAAAAATTTATTAGAGGCGGTCCCGAAGGAATCATCGAATGGATCGGTGAAAAAGTTGAAGATTTTGAAGAGATCCTTAGTGACCGTGGTGATTTCTGTGCCTTTGCTGGTGCTAGAGGGGTTGCAGCAATTTTGGAAAAATCTGGCTACGAACATGTTAAAGCTGCAACCCAGACGGAGGCTATCTTCACTGTGGAGAACACGAAGGATCTTTCGGCTGAGGCGACTCTGGGGCGGAAATTTTTACTCCAATGTTTGGATGAAAGGCGGCCGAGAACTAGCCGACGAAGCTATAAAGAAGAATGAGAAAGAAACCCATGAAGCCCGGGAGGAAGCCAATCGAGCCGAAGAGGCTGCTGAGCGCGCAAGGCCCATATGTATTTTAATTATTTCATAGCTTCAGTATTTTTTCTGGCTTCAAATTAACAACTTATTACTTTTACTGTAGCTGAACTTTCACCGCCACCTAAGCCATATGATCCCAAAGCTGATCCATCCATGAAGGCGGCGCTAGAAAATATAAGAATTGCTGAAGAAGCTATTGACGAAGCTATCAACAAACTTCTGAACGAAGTTGCTGAGAAAATTTTGAAGGAAGACTAGATTTTTTGTGTAGCTAAGAAATGTAACATTTGTGTGATGTAATATTCGTACAAGTTAAACATTGTATATCTATGTGTATATTAGTGTAATATATTTCTTTGTGACGCATGAAATTTGCGTACGTACCATTTTTAGCCTTCGGCGAAAAAACACCTTCCCTTCTTTTCATGCTTCGTAAAGAAAAAAACCCTTCGAAAGCACAACTGTTGCATGATATTGTTGTCGACAAAAAATTTTCCTGGCGTATAAGATTGTAATTGCCAAAGGGTTGCTTTGTGCTCTGGCACATTGTTTCATTCATCATATATTTTGAAAGAACCAACTTTCCTTCTTCTCAATTTTGTTGCTGATGCGACATGATGTATGATGTAATGCTATGATGAATGATGCGTTGATATGATGCAATATGATGTTTATGCCGAAGACATGTCCACACAGAAATACCCTGACTCTGCATCCCCTTAGGGATGTCTTTTGAGTCTCTTCACCTTATATTTCAGTGATATTTAAGCTCTGCATCCCCTTAGAAACGACTTTGGAGCTTCTTCACCTTTTATTTTGGTGGCATTTAAGCTCTACATCCCCTTAGGTACGACTTTGGAGCTTCTTCACCTTCTATTTCGGTGGTATTTTGGCTCTGCATTCCCTTAGGAACGACTTTTGAGCTTCGGAACTTACTCTGCGCTCCCTAGGAACGACTTTTGTAGCTTCAAAACTTACTCTGCGCTCCCTTTGGAATGACTTTTGTATCTTCATAATCTTGTTAAGAGGAAGCATCCCACTCGATGATATGAGTACAATATTATTACATGAAATTGGAATTTAATCCTTTGTGAATTGTTTTTCATATAAAAAAGGCAGAAAATTCAAAGATGCACAAGAGGTAGGATATTCTTTAGTAGATGTGCTTGGATTCGGGCACAGTTCTATTGACTGTGTGAGCTTCGGACTCCTCCCGAAAATTGTGCTGTTGCTGAGCATGTTGGTGCCCTTCTGGCTGCTGGCTTTGGGCCAGAGTAGGTGCTAGCGGTGGTGGTGGTGGGAGCTGGGCCCAGGAAGCTTGAGAGTGGCTTGCCGAAGCGACAGAGGCCGTAGGTTGTTGATTACCTACATACTCTAGGATGTAGGGATAATAGCATGAAGCAGTATGTAGGACTTGCTTCGGCTGATTCTGCCGTGCTTCAGCTTCGGCAATCTTTTTCTGCTTCGGAATCGTGATTTGGCACGTTCTTGTGGTGTGGCCTTTGTCTTTGCCGCAGAACAAACAAAACAGTCTCCTAGGTTGATCTATGTATCTTCCTCCAAAGCTTCTGCCCCCTCTGCCTCTTGGTGCTGGTGGCCTAAAGAAACTTTGTTGCGGCCCTGATGATTGGGAGCTGTGCCGTTGCCTTTGGGGTTGGCTTCCCCTATTGTCACTTGGGCTACCATTATGGATTGACCTGACATGCCTGGGGTGGAATCTTCCTCCGAAGCCCCTAGCCATCTTAGAGTATCTGTAAGCTTCTTCCCTTCTTTGCCGGAAATCATTATCAGCTCTGATGTATTCATCCATTTTCTGGAGAAGCTTCTCCAAGGTTTGCGACGGCTTCCTTGCAAAATATTGTGCCGTTGGTCCTGGTCTGAGCCCCTTGATCATGGCCTCAATGACAATCTCATTGGGCACTGTAGGCGCCTGGGCTCTCAGTCGCAGGAACCTTCGGACATACGCCTGGAGATACTCTTCCTGATCATGTGTGTACTGGAACAAAGTTTGAGCGGTGACTGGCTTTGTTTGAAAGGCTTGGAAGCTAGTGACCAGCATGTCCTTTAGCTTCTGCCAAGACATAATTGTCCTTGGTCGAAGAGAAGAGTACCAAGTTTGCGCTACGCTTTTGACTGCCATGACAAAGGATTTCGCCATGACTGCAGTATTGCCCCCATATGAAGATATGGTTGCTTCGTAGCTCATTAGGAATTGCTTCGGGTTTGAGTGCCCATCATACATAGGAAGCTGAGGTGGCTTGTATGATGGGGGCCATGGGGTAGCCTGCAATTCTGCTGCCAAGGGAGAAGCATCATCAAAAGCAAAATTGCCATGATGAAAGTCACCGTACCATTCATCATCATTGTATGAATTTTCTTGACGAAGTTCCCTGTGCTGGGGCCTTCGGTCTTGGTCATCTTGGGTGAGGTGATGCATTTTTCGGCGACTTCATCAATCTTCCTGTGGAGGTCGGCGAGTTGAAGCATTTTCTCTCTCTTCTTTTTGACCTGTTGATGGATAGCTTCCAGATCCCTGATTTCTTGGTCTAGTTCCTCCTCCTAAGGTGTTGGGCTGGTAGCCTTCCTCTTCTAGCTCAAGCTTCATGTAGCGTCTCCTGATTAACGTCTAGTGGCTGCAGTGCAGCCTCTGGCGCTGCTGTCTTCTTCAGCGGCATGACGAAGGTTGTTGCTTGCCGAAGGTGGTCGAATGAGTTCACCGGAGGTGGGCACTAATGTTGGTCCTTGTTCTCGGATGCTATACATCAAGAACAAAGCAACACAATTATTAACGATTAGAGACCTTCGTCCTTCGAAGCATTATCTCCCCTGGGATGATCTTCAGACGAAGGTCATGAAGGGCATACCTTCATCATTTCAGTGAACAAAATGTAAATAGAGACATATGAAACACAAAAGAATGTAAACAATCATCACAAATCATTAGATTATTTATATTATTCTTTTATAAACATGAATAAACATCAATGATATTTATATTACATTTATACCTTCGGCTTGATAAAAGGTGGAAAAGCGAGAGTGACGCGAGAGTGATTACAATTCAGCGTGAACAATACAGTGTTATTGTTCATTTATTTATAGGCACAGGACATAGCCTGGACAAAATTACATTCATGTCCCTGACATTTACAGTTGACCATAAGGCAAGCTGTCGAGGACTAATCAGTCTTTTCTCCTTTAGGTTGGTTTCATCTTTCACCATCGTCATCGTGCTAAGCCGAAGCTTCTTTGGCCACAGCTTCGGAGCTAGTTTATCCTTCCTTCAGATCGCACCTTCATACCATGCACGCCTTCATCTCAAAGTCGAAGCCTCCTGTGACAGTCTATGTTACATTGAAAAACATGTTAGTTAAGTTTTTGAGGACCTTCAGAAGAGGAAGGCCCCCCAACAGGGTCCGATCAACCCCCATGGCAAATGGGTAACACGATTTGGGGGTAAAGATGTGCAACCTCTGCAGAGTGTAAAACTGGTATACTAGCCGTGGTCACGGTCATGAGCGGCTCGGACACTCACATGATTAATTTATGGAATTAAATTCAATTTGTCATTTGCATCGCATTGGGATTATTTATTATTACTTTTATTTATTATTACTATGGTTTGGTATTTACTTACAGTTAGTAACTGCTAATAAAATTTTGACCAACTTATAAAAGCAATGCTCAGCTTCAACCTTTATATTCCTGGTATGCCATCAGATTTTATACTCATCCCTTGTGTGCCACTGAGTGGCATATAGGTATATTTTATTGATCAGCCTAACACTTCACGTGAAATCCCACCTTTGGTAAGTTCATGCACATTATTCCCCACAACTTGTTGAGCGATGAACATATGTGAGCTCACCCTTGCTTTCTCACACCCCCCATAGGAGAAGAATAGGTGGTCGAAGAGGAGCCACATAATGAGGAGTTTGACTTGATCTAGGTGGCATCTCCCAATCAGCTTTGTGGCGCCAGGGAAATAATAATTGGTTCATTTTATATTTATCATTTATTTTGTAAGACTTCTGCTATGTAATAAGTACATTTATGATATTTATGACATTTATTTCTATGCACTCTGTTATTATATGTGTTGTTCTACCTTGGCGCACAAATGAGACGCACCCGGCTTATTCCCTTAAATCCAGGTGTGACAAAACACTACACCAAAATAGTGAACTTCCTAGAGCCTAAACCCTAAGAAGTTAGCCCTAAACTCTAGGAAGTTAGCTAAACTCTCGGAAGTTAAGTCATCCCGTCGGAAGTTTGGCTCTCGGAAATTTTTTGTCGGAAGTTAGCTTAACTTCCTAGAGCCCTCTAGGAAGTTAGATAACTTCCTACAGCCAAAGAAGCCTCTCGGAAGTTAGTAGGTTCTCGGAAGTTAGTAGCTTCACGCCGTCAACGCCGTCAGCTGACTAACTTCCTACGGCTGACTATAGCCCCTAGGAAGTTAGCTGGCAGACTTCCTACGGCTAACTGTAGCCCCTAGGAAGTTAGCCAGCTAACTTCCTACAACCCAATTGGCCTCTAGGAAGTTAATTTGACCAACATTACAAATGTTGTTTATTTTTATTTTACACCATATTCCACAACATAACAAATATATCAACAGCTATATAGCACAACATATTTTCACATAAAACATCTTACACACAATCACATAACAATATTTAAATCCATAGTCTCATCAATTACATCACAAAAGTCTTATCCATAATCATAATAAGACACATCAGATATGGAGAACATGAGGGAGAAAACAAAGCAATTGCTACTTTCAGCAGACCATGAGTTTGGATATGCTCCCAACCATCCACATAGAAACCTAGAAAATCAATAACGCATGAGTCAAAAACTTAAATACTTACACCCACAGTATTCACCACAGAGATGTTGAAACTTACCATGCAAGGAATGTCAAGAAGGACAGGGTGATGACAATAGGAACGAAAATGCTGGCTACCTGAAATGAGGTAACGTCAGTAAGAAGGTGCATGCAATTATAGGTATTCATAATAGAGCAAAAGGTGCATGCAATTATGTCATGTGTACTCTGGTATATCCAAGATTTTTTAACAAAAAGATATTATGACTCTAAGAAAGGTGCTCTATAAGAATTTGAAAATGGAATAAAAAAATCAACTGGGTCATGCTAGGTAATCAGGAACGCTTACAGTTGGCAGATCAGTTTTTCTTCCAATTTAAAGATATATCTTATAACCGATGTGAATTATTAAATCTACTCAGGTGAGGAAGAATCGATTGGCATACTTTATTAGGTTGTTGATTATGTATTCGTTTGGTGGATCTGACACAGCTTCCCTGGCAAAATTGTAATTTTCCAACTTAACTTTTTGATCGTGGTTTCGAAATTTTTTCGTTCGATAACTAAAAAAATCGGAGGTTCTTATGGTTGTTGGGAGGCACGCATGGGTCCGATGGATGGAAGGACCATGGACCATGAAGTCCCATATTCATTTGTCTGTGGAAGGAAGGAAAAGAAAAGTAGATTACAAGCACTTGGTAGCTGTTTACAGTTCACACTTGTTATACCCAACATCTCACGCAAGGGGACCGACCACTTGGAAGCTTCTCCGATTTGACCCCATGTGGATTTATGGACTCTTGTGCTTCATTTTTTTAGTACTGGGGACCTTCGTTCACTAAAATAATTACTCTCACAAGCCTGCCACTGTTGCACGATAAGGGAAAAATAGCTTATACTGATTGCTACAAAACCTGACTATAGAAAAGCATATGCCGTCAAGTGTTATGCTGTCTGTGTTAAGTGCTTAATACCATGCATGTGCGATCCACATTGTTGTCATGCTCATGAATACGAGCAGGCAAATATATGGTAATATTGGCTAGTGGATAAGCTGTCTTGTTCACTATATCCCAATGCTGTAATTTGCATTTATTTATTATGTCTCGGTATATACTAATGCATGGTTTTGCTTTAGTGTGTCTCATTGTGGCTGCTAGCATTAGGTGATAAATGCTTGGTGACCAATGAAGTTGGTGACCAATTAAGATTTACCATATGAAGACTACTTGTACGAGCTTAACTGCTAATCATACGAGTTTATTGCTATTATAGTACTCATTTAAGTAGGCTTCTCTCTTTTAACATCCACAAACCTAACCTCTCTACAATAGTATTTATTAGTTAACATCTTCTTTAAAATAAGATTAAGTGTCTTTTTTAATTCCATTTCTCTTCTTTTCTTATTTTTCCAGCAACCAATGACCGTCCACTCGCCATGGGATGGATGCAAGAACCACCCCAAATTTGCATGTTGATTTACAATACGTATCTGTCAGGTGCATGCTTGATTGATGGATATTATTTGGGAAAAATGGTCAGATTACAGTATCCAACATTCTCGGAATTGTTTGATGTCACTAGAACAAAACCAAGAGGTGCTAGTTTTTTTATCTCCAACAGAGCATCGAGATGTATACAGAGAAGCCTGCTGTAACAAAAAATAGGCCTACTTTATTCGATCTGGGAAAGGGCGAGTGGACGACACCCTATCGTTTCAATCTGGTTCAACTAACGATCCGGAATAAAAAAAACTCTAGGGACATTATTTCGGCCATTCACAGCAGAAAAGAAAATAAAAAAGAGTAAAATGACACTTAATTCTATTCTATAGAAATAATTAACTTATAAGTACTATTTTAAAGAAGTTATATTTATAGATACTAAAAGGGAGAAATTTGTTTAAATGAGTACTATAATAGCAATAAACTCTAATCATACTATTTCAAGTGATTGCACAGTTCAGATCGGATACCTTAGTCCTTCAGAAGTAGAATATCTTGGGGCAGCGGAGGCGGGCGCGACGGTCGCAGCGGGTCGCCGGGCGTAGGGGCACAGACGGGGCAGGGTGGAGGCGTCGCTGGGCGGGCCGGCTGGGGCGTCGGCGGGGCAGGCCGGTGAGGGGCACGGCAGGTAGGGCCGAGGGCGAGCGTGCCGGTGGGCGCGACGAGCAGGGCTGGGACGGGAGCTCCAGCGGGCATGGTCGGGGGAGCGCGCTCCGGTGGGCACGGCAGCCGGGGCCGGGGGCGGGAGCTCCGGCGGACGGGCCTCGGGCACGCTCTACGGTAGGTGGAAGAAACGGGAGAGAAAGGAAAGTGAGAGAAGATCTCGAGCACGCTCTGCGATAGGTGGAAGAAACGGGAGAGAAAGGAAAGTGAGAGAAGATAAGGTTGATTCGCTGGTTAAGATAAAAAATATAACTTCCTAGAGTAAAGCTGTAGGAAGTTACGTAACTTCCTAGAGGTTGTACATGTACTCTAGGAAGTTAATTAACTTCCTAGAGCAGGCCGTAGGAAGTTAGCTTTTCGTTTGACTGGTCAAAAGCTGAAAGCTAACTTCCTAGAGGAGGTCGTAGGAAGTTAGCATGGACAGCTAACTTCCTAGAGGCGGCCATAGGAAGTTAGCTTTTCGTTTGACTGGTCAAAAGCTGAAAACTAACTTCCTAGAGGATGCCGTAGGAAGTTAGCTGCCCATGCTAACTTCCTAGAGGCTGTCGTAGGAAGTTAGCTTTTCGTTTGACCGGTCAAAAGCTGAAAGCTAACTTCCTAGAGGCGGCCATAGGAAGTTAGCGGCTCGTTTGACCACACCCGCGGATTAGCTACTGAAAGCTAACTTCCTAGAGTCGACCGTAGAAAGTTAGCGGCTCGCTTGACTGCACACATGGATTAGCATGTGAAAGTTAACTTCCTACGGCTTTTATAAAATACCGTAGGAAGTTATGTTTATTTCCTAGAGCTACGAGTTGCCTCTAGGAAGTTATTTATTTTCTACGGTTTGTTATAAAAGCTGTAGGAAGTTAAAAACCCGTAGGAAGTGTATGTTTTGGTGTAGGGAAAGTGGTATCAGAGGAAATGTTGACTGTAGGACGAAACCTAGATAGAAATGGACAAAACCCTTACCTACTTACCTTACTCTAATTCTTTCTATACTTTTCTTGATCCTGTCTCACCTTCTACTGTTCTACTCTGATTACTCTTATCTTTTCTACTCTAAGACAAGATGTATTTCACATCTTGGAATCATACATTTATGACCTTTTTAAGAGATAGGAGCTGTTGGGACCATGCTTCGTCGCCGAAGGTCCTATGAGAAGAAACAGCTTCGGTGAAAGCTGCTTATACGAAATGCCGAAGATGAAGGATTGAACCGACTTAAAGATAGAATGACCTTTTAGTCCATAAGGGTCTGAGTCATCATTGTAAACTTTTGTAAAGGGCATGAATGTAATTCTGCATGGGCTGTGTCCCTTGCCTATAAATAGATGAACAGTACTCCCGTACTGTTCACGCTGACTTGGCATTTGTTTTTGCGTCACGCTTGTACTTTTGCCTTCCCTCAAGCCGAAGGTACATTTATAATTTGAAATCATTTCTATTTTCCATGATAATAAAATAGAAATGATTTTATGATAATGTTTAAATGTTTATATTATATCTCATGCTTTATATGAATCCTTCGTCATTACTTGTTGTACTTACGAAGGAATGTCTCTCGTAACCTTCGTCCGAAACTCATTATTTCCCGAAGGGACATAATGTTTCGAAGGACGAAGGACTTTAATACTTAACACTTTTTGTGTTGCCTTGTTCTTAACTCTTAGCATTTGAGAACAAGTCCCCAACATTGGCGCCCACCTCCGGTCAACTCACTTCCACTTCTTTTTGAGCTGATGGCTTCGTTCAACGATCAAGCTGGAGCTGCTTCAGCCCCGAAGCTGGTACTCCCGATAACAGGTGGTTCATGCTCAGAGCCAGCCAACAAAAAACAGAAGAAGGAAGCACAGAGAATGGTACAACATGTTGGGGTGCAAGGACCCTTCATCAAGTCAAGATGGTCTCACATTCCAATTACCTTCTCCCAAGAGGATCTTCAACTCAAGGATTACCCACACAATGATGCTATGGTTATCTCTTGTGTGATCAAAGGATTTCTGGTTCATAATGTTTTGGTTGACACAGGCAGCGCAGCTGATATCATATTTGCTAAAGCTTTCAGACAAATGCAAGAGCCCGAAGACAAGATCCATGATGCTACGCACCCTCTTTGTGGCTTCGGAGGACGACAAATTGCAGCACTTGGGAAGATTATCATGCCAGTAACCTTCGGATTGGTTAACAACACAAGGACTGAGCAAATTGTGTTTGATATTGTTGACATGGAGTATCCTTACAATGCTATCATTGGTCGTGGTACTCTCAATGCCTTCGAAGCAATTCTTCACCCAGCTTACCTCTGCATGAAGATACCTTCGGACCAAGGGCCTATTGCTATTCATGGAAGTCAGGAAGCTGCTAGAAGGGCCGAAGGAAATGGGACAGATTCAAAAGCAATCCATAACATAGATGGAGCTGAGGCCTGTGAGCAATACAAGTTCAGAAGGGAAAAAGCTGCTTCAGCTGACCAGCCGAAGCCCATGCTCTTATGTGAGGATATAGTAGATCAGAAGGTGCTATTGGGATCTCAATTGTCTGAAGAGCAGGAAAAAACCTTGATAAGGTTTCTGTTCAACAATAAAGATGTTTTTGCTTGGTCAGCTAATGATCTTTGTGGAGTTAACAGGGATGTTATTGAGCATTCGCTCAATGTCGATCCATCCTTCAAACCCAGAAAGCAGAGGCTTCGGAAGATGTCTGATGACAAGGCCGAAGGTGCTCGGAATGAAGTGAAAAGACTTCTCAGTGCCGGAGTTATTAGAGAGGTAAAATACCCAGAATGGTTGGCTAACACTGTTATGGTGAAGAAGGCCAATGGTAAATCGAGAATGTGTATTGATTTTACTGACCTCAACAAGGCTTGTCCGAAGGACGAGTTTCCATTGCCAAGGATAGATTCCTTAGTCGATGCAGCAGCTTCATCAGAGCTCATGAGTTTGCTGGATTGCTATTCAGGCTATCATCAAATCTAGATGAAGAAGGAGGATGAACCGAAAACCAGCTTCATAACCCCTAGTGGGACATATTGCTACCTTCGGATGCCTGAGGGGCTTAAAAATGCTGGAGGAAGCTTCAGCAGAATGACAGCGAAGGTTCTCCATTCTCAGATAGGCAGGAATGTACTAACTTATGTTGATGACATCATTGTAAAAAGCACGAAGCAAGATAACCACATTGCTGATTTACAGGAGACCTTCGCTAATTTTAGACAGGCCGGTTTAAAGCTGAATCCAGAAAAATGTGTCTTCGGAGTAAAGAAAGGGGAAATTTCTTGGTTGCCTGGTTTCAACAAAGGGAATTGAGGCTAATCTAAGTAAAATCGAAGCTATACTTCGAATGGAACCACCAAGTACGAAAAAGGGGGCTCAAAGATTGACGGGGAGATTGGCATCTCTCAACAGATTCATATCCAGATCAGCAGAGAGAAACTTACCATTCTTCGAAGTGCTGAAGTCAACCGAAGTCTTTCAATGGGGGCCAATCCAGCAGAAAGCCTTCGAAGAGTTGAAGCAATATTTGATAGATCTAACAACATTAACTCCACCAATGCCAGGGGCTCCTTTGTTATTATATGTGGCAGCTTCGCACTCAGCGGTAAGTGCAGCACTTGTCCAAGAGAAGCTTGAAGGCCAAGTTAAGAGGCAGGCCCCAATATATTTCGTATCCGAGGTTCTTAGTCTATCGAAGAAAAATTATACAGAATTGGAGAAGGTACTGTATGCTATTTTGATGGCCTCCAGGAAGCTTCAACATTATTTTCAAGCTTACAACATAATTGTTCCTTCTTCGCAACCTCTGAAGGATATTATGAGAAACCGAGAAGCTACTGGAAGGATTGGAAAATGGGCTGCAGAGCTCAATGAATTTTGTATTGATTATGTTCATAGATCCTCGATTCAGTCCCAGGCGTTAGCAGACTTCATTGCTGACTGGACGCCAGGGGCTCAGGAGGAAGAAACAAATAAAGATGCCGAAGCATGGACAGTGTTTTGCGATGGGTCTTGGGGAACCTTCGGAGCAGGAGCGGCTGCTGTGTTGGTTTCACCTTCCAAAGTTAAAACTTGTTATGCGGCAAGACTTGATTTTAGTTGCACAAATAATATCGCTGAATATGAAGCTCTGCTCTTGGGTCTTCGGAAGTTAAAGGCAATGGGAATCAGAAGGGCCATTCTTAAAACTGGCTCTCAAGTTATTTCTGGTCATGTTGACAAGAGCTATAAAGTAAGAGACCCGAAGCTTGAAAAGTATTTAGATATAGTCCGAAGGATTGAGGCTTCCTTCAAAGGTTTCTCTGTCAAAAATATTCCTCGTGGAGAAAATGAATACGCTGATCTATTGGCCAAGTCAGCAGCCCAGGGGCTGCCTATACCTTCGGAAGTATTCTTCGAAACAATAAAAGCACCTTCGGTCGAGCTTCTTGAAAGAGCAATCCTTAAAATATCTCCTGTTTATAGCGAGGATTGGAGAACTGAGATCGTCTCTTTCCTTCAGGGTAATTTTTTTCAGACGACGAAGCTTATAACAAGAGAATAGAAGCAAGAGCTCGACCATATGTCATAATAGAAGGGGAGTTATACAAGCATGGGGTCTGTTCCCCATTGCTCAAGTGTTTATCTAGATCCGAAGGTATAGAATTAATGAAGGAAATACATGCAGGCCTGTGTGGATCTCACATTGGACCTAGGCCCTTGCTTGGGAAAGTTTTTTGCCAAGGATTTTATTGGCCAAAGGCAGCTTCGGATGCAGCGGATATAGTCCAAAAGTGCGAAGGTTGTCAGAAATGTGCAAGAGATCAAAAACAACCTTTGTCTTTAACTCAATTAATACAACCCACTTGGCCGTTGCAAAGGTAGGGCCTTGATTTGCTAGGCCCATTACCACCAGCACAGGGGAACTTAAGATATGTGGTAGTGGCAGTGGAGTATTTTTCCAAATGGATTGAGGCAAAGCCCTTAGCCACAATAACTTCATTTACTACTCAAAGGTTTTTCTGGCAGAACATTGTTTATCGCTTCGGAGTGCCGAAGGCCATTACTGTGGACAATGGGACACAGTTTGATTCTGAAGCCTTCAGAGAATTTTGTGATCAAATTGACACGAAGATCCATTTTGCATCAGTTCGGCACCCAGAGTCAAATGGACTTGTCGAAAGAGCTAATGGGATCATAATGACAGGAATAATGAAATCAATCTTCAATCAGCCAAGGGGAAAATGGCCTGACGAGTTAATCAAAGTGGTATGGAGCCATAATACAACCATGTCAAGGTCAACAAGTTTTACGCCCTTTAAACTATTGTTCAGTGACGAAGCAATAACCCCAGAAGAGGCCAAAGCAGGATCAATAAGGATAGTAGCTTCAGCAGAAGGCAAAGACGAAGTTGATTGCTCTATAGAAAAAGATGCTATTGAAGGGATCAGACTTCAAGCTGTGGAAAACATCAATAAATATCAAGCTGAAACAATAAAATGGCGTGACAGAAAAGTCAAGCTAAAGAACATTGAACCAGGACACTTGGTACTTCGAAGAGTAGCCAACCCTGAGACAGCAGGCAAATTACAGCTGAAGTGGGAAGGCCCCTTTTTGGTAGTATCTTCGTCAAGACCCGGTTCCTACAGATTGAAGGATATGGACGGCAACGACATTCCTAGATCATGGAATGCGGATGAGCTTCAGCGATATTATGTGTAGCTTGATGTAATTTTTTATATTCTTTTTCGTGGCACCCTTTTCCTTTCTGAAGGGGGAGAAAGGTTTTTAATGGGGCCATAGCATGTAATTTCTCTTTTATTTCAGCTCTGTAAGAGCAAAATCCCCCAAAGATGTAAATGTAAAAAACTGAGAATGCACCATCGAGTGCCAAAAAACAGGGGAGAAGGTCGAAAGCCGTCCCTAAGGGGACAAAGAGCATGACGAAGCTACCAAAAAAGTCGTTCCAAAGGGAATGCAGAGCTTACAGCGAAAAGTCAACGCTGATACCGCCGAAAGTAAAAGGCGAAGAAGCTCCTAAGGGGGGCTTACAGCGAAAAGTCAACGCTGATACCACCGAAAGTAAAAGGCGAAGAAGCTCCTAAGGGAGGCTTACAGCGAAAAGTCAACGCTGATACCGCCGAAAGTAAAAGGCGAAGAAGCTCCTAAGGGAGGCTTACAGCGAAAAGTCAACGCTGATATGTGTTTATTTTTAAAGGGAACAATAGCTGCAGTTGTGGCTCCGGATATGTGTTTGGTCATTCATTTGCACACCACATTACGTCATAACATTTGCATTCATAAACATTCATTCAGGCATATGTAGGATAACCATCATCATAGCATAAGCAGTTGCTTCGGCTTTAAAGATCAGGCTTCGGCAAAAAGAAGAAACAGTCTTTTATGCTTCATTGTGTACGAAAAGAAGGGAAGGTGTTTTTTCGCCTTTGGCTCAAAATGCAGTTACTTCGGTTTTAAAGATCAGGCTTCGGCAAAAAGAAGAAACAGTCTTTTATGCTTCGTTGTGTACGAAAAGAAGGGAAGGTGTTTTTTCGCCTTCGGCTCAAAATGCTAATTTCGTCCACACCAAAGCACTTCATACATTGATGGAAGGGTAAGAATATATTACAAGGTATGATCAAAGTTCATCAAGAACAGTTTACTTGTATTGACAAAAGTTATTACAAAAAGTTTTTTGAGTCTTTCTACAGTCTACTTCTACCAATCTTCATTGGGCCTCAACTTCGGCGTCATATTCTTTAAGTATTGGCCTCGGCTTCGTCATCCTACATGAATTAAAGTATTGTGAGTAAAAATCAAGTTTGAAGTAAAAGGTAAGCACAAGGCATGATTTCTTACTGGTTCAAGATGACTCCGAGCTTCGTCTCCAGCTTTCTCCCGCCCACCTTTTGTCCATATCATCTTTACAAATCTATTTGAAATGCTTCGGGCAAGATCAGGAATATCATCTAGAATTGTTGGTGACAGAGTAAAATTGGGCCTATTAACAATTTTTCCGTGATCACAACCAGCCTTTAGGAATGCAGCAGCAGTGCCCCGAGAAGCTACCCAGGCACAGAAGTCACCATGCCCGACTATAACTTCATCAAGTTCATCAATTTCACCTTCAATGTGTTCGAAGGTTCCCGGTAGATCTTCAGCTGAAGGAGTGAATTTTCTACTGCTGGCCCCGACCGAATAGAAGATCTTTTTTAGCCGTTGAACACATTTATTGCTGAACCCTAAACATTTATTTTGAAGACTTGTTAATGATTTTTCCAATTTTGAAACTTTTTCAACCTCGATTTCCAATTTCGCGTTAAGTTTTTGTTGTTCTCGCTCAAAGCTTTCTGACTGAGAGAGAAGCTTTGTATTTAGATCTGCTATTTTAGCTTCAGCTTCCGCCAGTAAGCCTTCGGTCGCCTGAAGCTCGAAGTTTTTCTTTTCAAGAGCAGCTGACTGGTCTTTTATTTTGTTCTCTAGGTTTTCAATTATAACCTCATGCTTCTTGTCCTCCAAATCTTGTTGCATTTTTAAAGCTTTGCTCAGCAACATACTCTGCACACAAATAATTTTTAATTAGAAAACATCTTCATCATATTAAAAAAAATTAAAAGATAGAGCAAAAGATGTTTACCTTGAAATTGGAATAAAATAAACTACCAACGATATGCTGTCGTCGGTAGCGGCTAATGTGTGTTTCCAGCTTCGGGAAACCGATACTCTTTGATAGAGTACCGATAACCTTGGCTCCGGTCTGATCCCGGATACAATCCAACTTTTCATCGTCAACACCCCCAAAGAGAAGTGCTCCCGGCTTATACCCACAAGATTTGGCATATTCTTTTAGCTCTTCTATTTCGGTTTTTGTCAGCTCTTGCCCAACTAGGTTTTGAAACATGAAAGCTTCATCTTCCGAAGTATCGTCGACTATTTCTTTCTTTTTCTCAAGCTCCGGGGTCAAAGTCTTTGCGGCGTTCGCTGCAGCTTCTTCTGTGGCCATGTCTAGCAGTATCTTATCAATATGTTCAATTGTGGTCTCCATGTTAAAATCTTCGGTCGAAGTAGCTTCGGTAGCTGCGACCTCCGAAGGTGCAACTTCGATATTTGTTATGTCCTCAGCGGTTGGCGTCTTCCGAGCTGAAGCTCTTGGTGGTGTCTTGTCAATGACTTCTGTTACTGCGATGATTCTTTGCTTTTTTGCTTTAGCTGTTTTCTCCGTTTTTACGGGCTCCTCTTCTTTCTGAAAAAGCTTCGTCAGATGAGGCCCTAATGGACTTAGCTTCACAGGCAAGGATTCAGTCATTACCTTTAAAATCTCCTCCATGTCGGTGGTAGAAGGTGATGCAGGAGTCTCTTCTTTGTCAGTTATTTTTCGCTTCGAAGACGAAACCCTTCTCTTCTTCGGAATATTTGTTTTCGGGTCTGTCCTCGGATTTTTCTCTTTTGGCTGTTCTTCGTCATCTTTATTCAAAGCTTTGGCTACTCTTTTCCTCTTCTGGCCCTCAGCACCCTTATTCAGCCGCTCATAGTCAGGATATTCAAAACCTAAGGCATCCATCACTCGATTCATTCTTCGCTTCGGACGGGTGCCGAAGGCCGCAGTCATTAACTGATCTTCTTTCTTAGAATAATTGCCAAGGATCTCGTTACACATAACTTCAATTGTATCCAGCCACTCTTGACAAGGTGTTTTAAAATATTTCTTAAACTTGTAATAGTAAGGTAACCGGACAAGTTCCCCTTCTTTCTTCTCCCCCTTTAGCTTCGGCATTTCCCATTCTTTCAAAGTCGGGAATACTCTGAAAGCCAAGAACTCTTGCACCAGGTCCCTGGTGCTGATATGCTCTGAAATAATTTTAAATTCAGCCAAAGCAGTTTGGGCTTGGCCTTTTGGTGTCATATTACATGGGGGTTTGGTTTCTCCGAAAGTCAGTTCGAGCGGACTCTGGACCAGCTTTTCCTTGTCATCTTCAACTTTGACATAGAACCATTCAGACTTCCAGCCTGCCGGCCACTTGCTTCGGTAACTAATCACAGGAAATTTCGTAGTTTTCCGATAAGCAAAGTTGTAACAACCAAAATTTTCATGCAATCCATCCTTTCTAGCCTTGGTTTGGTAATGCAGTTCGTGTACCTGGCAGAAACCTTCAGCAAATGGTTCCACCCCCTGGCTTCGGAGGGCCCAGATATAAACACTAAGCCTAACGATAGCGTTAGGAGTCAGCTGATGAAAGTAGATCCCAAACTACTTCAATACATCTACAATCATCCCATGGAGTGGAAGTCTTAATCCAGCTTTGAAAAAACTTTTAAAAACCACTATTTCATCTTTTTCTGGCTTTGGGGTGGTTTCGTCTCCACCGAAGCGAATTGATTTCTTCTCTGCTTCACGAAGATAGCCCAGCTTTACCATTTTAGGAAAATCAGCTTTGGAGATGGTAGATTTGCCGAAATCCAGGTGGCTGGGTTTGCTCGGCACTACGCTGCTGTAATCATCTTCGGAATCAGTCTCTTCAACAGCAGCCCGTTCTGTTTCAACAGCACGGGTGTCTTCGGCAACTTGCGTGTCCTCCGGCGTTACTAGCCCAGAGCGCCTCATTGCTTCGGAAATTGGAACAGTTTCAGTAGCTTCGGCCTCACCTCCTTCACACTCAACCCTAGCAGTGGAGCGTAATCTGGCCATTTGATTTTAAATTTTCTTGAAAATTCCTTGGAAATTAATAACCTTTCTTTTCTGAAGCTCTTCTTGTGACGAAGCAGATTCCAAACTGCAGCTTCGTTCGAATGCAAAAGTCAAGCTTCGGCTTTGGTTAAATTTTTTGGCAGCGAAACAGTGCAATAGCAATGAATGCTGTGGTAACTTCACACCTACCCATCTGTTTATATACTGCTGCAGGTAAGAAGGTGGATCGTCAAGATTTTTACACCGGGCAAACAGTCGCTCGCACTCGCTGCATGGTGGGACCGCTCCGCACTCGGAAGCTCTATCGTTTCTCGACAACGAGCTCAGGGAAGGTGTTTTTTTGGACCTTCGGCTTCCCGAAGCCTAGGAGACTTTTTTCACGGATCAAGCTCGTTACGAAAAACGATCTAGCACCGCGAAGGGGCTACTGTTAGGACCATGCTTCGTCACCGAAGGTCCTATGAGAAGAAACAGCTTCGGTGAAAGCTGCTTATACGAAATGCCGAAGATGAAGGATTGAACCGACTTAAAGATAGAATGACCTTTTAGTCCATAAGGGTCTGAGTCATCATTGTAAACTTTTGTAAAGGGTATGAATGTAATTCTGCATGGGCTGTGTCCCTTGCCTATAAATAGATGAATAGTACTCTCGTACTGTTCACGCTGACTTGGCATTTGTTTTTGCGTCACACTTGTACTTTTGCCTTCCCTCAAGCCGAAGGTACATTTATAATTTGAAATCATTTCTATTTTTCCATGATAATAAAATAGAAATGATTTTATGATAATGTTTAAATGTTTATATTATATCTCATGCTTTATATGAATCCTTCGTCATTACTTGTTGTACTTACGAAGGAATGTCTCTCGTAACCTTCGTCCGAAACTCATTATTTCCCAAAGGGATATAATGTTTCGAAGGATGAAGGACTTTAATACTTAACACTTTTTGTGTTGCCTTGTTCTTAACTCTTAGCATTTGAGAACAAGTCCCCAACAGGAGCCTTAAAACAAAATTAAGACTATTTTCTCTATTTAAAAATGTTGGTTGATTGTTCTGATGATAAATGCCTGATTTTCTTCTTTGACTGATTGAAAAAGTATAATCGGGCATCTTAGCATGTACAACCATAAGGTAATGTATTAGCTTTAGTAGGTAACACACTAATCTACTTAGCTAATAAATCCCCCAAGTAACATGCCTCGTAATTACTCGCCTTGCCTACAATTCATTCTTTCTTACCTAGCGTTTCTAACTCAAATGGTCAATACCAGGAAGGGTGGTGGAATTGATCTACCCCCCAATCGACACAATCGCAGGGTACTTAGACAGCAACAACAACAAGCAAGCAGAGATGGATCCTCCAAATCCTCCACCAGTAGGGACTGATCTAGCAGTTGCAGCCCAGATGCGGATAATGCAACAGATGGCTGATACTATGGCGGATATGCACGCGCAGATGCGGCAGGAACACCAAGAGATGCGGCAAGAGAGAGAGAGAGGAGATGTGTCAAGAGAGAGGGGGCAACAACAGTAAGTCCCATTGCCACCACCACCACCACCACTTCCACCTTGGGACAAGCACCAAGAATTTATGAGCAACAAGCCGCCTACCTTCGCCATCTCTCCAGATCCTCTGCATGCCGATGACTGGTTGAAGTCAGTGGAGAAAATGCTAAATATTGCCCAATTCTCTAACTGGGAGAAGGTTCTTTATGCTTCTGGTCGTCTGACTGGTGGGATTCTTATGTTGCTACACATGACGCTGCTGACACTATTACTTGGGCGGAATTCACCACTCAGTTTAGAAACTACCACATTCCTGTTGGACTAATGAAGATTAAAAAGGAGTTTCTATCATTGAAGCAAGGCAACATGTCTGTCAGCGAGTACCGCGACAAATTCATTCAGCTATCAAGATATGCTCCTAATGAGGTGGCTGATGATGAAAGGAAGCAAGAGCACTTCACAGAAGGACTCAATGGGCCACTACAGTATGCACTAGTTTCTTATACATTCCCATCATTTCAGAGACTCCTTGATAAAGCTCTAGCTATTGAACACAAGTGTGCTCAACTGGGAGACTTGAAGAGGAAGGTCATTGCCTAGGGGCAGGGTAGCAGCAGTATTCGCTCTTGCTACATACCGCCCTAGGGTACACCAGCTCGTCCAGGAGGAGGACCATGCCTAGTGTTGGTCACTTGTTCTCAAATGCTACGAGTTAAGAACATGGCAACACGAATGTTAATGGTTAAAGACCTTCGTCCTCTGAAGCATTATCTCCCTTAGGATATAATGGTCCTCAAACGAAGGTTATGAAGGACATACCTTCATCATCTCAATATGTAATGAAAAGTAGGAACATGTGATATGTATAAAGAATATGAATAATCATATCAAATCATTAGATTATTTATATTCTCATTGTATAATCATGAATAAACATTAACGATATCGAATTATATTTATACCTTCGTCTTGCCAGAAGTTAAAAATCCTAGAATGACGTGCAAGTGAATACAAGTCAGCGTGAACAGTACGGGGGTACTGTTCATCTATTTATAGGCACGGGACGCAGCCCAGACAAAATTACATTCATGCCCTTGATAACTAGTTATGATTACAACACAAACTATCAAGGACTATGCAGTCTTTTCCTCTTTAAGTCGGTGCTACCCTTCGTCTCAAGCGTATCAACAAGCCGAAGCTCTTTTGACGGTGGCTTCGACATACAGCTTCATGTCACACCTATTTGCATGTCATATTGCCGAAGGTGTTTTTGTTTAGAGGACCTTCGACGGAGAAGAAGCCCACCAACAGTAGCCCCTTCGTGGTCCTAGATCGTTTTTCGTAACGAGCTCGATCCGCGAAAAAACTCGAAGGCTTCGGAATGCCGAAGGTTCGAAAAACACCTTCCCTGAGCTTGTTGCCGAGAAACGATTATAATATTCCAACCATTGAGTGGTCCACCGTTCAGCGAGTGCGGGCAACCTGGCGGTTCGTCTTCCCACCTGCAGTACTATATAAACAGATGGGTTGGTGAGGAGTTACCACAACATTCATTGCCATTACACTGTTGTGTTGTTAAAAAATTTAACCATAGCTGAAGCTTTCTGCGCTGCGCTCTGAAGCGAGCACTTCATCATTTAAAGTAAACTTCATCAGACAAGTTAGCTTCGTCAGATTGTAAAAATAATCCAAATGGCCAGAGTGCGATCAACTGCAAGGGTGTCTCATGAGGGAGAAGAGACCAAGGCTACTGATACAACACCAATTTTAGAAGTCATGGAACGATCAAAACTAGTTGTGACAGAGGGAGCTATTGATGAAGGTACTCCTGATGCCGAAGCTGAACAGGCTGTTGCTGAAGAAGAAAATGTTGATGGAGTTGAGAAGATTACAATATTCTGGTCCCACAAAACCCAATCATCTAGATTTTGAGAAATCTTCTGTGTCTGAAGACGACATGGCCATGATGATGAAGCTTGGCTACTTTGGGGAAACTGAAAGAAAACTTGTCCGATTTGCCGGAGAAGAGACTACCCCTGCACCGAAGAATGATGAAGTAGTGGTTTTTAAGAGCTTCTTTAGAGGAGGACTGCGATTTCCTCTAAACGAGATGATAGGGGAGGTGCTAAAGAATTATGAAATATATCTTCATTAGCTGACTCCTAACGCTATTGTTAGGCTCAGCGTCTTCATCTGGGCCCTCTAAAGCCAAGGGATGAGCACAAATGCTGAAGGCTTCTACCGAGTGCATGAGCTGCACTACCAGACAAAGGTCAGGGCAGATGGTCTTCATGAAAATTTTGGATGTTATAATTTTGCGTATCGCAAGGATACAAAGGCACAATTCCTCAGCTACCGTACAAAGTGGCCAACTGGCTGGAAAAATGAATGGTTTTACATGAAAGCTGATGAGAAAAAGATAGGGAAACGGATGACAATGGTCATCAGTCCGCTATCTTTGAGCTTCGGAATGACCAGGCCTCTATGCAACATGCAACTGGGGTCGCCGTGCCAGCTGGCTGAAGTGGAGTTCAGAGTGGTAGCCGAGCAAATCAGTACCAGGGACTTGGTGCAAGAATATCTGGCTAACCGGACATATCCAACATCAAGCGGCTCGGGAATGCCGAAGATGAAAGAAACGAAGAAGAAGCATGAACTTGTTCGACTAGCTTATCGTTTCAAGTTTGAAAAATAGTTTAAAGAACCTTGCCAAGAATGACTGGACATGAAATAACAGAAATTTTAAAGGTAATGACTGAATCTTTACCCATCAAGTTGCTAAGTCATCTAGGGCCAGAACTGATGAAACTTTTATAGAAGAAGGACGATCCTTTGGCTACAAAGAAGAAGGCGGATGTACAAAAAAATGAAGGATCGTTACTGTTATGCAAGCCATCGAACGGACGCCACCTTTGGCCTCGGCATCCAAAATAACACCCGTTGCAAGCGCCGAGGCCATTGCCGAAGCTAAAACCTCTACTGAAGCTGCAGCTGCCACCGAAGCTGCCAACCTTGAGAGCACATTGTCTGGAATTGATAAAATGCTATTGAATATGGTTGCAGAAGAAACAACTGTGACTGTAGAGAAGGCCATGGCCACAGTGCCTGGCAAAGGGAAAAAGATTATCGATGCCGCTTCGGAGGAAATGGACTTCAACCTTCGGAACCTGGTCGGTCAAGAATTATCCGAGGCTAAAAAGAAGGAGCTACAGGAATATGGTATATCCTGTGGCTACCAGCCAGGAGCCATGCTCTTTGGTGGAATCGATGAAGAGGCCCTAGGATGTATTCGAGACCGCGTTGGGGCAAAGATAATCGGCACTCTTTCGAAGAGTGTCGGATTTTCGAAGCTTGAAGCTGACATTAGCGGCTACCAGCGACAACATATCGTCGTTAGTCTGTTCTACTCCAATTTCAAGGTAGAATTCCTTTTGCTAAGTTTCTTTTAATTTTATGATGAAGCAAAGTTTTCTGATGAAGGGTTATTTCTACAGAGTATGCTGCTGAGTAAAGCACTGAGGATGCAACAAGACCTCGAAGACAAGAAAAATGAAATCATAATCGAGGGCTTGGAAAACAATATTAAAGACTACGAAGCTTCTCTAGAGAAAATATACTTCCTTCTTTAGGCAATGGAGGGTTCACTTGCAGAAATTCAAGCTAAAAATGCTAAATTAAGCAAGGAACTTGTCCAAAAATCAGAGAGCTTCGAACAAGAGAGAAACGATTTGCAAACAAAATACGAAGCCGAAGCTGACAAAAATACAAAGCTGCAACAATCTTTGAAAGAGCTTTGGAACATGTGTTTGAACTTTGGCAACCGCTGCGTACAACGATTAAAAAGAGTCTTCAGCTCGGTTGGAGCCAGCTCCGAAGAGTTTACCCCTTCGGCTGACGATATACCAAACACCTTCGAACACATTGAAGGCGAAGTTGAGGCACTTGATGAAGTGATAGACGGGCACAATGACTTCTGTGCCTTGCTAGCTTCTCGCGGCACAGCTGTAGCATTTATGAAGGCTGGTTGCACGCACGAAAAATGGTAAATAAACCAACCTTTGGTTTGTCTCCGATAGACTTGGTTGATATCCCCAACGAAGCCCGGGAGCATTGGAAATAGATTTATAACTCAAATTTGGGCTAAGAGTGGGCGAGAGCTGGCTGGTGACGAAGCTCGAAGCTTGCTTAAGCCGGTATGAAACTTATACCTGTTGCTTGCCTTAGCTCTTATAATTACTTTTTACCTTATACCGCTTGCTTGTTTGTAGGATGGTGGTGCCGAAGATTGATAATCCAAAGCACATTCCGAAGGCTGCTGAAGCTACTCTTTAAGCCTGCCTGTATAGAACTTAGAAGCATTTGTATTATCTTTGTAAAAGAAAATTGTGACCGAGAGTTGAACAGTACTTTGTACACTTGTCCGTACCTTGTAATATATTTTTACCTTTCCATCCATGTATAAGTTGCTTTGCTGTGGACGAAACTTTTATCTTTTGAGCCGAAGGCGAAAAACACCTTCCCTTCTTTTCGTACACAACGAAGCATGTCCTTGCAAAAATGTGTATGTTTTAAAATGAAGCTTCTTCGTGCTCATCGAAGCACTGTCGTCGAAGATGGAGTGTTTCTGTTCGTGCTTCATGTTATGATGATGATGATCCTACGAATGTCTAAATGAATGTCTGTATGAATGCAATGAATGATGTAATGTAATGTGCAAATGAATGTCCCAAACACACACGAAGCTGCACCTAGACTCTGCATCCCCTTAGGAACGACTTTTGAGTCTTTAAGCTCTGGATCCCCTTAGGAACGACTTTGGAGCTTCTTCACCTTATATTTCGGTGGCATTTAAGCTCTGTATCCCCTTAGGAATGACTTTTGAGCTTCTTCACCTTCTATTTTGGTGGTATTTGGCTCTGCATTCCCTTAGGAACAACTTTTGAGCAGAAAACTTACTCTGCGCTCCCTTAGGAATGACTTTTGAGCTTCTTCACCTTCTATTTCGGTGGTATTTAGCTCTGCATTCCCTTAGGAACGACTTTTGAGCAGAAAACTTACTCTGCGCTCCTTTGGAACGACTTTTTGTAGCTTCGTCATGCTCTGCATCCCCTTAGGGACGTCTTTTGAGCTTCTCCCTATTTTTTTCTTTTTGCACTCGAGGTGCAAATTCTGATTTTACATATTACATCTTTGGGGGATTTTGGCCCTTGTATTATGTAGGGCTAAATAAGAATGAAAAATTACAAGCTATGGCCCCATTAAAAACCTTTCTCCCCTCTTGAAAGGAAAAGGGTGCCATAGAAAAATGGAAAAAGATTACATCAAATTACACATAGTACCGTCGAAGCTCATCCGCATTCCAAGATCTGGGTATTACGTTGCCATCCATATCCTTCAATCTGTAAGAACCAGGTATTGACGAAGATACAACCAGAAAAGGACCTTCCCACTTCAGTTGTAACTTACCCACTGTATCTGGGTTGCCCACTCTCCGAAGCACTAGATGCCCTAGCTTAATGTTTTTCAATCGAACCTTCCTATCACGCCACCTTATTGTTTCGGCCTGATATTTATTGATGTGTTCTATAGCCTGAAGTCTGGTCCCTTCTATAGTATCTTTTGTTATTTGATAATCAGCTTCATCTTCCGCTGAAGCTGTTGTTCTTATTGATCCTGTCTTTTCTTCTTTTGGTGTTATTACTTCGTCACCAAACAGGAGCTTGAAGGGTGTAAATCCTGTTGACCTTGACACGGTTGTGTTGTGGCTCCACACCACTTTAATCAACTCATCTGCCCATTTTCCTCTAGGCTGGTTGAAGATTAATTTCATTATTCCTGTCATTATAATGCCATTTGCTCTTTCTACCAGTCCATTTGATTCTGGATGCCTTACTGATGCAAAATGAATCTTTGTACCAATTCGGTCACAGAAATCCTTGAATGTTTCGGCATCAAATTGTGTTCCATTATCCACAGTTATCGCCTTTGGCACGCCGAAGCGGCAAACAATGTTTTGCCAAAAGAACTTTTGTATTGTGGCCGAAGTTATTGTGGCTAAAGGTTTTGCTTCCATCCACTTAGAGAAATATTCCACTGCTACAACGACATATTTCAAATTTCCTTGTGCAGGTGGAAGTGGACCTAACAAATCTAGACCCCACCTTTGCAGTGGCCAGGTTGGCTGTATTAACTGGGTTAGAGATGAAGGTTGCTTCTGGTCTCTTGCACATCTTTGACAATTTTCACACTTTTGAACCAGATCTGTAGCATCTGAAGCTTCCTTCGACCAATAAAATCCTTGTATGAAAACCTTCCCTAGCAAATGCCTAGACCCAATGTGAGATCCACATAAACCTGCATGTATGTCCTTCATCAGCTCTTGACCTTCGGTTCTGGATAAACACTTGAGTAGTGGAGAGCAGACTCCATGTTTGTATAAATCACCTTCTATTATCACATATGGTCTTGTTCTTGCTTCCATTCTTTTATTATAAACTTCGTCATCCGAAAGACAGTTTCCTTGGAGGAAAGATATACTTTCAGTCCTCCAATCTTCACTATGTACAGGTGATATTGCAAGTACTTCTCTCTCCATAAGTTCAACCGAAGGTGCTTTTATTGTCTCAAAGAATACTTCCGAAGGTAGAGGGAGCCCCTGCGCCGCTGACTTAGCTAGCAGATCTGCATGCTCATTTTCCCCTCTTGGAATTTTTTTACAGAAAATCCTTCGAAAGAAGCCTCCAATCTTTGGACTGTATCCAAGTATTTTTCAAGCTTCGGATCCCTTGCCTTGCTGCTCTTGTCTACATGGCTAGAAATAACTTGAGAATCAGTTTTAAGGACTGCCCTTCTTATTCCCATTGCCTTTAGCTTCTGAAGCCCGAATAGAAGGGCTTCGTATTCAGTAATGTTATTTGTACAACTAAAGTCCAGTCTTGCTGCGTAGCATGTCCTAACTTTAGAGGGCGCTACTAAAACAGCAGCCGCTCCTGCGCCGAAGGTTCCCCTAGAACCGTCACAGAATACTGTACAGGCTTCAGCGTCTTTTATTGCTTCTTCTCCCTGAGCCCCTGGCGTCCAATCAGCAATGAAATCTGCTAACGCCTGGGACTGAATTGAGGATCTATGTACATAATCAATTGTGAATTCATTGAGTTCCGCAGTCCATTTTCCAATTCTTCCTATAGCTTCTCTGTTTCTCATTATGTCCTTCAGAGGTTGTGATGATGGTACAATTATATGATAGGCTTGAAAATAATGTCGAAGCTTTCTGGAGGCCATTAGCACAGCATACAGTACCTTCTCCAATTCTATATAATTTTGCTTTGATAAACTGAGTACTTCGGAGACGAAGTATACTGGTGCTTGTATTTTTACTTGACCATCTTGCTTCTCCTGCACTAATGCCGCACTAACTGCAGAATGGGAGGCTGCCACATACAGGAGTAACGGAGTCCCTGATGAAGGTGGAGTTAAAATTGTCAAGTCTATCAAGTATTGCTTTAATTCTTCAAAACCCTTTTGTTGAGCCGAACCCCATTGAAAAACTTCGACTGACTTTAGTATTTCAAAGAATGGTAGATTCCTTTTTGCTGATCTTGATATAAATCTATTTAATGATGTCAACCTTCCTGCCAATTGTTAAGCCCCCTTCTTTAAATTTGGCGGCTCCATCCGAAGGATAGCTTCGATCTTACTTGGGTCAGCTTCGATTCCCTTTGTTGATACCAGACAACCAAGGAACTTGCCCTTCTTTACTTCAAAAACACACTTTTCTGGATTTAGCTTAAGACCAGCTTGCCTGAAATTGGCAAACGTCTCTTGCAAGTCAGCAATATGATTCTCTTGTTTTGTGCTTTTTACTATGATGTCATCAACATAAGTCAGCACATTCCTGCCTATTTGAGAGTGAAGGACCTTGGCTGTCATTATGCTGAAGCTTCCTCCAGCATTCTTGAGCCCCTCAGGCATCCGAAGGTAACAATAAGTGCCATTGAGAGTTATGAAGCTTGTTTTTGGCTCATCTTCTTTCTTCATCCAAATCTAGTTATAGCCTGAGTAGCAGTCCAGTAGGCTCATAAGTTCTGAAGAAGCTGCTGCATCGACAAGGGAGTCTATTCTTGGTAAAGGGAACTCGTCCTTTGGACATGCCTTGTTGAGATCTATGAAATCAATACACATGCTCCATTTCCCATTAGCCTTTTTTACCATAACAGTGTTGGCTAGCCACTCTGCATATGTTCTCTAATAACACCAGCACTGAGAAGTCTTTTTACTTCATTCCGAGCACCTTCGGCTTATCCTCAGACATTTTCCGAAGTCTTTGCTTCCTTGGCCTGAAAGATGGATCCATGTTGAGTGAATGTTTAATGATATCTCTGTTAACACCAAAGAGATCATTAGCTGTCCAAGCGAAGACATCCTTGTTGTTGAACAAAAATCTTAGTAGAGTCTTTTCTTGTTCATTAGATAACTGAGATCCCAACAGTACCCTTTGATCTGCTATATCTTCACGCAAGAGCATAGGCTTCGGCTGATCTGCCGAAGCAGCCTTCTCTCTTTTGTGCTTATATTGTTGACAAGCTTCGACTCCATCTATGTTATGGATCGCCTTCGAATCTGTCCAACTCCCTTCAGCTCTCCTTGCAGCTTCTTAACTCCCATGAACAATAATGGGCCCCTGTTCTGAAGGTATCTTCATGCACAAGTACGCTGGGTGGAGTATGGCTTCGAAGGCATTAAGCGTGCCCCGACCAATGATTGCATTGTATGGGTATTCCATGTCAACGATGTCAAAGACAACTTGTTCAGACCTTGTGTTGTGGACATAACCGAAGGTAACTAACATTGTCATTTTACCAAGTGCAACAATTTGCCTCCCCCTGAAGCCACAAAGAGGGTGTGTTGCATCATGAATATTGTCCTCTGGCTCTTGCATCTGTCTGAAAGCCTTTGCAAATATTATGTCCGCAGCACTGCCTGTGTCAACCAGAACATTGTGGACTAGAAATCTCTTGATAACACAAGATAAAACCATGGCATTGTGAGGATAATCTTTAAGTTGAAGATCCTCCTAGGAGAAGGTGATTGGGATGTGTGACCACTTAGATCTGATGAAGGGTCCTTGCACCCCAACATGCTGCACTCTTCTCTGTGCTTCCTTCTTTTGTTTCTTGTTAGCTGGCTCTGAGCTCGAACCGCCTGTGATTGGAAGCACCAGCTTCGTGACCAAAGGTGCTTCAGCTTGGCCGTTGTACGAAGCCACTAGCACCTCAGTGAGGCCCACAGGACAGAAGACCGGCCTTACATGCTTCAAGTGGAGTCAGATTGGGCGATATGCTAATGCTTGTCCAGCGGGGAATTCTAGTGCATCAGCTCAGAACAAGCAACAAACTCCTGGCAAGGGATTCTCTATTGCTAGGGTTAATCAAGTCAGCGCTGATGCTACTCCTAAAGGGGCTGACATCGCACTTGGTATGTTTTATATTAATGCAATTCCAACAACAATATTATTTGATTCTGGTGCTACACATTCATTTATGTCTGCTCGATATGCCAACATAAATGAGTTACCACTACAAAATATGAAAACATCAATGGTATTAATTACACCTAAAGGGCCTTTTGAGGCAAATTATATGACACATAGATTGACATTGACAATTATGGGAAGAGAATTCTAGACTACCCCCATAGTATTAGAGGAAAACAGTATAGATCTGATCCTTGGTATGTCATGGTTAAGAAAGGCAAAGGTCCTTATACAATGTGGTAGGGGTACTGTAGAACTCACCAGCCCTAAAGGAGAAAGATTTAAAGTTGAAATTACAGTAAGTACCTCTACCAGACGTGCGGTATTCTTAGTAGCTGGGAAGTTTGTTGGTGACAACATCCGTGTGGTTAGGGATTTCCAGATGTCTTTCCGGAGGAGTTACCAGGGATGCCACCAGATAGGGAAGTTGAGTTTGTCATTGATCTCTTACATGGGACTGCTCATATTTCTAAACGCCCATACAGGATGTCCATAGAAGAGTTAAAAGAACTTAAGAAGCAGTTAACGGAGTTACAGGAGGCTGGGTACATTCGTCCGAGTTCCTCACCTTGGGGAGCGCCGGTTCTGTTTGTACAGAAGAAAGATAGATCGCAAATGATGTGTGTGGATTATAGATCCCTTATTGATGTTACTGTGAAGAACAAGTATCCATTACCCCATATTGATGACTTATTTGATCAGATGAGAGGTGCTAGGGTGTTTTCTAATATTGACCTCAGGTTGGGCTACCATCAAATGAAGATTAGGCCATCTGATATTCCCAAGATGGCTTTCTCAACCCGATATGGTTTATACGAATTCACAGTCATGTCGTTTGGCTTAACCAATGCACCAACCTACTTCATGAATTTGATGAACAAGGTGTTCATGGAGTATCTCGATAAATTTGTTGTGGTATTCATCGATGACATTCTTATTTATTCCAAGAATGATAGTGATCATGAGGAACATTTACAGATGGTGCTACAGAAGTTACGGGATAATCAGCTTTACGCCAAATTTACCAAGTGTGAGTTCTGGCTTGATGAAGTACATTTCCTAGGGCATATCATCTCCAAAGGAGGAATTTCTGTGGATCCGGCTAAAGTAACAACGATAATTGGTTGTAAGATACCAAGTATAGTCTCGGAGTTCCGGAGTTTCCTAGGACTCGCATGCTATTACCGGCGATTCATTGAAGGGTTCTCCAAGATTGCTAAGCCTATGACCTCATTGTTAGAGAAGGGCAAGGAGTTTAAGTGGACTAGAGAATGCTAAGAAAGCTTCAATCAATTGAGGTCTAAATTGATGGCTGCTCTAGTGTTGGTGATGCCAGATCTACAAAAGAATTTTGATATATATTGTGATGCAAGTCACCAGGGCTTGGGATGTGTGCTTATGCAAGAAGTCCACGTGATTGCCTACGCGTCTCGTTAGTTGCGGAAACATGAGTTGAACTATCCCACTCATGACTTAGAACTGGCAGCCGTAGTGCATGCGCTAAAAATATGGAGACATTATGTTATGGGGACCAAGTGCCAAGTGTACACCGATCACACGAGTTTGAGGTACATATTCACTCAGAAGGATCTCAACCTTAGGCAACACCGATGGTTGGAACTCATAAAGGATTATGACTTGGAGATTCACTATCACCCGGGCAAGGCGAATCTGGTTGCGGATGCCTTGAGTCGGAAGGAACATGTCCATTCAGCTATTGTTGCCTAGCTACCCGATGAGATTGTTGAAGATTTCAGGAGGCTCAATCTAGGAATAGTTGCTCATACTGAAGAAATTACCATAGAAGTGGAACCTACCTTAGAGCAAGAAATACGAAAGGGGCAGATCGGTGATGCCAAAATTCAAGAGATCAAAGATCTGATAACAGAAGGAAGAGGCCCAGACTTCACAGAGGACGAACTGGGTACGATATGGTTCAAGAACCGGATTTGTGTCCCTGATATTAATAGTATTCATGAAACCATATTGAAGGAGGCATATGATTCAGCTTATTCCATCCATTCGGGTAGTATCAGGACTTGAAGCAGAAGTATTGGTGGTATGGATTAAAAAGGGATGTTGCTGCTCATGTGGCGGAATGTGACGTTTGCCAAAGGGTAAAAGTCGAGCATCAGAGACCTACTAGATTACTTCATACGCTTAAGATACCTGAGTGGAAATGGGAAGAAATTGGTATGGATTTTATTGTTGGTCTACCCCGCACTTCTGCAGGGTATGACTCTATTTGGGTGATCGTGGACAGAATGACAAAAGTGGCTCACTTCATACTTGTGAGAACTAATTACATAGGAGCCAAGCTAGCAGAGTTGTATATGGCTCGAATAGTTTGTCTACATGGAGTGCCTAAGAAGATCGTATCAGACCAGGGATCACAATTCACTTCTCGGTTTTGGCGAAAGTTGCATGAGTGCTTGGACACACAGCTGAATTTCAGTTCGGCCTACCAACCTCAAACTGATGGGCAGATTGAGAGAACCAACCAAGTACTAGAGGATATGTTAAGAGCTTGTGCCCTTAAACATGGTGGTAGTTGGGATAAGAGCTTACCATATGCGGAGTTCTCCTACAATAATAGCTAACAGGCCAGTTTGAAGATGTCACCTTTTGAGGCTCTATATGGCAGAAAATGCAGGACTCCTTTATATTGGGATCAAACTGGTGAAAGGCAGTTATTTGGGCCTGAAATTATACAAGAGGCAGAAGAACAAGTGTGAATGATAAGGGAGAATTTGAGAACTGCACAATCAAGGCAGAAAAGCTATGCTGATACTCAAAGAAGACTACTAGAGTTTAAGGAGGGTGATCATGTGTATCTTAAGGTGTCACCAATCCGGGGTATGTGAAGATTTAAAGTTAAAGGGAAGTTGTCCCCTCGCTTTATTGGACCCTTCTTGATCTTAAAGCGAGTGGGGGAAGTTTCCTATCAACTAGAACTACCCGATCATCTTGCGGATGTACATGATGTCTTCCATGTATCACAATTGAAGAAGTGTCTCAGGGTACCTGAAGAGCAGCTACCAATGGAGGATCTTAATGTTCAAGATGATCTGACTTATACGGAATACCCTATCAAGGTTCTTGATACTCTGACTCATGTTACAAGGAGTAAAGTGATAAAGATGTGCAAAGTGCAATGGAGTCACCATGGAGAAGATGAAGCTACTTGGGAAAGAGAAGAAGAACTACGAGTAGATTTTCCCCACCTCTTTCCTAATTCTACCTAAATCTCGAGGACGAGATTCTTTGTAAGGGGGGTAGGATTTCTAATACCCAAAATTGCAAATAATGAGAATAGAGTAATCTCCCTATTTTTGTGACAACTATTTATTAGCACATGTTAAACACTCTCATCTAAAAGTAAACAATTAACAAATGACACATTACTAAATTGTGCATCATGCTGGCTTTTGTTTGTTTGTGCATTTAATGAAAATAGTAATATCATTAATAGAAATAAATTAGTGTCAAAATTAAGGATTTAATACCTAATTTGAGAATTTGAAAAAAGGAAGTAACAAACAAAAGAGGAGGAAGAAAAGCTCTATATAAATAAAAAATAAAATATATAAATAAATATTATACATGTTGGGACTTAAGTTTGTGCAATTAGTCTAAATGTGAAACCCACAATCAAAGCTGAATTCAAATTTTAAAATTAAAAATTAGAAAAAGAATAGAAAAGAAAAACAAAAACAAAAGGAAAATGGAAAAAGCACGCATGGCCTAGGATCGGTTTCGGCCCAACTAACCTAGCCCTTTCCGCAGCCCGTGTTCCTCTTCCGCATCGTTTTGCTAGTGTCACTGGTCTGTGGGACCCGCTTGTCGGCCGCTTCCCCGCGCCCACGACGCGACCAGTTCCTCACCGACACGTGGGACCCACACCACCAGCGCCATCTCTCCCACACCGAACTCACCACAACAGCCGCTTAGCGCGGGTCGTGATCCTCGCCTTGGGCGCGCATCTCCAGGGCTTAAAACCCTCACTGTTTCGCGTCCCTTCCATCCCTTAACATTGCGCGCGCCCACCAAGGAGAGGGGTTGAGAGAGAGAGACTGCCGAAATCCGTGGTGACAGATTGGGTGGGTCATCGTCCCCACGCTATCCATCGCGCTCGACGCCAAATTGGAGCACGACATGCAACCAGAAGGTTCCGCCCGAGTGCCCGGATCGGTTGGGTGGTGATAGCATGTTTGGTGCGTGACCAGGGCGCGCTCAATTCACTGCCGCCATCGCAAATCCATGGGTCGTCATGGGCGGACAAGGACACGGCCGGAATTACTGTGAGAACTCGCTCCCCAAGTTCGCTACCTTCTCAATTTCATTTTGCACCTGAGATACGTAGTGATCGTGTACCGTTCAACGCTACGGGCGTTCCGGCCAGGGCGGGCCACCGTGGAACTCGGCGTGGTCACCGGGGTTTAGTCGGAGGAAGAAGACGCTTCGTAGACCGGTGATCTAGAAATGGACGGTGTAGATTAGATCGAGGCGTACCGCTTTGGTGGAACTTGCCTTGACCGTTGATCGGCAATCATATGGATCAGGATTGATCGCACCATTTTAATCCGGGTCGCAGATCTGCTCTCTGATGAATCTGGGCCGATCACAGGGAGGGTTGATCTCAACCAGTAGTCATGGATCGGACGGCATATGTCGCGTAACGGTTCGGGCGGCTGCGATTTAATTTTGACCGTTCATTTTGATCTGACGGTCTGAGATCACGCATACCGTTTCGGCCATGCACCTTTACAATTAGAACCTTCCACTTTTGTGTAATCAACCAGCGGTCCGTCCTGTAGATGACTGAGTCTAAGGATTTTTTATAGATTAGCCCCTGCACTTTACAAGAATTGGCGCGTGGTCCAGAGAGTAATAAAAATAGAGAAATAGTTAAGGAAATTGATTTTTAATACAAAAATAATTCCAGAAACTTATTTAATTCATATTAAATTCATTTTTACTCCAAATTGACCCATTCCACTGGCATTAATTTTGTTTTAATAATGTCTACCACTTAGTACCTCTGTTTAGCAATGAAATATGAATTAAAATTATTCATCTGAATTAATATATACCATGTACTCAATAACTTTAGAAATGCATAACTTAATAACCGTAGATCCAAATTTAGTGATTCTTGTTCCTACGATCTAGTTATGCAGCATAGAATATTATCATACATTATGTTCTATTGTTTGGTATGATGTTAATTTCTGCTATATTAGGTATGTTTGTATTGATGCAAGTAGACGAGCAAGCCACATGGGATCTAGGGGTTCAGCAGGTGGAGACTGCTGAGCAGGAGCTCGTTGAAGGCAAGTTGTGCCCTTGATCACTTCTTTTACCCAGTCATGTTCTTATTAATCATAATGATCTGCATAGGTTAATTTTGATGGGACCCATAGGTTACCCTAGTTTGGCTATCTTTATACCTTGTTTTACCACTGAATTTTTGGGTAGTATATGCTATTTCTTTATGTGGTTTTGGGTATGGAGATATACATTACTCATGTTCACACTTTTATTATTAGTTTATTATTTACTGTTCATGATAAGATCATTATGTTAATGGGAACATGGAGAACCACCCCGGATAACAGTGCTACCACAAGGGTGGTATGGGACGCCCTTGGCAGACTAATTAGGAAAGCTAGTGGATGACTACCTTACTTGAAAGGGGCAAGTGCAGTAGAGGAGTGGTCAGTGTAGGGAGGCCCTTGGGTTGATTTTGCTGCGATGGCGGTCAGGCGAGGGGTCCCTGCATTGGAGCTTCCTAGAAACTATAGCTCGTTTTCTGAAGCTAGTGGATCTTTGTAAAGGCTTCATAGTGGTACCCTACCTCGCTTCCTTGGTAGAGGTGTATGAGCTCCGATCAACCCCATGGCAAATGGATAACACGACTTGTGGGTAAAGACGTGCAACCTCTTCAGAGTGTAAAACTGGTATACTAGCTGTGCTCATGGTCATGAGCGGCTCGGACGCTCACATGATTAATTTATGGAATTAAATTCAATTTTTCATTTGCATCGCATTGGGATTATTTTTTATTACTTTTATTTATTATTACTATGGTTTGGATTTACTTACACTTAGTAACTACTAATAAGATTTTGACCAACTTATAAAAGCAATGCTTAGCTTCAACCTTTATTTTATTGATCAGCCTTACACTTCACATGAACTCCCACCTTTGGTGAGTTCATGCACATTATTCCCCACAACTTGTTGAGCGATTAACATATGTGAGCTCACCCTTGCTGTCTCACACCCCTCCATAGGAGAAGAACAGGTGGTCGAAGAGGAGCCGCATAACGAGGAGTTCAACTTGATCTAGGTGGCGTCTCCTAGTCAGCTTTGTGGCGCCAGGGAAATAATAATTAGTTTGTTTTATATTTATCATTTATTTTGTAAGACTTCCGCTATGTAATAAGTACATTTATGATATTTATGACATTTATCTCTATGCACTCTGTTATTATACGTGTTGTTCTTCCTTGGCGCACATATGAGATGCACCCGGCTTATTCCCTTAAATCCGGGTGTGACATGACATTAGATCTATCATCGAGAACACACTGGCTCCTTTCAACTGGTCGAATAGATCTTCAATTCTGGGCAGGGGTACTTGTTCTTGATAGTGACTTCATTCTGAGCTCGGTAATCTATGCACATCCTTTTCGTACTGTGGCAGAACCACCCGAATTATTCCAGCTTAAGTGCCTAAGTCATGCCTCACGGGCCGTGACACACTTAAATCGGAATAACTCGTCAGTCCTTCAGATCTAGTCTGATAGAGCCAGTTAACCAGGATCAAATTCCACAATCTCACTCGAAGGTGAGTCACAGAAGAAATACAATAAAACAGGAAACCTCAAATTAAGTACTGAATTATTACATGAATCGGAGTTCTGGAGTAGCAAATAAAGTTCATTGAGTAAAGTGCAGCGGATAATCGATGTCGTCGGTAATGAGGAAATGGGCAAGGCCTAGCCCACTACTCCTCATGCTCCTCTCCTGCCGGAGCAACATCCCACTCGACCGTCCAACCCGGTGGCAGGGTGGTAGGCCAAGTCACACCATCAACCAGATCCTGCATGGTACCTGCAAAAATGGTGCCACAAGCAAGGCTGAGTATACTAATACTCAGCTAGACTTACCCGGTGTGAGGAGTCTACTCCTCTACCTCTAGACATGCAGCTGTTTGGCTGAGGGGTTTGGTTTGCCAAAAGCACTAGCTGAGTCTAAAATAAAGTTTTAGCTTTTCCAATTCTAGTATCATTAATTTAGCTAAGTTTGCTCTTTCTAAGCATACATGGTAACAATCATTGTATCAATCAATATCTTTTGCCAGTATCTCATTTCCACTTATTACTCAATGCAGTACAAGGGGTCAAGCAGTCTCATTAGCTGCGAGAAGCAGACGATTCGAATCGAGTTTTAACCTTGCAAGGTAAACCTAAACACACGGCATGTCAGGGTACTCCGACCCTACACATGACAACCGTCCCCATCGATTCCCCGTTCGCGTCCAGGCCTCACCGCCTTGGCATACAATGCTCCACTGACCCCGGCTGCCGCCGTGCAGTGACCGCATTTGTACCCACCATAGCTAGCATGGGAGACCCAGTCTCAGGCCGCATGAGGGATAAAGTCCACGCCCGGCTTCACTCAGGTACTAGGTTTACCGGTTACCATTTTTCCCGGCATGTGCTTAGTACGTTCAAAAGCTTGACTCAGGTATCCACACATTAATCCTTAATTCATTTTCCCGTCTCATGGACAAGGCATCCTCCCTGGATCCAAGTCCATAGACCAACATCTATCCCGTTATCAAGATGAATACAATCAATTCCTGACCTCGCGCGAGTGCTAGAAAAATCACTCGACTTCTACCGAGATCCTGATTAGCAAGCAGCTACTCGACCTAGCATACTAGTATTCATCTCAAAAAGGAGTCCTAAGTTCATGCATCTAGAGGTTTCAAGCAATTCCTACACTTAAGTGCACATTACAAACCTACAAGCATTAAGTGTAGTAAAGTAGCATATAATAATAGGTTATGCATAAAACCGGGGCTTGCCTTCAATTGTTGGGGCTGCGGGGAGATCCTCAATAGCAGCCTCTGAAGCCTGCTCCTGGTCCTCCTCTTGGACAGGTCCTTGCTCGGGGATGAGCACGTACTCTCCGTCGGCTAGATTACAATCTAATGAATGCAATGCGTAAGATATATGCATGATATGATATGTGCTTTTAGAAATTATAACTTAAAAGGTGTATAATTTTTCTTGAGTTAAACAAAGTTAACTTTACTTATGCAAGACCCTTGGGTGGTATACTTGGTAATTTAAGTTAAACTTTTAGCTAAGGCAAGTGGTAGGTTTTACTTTTAGGGGTTCCACTGGATTCTTTTAAGTCTTAGGGATAATGATAAGTTACTCAAGTTAGACTTATTGAGGTGGGGTTTATTTCCTCTTTCCTTTTTCTTTATTCTCTTTAATGTTTTGGAGTAGGTTTGAACTACAAGTTGCCTTTATAAAATTCTAGAAATTCTGTAAAAATTACAGTGGCTTGCTACTGGTGTGTGTTTCTCTGTCTTAAAATTTGGGGATCAGAGGGTGAATAGTTTTCTCTGCACAAAATTATTAAGCTCTAGGGTAAAAAGGGTGCTTTGAACTACAATTATGATTTAACAGTGGGTAATTCTTCAGAACTTATTTTTGCTGGCTTTTAGGGGTTGTAACATGACTTGATACAAATTTCTAGCCATTAATACCTTTTAGTTATTTTACTATGGTTTTCTCAAGTTTCTAGCCAAATGGGTGCTTTCTACTACCACTATATTTGAAAAATATCAAACAACAGAGTTCTTATTTTTCTTAGTCATTGTTTTGTGCAAGAGCAATCATTCTGAAGTTTGACATCTTTTTGCTTAAGGGAAGGGGGTGGGGTGCATTATTTGAATTAAATGGCCTTTCCCTTAAATCATTAGCAAATGGTATGAGTTTGCTTCTTTTTCATGGGTTTGCATTTTTCTCTGGTAGTTTACCTTATTAAGGACTTAGCTAATTTTTGGTTGCTCATTATCACAATATTTGAGGTTGTTCATGATTTAGTTAGAAAATGCCTTATTATCACCTTGGATTTATTTTCCTTACTCAAAAAGTTGGATTGAGGTGCTTTATATTTTTGCAGTGGGGCTCTGGTGGTTATAAGTTCACTGGATTTTTGTTAAGCATTTTGGTTATAGTTTTGCCTCTTTAATAATTGATTTCCAGTCTTATTTAGGCTAAATAATTCATTGTAATTTAACACTCGTCCAAATTAATAGTCTCTGTATTTTTCCAAGGTTCTCTGTTACATAAGTAAACTAGGAAAAATAATATTAATCACTGTTCATTAATTTCTAATACCTTTTTGATTTTCTCTAAGTTTTGGTCAAAACATCTTTAAATGAGAAACTACATCATAATTTCTAATGCTGGGGTTCCTACTATTTTTAAACAGTGTCTAAAGGAGGTTTGAATACCCACAAATTTTCTTAAGTCTAGTACAGAAGAAAAACTAATTTTCCTTGGTTAAATAAGGTTTAGGGGGTTTCTGTTTTTAATTTTAAACTCTAAAATTTTGAACAGAAAGCATAGGGTTTACCATTTTTAAATGATAGATTGTAATATACAGAGGCTAGCAAAATTGGTTTGACATTTTTTGAGTAAGAATTCATCAAGTTATGAATTTTACAAGTTCTCTGGTTATTTAAAGAATTTCAGAATCGATTTAAATGAAAACCTACTTTACACTGGGGTCCCTGGGTGTTTTCTAAGTTTTTCCTCGCGAATCAGTCCTCAGGTTACTATTCACCAGGGTCTCTGACATTGCAGAAAACCCCTCGGGTTTTTCACCTCCTAACCCGAGGTCCTTAGTTTAACTTAAACAGTAGCCGCGGCGGGGAAAAGGGCGGAGGGGCTTACCGGCGGCGAGACTGCTCCGGTGAAGTGGTCGAGGATGACGGGGAGGTCCTGGGGATCAAAACGGTGTGCGGAACGCCGTCGGAGATGGCCGGAGTCGGTCGGTCCACGCGCGCAGGCGGGGATGCTCGTCGGCGGCGAAGAGACCGACCTGGCCACGGCGAGATAGTTCAATCAAATGGGTCAGGGAGGTCCACGGGATGCCAGAGAAGACATGAGCGAGAGGAATTGGGCGGAGACTCACCGGATAACTCGGTCCACGCGCGGCGGCGGAAGACCGAAGTCCGGCGAAGTCGATCACGGGCCTCCGGTGACGTCCGGCTGGGTCCGAGGGCTTGGCGAGCTTCACGGGCTACTGGTGGAGCTGGCTGAAGCACTGGCTTGGCTTGAGGACGGCTGGGGCGGGCTGGCCACGGTGGCCGAAGCTTGGGCGGCAATGGCGGGCGAAAAACAAGCTCGACGGAGCTGAGAAAAGTGGCTGGCCGAAGAGGGTGAGTGCGGGGTGAAGTGAGGCGCGCCTGGGGAGGCTTTATAGGCGCGGGCGGGCACGGCCGAGGGTGAGGACGCGCGGCGGACGCGACTGGTCGCCAGGGAGCGCGCGCGCGCGGGTTGGGCGAGCTCTGGCACGCCGGCCAGGGTCGAACACGTGGGAGCATGCGTTCTGCCTAAGTTCTGGCGCGTGTAGTCGCTCATCCGAGCCTGCTCTCGCCTTGGTCAATGCACAAAACCTCTTCCCCTCCCTACAAGCTACCATTCTTGTGTGGAGGTCATAGGATTTTGCCTACTGGTTGCAGAGATATGGAGCCAGGAAATCTGGTCTGTCTCCCTGCACAAATCCGAGGCAAATCCAAGGTTTAGTCGTGTCTAGGGCTCGCGTCCCAATGCCATCTTCTGGCACACGACAGAGGGGTTAGTTAGGCACATTTTTGTCAATGGGGCCATTAGGATTCGAGTTAGGGATCAAGGTGAACATCCCTGATCTTTGGATCAAGGTCTGATTTTCAGAAATCTGAATTTCAGAATTCTCATTAAGTCCACACATGGAAAGCTTGATTTGGGGTTTTATTTGAATTATTTTGGCTAAGCTTTCTCAACCTTTCTTGTTGCCCATTAAATATACTTCAATTTTTATATTTGGCTCAACTCAAAATTTTAAACTTTTCACTCCCTTTTCCTCTCTTTTGAATTTTTGCTCATGGGGCTCATTCAGGGTTTTTAAACTAGGGTTGCACAATCTGATCTTTTAAGGGACTTATTTGCTTTGATCATGACATTTTAAGTATATACTTGGTGACTTCATTATTTCTTAAGTTATTTTGATGCTCATGCTTACTTTGGTTCACATAAAATGATGGCTCTTGGTTTGGCTTTTGAAAGAAAAACCCTGAGTGACACTGGGGTGTCACAGCCTTCCCCCCTTAAAGGAATCTCGTCCCGAGATTCGGGCCAGAGTCCTCCCGGGGTAAAGCGAAGGGTGAGACTGATAGGAAAAAGGGTGATGATTGCCATTATTAGGATAAACTGCTCTTCGAATGTCATTCTCTTTGCAACTTCAGAAGGAAGTCCTTTTAAGTTTTTCTTTATAGTTACTTCATTCTGAATTAAGGTCATATTTTTGGAAATTAGATTCGAAAGGCAGGAGGAGGGGTTTTGGGGGTGATTACGTACCAGCTTCCTTAGGTAGGCAATCGGGAAAGTTGGATCTCAGGAATTCCTCGGTTTCCCAAGTAGCTTCCTCCTCTGAGTGATTACTCCACTGGACCTTGAACATCTTGATCGATTTAGCCCGGGTGGATCTTTCCTTGCAATCCAGAATCTTGGAGGGGTACTCTTGGTACGAGAGATCTGGCTCTATCTCCAATTCTGGCTCTGCTAAGATTTCAGTCGGTAATCGAACACACTTCTTCAGCTGAGACACATGGAAAACATTGTGAATGGCAGACATCTTTGAAGGTAACTTCAGCTTGTATGCCACGGGTCCACATGCTTCTATGATCTCATAGGGTCCAATGTAACGAGGGGCTAGCTTGCCTTTGATCCCAAACCTCTGCATTCCCTTGGTGGGTGATACCTTGAGGTATACAAAACATCCCACCTCGAACTGGAGAGGTTTCCTTCTTTTATCATGATAACTCTTCTGCCTGGCCTGAGCAGCTTCTAGATTCTTCCTGATTAGCTTGACCTTCCTTTCGGCTTCAGTCACTAAATCAGGTCCAAAAACTTCTCTTTCACCAGACTGAGACCAATTGAGTGGTGTCCTGCACCTTCTTCCATAGAGAGCTTCAAAAGGTGCCATCTTTAGGCTGGATTGATAACTATTGTTATAAGCAAACTCTGCCAGGGAGAGGTGCTTATCCCAGTTCTTGCCACAATCGATCGCACAAGCTCTCAGCATATCTTCCAGAATCTGGTTTACCCTTTCCGTCTGACCATCAGTCTGTGGGTGGTAAGCTGAACTCCTGATTAGCTTGGTTCCCAAAGACTTTTGCAATTGTTCCCAAAATCTGGCAACAAATTGGGCTCCTCGGTCAGAAACAATGGTCCGAGGTAATCCGTGCAAACACACGATCCGGTCAATATACAATTCTGCATATCTCTGAGCCTTATCAGTGGTGTGCACAGGAAGAAAATGTGCCACTTTCGTCAATCGGTCTACAATAACCCAAATTGAATCATGATGACGAGAGGTGTTGGGCAGACCCACAATGAAATCCATGCTGATGTCGTCCCACTTCCACGAAGGTACGGGTAGTGGTTGCAAAGTTCCAGCGGACTTCAAGTGGCTTGCCTTTACCCTCTGACAGGTGTCACATTCTGATACATACTGGGCTATTTCCCTCTTCATTCTGGTCCACCAGTACAAAGGCTTCAAATCATGGTACATCTTGGTGCTTCCCGGATGCATAGAGAATTTGGAGAGATGAGCTTCATCCAAAATTCTCCTCTTGAGATCCTGGTCCTTAGGAATTACCAATCTATTTTTGAACCATAACACACCCTTCTCATCCTGGCGGAAACAATTATACTTCTCAACCTTCTGATGGAGATTCTTCTTGATAATCTGCACTCCCTTGTCACTGAGCTGGGCCATAATGATCTGGTCTTGCAAAGCTGGCTCAACAGAAATGTGAGACAAAGAACCAGAGGAAATCACTTCAATTTGCATCTTGCTCAACTCATCACACAAGGTGTTAATGCGAGAATCCATCAGAACACAGTTGCACTGCAACTTCCGACTCAAGGCGTCAGCTACCACATTAGCCTTTCCTGGGTGATAATGTACCTCCAGGTCATAATCCTTGATCAGCTCTAGCCATCTTCTCTGCCTCATGTTAAGATCAGCCTGAGTAAAAATGTACTTAAGGCTCTTATGATCAGTGAAGATGTTGCAGTGGGTTCCCATTAGATAGTGCCTCCACATCTTCAATGCATGAACCACTGTTGCTAACTCAAGGTCATGAGTGGGATAATTTTGCTCATGAGGCCTGAGGGCTCTTGAAGCATAAGCAATGACTCGGTTGTCTTGCATCAAGACACAACCTAGCCCGGTGCCCGAGGCATCACAATATACATCAAAAGGCTTGCTGCTGTCGGGTTGCGCCAATACTGGTGCTGTGGTCAGATGCTGCCTTAATGCATGGAAGGCATCTTCGCACTTCTGACTCCACACAAATTTGACTTCTTTCTTTAGCAACTCAGTAATAGGCTTCGCAATTCGAGAGAAGTCCGGAATAAATCTTCGGTAATAACCAGCTAATCCCAGAAAACTCCGAATCTGACGAACAGTTGTTGGCGGCTTCCAGTTCATCACCTCTTGCACTTTATCAGGATCAACAGCTATTCCAGCCTGAGAGATAGTGTGACCCAAGAATTTGATTTCCTTTAGCCAAAAATCACACTTGGATAACTTGGCATAAAGGTGGTGCTCTCGCAGACGTTGAAGTACTACATGCAAATGCCCGGCATGTTCTTCTTCGTTCCTTGAGTACACCAGAATGTCATCGATGAAAACCACCACGAACTTATCCAATTCCGGCATAAAAACAGAATTCATCAGATACATGAAATATGCTGGTGCATTTGTCAGCCCGAATGACATCACCAAGAATTCATATAGCCCATATCTGGTTGAGAATGCCGTCTTCGGAATATCACTTGCTCGTATTTTGATCTGATGGTAGCCAGAGCGAAGGTCTATCTTGGAAAACACCTTGGCTCCGACCAACTGGTCAAAGAGAACATCAATACGAGGCAAAGGATACTTGTTCTTGATAGTTACCGCATTAAGAGGGCGGTAATCTATACACAGCCTCAAGCTTTCATCCTTCTTCTTCACAAACAGTGCTGGACATCCCCAAGGCGAAGTGCTCGGGCGAATGAAACCCTTATCCAGCAACTCTTGCAATTGTTTCTTCAATTCTGCCAACTCAGCGGGCGGCATTCGGTAGGGCCTCTTGGAAATTGGGGCCGTTCCCGGTTGCAACTCGATGGCGAATTCAATATCCCGGTCCGGTGGCATTCCTGGCAATTCATCAGGAAAGACATCTGCATACTCACAGACCACTGGGATCTTCTTTAAAGGTAGCTCCGTCATAGAGAAAGCACATGACTGAGAAGAACCCTGACTAGGCAAAATCAAGGTGAAATTCCCGCAGAAAGGGGAATTAACTTCCACTGTACGACTGGCTACATCAAGCACAACTTGGTGCAAGGTCATCCAATTTGCCCCTAGAATAATGTCCACATTCTCCAATCCCAACACAAGAAGAGTGGTTTTGATAATGTGGCTTCCCAGTTGAATAGGCACACTTTGGTTTAATTGATTAGTTGCAATTTTACCCCCGGGTGTGACTATCATGAATGACCCCTTTGAGTGAGAGAATGGCAGTTTGCATTTAGCACTGAACTTTTGGCTAATGAAACTATGAGATGCACCAGAATCAAACAGAATTAAAGCAGGTTGATTATAAACTGAAAAGATACCCGTCATGATAGGAGCTCCTTCTGGCACTTCCTCAAGAGCAGTGAAGTTGAGCTTCCCTTGCCTGACTTGCACCTTCTGCTTTCTTCCCTTGTCTTGATTTGGTGCTGGCATCTGCCTCTGCTGGTTCCTGGGACAATTCTTGGCATAGTGGCCCACATTGCCACAAGTGAAACACTTGTTCCCATTGCCCTGGCGGAACTGCTGTTGCGGAGGCTGATTGTTCCTTGGGGCGGGAGCTGGGTAGCGGTTGGGTGTCGGCTGCTGCTGCTGCTGAGGTGGCCTGATCACCCATCTGCCTGCCTGCTGCTGGAAACCCCTGCTCTGATTGTGAGAAACAATCCGGAACCTCTGAGCTTGAGCGGATGGTGCTACCATTGGTGCCTTTCTCTTCTTCTCTGCCCGGTGAGCAACAATGCAATCCTCCTGGGAGATGGCCATATTGACCAACTCATTGAAGCTATCAGCCCGGACAGTGTTGAGTCGTTCCCGCAGCTTGGTATTGAGACCCCTGCGGAAGCGATCCCTCTTTTTCTCATCAGAATCAACATGATACCCTGCATACTGGCATAAGTCATTGAAGGCTTGCGCATACTGCAGTACCGTGCGGGTTCCTTGATTGAGGGCCAGAAACTCATTCAACTTCCGATCAAGAATGCCAGCTGGAATGTGGTGTCCTCTGAAGGCAGTCTTGAATTCCTCCCAAGATACCTCACGATCATCAGGGAGCATATCACGGAAGTGATCCCACCAAGTCCGAGCAGATCCACGAAGCTGCTGCGCGGCGAAGCGGGTCTTGGTATCGTCAGGGCAGTCTCCCGTGAGGAGGGGAAACTTGGACTCGACGACGCGAAGCCATACGTCGGCGTCCAACAGATCCTCTGCCTTGGCGAATAAGGGCGGCTGCGTGCTCAGAAACTCCTGGTATGTTGCCATAGCCGGAGGTCGCTGAGGCTGGCCTCCACCATGCTGCTGGGGGTGGGGCTGCCGCTGCAAGAGCTGTCGCAGAATCTCATTCTGCTGGGCCATCAGCTCCTGCACTGTGGGAGCTGGAGGAGGTGGCGGGGGAACCTACTCGTTCTGCCCGCGACGCTGCCTAGCTGCCATCTGAAAACAGAGATTGTCGCCATTGTTATCCCAACTCACAATTTCGAATGGCAAGATATCATTTCATATAGAAAAAGAATGCCATAATCATAATATCAGGTTCGAAATGAAGATAACATGGTGACAAGGATCCCACAGATTCCAAAAGTTCACAGGGTTACATTAATCAGGGGGAAGTACCCACAAGCCTAGTCCAAAATATGATACTACTAAGCTCGCATAGGTTTCTATCCACCTAAAAATGTCGAAGCGACTGCTTAACCCTGAGCGGTGGAAGCGACACTGGATACGGGTGAAGGGGGCATCGCGGAGGTAGTCCCATTGGCACCAGGGGCTGGTCCTAGCTCCTCGGGAGCCTCTTCTCCCTCGCTTCCTGCTTCATTGGCCTCCATCTCCAAGTGGTGCATGTCCAAGTGGTCGTTTGCTTCCTCGAGTTCCCTCTGCACATCGTGAAGCTGGTTCTCCAAGACATCAATAGTGTTGTCTCGGATCTCCACTTGCTGCTCCAGGGTAGCGATACGCTGGTTCAGCCTCTCCACCTGCAGATCCTTTTCCACCAACTCTGTGGATAGGTCGACCACAAAATCTTCCCGACTGTCGAGAGTGAGCTTGGCAGTCCGAGCGGTGTTAGCAAGAAGTGTCATAGCATCGCTCTGAAGGGCCTGAAGGCGGTACAGCGCACTCATGCACTGAACGGTGACCCTCCCAACCAAGTCAGGATACATGGCCCACACATCCTTCACATGGCTCACGCGGTTACACCACATGGGATCATCCTTCCTCTCAGCAGGGAAGAGCCCCAAAGGGTGCATCACCATCTCCAGGGGATGGTAGCCACAGAAAGTCGTCAGAGCCTTCATGGCTGCTGCCTCAACGGTGTCGTCCGTCCTGAGTCCGATCGTCTCAGAGTCAAGAGAACGCCAACCCGGCTGAAGGGGATGAGCCTCCAAAGTCAGCCAGACCCGACAACGAGGTACCCGATGCTCCTCATACAACTGCACCGTGTACAAAGGGGGCGTAGGGTAACCGGCGGAGTTAAGCACTTCCCACAAGATGGAGGGAAAGCCATCACGAGAAAGGAAGTCAGAACTGAAACGTGAGTCTCCTCCACTAGCGGGGGTGGGTGAATTCATCTGCGGAAGGGAATCAAAGATAAAGATTACGGTGGAAGGAAAAAGAAAAAGAGAGCCCGAATGGTTTTAAAGAAAAAGGGGTTAGCTCAAATTTTAATTTCCTCTTTATGTTTTATAATGCATGCATGCTGGAAGAAACGTTGCCTCTCAAAAAGAAAATAGGGTGCCTTTTTAGGGCATCCTAAAATATAGGTATTGGCCCACGGGGCCTAATTAATTAGCCACCTATTTCCCTCTATGCCTAAGGCCTTTCGTCCTAGGTCTAGCGGTCTAGTCCTGACGATCTATTAGCATTTTCTAGGCAAGTTTTAGATTTTGAAAATTGGTATTCTTGGTTTATTGTTTTTCTCTGTGGTGGAATTTGCTCCGATACCAGCTGTGGCAGAACCACCCGAATTATTCCAGCTTAAGTGCCTAAGTCATGCCTCACGGGCCGTGACACACTTAAATCGGAATAACTCGTCAGTCCTTCAGATCTAGTCTGATAGAGCCACTTAACCAGGATCAAATTCCACAATCTCACTCGAAGGTGAGTCACAGAAGAAATACAATAAAACAGGAAACCTCAAATTAAGTACTGAATTATTACATGAATCGGAGTTCTGGAGTAGCAAATAAAGTTCATTGAGTAAAGTGCAGCGGATAATCGATGTCGTCGGTAATGAGGAAATGGGCAAGGCCTAGCCCACTACTCCTCATGCTCCTCTCCTGCCGGAGCAACATCCCACTCGACCGTCCAACCCGGTGGCAGGGTGGTAGGCCAAGTCACACCATCAACCAGATCCTGCATGGTACCTGCAAAAATGGTGCCACAAGCAAGGCTGAGTATACTAATACTCAGCTAGACTTACCCGGTGTGAGGAGTCTACTCCTCTACCTCTAGACATGCAGCTGTTTGGCTGAGGGGTTTGGTTTGCCAAAAGCACTAGCTGAGTCTAAAATAAAGTTTTAGCTTTTCCAATTCTAGTATCATTAATTTAGCTAAGTTTGCTCTTTCTAAGCATACATGGTAACAATCATTGTATCAATCAATATCTTTTGCCAGTATCTCATTTCCACTTATTACTCAATGCAGTACAAGGGGTCAAGCAGTCTCATTAGCTGCGAGAAGCAGACGATTCGAATCGAGTTTTAACCTTGCAAGGTAAACCTAAACACACGGCATGTCAGGGTACTCCGACCCTACACATGACAACCGTCCCCATCGATTCCCCGTTCGCGTCCAGGCCTCACCGCCTTGGCATACAATGCTCCACTGACCCCGGCTGCCGCCGTGCAGTGACCGCATTTGTACCCACCATAGCTAGCATGGGAGACCCAGTCTCAGGCCGCATGAGGGATAAAGTCCGCGCCCGGCTTCACTCAGGTACTAGGTTTACCGGTTACCATTTTTCCCGGCATGTGCTTAGTACGTTCAAAAGCTTGACTCAGGTATCCACACATTAATCCTTAATTCATTTTCCCGTCTCATGGACAAGGCATCCTCCCTGGATCCAAGTCCATAGACCAACATCTATCCCGTTATCAAGATGAATACAATCAATTCCTGACCTCGCGCGAGTGCTAGAAAAATCACTCGACTTCTACCGAGATCCTGATTAGCAAGCAGCTACTCGACCTAGCATACTAGTATTCATCTCAAAAAGGAGTCCTAAGTTCATGCATCTAGAGGTTTCAAGCAATTCCTACACTTAAGTGCACATTACAAACCTACAAGCATTAAGTGTAGTAAAGTAGCATATAATAATAGGTTATGCATAAAACCGGGGCTTGCCTTCAATTGTTGGGGCTGCGGGGAGATCCTCAATAGCAGCCTCTGAAGCCTGCTCCTGGTCCTCCTCTTGGACAGGTCCTTGCTCGGGGATGAGCACGTACTCTCCGTCGGCTAGATTACAATCTAATGAATGCAATGCGTAAGATATATGCATGATATGATATGTGCTTTTAGAAATTATAACTTAAAAGGTGTATAATTTTTCTTGAGTTAAACAAAGTTAACTTTACTTATGCAAGACCCTTGGGTGGTATACTTGGTAATTTAAGTTAAACTTTTAGCTAAGGCAAGTGGTAGGTTTTACTTTTAGGGGTTCCACTGGATTCTTTTAAGTCTTAGGGATAATGATAAGTTACTCAAGTTAGACTTATTGAGGTGGGGTTTATTTCCTCTTTCCTTTTTCTTTATTCTCTTTAATGTTTTGGAGTAGGTTTGAACTACAAGTTGCCTTTATAAAATTCTAGAAATTCTGTAAAAATTACAGTGGCTTGCTACTGGTGTGTGTTTCTCTGTCTTAAAATTTGGGGATCAGAGGGTGAATAGTTTTCTCTGCACAAAATTATTAAGCTCTAGGGTAAAAAGGGTGCTTTGAACTACAATTATGATTTAACAGTGGGTAATTCTTCAGAACTTATTTTTGCTGGCTTTTAGGGGTTGTAACATGACTTGATACAAATTTCTAGCCATTAATACCTTTTAGTTATTTTACTATGGTTTTCTCAAGTTTCTAGCCAAATGGGTGCTTTCTACTACCACTATATTTGAAAAATATCAAACAACAGAGTTCTTATTTTTCTTAGTCATTGTTTTGTGCAAGAGCAATCATTCTGAAGTTTGACATCTTTTTGCTTAAGGGAAGGGGGTGGGGTGCATTATTTGAATTAAATGGCCTTTCCCTTAAATCATTAGCAAATGGTATGAGTTTGCTTCTTTTTCATGGGTTTGCATTTTTCTCTGGTAGTTTACCTTATTAAGGACTTAGCTAATTTTTGGTTGCTCATTATCACAATATTTGAGGTTGTTCATGATTTAGTTAGAAAATGCCTTATTATCACCTTGGATTTATTTTCCTTACTCAAAAAGTTGGATTGAGGTGCTTTATATTTTTGCAGTGGGGCTCTGGTGGTTATAAGTTCACTGGATTTTTGTTAAGCATTTTGGTTATAGTTTTGCCTCTTTAATAATTGATTTCCAGTCTTATTTAGGCTAAATAATTCATTGTAATTTAACACTCGTCCAAATTAATAGTCTCTGTATTTTTCCAAGGTTCTCTGTTACATAAGTAAACTAGGAAAAATAATATTAATCACTGTTCATTAATTTCTAATACCTTTTTGATTTTCTCTAAGTTTTGGTCAAAACATCTTTAAATGAGAAACTACATCATAATTTCTAATGCTGGGGTTCCTACTATTTTTAAACAGTGTCTAAAGGAGGTTTGAATACCCACAAATTTTCTTAAGTCTAGTACAGAAGAAAAACTAATTTTCCTTGGTTAAATAAGGTTTAGGGGGTTTCTGTTTTTAATTTTAAACTCTAAAATTTTGAACAGAAAGCATAGGGTTTACCATTTTTAAATGATAGATTGTAATATACAGAGGCTAGCAAAATTGGTTTGACATTTTTTGAGTAAGAATTCATCAAGTTATGAATTTTACAAGTTCTCTGGTTATTTAAAGAATTTCAGAATCGATTTAAATGAAAACCTACTTTACACTGGGGTCCCTGGGTGTTTTCTAAGTTTTTCCTCGCGAATCAGTCCTCAGGTTACTATTCACCAGGGTCTCTGACATTGCAGAAAACCCCTCGGGTTTTTCACCTCCTAACCCGAGGTCCTTAGTTTAACTTAAACAGTAGCCGCGGCGGGGAAAAGGGCGGAGGGGCTTACCGGCGGCGAGACTGCTCCGGTGAAGTGGTCGAGGATGACGGGGAGGTCCTGGGGATCACAACGGTGTGCGGAACGCCGTCGGAGATGGCCGGAGTCGGTCGGTCCACGCGCGCAGGCGGGGATGCTCGTCGGCGGCGAAGAGACCGGCCTGGCCACGGCGAGATAGTTCAATCAAATGGGTCAGGGAGGTCCACGGGATGCCAGAGAAGACATGAGCGAGAGGAATTGGGCGGAGACTCACCGGATAACTCGGTCCACGCGCGGCGGCGGAAGACCGAAGTCCGGCGAAGTCGATCACGGGCCTCCGGTGACGTCCGGCTGGGTCCGAGGGCTTGGCGAGCTTCACGGGCTACTGGTGGAGCTGGCTGAAGCACTGGCTTGGCTTGAGGACGGCTGGGGCGGGCTGGCCACGGTGGCCGAAGCTTGGGCGGCAATGGCGGGCGGAAAACAAGCTCGACGGAGCTGAGAAAAGTGGCTGGCCGAAGAGGGTGAGTGCGGGGTGAAGTGAGGCGCGCCTGGGGAGGCTTTATAGGCGCGGGCGGGCACGGCCGAGGGCGAGGACGCGCGGCGGACGCGACTGGTCGCCGGGGAGTGCGCGCGCGCGGGTTGGGCGAGCTCTGGCACGCCGGCCAGGGTCGAACACGTGGGAGCACGCGTTCTGCCCAAGTTCTGGCGCGTGTAGTCGCTCATCCGAGCCTGCTCTCGCCTTGGTCAATGCACAAAACCTCTTCCCCTCCCTACAAGCTACCATTCTTGTGTGGAGGTCATAGGATTTTGCCTACTGGTTGCAGAGATATGGAGCCAGGAAATCTGGTCTGTCTCCCTGCACAAATCCGAGGCAAATCCAAGGTTTAGTCGTGTCTAGGGCTCGCGTCCCAATGCCATCTTCTGGCACACGACAGAGGGGTTAGTTAGGCACATTTTTGTCAATGGGGCCATTAGGATTCGAGTTAGGGATCAAGGTGAACATCCCTGATCTTTGGATCAAGGTCTGATTTTCAGAAATCTGAATTTCAGAATTCTCATTAAGTCCACACATGGAAAGCTTGATTTGGGGTTTTATTTGAATTATTTTGGCTAAGCTTTCTCAACCTTTCTTGTTGCCCATTAAATATACTTCAATTTTTATATTTGGCTCAACTCAAAATTTTAAACTTTTCACTCCCTTTTCCTCTCTTTTGAATTTTTGCTCATGGGGCTCATTCAGGGTTTTTAAACTAGGGTTGCACAATCTGATCTTTTAAGGGACTTATTTGCTTTGATCATGACATTTTAAGTATATACTTGGTGACTTCATTATTTCTTAAGTTATTTTGATGCTCATGCTTACTTTGGTTCACATAAAATGATGGCTCTTGGTTTGGCTTTTGAAAGAAAAACCCTGAGTGACACTGGGGTGTCACACGTACCATCTTTCTTCTCCATAAATAATACTAGGGCGGCCCAAGGCGAGGTGTTGGGTCTGATCTAACCCTGCTCCAAGAACTCGTCTATCTACTTCTTGAGTTCCACCAATTCTGGTCCGGACACTCTATAGGCTCTCTTAGAAATAGGGGCAGTGCCATGGATAAGCTCTATGGTAAATTCAACTTTTCTCTCAGGGGGCATGCCTGGTAAATCCTCGAGAAACACATCCAGGAATTCTGATACTACTTTGATGGCTTCTTGTGGATTTACTTCCTCAATGTGGGCAGTGATCTGGTGACAGCTTCCTTTCCTTGGTCCGAACAATACCAACTCCACCGACACTTCTTCTCCTGACAAGGACAATAATCTCACAATCCTCTCGTCATAGCTAAGGCTTGCTTGATATTTTGTTAGCCAATTCATCCCTAGGATGACATCTATGGTTACATCTCGGGTACCCATTACTATCAGATCAGCGGGGAATTCTATCCCCCTTATTTGAACTTTTGCAATAGGGCAAAATCTATCTATTTGGGTTGTCCCACCAATTGAACTAATCATCATAGGTGGATACATGGGTGCTACTGGTATTTGTGTGTTTCTACCCATGATGCAATCACAAAAGAATGTGTCGCTCCAGTATCACATAACACATTAGCTGAATGAGATTCGACTGAGAACATACCTAGTGCCACTCTTGGGCTCTCCTGAACTGTGTCGGCCTCTAGGTGGTTCACCTCTCTATACTAGGCACGAGGCTGCCCATGGTTGTTTGCTCCTTGCTGTGATGCATTCTGTCTTGCAGGGGCGTTGGGAGCTGACTGCTTGAGCTACTTTCTTTGGCAATGATTCACCCAGTTACCTTGTTCCCCATAGTGGAAACATTTGCGGCCTCCCCCTTACACTGGAGCTGCTTGGTTGCCCTAATTGGTTGCTGGGGCAGGAAGGCGAGGTGCCTGGTTGTTCTGGCAGTACTATTGTTGTTGCTGCTGAGGGAACTGTCTCTGATACTGCTGTTGGTGCTAACGCTGATGCTGGTGCTAGTGTTGATGTCCCTAAGGGTGACTCTTCTTGAACTAATGGGGTCGGTTGCCTGAGAAACAGGGACGGCTGCTGCTCTCGGCCTGAGATCCACTAATCTTGCGTTTCCTGTCTTCCATCTCTCGGAGCTTCCTCTCGGTCATGATGGCTCTATCTATCAGATGCTGGAAGGTAGGGTTCAACGGCCGGTAGTGAAGGGGGTCAACCAAACCTCTCAGGAGACGATATTGCCTCTTGTCATCAATATTGACATCCTCGAGTGCATAGCAAGACAGTTGTAGAAACTTGTCCCTGTACTCACTAACAGACAGGGGACCTTGTTTCAATGCCATAAATTCCTCCTTCCTCACGATCATCAAACCTTCGGGCACGTGGTATTGGCGGCAATTGTTTCTGAGCTCCTCCTAAGTAATGGCGTCAGGGTCGGCATGGGAGGCGATGTAGGACTCCCACCCGGACTGGGCTGCTCCCCTTAGCAGATGGGGACCATATAGCACCTTCTCACGATCGTTGCACTGAGTGGTATGCAGCTCTTCCTCCACTGTGCGCAGCTAGTCCTCGGCGTCCATAGGGTCTGTAGAGTGGGCAAACACAAGGGGATGACCCCTCATGAACTTCGCCTGCTTGTCTCTAGGCATCTGCGATGTTCGCACTTGCATCTGAGGTTGAGGTAGGGGTTGCGGCTGTTGCACCTGTGCATTGCTGCTAGAGTCTAGCCAATCGCTTGGACTGCCTGGGTCTGCATCAGAAACATCTGCTCAATAGTCATAGGAGGTGGTGGTGGCAACTGCTACTGAGGTGCCTCATCCTAGGGTACCTACTTCTCTTGCTGAACACGCCTTTCACCTCTGCGCATATTGTCAGACATCCATAGAAAGCATACACACATCAGATCTGACCTTGCAGTCTTTCAGCATAGAAAAGATATATAGAAGTCTTCATAACACTGAACAAATTAGCATCTTCACTAACTCTCAACATAGCCAAACACAACTTCTCAGATAAAGAGGAAAGTGGAAATAAAAGGTTGCTCAACTAAATGACTAACTTTATTAAAAACTACACCAAGTTGCAGGGGATGCCCACACCTTGGTGACAATCATTACAAAAATCCAACTTCATCATGAGTTCATCAGGACAAGCATCAAAAACATATGATAAGCAAACTAAAACCAAGACTGACTAAGACTCTGATAGTGACTTAAGCATTGTTGGGGTCTTGTTCTCAAATGCTATGAATTAAGAATAAGGCAACATAAAATGTTAAATGTTAATGCCCTTCGTCCGCTGAAGTATTATCTCCCTTAGGATATAATGAACTTCTGGCAAAGACCATGAGCAAAATATCACGAAGGTCTTACCTTCGTAATCAGCTCTATAAAGCAATGTAAACAGTGCTAGAACATGAAACGTTAAAGAAATTTATACCAAAGACAAATATTATTACACATATATTTTATTATACAAACTTAAGTATTAAAACGTAATATTTAGGTACATTTATAACTTTGCCTTGGCAGAGAACAATAATTCCAATGTGATGCATCGATGATTACAGGATTGCGTGAACAGTAAAGGAGTATTGTTCATCTATTTATAGGCACAGGACGCAGCCTATGAGAAATTACAATCATGCCCCTTACAAAAGATTACAATTATGACTCAGACCCTTATGGACTAAGAAGTCATTTCATATTTAAGTCGGTTCGAACCTTCGTTCTTCAAATACGTTATAGTACTGAAGCTTCATGAGTGGTAGCTTCGGCACTACGTTTAAACGAATTTGCCGAAGGTGTTTCTTCCTGCAGGACCTTCGGTGACGAAGCATGGCCCCAACAGTAGCCCCTTCGCGGTGCTAGATTGTTTTTCATAACGAGCTTGATCCGTGAAAAAATATCTTAGGCTTCGGGAAGCCAAAGGTCCGAAAAACACCTTCCCTGAGCTCGTTGCCGGGAAACGATGAAATTTCAGAGCGCGGAGTGGTCCCACCATGCAGATTCACCTTCTCGGGTTTTTGTGGCCCACCGTTCAGTGGGTGCGAGCGACTGTTCATCCGGTGTAGGAGGCTTGACGATTCACCTTCTTACCTGCAACACTATATAAATAGACGAGTAGGTGTGAAGTTACCACAACATTCATTGCTATTGCACTGTTTTGCTGCTAGGAATTTAACCATAGCTGAAGCTTGACCCTTGCACTTAAACGAAGCACCACCTCGGATTCTGCTTCGTCACAAGAAGAGCTTCGGAAAAAAGGTCATTAATTTCAAAAAACTTCTAGAAATTCATAATCAAATGGCTAGAGTGCGTTCCACTGCCAGAGTTGATCGTGAGGGAGAAGAGACCGAAGCCACTGAAACTGTCCCAATTTCCAAAGCAATGAGGCGGTCTGGGCTGGCAACATCAGAGGATACATCTGCCGTCGAAGCAAAACAAACTGACGTTGAAGGAGATGAATTTGAAGATGAGTATGGTGCAATGCCATCCAAATCCAGCCACTTAGAGTTTGGGAAGTCTACTATTACTGAAGGTGATATGGCTAAGTTACTGAAGCTAGGCTATTTTAATGAAGACAAAAGGGAGCTGATTCGCTTCGGGGGAAAGGAAGTTACCCTGAAGCCAGAAAAAGATGAGGTGGTGGTTTTTAAGAGCTTCTTCAAAGCAGGGTTAAGATTTCCCCTGCATGGAATGATTGCAGATGTTTTAGAGAGATTTGGGATTCACCTTCATCAGTTAACTCCTAACGCCATTGTTAGGCTCAGTGTTTACATCTGGGCACTCCGAAGCCAGGAGGCAGAGCCTCTTGCCGAAGGTTTTTGTCTGGCACACGAGCTTCATTACCAGACAAAAGCTAGAGAAGATGGGCTACATGATAATTTTGGGTGCTACAATTTTGCATATCGGAAAGATGCCAAGTATCCAGTTATCCGCTATCGTACAAAATGGCCAGCTGGCTGGAAGAGTGAATGATTTTATGTCAAAGTAGATGAGAAGAAGGAAAAGCTAGTTCAGAGCCCTTTGAGTTTAACCTTCGGAGAAACTAGGCCCCGATGCGTCATGGATCCAGATAGTCCATGCCAGATTGCACTGGGCGAATTTTGGGTTGTTGCAGAGCACATTGGCACCAGGGATCTGGTCCAAGAATTCTTAGCCTTCAGAGTATTCCCAACTTTGAAGGAATGGGACATGCCGAAGCTGAAAGGGGAGAAAAAGAAGAAAGAGCTTGTTCGGCTACCTTATTATTACAAGTTTAAAAAACATTTTAAAGCACCTTACCAAGAGTGGTTGGACACAATTGTGCAACGAGATCCTCAGCAACTATTCTAAGAAAGAAGATCAGTTAATGACTGCGGCTTTCGGTACTCGTCCGAAGCGAAGAATGAATCGGGTGATGGATGCCTTGAATTTTGATTATCCTGACTATGAGCAATTGGGCAGAGGTGCCGAAGGCCAGAAAAGAAAAAGAGTTGCCAACGTCCTTGACAAAGAAGCTACTAAATAGGCTAAAAAGGACAAAAGTAACTTTTGAGAAAAGAAAACTGAGCCCTCAGCCGAAGATAGCTACTTCAAAGAAAAGGAAAGCTACGGCCCCGAAACCAAAAATGTCGGGCCAAGAGGGAGAAGCTCCTGCGATGCCTTCTGCTGCCGATGTGGAAGAAATTCTAAAGGTAATGACTGAACCTTTGCCTATCAAGCTAAGTCCGCTGGCACCACAACTGACGAAGCTTTTTCAGAAGGAAAAGGAGCCTTCGGCAAAGGAAAGTCCCGCTAAGCTGAAAAAACGGAGAATTATCCAAGTGGCCGATGTTATTCATCAGACACCGCCGCCGGCATCGGCGTCAAAAATACCAATTACTGAAGACACAGGCGCTGCCGAAGCTGAAGCCACCGAAGCCGAAGGTGCCAAAGCCGAAACCGCCGAAGATTCTGATCTAGAAACCACACTTGGTGATATTGATAACATGCTTCTAAAAATGGCTGAGGAAGAAGCTGCTGCGGCCGCGGTGGACACAACAATTGAGAAAGGAAAAGAGCCAATTGAAGATACTTTGGAAGAGGAAAACATCAATTTTCAAGATATAATAGGGCAAGAGTTATCAGAAACTGAAAAAGAAGAACTGAAGAAATATGTTGTATCCTGTGGGTACAAACTAGGGGCTTTGTTGTTTGGCGGAGTCAATGAAGGGAAATTGAGATGCCTTCAGAATCGAACCGAGGCAAAGGTCGTTAGGACTTTCTAGAAGATTGTTGGCCTGCCGAAGATTGAGGCAGACCTCTGCAGGTACCGGCGACAGCATGTCGCCGGTAGCCTATTCTATGCTAATTTTAAGGTAAAACTCTTAACTTGTTATTATTTTTTGAATTAAGATGTTTTTTGACGAAGGTTGTTTTGCCAGAGTATATTACTAAGTAAAGTGCTGAGGATGCAACAAGATCTCGAAGACGAGAAAAACGAAGCTACAATTAAAGATCTAGAAGATAAAATCAAAGATCACGAAGCTGCTTTGGAGAAAAAGGACTTCGTCATCCACTCCATGGAGGGTTCGCTGGCAGAAGCTCAAGCCGAAATTGATAGATTAAACAGTGAATTACTCATAAAATCAGAAAAATCTGAGTAAGAAAAGAAGAATCTTGAGACGAATCTCAAAACCAAAATTGAGAAAAGTTCAAATTTGCAGAAATCATTGAAAGAGCTTCAGGATAAATGTTTAGACTTCAGCAACCGATGCGTGCAGCGACTGAAGGATGTCTTTTACTCAATTGGAGCCATCTCTGAAAAGTTTACACCTTCAGTTGAAGACCTGCCAAGCACCTTTGAATATATTGAGGGCGAAGTTGATGCGCTTGACGAAGTTATCGCTGGGCATGCCGATTTCTGCGCCCTGTTAGCTTCTCGAGGCATAGCTACTGCTTTCCTAAAGACTGGCTGCACGCACGGGAAAATTGTTAATAGGCCAAACTTCAGTTTGTCACCAGCAGATTTGATTGACATCCCCAGCCTAGCTTGAAGTATAGGAAACAGGTTTATGACTCAAATTTGGATAAACGGCGGGCGAAAAATGGCTAGTGACGAAGCTCGAAGCCACCTTAAGCCAGTGAGAAACTTATACTTGTTACTTTTACCTTCTCCTTGAACTCTGCGCTTTTCTCATTCTGTTTTAATATGTACAGGATGATGAAGCTAAAGAATGATGAGCTGAAGCCTTAACAGATGTTCCGAAAGACTTTGCTGCAGAAGATTCTAGAGAAAATTTTGTAATATGATTGTAAAGAAATTTATGTAAATTTGTGTGTACCTCGTAATATATCTTTACCCCTTTGTACGTGTACGATCTGCTTTGCTGTGGATGAAATTTTTCTTTTTGAGCCAAAGGCGAAAAACACCTTCCCTTCTTTTCGTACACAACGAAGCATGAAAATTTCTTCTTTCTGTTTTTCCCCGAAGCTTTATCCTCATAGCCGAAGCATCTGTCTTCTCTGTATGATATGATGATAATGATCCTATGTATGTCTGAATGAATGTTTATGAATGCAAATGTCATGATGTAATGTATCGTGCAAATGAATGTCCAAATACATATTCGAAGCCATAATCATAGCCTTTATTCCCTTAGGAATGACTCAAATCTCTTTGCCGCTTATTTTTCGGCTTCACCGTTTATTTTTCGGTGTATCATCGCTGACTTTTCGCTGTAAGCCTCCCTTAGGAGCTTCTTCGCCTTCTACTTCGGCGGAATCAGCGTTTATTTTTCGCTGTAAGCCTCCCTTAGGAGCTTCTTCGCCTTCTACTTCGGCGGAATCAGCGTTTATTTTTCGCTTTAAGCTCTGCATTCCCTTAGGAACGACTTTTGAGCTTCTCCCTGTTTTCTTTTCTTTTTTTTTCTTTGCACTCGATGGTGCGTTCTCAGCTTTTACATTTACATCTTTGGGGGATATTGCTCTTATAGAGTTGAAATAAGAAAAAGAGAAATTACATGCTGTGGCCCCATTAAAAACCTTTCTCCCCTTTGGAAAGGAAAAGGGTGCCATAAGAATGAATAGAAAAAATTACATCAAGCTAGACATAATATCGCCGAAGCTCATCCGCATTCCATGATCTAGGAATGTCGTTGCCATCCATATCCTTCAATCTGTAGGAACCGGGTCTTGACGAAGATACTACCAGAAAAGGTCCTTCCCATTTCAGCTGTAGCTTGCCTACTGTGTCTGGGTTGGCCACTCTCCGAAGCAACAAATGTCCTGGCTTAATATTCTTTAGCCGAACCTTTCTATCACGCCATTTTATTGTACGGCTTGGTATTTATTGATGTTTTCCACAGCCTGAAGCCTGATCCCTTCTATAGCATCTTTGTCCATAGAATAATCAGCTTCGTCTTCTGCCGAAGCCACTGTTCTTATTGATCCTGCTTTTGCTTCTTCCGGAGTTATTGCTTCGTCACCAAATAATAACTTGAATGGTGTAAAGCCTGTTGACCTTTATGCCATTGTATTGTGGCTCCACACCACTTTAATTAATTCATGTGGCCATTTTCCTTTGGGCTGATTGAAGATTAATTTCATTATTCCCATCATTATGATGCCATTAGCTCTTTCGATAAGTCCATTTGACTCTGGATGCCTAACCAATGCAAAATGGATCTTCATGCCAATTTGTCCACAGAACTCTTTAAAAGCTTCGGCATCAAATTGTGTTCCGTTATCCACAGTAATGGCCTTCGGCACTCCGAAGCGACAAACGATATTCTGTCAGAAACGTTTCTGAATGGTAACTGAAGTTATTGTGGCTAAAGGCTTCGCCTCAATCCACTTGGAAAAATATTCTACTGCTACCACAACATATTTTAAATTTCCTTGTGCTGGTGGTAGCGGGCCTAACAAATCAAGGCCCCACCTTTGCAATGGCTAAGTGGGTTGTATTAACTGAGTCAAAGACGAAGGCTGTTTTTGATCTCTTGCGCATTTCTGACAGCCTTCACACTTTTGGACTAATTCCGCTGCATCCAAAGCTGCCTTTGGCCAATAAAATCCTTGATGAAAAACTTTTCCCAGCAAAGGCCTAGATCCAATATGAAATCCGCACAGGCCTGCATGTATATCCTTCATCAATTCTATACCTTCGGCTCTGGATAAACATTTGAGTAGTAGAGAACAGACTCCATGCTTGTACAGCTCCCCTTCTATTATAATATATGGTCGAGCTCTTGCCTCTATTCTCTTGTTATAAGCTTCGTCATCTGAAAGGAAATTACCCTGAAGGAAAGAAATGATCTCAGTTCTCCAATCTTCGCTATGAACAGGAGATATATTGAGGACTGCTCTTTCAAGAAGTTCAACCGAAGGTGCTTTTATTGTTTCAAAAAATACTTCCAAAGGTAAGGGCAGCCCCTATGCTGCTGACTTGGCTAGCAAATCAGCATGTTCATTTCTCCTCGAGGAATGTTTTTGACAGAAAACCCTTCAAAGGAAGCTTCAATCCTTTGGATCATGTCTAAATATTTCTCAAGCTTTGGGTCTCTTGCTTTACAACTCTTGTCAATATGGCTAGAAATAACCTGGGAATCGGTTTTAAGAACTGCCCTTCTAATCCCCATTGCCTTTAACTTCTGAAGGCCCAAAAGCAAAGCTTCGTACTCAGCAATATTATTTGTGCAGCTAAAATCAAGTCTTGCTGCGTAGCAAGTTCTAACTTTGGAGGGTGCAACTAACACAGCAGCTGCTCCTGCCCTGAAGGTTCCCCAAGAACCGTCACAAAATACCGTCCATACTTCGGTATCTTTAGTTGTTTCTTCTCCTTGAGCCCCTGGCGTCCAATCGGCAATGAAGTCTGCTAACGCCTGGGACTGTATTGAGGATCTGTGCACAAAATCAATGCTAAACACATTGAGCTCCGCAGCCCACTTTCCAATTCTTCCAGTAGCTTCTCTGTTCCTCATGACATCCTTCAAAGGTTGTGACGAAGGAACAATTATATGATATGCTTGAAAATAATGTCGAAGCTTCCTGGATGCCATTAAGACGTCATATAAGACCTTCTCCAATTCTGTATAATTCTTCTTTATAGACTAAGAACTTCAAAGACGAAGTATATTGGGGCTTGCTTTTTGGTTTGTCCCTCAAGTTTTTCTTGAACAAGTGTCGCACTCACTGCTGAGTGCGAAGCTACCACGTACAGCAACAGAGGAGCCCCTGGCGCTGGTGGAGTTAACGTCGTTAGGTCTATCAAATACTACTTCAGCTCTTCTAAGACTCTCTGCTGAGCTGATCCCCATTGAAAGACTTCGGCTGACTTCAGCACTTCGAAGAATGGTAAATTTCTCTCTGCTGATCTAGATATGAATCGATTGAGAGATGCCAGTCTTCCTGTCAGTCGTTGAGCCCCCTTCTTTGTGCTTGGCAGCTCCATCCGAAGAATAGCTTCGATCTTATTTGGATTAGCTTCGATTCCTTTTGTTGAGACCAGACAACCAAGGAATTTCCCCTTCTTTACTCCAAAGACACACTTCTCTGGATTCAGCTTCAGACCAGCTTGTCTGAAATTAGCGAATGTCTCCTGCAGATTAGTAATGTGATTTTCTTGCTTGGTGCTTTTTACTATAATATCATCAACATAGGTTAGCACATTTCTGCCTATCTGAGAATGGAGAACCTTCGCTGTCATTCTGTTGAAGCTTCCTCTAGCATTCTTGAGCCCCTTAGGCATCCGAAGATAACAATGCGTTCCACTAGGGGTTATGAAGCTGGTTTTTGGCTCATGCTCCTTCTTCATCCAAATTTGATGATAGCCTGAGTAACAGTCTAGCAGACTCATAAGATCTAACGAAGCTGCTGTGTCTACTAGAGAATCTATCCTTGGCAATGGAAATTCATCCTTTGGACAAGCCTTATTGAGATCAGTAAAATCAATACACATTCTCCATTTACCATTGGCTTTCTTCACCATAACAGTGTTGGCTAGCCACTCTGGGTATTTGACTTCTCTGATAACCCCAGCGCTAAGAAGTCTTTTTACTTCATTTCGAGCACCTTCAGCTTTGTCATCAGACATTTTCCGAAGCCTCTACTTTCTAGGTCTGAAGGATGGGTCAACATTGAGCGAGTGTTCAATGACATCCCTGTTAACACCATAGAGATCATTAGCTGACCATGCAAAGACATCTTTGTTGTTGAACAGAAACCTTATCAAGGTTTTCTCCTGTTCCTCAGACAATTGAGATCCCAGCAGCACCTTCTGCTCTACGATATCTTCGCATAAAAGCATGGGTTTTGGCTGATCGGCCGAAGCAGCCTTCTCCCTTCTGTACTTGTACTGCTCACAAGCTTTGGCTTCATCTATATTATGGATCGCCTTTGAATCTGTCTAGTTCCCCTCAGCCTTTCTGGCAGCTTCCTTACTCCCATAAATAGCAATAGGTCCTTGATCCGAAGGTATCTTCATGCAAAGATATGCTGGATGAAGAATTGCTTCGAAAGCATTGAGTGTTCCGCGACCAATGATTGCATTGTAACGGTACTCCATGTCGACAATGTCAAACACAACTTGCTCAATCCTTGTATTGTTGACAAATCCGAAGGTCACTGGCATGGTAATCTTGCCAAGCGCTACAATTTGTCTTCCTCTGAAGCCACAAAGAGGGTGCGTAGCATCATGAATCTTGTCTTCTGGCTCTTGCATGTGTCTGAAGGCTTTAGCAAATATAATGTCGGCTGCACTGCCTGTATCAACCAAAACATTGCGGACTAGAAATCCTTTGATGACACAAGATATGACCATAGCATCATTGTGAGGGTAATCCTTGAGCTGAAGGTCCTCTTGGGAGAAGGTAATTGGGATATGAGACCATCTTGACTTGATGAAGGGTCCCTGTACCCCGACATGTTGTACCCTTCTCTGTGCCTCCTTCTGCTTCTTATTGGCCGGTTCTGAGCACGATCCGCCTGTTATTGGGAGCACTAGCTTCGTAGCCGAAGCAGCGCTAGCTTTGTTGTTGAACGAAGCCATCAGCTCAGAAAGTGGAAGTGAGTTCACCGGAGGTGGGCGCCAATGTTGGGGTCTTGTTCTCAAATGCTATGAATTAAGAACAAGGCAACATAAAATGTTAAATGTTAATGCCCTTCGTTCGCTGAAGTATTATCTCCCTTAGGATATAATGAACTTCGGGCGAAGACCATGAGCAAAATATCACGAAGGTCTTACCTTCGTAATTAGCTCTATAAAGCAATGTAAACAGTGCTAGAACATGAAACGTTAAAGAAATTTATACCAAAGACAAATATTATTACACATATATTTTATTATACAAACTTAAGTATTAAAACGTAATATTTAGGTACATTTATACCTTTGCCTTAGCAGAGAACAATAATTACAATGTGATGCACCGATGATTACAGGATTGCATGAACAGTAAAGGAGTACTGTTCATCTATTTATAGGCACAGGACGCAGCCTGTGAGAAATTACAATCATGCCCCTTACAAAAGATTACAATTACGACTCAGACCCTTATGGACTAAGAAGTCATTTCACCTTTAAGTCAGTTCGAACCTTCGTTCTTCAGATATGTTATAGTACCGAAGCTTCATGAGTGGTAGCTTCGGCACTACGTTTAAACGGATTTGCCGAAGGTGTTTCTTCCTGCAGGACCTTCGGCGACGAAGCATGGCCCCAACAAGCATTATTATAGACTCCGACTCTTTCGATCTATGGCTCCAAATCTATCTGTGTCCAGCAGTCAGGGGTTCCATAAGCATAATGACCATGGGGCGGCGAGCGGTAAGGGTGTTGAATCCCAATAGGAGTGGGGGAACCATCCTCCTAATGGAGGCGCTCCACACGCTCAGCACGCAGTTCCGCAATCTCCGCCCGAGCCTTGCCCAACTTGTCAAGGGTGTGATCTAGTTCGGTGTTGAGCATGGCGACCAGGTTGACCATGCTGGTCGATCTGGGATTGCCCTCACCAACAGGCGAGACAATCACACCTCCGGCACTGCCGATCGAACAGCGAGGGTAGTACTTCAGGTTGAGGCCGTCAGCTACCCCGCTAAACAACGAATAGTACTACGAAAGCGCACGCCGTGCAGCATCCAACATGGCTGCCAGTGTCCCTCTCAGTTATTGAATAATGCTCTAAGAAGGCCTCTGTACCCCAGAGATCATCGTTTGGACGGCGCACCAAGCAAGTAGCCTCCCACTGGTCCGGGTATAACCCGCGATGATGCTGGTAGACCACACAACGGTACTCGATGGACTAAGTGTGTCGGTCGAAGGCCCGACGCAGCAAGGTGTCAAGGGCATCGTGAAAATGACAACCACGAGCGGCGTCTTGAGTGATGGGCCAGGCGATCCATCCTTCTGACTCCTGCTCCTCTGAGAGCTCCGTGTTGTGGCCTGAACTGCCACCGCCATCGTCGTCTCCGTCAGGGTCTCCTGCAGCAGCGAGATGCCTTGTGGCGGTGCAGGGGGCATCTCTGGCTGAGGCGCAGGGGAGGGCTACCTCCCAGAATCCAGCTCCTTCTGAGGTGAGGGGGAAGAGTCCTGCTGCTCCTCGTGCAGGCGGCGATGCGGTCTTTCCTGGTGTCTAGACTGACCTGTCATCGTGCGGCACAGTGGGCGCTCCGCAAGGCGAGAGGGCAAGAAAGGGATCACAGACTTACGTGTAGTGCATCTAAACGGGCCATCTACAAAAGACATCGTAAGCACAAGAGTGAGAACAGAACTATATGACCAGCAAGTAAACCAAAAGCAAAGCGAGATAAAAATTTTGTAAGATGAGTATATAGATAAAAGTATAGCATAGAATTGGTCAAGATGACCAACTTTTGAAGTAACACCAAAGGTCAAGGTGAGGATAAGGGTCTATAGTCCTTAGGGCGACCATTCTAGTCTAGGTTAGCAGTCCTACAGTCAGCAAGGCTTTGATACCACTTATGTCACACCTGGTTTTAGAAGGCAAACCGAATGCGAACCATGTACGGCCAGGATCAGAAACTCACGTACACAGCGATTACATAATTGAGCATCATCACACATTGATCAAAATAATAGCGGAAAAGGTACAATATTACATCAAGATGTCCAAGACATCCATAGAGTCATTAACATAACATAGTCATTTAACGTGATCATAGTGCAGAAAAGGAAACATAGCAGATATGGCCCTCACAGGCAACTGACTGGGGTTTGCCACTAACACAACTAGAAGTCATCGTAGTCCTGGAACTCCTCAAAGTCCTCCATGTTGCCTGCATCTCCTCCTGAGCACTAATTGTAATGGGGACAACCTGGGTGGGGTGGTGTTTAAAGCAAGGGTGAGTACACATCAACGTACTCAGCAAATCTCCCGTTTGGCTAAAGTGGACTAGCTGTATGTGGAGTTAAGGTTAAAGCAGTTGCTTTTAGTTGGTCAAATTTTTATTACTAGTAGTAAGCCAAGTTTTAGTAATAAACCTAGTTATTACCCAAATGTACTCCCTCCATGAGGAGATACCAGAGACCACAGTTATAACCATCAATATTAATCGTCATCACAAAGTATCCAAAGTTATTCTAATCAAAGAGGATCCCAAGGCTGCTCTTAACCGTGAGCATGGCTGATATACCAGTTTCTAACACTCCGCAGAGGTTGCACACTTTACCCATGAGTCGTGATCCCTTTTTGCCTCGAGTTGATCAAACCCTCAAACACTACTAAGGTGAGTTGGCAAGGTTTCACTACATAGCCTTTACAAAGACTCCCCTGGTGCATAGCTGCTCCTTAGGTTTCGCCAGTCATACAAATACAATACTCCTCCCTAATGTGGGTGACTAACAAAACCAAATCGAATAAACCTCGGCACCCACCATTAGCAGAGCGAGCACTATGCCCCGGCCCCCATTGATGGCCCTCCGGCAAAGCTAACTACACCCCAAGGTTCATCTAATTATTCAGCTAAGGGCGTCCCATTCCACCCTCATGTTGTTGTTATCCCAGGTGGTCACTCAATGAACAGGTCCTTATGAAGAGTTACATAGGAAAATAGCCTGAGTCCCCTAAAGTGCCATAAGAACATCATCATAATAAATATTCGCATCATGTTCGTTGATTAAAGTGAAGCAATAGCATGAAGCTAACCAAAATAACCCAAAAGGTTAACAAGCAAAAGGTAAATACAGACTAGTCATTCCTTAGGTTTCAATTAAGTAAGTGGGACGATAAATTATAAATTAAGTAGGACATGATGGGTTAGAGGACACTTGCCTTCATCAGGTTGTTGCTCAGGAAGATCTTCGACAACACACTCAGGAACCACGGGCTGCTCGTTGTCTACGCAAAGCGATCAAGCATTCAACACATTTGGATAATAATAAAGAAACAGTACACCAAACATGTACAAACAAGTGAAGTCAAGCTCAAAAGAACAGTAAAAACACGAGAGTGGAAAATCAAGGTTCTAGGGTAGGCAATTACACCTAGAGGTTTGTGGTTCTCTAAGTATTACTTATCTCAATAGATTACATAACTTAATTTCATTTATCTTAATGAGACAAAAGAATTAAACCAGAGACAGGTTCATACTTTTACATGTTATTAACCTCACAAAGTGAAACATCTAATTACCATTATGGTTTTCCTTTTATCTTTCTTATTAATAAATAAGTCATCACTTACACTAACCTATAGTCTAGGCATAAAATTAGCACGTGTAGACAGTAAAAGGTTATAATTTAAACAGGTAGAGAATGAACATTTTGCAATTTGAATCACTCAATTCGGAGTTCATATGCCAAAGATATGAAATAAACAAGTTTTGGAATTCAAAATACAAAACTAGGTCTAATTTTGCGATAACCTAAAAGATCAGGGGCCTTTCTGGAAAATTACAGGGGCCTTCGCGTGAAAACGAGGGATGACGGGTTGATTCTCAGAAAGTCGGGGGGGGTTTAACAAGTTTTCCACATGAACGGGTATCGGCTGATCTCGACCGTGCGATCGTGAATCAACGGATGGGATTAGATCTGAGCGCAAACGCGCGCATGTGGGCATAAGCATGGGCTGACAGGTGTCCCAGGGCAATTAGCGACCTAGGGGCGAGGCGGACTGACCGACCGGGCCCAGCTGTAGGGGGTGGATCCAACAGACCAGATTGCCATCGGACGGCTGGGATCAGATCGGGTTTACTTGAAGACAGGCCGTCAGATCCCAGATGGACGCCTGAGATCTGATGGCGAGCTCGAGCGGGGTTGCTGGGCTGCCCGTGGCGGCGGCGCCCAATTTCGTGGTGGAGCTTCGCCGGAGGTGAGGGCATGACCACGGCGAGGGTCTGGGCACTGGGAAAGGGCTCATGCAAGTTTGGGGTAACACGACGGACTCAGCCATGTGCACGACACCAGCGTAGAGGCAACAGAGGGCACGGTCTGCGACGGAGCAGCCCGACGGCGGCACACATCGACTCCGGCGAGCGATTGCGCGGACAGCAGGGCAGTAAATGGGAAATTGAGGGATTGGGTGGGTTAGTTACCTCGAGAGACAGCTCTGGAGCGCTTGAATGACGGTGAGGACATCGTGAGGGCCCTTGTCGACGACGGCGGAGACTCGGCTGTACGGTGAGGAGTTTGGTGAGCATGAGCAGTGAAAGACAGTGGGAGAAGGGGCGAACCGAGGGGTGTCCCGCGTTGCTACCGTCGAGGCGAATCTCACCGAGACAACGGACACGGCGGGGACCCAACGGTGGCCACGGAACACGTCCGAAACCACGGAGGACGACGGTGAAGCTCCCTGGGTGCGCGTGCGATGCGAGGCGAGTGTGGGGGTGCTGCAAGTGCGAGAATGAGGGAGGAGGAGAGCAAGTGGGGTACTGGTCAGCTAGAAAAGGGTCGACGTGGCCTCGGTGTGCATCGTGGGAGCTGAGTCCACGACGACGTGTGGGTCGTGCACGCGAGCGGTTCGGGAGGGACTGATCCAACAGGCGAGACCCACAGACCAGCAAGAGTAGGCGAGCGAATGGGCAGGCAGAGCTGACGCAAGGGGCCCTCAAGGCAGAGAGAGAGAGAGAGAGCAGGCGTGTGCGTGAGGGAAACCGTCGCCGATAATCCGACCCCACCGGGCAGAGGGAGAGAGCGGGCGCAGACGCGGGCCGTCGCTGACAGGTGGGACCAACCTGTCAGGCAAAGCAGGCGCATGCACACGGCCCAGCTAGGTTGTACTGGGCCGAATTCCGTTTTTATTTTTCCAGGGATTTTCTAATTGCTTCTCTTTTTATTTTCTCTATGGATTTCAAATCAAATTCAAACTAAATTCAAATTCAAACAATTTCAAACATGTGCATCAAACAAAAGAATAATTTAGCTCAGCATAATGCAACATTTCATAACTCACATTGGTTTTTCTATATTAAATAAATAGTTAATCCCTCACCTAATTGACATCACTCTAATAAAAATGAAGAGAGAAGAAGTCTAGAGAGAGAAACAAGAGGTAACACCTGAATTTGGTAGGCATTAGAGAAGAAATTTTATACCCCCAAATCCAGGGTGTTACAAGAGCTCTGCCTTTACGATGGTGAAATATGAAGCAAAGGGGAAAAGAAGAATCTAGAAGACTGACTAGCAAAACAAGCATGGGAAAAAATGACATTACCCTCACACGATTTGTAGTTGACATGTATAGGATCTGAGGATATGTTTGTAATTTTATACGAAGCTATACCTCACCACTATAAATAGAGGCATAGTGTCATGCATTGGACGACATTTTAGCTATAGAGAATTTACTCGCTCCGCCTGCAAAGCTACCTTTTCCTTTCTACCTTCGCATAGCTACTCATGAAACCAAAGGTACAAATGTAACTATCTGTTTTGTAATACAAATGGAGATGGAATAATGTTTCGACCAATCATGATGAGTTATTCATTTTATGCCTATTTCTTACTCTTAATCATCATTCATTCTTCTTTCTTATCTTCTCCCTTTAATTAATCTCTCCAAAGGGGTTTAGTTAAAGGGTGAAGTGGTAATCTAATTCTTTTGTGTTTCCTTGTCTTTGATCTCCTATAGGATTTAATGGCAAGTGACCAATAACTAGTCTAAAGCAAGCCCCAAGAAAATGGTACTCTAAATTAAGTATCAAGCTCCAAGAACTTGGTTTTTCTCCATGCAAAACTGATACATCATTATTTTTAATCACAAGGGAAAGTTGATGATATTATTATTTCTAGTTCTCCCATGATGCAGTGAGTGCCTTGCTTTGCAACTTAGAGCAATAGTTTTCTCTCAAGGACCTTGGTAGTTTGCACTACTTTCTTGGTATAGAAGTGTGCAGATCAAATGAGGGTGTGATATTAACAAAATAAAGATATACCAATAAGATACTTGAGTGAGTTTTAATGATGACATGGAAACTAGTGAGTAATCCATCTAGATAATCTTCAAATTTTATTTTATTCTTTTAGGGATAACAATGCTATTGATCAGTGTGCACTTCTCCTAACCTTTCAACTGAGTCTCTGCCCACAAATATAGGAATCAATGAGAATTTGGTGGTGCCTAACATGCATACAAATGTCCTTGACCTACATGGTGTGCATGGTGCTAGTTAGGCTTATGCATCACCATCTGGTAGCTCTCTAGACACGTGTAGACAGGCCAATACGACTCCTACTCTTTTCTGTGTTCTGGCAAGCCCAAGATTGTTGTTGTCTAGGGCACTTGGTCCTCACTGCCATAAATGTGTTCTTTGTCGAGTGCTAAGAGGTTTGCTGAGGGCAAAATGTCGAGGACTCGGTAAAGATCTAATTTGTTGAGTGCCGCTCTCAGCATAAAAGTACACTCGACACAAATACTCTTTACCGAGAGACAAACACTCAACAACCAAAGGCACTCGACAAATACTTATTTGTTGAGCGTCCGACTCTCGGCACAACAGCACACTCGGGAAAGCTCCATCAGCAGCTGACTGCATCTGATAGCCGTTAACTATGTCGAGTGCCCAAGGAGGATACTCGGTAAAGTTATGTCTTTGTCGAGTGTCTATTCATGAAATTTTGCAAAGTTTATTTGCTTTGTTTTTATTTTTGCTCCCAATTTTTTTGTGGTGTGTTCCTAGAGTCTCTAGACCAACATGTTCAATTTTGGCACATTTATCAAAGTGTTTGCTATACCTATTAGATTTAGTTCATTTAATTGAATTTCTTCAGATAATTCACATTTGAACTACAAGTCACTCGAAAAATGGAAAACAATGAATACAAAAATTATATTCATGTTATTGAGCACAAGTTATGGCTTAATTCAGGAACAAACAAAAATTCCAAGCACCATGTTCACGAAACATGACTGCGAACTTGCGATCTAGTTGTTTTAAAATTGTATAAAACACAAAGTCAAAAAATCATGAAACATTTCAAGATGTCATGATATCATATGTAGAGGCTGTGATAAAAATTTGACAGTGTTTCATGAAAGTTGTCACGTACGATGTGTACAAACCTCATCGACCTCCGTAGATGCTGATGTTGAGATGTCCATGGTTGTTGAATGACTATCACAAGACAACATATGTGGACCCATAAGTCGGGCTTGACTTGGCTACCCTATTATGATGACCTTCTCCTTCCACATAACATTGAGGTGATGCACACTGGAAAGAATTTTTTCGAGGCACTTTGGGCAACAATCATGAACATTCCTAATAAGTCAAAGGATAACATTAAGGCAAGAGTGGATCTGGCAGCGTTATGTGATAGACCAAACCAAGAGATGAAGTCACCTAGTAGTGGAAATACATGGAGAAGGCCTAAGTCCGATTTCATCTTGAGCAAGGCCCAGAGGAGTGAAGTACTAGTGTGGATCAAGATGTTAATGTTCCCTGATGGGTATGCAACTAACCTAAGTAGGGGGGAACTTATCTAATATACAGGTCTTAGGGATGAAGAGTCATGACTACCACATATGGAATGAACGAATTCTTCTAGCGATAGTTCGAGGTTATGTCCCTAAGCTTGTCTGGCTAGTTCTTGTAGAGTTGAGCTATTTTTCCGCCAGCTTTGTGCAAAGGAGTTATCTCGGGACCATGATTATAGGATTGGAAAGAATGGCATTCGTGTTACTATGTAAGTTGGAGAAGATCTTTTCACCCAGATTCTTCAATCTGATGCAACATTTTCTTATGTATCTCTCGTATGAGGCACGAATGGGGGGGTCCGTGCACGGACGTTGGTGCTATCCAATCAAGAGATGTCTAAAGGTTATTCGAAAGAAATGTAGAAATAAATGCAAAATTGAGGCTTCCATTTCATAGGAATACATTATAGAGGAGGTGTCAAACTTCACAACAACTTACTATGGTGACAAACTCCCGAGCGTGCATAATACACCCCCTCGTTACAATGATGGCGAAAATGAATCGAACCTCAACATTTTTCGAGGGCAACTTGGAAGCACAAGTGGTTCAACCACTAATACCTTGAGACATGAAGAGTGGTGCCATATCATGCTATATTCGTTGACCAACCTTGACAAGGTGATGCCATACATGCAGCAATTTCTTGATGAACTTACGTGTCGATCAAGGGATCCAACTCCATAGGAATATGATACCCTTCTTAAATAGGGTGTGGGAAATAGATTGCCCGATTTAATTCCTAGTTCAAACAAAAGGTATGCTCCTATCTAGCTCATACTTAGTTTGTCGTTTGAAGTTGCTCTTACATGTGAATCATATAACAATCTAGCGTGTTTGAGCTTGTAGGGCCAAAGAGATCTATCTATGAGTGTCGATTTGATACAAGTAGCCAATGCCTATGTCTATAGGGCCAGGACATTTTCTAGGTATGACATTAATAGATATCGTTTTCGCACAACAAGCTATGACCAAAGTCGGTCCAGTCGAAAAACCGCATGTTTTGGAGTTTTTACGGTCGACCTTGACGAGGTCAAGTATCATGAATGAATTGAAGAAATATATTCATGGTTCCAAACCTCTTAATCCAGTTATATTCGAATGTCATTGGTTTGACCCTGAAGTGATGAGGCGGACACATTCTAATCTTGGGCTAGTCGAAATTCGATAGGATTCCATCTTACAAAGAAACGATGTCTATATCATGGCCCAACAAGCCACACAGGTGTATTATCTCCCATACGCGTGCCAAACGAAAGAGCATCTTAAGGGTTGGGATGTTGTTTATAAGGTATCACCGCATAGTAACTTATCTATTCCAAACGATAAAGATTATAACTTAGACCCAAACACATATGACAAAGAGTTCTTTCAATAAGATGAATTAGAAGGGCGATTTGAGATAGATATAACCGAAGCGATCAGAACGTAAGTAGATATTGAAATGGTTATTGAATAGGAGGATGATGAGGTGTAAAATGAGAAGGACATAGAAATGCTTGAAGGATTACATTTACAAAATGACAATGATGAAATTGCGCCTTCAGAAGGTGTTGATTGTTGACTATGAAATGGTTGATAATGATGGTGAGACTTATGATCCAGCTAATGTCGATCATGAAGATTATTTTTAATCGATGTAAGACTATATTATTTTGTAATTATATTTTATTTATTTCACATCTATTTATAAATATGTATATTTATCTATGCTTATTTGTTTACTCTTAATTGGAGGTGATTGAATAAAGATGGTGGGCGGTGGGATGAGGCCGAGGAGGGGGGAGGAGAAGCACTCGTAGGACAGAGGAGGAGGCGGAGGTGCCCCAGCAGGACGAGGACGTGCACCAGCAGGTGGACAATGTGGCTGTAAGAAATGGTGACGCCTAAGAGGGTGCTGAATTAGGACTTCTAAAACTTCTTTCCAAACTAGGCCACAATTAAATCTCTAGAACAAAACCTATGCAAATAAACAATCTAGAATGTCCAAACTAGGTTTTGTCTAAGTGTTGCTATATCTACCGCAAAGCCTAAGTTCCAATCCTAAATATTTATAACTAGTAAGGAGAGATTGAAACTTAAGTAGTTAATGTAAATGTGGAAGGTAGAGAGCATGGGAGAGATGCAAACCCACGTGGTTGATGCTGGTATTTTTACCGAGATATCCGGAACCACGCAAGGTCCCGACTAATCTCATTGGTGCCCCTACGCAAAGGGTGGCCCACAGAGGGCCAAGCACCACGGTCGAGTAACTCCGTATAGAGCCACGTGTCTTCTCCACGTGCAAGTGGTGCTCCGCTTCCAGCTCCTCTCAGACACTCCCCGCCGTCTCCACTATCGAGCCTCTGGCAGAAACATCGCAGGCCTCGTTCCCTCTGGTACACGGTGGCGGCTGTGACACATACTCGGTTGTCACGATCTCGCAAGACTCTCATCCCACTTGGTACAATTTCAACAACTCATAAAAGAGCCGAGGGGTTTTGTGGGTTTTTCTAAACTCACTCAACTAACTAGGAATCACTTAGAACAAGCGCATAAGTTGTCTAACTAACCTAAGCACTTCGCAAAGCACCTACGCTAATAACAGAGTGATTCTATTAAGCACTTGGGTGTTTTAGCACTTGAAAATGTCTATAACATGTGTTGGTATGTTTCTTGGGCGCCCACATCTTCAAATGGCCAGTTGGAGGGGTATAAATAGCCTCCCCCTCAATTATAGTCGTTGGACAGAAAAGTTGTTGCTTCTATCGTTAGGCGCACCGGACAGTCCGGTGCACACTAGACATGTCTAGTGCCCTGGCCACGTTAGTCGACCGTTGAGGTCTACAGCAGTCGACTGTTGATAAAGCCATAACTGATTGTTGGCCAGGCTGTCCAGTGCACACCAGGCAATTCGGCGCTACACCGTCTGAGAGTCCAAGTTTGCGGACCTCTGTGCACAGATTGTCCGGTGCACACCGGACATGTTTGGTGCGCCACCAGAGTGCTGGCTGACTGCCCACTTCTTGGATTTCTTCACTATTTTCTTGGGCTTATTTTGATCTTGAGTCTTGGACTTCTACGCACCTTTTAGGTCTTCTTTTGAGGTGTTGCATCCTTAGTGCCTTAGTCCAATCCTTTTTGCATCCTGTGAACTACAAATGTAGACACTAGCATACTCATTAGTCCATGTGTTATGTTGATCATTAAACACCAAAATCAATTAGTCAAATGGGCCAAGGTCCATTTTCCTTACAATCTCCCATTTTTTGGTTATTGATGACAACACAACCAAAGAAAGCAAATATAACAAATATTTTGATGAAAATATGCAATTTACTTGATAGGATGCATGAATGTCCCCACAATGTGAGATTATGGACTTAAGCCTCCCCCTAACTCGATAATCCACATACTTACTATTTTAGACCAAAACATTTGAAGAACCAAAACCACTTGTAAGTTCTAGATATTAAAGTTTTAAATTGATTGGCGTTTGGTGTTTGATATATTTTGAATTGCTTTGGTCCCAAAAATGTCTCCTCCTTCGGAATCAAACATAGAAAAGGAAGACATTGAAAGCATATAGGAAGCAATAAAAAGACTTTCCCTCTAAAAGATTTACTATTTGTAGTTCTAAAAGATTACTCCCCCTAAACGAGTGTTCTCCCTTTTGAAAGAATATGCTCCCCCTTTGTATGAAAGAAGACACACTCCCCCCCTGATAGATCCTCTACTTAGAAAAGGCACATGAGAAAGAGAGGGGCAGGACATGATTGATTAGATTAACTCACCCTATGCATAGGTAAAAGATATATTTTAACAACATATGCATTTAGCAACACGAGAAACATAAGATATGTCATGTAGTCTAATCAAAATCTGGAGAAGACATGTAAATGATACCGAGAGTGGAATAAAACCACTTGCAGAAATACTTGTAGTTTTGTAGTGGAAGCTTATTGTATTTCTCTGGGGACTCCATTTTCCTTCAATGAGACTCCTACACATAATAGACTTGAAAACAAGTATTAGTCTCAAAGACTTACATTATAGAGTAACATTCCCATGAAAGTGTGCACACAAGTTTTGAATGCTTGTGGAAGACATGCATTTTGATTTTGATATCAAGAGGGGCAAATCATCTATAATCCAAACTTTGGCACATATAAGTTAAAATGATACCACTTGAAGAATATCACTTGTAGGATATAAACTTTGAAGCATTAGTGTCATCTACTTAGGAGTGTTAAATAAGCTATGTCTCATGCTTAACTAAACATTTTAAACCATGTAGGTTTGCTCAAGAGTATGAATTGAAAACGACCATTCCTACCATATGATTAACCTAGCATGCATGCAATTCTAATCAAAAGTAAGTATCACATGTAAAAACTAGGCATGTAAGGTAAAAACTAGATACAAGAAAATAAATACGCATATCTAAAAACAAGAAAATACAATAAATCTAGTTACCTTAGTCATGGGTGGAGAATTTGTGTCCAAAATTTTCACTAACCCACTTGGCAATAAACTTGATCCGATGTGATGCATCCCATGATATACATACCAATTTGGCTGTTGGGGACTTGTTCTCAACTGCTTCGGAATTAAGAACAAGGCAACACAGAAAAAAGTTAATGGTAAATATTCTTCGTCCTTCAAAGTGTTATTTCCCTTAGGATATAACGATCTTCAGACGAAGGTCATGAAGGACATACCTTCATCATTATAATTTATACCGATAAAAGAAGAAGCATATGAAACATGAGAGAATAGCGTGAATAATCATATAACATTATTTCAAGTCCTTATTATATAATCATGAAAGAATAAGGGCAATATATTGAATTACATTTGTACCTTCGGCTTGGCGGAAGGCAAAGATACAAGCGTGATGCACAGGCGTGTACGAGTCAGCGTGAACAGTACGGGGGTACTGTTCATCTATTTATAGACACAGGACACAGCCTATGAAAAATTACAATTATGCCCCTCATAAAAGTTTACAACATTGACTCAGACTTTTATGGACTAAAAGGTCATTCTATCTTTAAGTCGGTTTGTAATACCGAAGCTTCATGAAGAGGAACCTTCGGTCATCTCCTGCGGACAGCTTCAGCCGAAGCTGCTTCTTCCTACAGGACCTTCGGCGTTACGGAGCATGGCCCCAACATTGGCCAAGTCTCCAAATTCCCCCAAAGTCTTTTGGACTTGTCACTTACCTCTTGGGATCCAAACCTTCTTGGTGTTCTTCATGGTTGAGATAATGATGAGGACATCACTCCCATGGATAAAAACAACACTCCTCAAGTTGACTACCCAATTACTCGCGCACGCGCTCGACAATTGAATTTATAGGTGATCTCGTTCCTAAGTAATTATTCTTGTGCATTTGAGAGTAGTATGCTACCTAATGATTTAATTGTACTTAGGAATGAAGGGGAGGACCAGCTAGGATGTCGGGATCAAGATGGAGGCCCAAGTTGACGTTCAGAATCTGTTCCGGCGCTGCGACGCCGTCTTTTGGGCTTTTGGGCCGTGTATCTTCGTTGAGCCCATTAGGGGCGAGTCTAGGGTTTGCATAACCCTAGAGTCTTTATTAATAGCTACCACATCCTTGTTAGAGGCAGGTTTTGCTTAAGATTAGATCGGTCAAGAACAGTCGCCGTAGATCGGTTTGTGAGACCCCAACTTGTGAGCTTAATCATTCATCCGCAAGATTATAAATTGTGTTCTTTCTTGTTCTTGCTTATGTCTTTGATTCTCAGGCAGGAATTAGCCCTCCTGGTGAGGTCAATCACGCAGTGCGCGATTGATAACCAGAGGAGAAGTGGTGCTGCGATTGCGGGGTTCTAGTCGTGTTGATTGGAAGCCGGATCGTCTGTGTGACATCTCCACCAAATCTATAGTTATCTTCACCTGACAGAAGATCGGGCACCCCCATTCCTATCAAGTGGTATCAAAGACTCAGGTATTACCGTCAGGCTTACCCTAGTTTAGTTTAGGTTTTTCATCCTATAACTCCAGATAATTGCCATACAAAAAAAAGTTTCCGCTGTCCTAGAACCCTTGTTTAGCCTTTGCAATTTCGTTTTCAGTTTGGCTTTGTTCAGTACGTATCCGTGGTCGAGTCATGTTGCTGGTTTAGGGTGTATCTTCGTCATAGATCAACTGCACCTTCGCCGCTATTCCATCCACCATTACCCAGATCACAAGTCGATCCACCCCATTAATCGACTTGCCCTCGCTAGCCGCCGCCGCACTAGCCCTAGATAGATTGCAGATATGGAAGTTTTGCCCTAACCGCGCCGCCTTCTAGTCGTGCCTCCCAAAAACATAACTTGAGGTACCTTCCTTAAACCGGGCATAACTTTTCACTCGGTTGTTCAAAAAATCTAAAATTTTTACAGGAGCTTGGTGACGCCATTCTGAGGCCAACTTGAGGCCTGTTTGGTTTCGATAAAATTGTCAAAAAAATTCAAGGAAATAAAGAAAAAAATTTGTCAAAGCTCTTCACGCTTTTCAGAGAACTTGCTCATTTTCTGTAGACCATATTTGATCTCTATTTTAGGTGAAACTTGGTGTAGCTCCTATTTTGTTGCTTCTTGTGCTGAGAAAAATATCAAAAAATCATACAAAAAAGAAAAACAAAATCACCAGTGAATCCTACTAGTGCCTTTTTGGCCTCGCTAGTACAACATTTACGGTACTGCCATTCTGCTAGTTCCATTGTTCTTTGTTCCAACTTGTTGTGCTACGCCTCGGATACATCTCTTAGCCAGCAATTGTGACTTGTGCTTTGAATATTTATTGAACTTCGCTCATCTGCACTCGATTTTGTTCCACATTAACATACATATTGTGCCTGTCCTACAGCTCCATATACTATATCTTCTGATCAATACAAATTTGACCTTGCAATCGCGGTTTCACTACCTCTTGGTAAGTATCACGAACCAGCCTCCGATTGTACCATCCTTTGCTTGTATTTCATCAGACACTTGTAAGAGTTTGGTAAGATACATTAGAGCGTGTTCCTATGTGCCACCTGAGAGGAGCGTGTAGTGAAATTATTAGGGATAACCGTCACCGTTTGTTTCCTGTTTTTGTGTTTCGATGGCAGGCGACGAAGAAGAAGCAAGGATCCCTACAGACTTCGATGAATGTGTTAGCCGCCAAGATCTTGAGGCAAACAACAAGCTCCTGAAGGAGCAAATGGAGGAGATGGTCCACAAGTCAGTGCATGATGCCTTCATTGACATGAACCTTTGCAAAACTTACGAGAGGTTGGATCGACGATTGTCCCAGATCGTCGACAGACTTGTTGTGTTGGAGACGCAACAACAAGCACCGCCACCACCACCTCCTTGTCCACGTCTTCTCGATGATGCGGTGTTTGATGAAGAAGGTAATTATGATGAAGCGGCCACCAGAGATTTGCGCCTCCGTCGCTGTCTTCATTAAAACACAGAAGGTATGCCACACCGCCTGCAAGGTAATAACAATCGTGCTCCTGACGACCCTTATGCTAAGATTAAATTTTCTATACCATTTTTTCGGGTCATTATGATGCTGAGGGATATCTTGATTGGGAGATGACGATAGAACCAAAATTTGCTGCCCACCTTGTACCTGAACGACATCAAGTTAGACAAGCCACTAGTGAATTTAAAGATTTTGCTATTATCTGGGGACTGGTCTAGTTGGGGATGGTAGAGCACCTATGACTTGGGAAGATCTTAAGGTAGCTATGCGTGATAGATTTGTTCCCCCATCTTATCATAGAGAATTGCATAAGAAATTGATGCGTTTAGAGCAAGCGGATAAACCTGTTCAAGATTATTATGCTGAGCTTCAGAAGGGATTGCAGCGCTGTGGGATAGTAGAGGGACATGAGGATGCTCTTTGCCGTTTCTATTCAGGTTTGCAGCGTGACATTCAGGACATTGTGGATTACAAAGAATTTAACACTATCAACAAGTTGTTCCAGTTTGCTATGTTTGCAGATAAGGAATTGCAGGGACGCCAACATTGACCTATGGCTACTTTTGGCGCCTCCTCTGCATCACGGGCGCACACACCTACCTCGAGTCATACTCCCTCGACACCTGCTGCACATGTTGGTAACCTTCCTTTGTAGGTACCCGCTAAGAAACAAAATTCACCAGCACCTGCAGCACCTTCCAGTGGTCGTTCTTCAGGTATTCTTTGCCACCGCTGTCATGGGATTGGTCACATGAAGAAGGATTGCCCGAGTCAGCGAACATACATTGCTACGGATGATGGCTACATTAGTGCTTCCGACGGTGAGGGTGACGATGATGACTCCAGTGATGTTGCTGCTAATGATGATGCCATGCTTGGTGCTGATGCTACGGTGAACCTTCGAAGCATCATGGTGCAGCGTGTTCTTAGTTCTCAGTCTGAATCATCAGAGAAGCAGCAACGCAATAATTTGTTCCAGACTTTCTTCTCCATCGAGAATCGACGTGCACGTGTTATTATTGATGGTGGAAGCTGCAATAATTTGGTGAGTTCAGATTTGGTCAAGAAGCTTGGCCTGACCACACGTCCACGGCCACATCCATACCACATTCAGTGGATCAATGATTCAGGCAAGGTTAAGGTAACACACATGGTACGAGTGCATTTCTCCATTGGTATGTATTCTGATTATGCGGATTGCGATGTAGTACCTATGGAAGCTTGTTCTCTTTTATTGGGTAGACCTTGGGAATATGATACTGATGCACGTCACCATGGTAGGAGTAATACATACACTTTTAGGCATAAAGATAAAAACATTACTTTGCTACCTTTGACTCTTGCTGAAATTGTACAAGCTGATAAAGATAGAGCTGCAAGTACCCATAAGGAACCAACTAATGAGACAGAAATTCAGCAACAAATTAAATTGAAAGCTCCTGTCATGCTTGCTACTAAATCTGATCTTCTTGAAACTCATGCTACTGATGCTTGTTGCTATGCCTTGGTTTGCAAAGATGCTTTCTTTTCTATTGATGATATTGCTAGCACTTTGCCTGCATCTGTGACTAACCTTTTGCAGCAGTTTTGAGATGTTTTTCCTCTGAGTTACCTCCAGGACTTCCTCCCATTCGTGGGATTGAGCACCAGATTTATTTGATTCCTGGAGCGAGCTTGCCCAACCGTGCTGCTGGACCATTTAAAATTTTGGAGAAGATTAATGACAATGCATATAAACTTGAGTTGCTCCCGAGTTTGGGATTAGTCCCACCTTTAATATTTTAGATTTAAAGCCATATTTGGGAGAAGAAGATGAGCTTGAGTTGAGGATGACTCCACATCAAGAGGGGGAGGAAGATGAGGACATCACTCCCATGGATACAAACAACACTCCTCAAGTTGACTACCCAATTACTCGCGGACGCGCTCGACAATTGAATTTACAGGTGATCTCATTCCTAAGTAATTATTCTTGTGTATTTGAGAGTAGTATGCTACCTAATGATTTAATTGTACTTAGGAATGAAGGGGAGGACCAGCTAGGACGTCGGGATCAAGATGGAGGCCCAAGTTGACGTTTAGAATCTGTTCCGGCGCAGCGACGCCGTCTTTTGGGCTTTTGGGCCGTGTATCTTCATTGAGCCCATTAGAGGCGCGTCTAGGGTTTGCATAACCCTAGAGTCTTTATTAATAGCTGCCACATCCTTGTTAGAGGTGGGTTTTGCTTAAGATTAGATCTGTCAAGAACAGTCGCCGTAGATCGGTTTGTGAGACCCCAACTTGTGAGCTTAATCATTCATCCGCAATATTATAGATTGTGTTCTTTCTTGTTCTTTCTTGTGTCTTCGATTCTCAGGCAGGAATTAGCCCTCGTGGCGAGGTCAATCGCGCACTGCACGGTTAATAACCAGAGGAGAAGTGGTGCTGCGATTGCGGGGTTCTAGTCGTGTTGATTGGAAGCCGGATCGTCTGTGTGACATCTCCACCAAATCGATAGTTACCTTCACCTAACGGAAGATCGGGCACCCCCGTTCCTATCAGATAATCTTCTTTGGCACCCAGATGTGTTTGGTCCCCTTTCCTTGTTGGCTTGTTTGTTGTTGAATGCTATCACCTTTCCATTCTTTTTCTTTTTGATCAAATATTGTGTAGCGGCCTTTTGTCCACCTTGTTGATGTAGGTGTTGGAGGTTTTGATTGTTGCCTTTTTCTTTTGCTTCTCCCCGATCTTCGCCTTGCTTTGGTAAGACATATGGCCTTCCTTGTGACATAGCCTACAAACTACAATTTCTCCCTCTACAGGCTTGTTCACTCCCGTAGTATTGTTATCCTATGGAGGTTGGGCTTGTTTGGCTTTGCCTTTCTTGTCATACAAAGCCTTGCCTAGGCAGGCCACATCTTGCCTTAGTTGCTCATTCTCCATTGCAATCTCATTTGAACATGTTTCTATAAAAACATTCTCAACAAGAACTTGATTGCAGGGATTGGAATCATCAATTAAATCAAAGCAAGAAGTTGAAGCATCTTTCTTAATAATTTCAAGAATTGCAACTAAAGATGCTCCTTGTGTTCTAGCAATGCTTTCTACCTTAGTAGTTAGCTCATTATTGTGAATGTTAAGAATTTCCATTTTCTCTAGCAAGTTTTCAGTGGCTTCTTGAGAGCTAGCTAACTTAGCCTTAAGTTTTTCATTCTTTTTGACAAGGCTCTCATCGGTAGTTGAGGATGGAGCATTAGACTCTAGTTGCTCAATTTTAGTTGCAAGCTCACAATTCAAATATGCAAATGTTTCAAAATTTTCTAGCAAACATTTATAATCATTTTGAGAGCTAATCAACTTGTTTTTCAAGGTTTTAAGTTGAGCTTTTTGTTTAGTACAAACATCCACAAAAGAACTTAACGACATGTGCAACTTCATTTATGGAGGGTTTCCGTCATCATCGCACTCACTATCATTGTCATCACTAGAGGATGGGATACTTGTTTTACCTCTTGGCATAAGGCATTTATGAGATGACCGTGAAGAGCGTGATGAAGAGCGGCGGCTGTGAGTCTTTGGAGGATCATCTTCGCTTGAAGAATCATCCCAAGTCTTAACACTTGTGAGTGCCTTGCCTTTGCTCCTCCTCTTTGTGGGTTCGGCCATATTTGGACAGTTGTCCCTGAAGTGGCCCTTCTCCCCACATGTGAAGTATCATCTCTTTCTTTGCTTTTTCCTATCAATGTTAACGAGAAGATCCTTGACCTGTAGGGGCACACCCATTAGATTTATCTTGTGAATCATCCCCATTACCTTTCCAACGCGTCGGACTATTTCTTCATCATCGAAGGATGATGTTGAGGGTTGATCATCATCTTCTTCTTCCTCTTCTTTACTTGATCTTGGAGCCTTCTTCTTTCCTTTCATCTTTTCGTGTTCGTCATATGCAAAAGCATATGGCTTTGAAGATTTTGGCTCCTCTTGTTGACCTATTTTCTGGGACATATCAAATGCTGCAATCTCTCCAATCACAATCATTGGGGTCATTTGGCTCAAGTCCTCAAGGTTGTGAAGGATGGTGATGATGCTCCCATATCTTTGTTGTGGTGGAAGGGAGATGGTCTTCCTCACAATGTTAGCATCACCTAGCTTATTAATTCCAATAGAGTTGAGCTCATTAATCACAAGATTTAAGCGTGAATACATGTCTCTAACAAGCTCATTTTCTTTCATAGCAAAAGAATTATACTCATTTAAAACTAGGCAATGTTTTTGCTCACGGACATTAGATGTGTCATCATGGAGTTCATGCAATTTTAGCCAAATCTCATTAGCAGTTTTCAAGGTAAATACTTGATTAAAAATTTCCATGCTAAGAGATTCATACAAGCAATTTTTGATCTTGCATTTAAATGAAATTCTTTTTCGTCACTCGTGGTGAGCTGCTCGGGATTCTTGGGTGGTTTCATCCTGTCACGAGTGACTCTCCAAACACCTAGATCAAGTGCTTCTAGGTAACAAGTCATTCTAGGACTATAATATGGGAAGTTTGTGTCATCGAAGTGTGGTGACCTATGGGTATCCATCCCCTTCCTCTAAAAAGTGTCAGCTCAATTAGCGGTGAAGCTAAAACATTTCAAAAGAGCCAAACAAGGCTCTAACACCAGTTGTAGAAAACAGTGATGCCTAAGAGGGGGAATTAGGACTTCTAAAACTTATTTCTAAACTAGGCCACAATTAAATCCCTAGAACAAAATGTATGCAAATAAATAATCTAGAATGTGCAAAGTAGGTTTTGTCTACATGTTGCTATCTCTACAGCAAAGCCTAAGGTCCAATCCTAAATATTTCTAACTAGTAAGGAGAGATTGAAACTTAAGTACTTAATGTAAATGCAGAAGATAAAGAGCAAGGGTAGAGATGCAAACTCTCGTGGATGACGCTGATATTTTTACTAAGGTATCTGGAATGACTCAAGGTCCCAACTAATCCTCGTTGGTGCCCCTACGCAAAGGGTAGCCCACCAGAGGGCCAAGCACCATGGTCGAGTAATTCCATAGAGAGCCACAAACCTTCACCATGCACAAGTGGTGCTACACTTCCAGCTCCTATGATGCTCCCCACCGTCTCCACTATCGAGCTTCCAGCTAAAATGCCATGGGCCTCGTTCCCTCCGGTACACGGTGGCGGTCGTGACACAAACTCGGTTGTCACGGTCTCGCAAGACTCTCGCCCCACTCGGTAAAATGACAACGGCTCACACAAGAGCCAAGGGGTTTTGTGGGTTTTCTAAACTCACTCAACTAACTAGGAATCACCTAGAGCAAGTGCATAAGCGGTCTAACTAATCTAAGCACCTACGCAAATCACAGAGTGACTCTATTAAGCACTTGGGTGTTTGAGCACTCGGAAATGTCTATAACATGTGTCGGTATGTTGCTTGTGCTCCCACACCTTCAAATGGCTGGTTGGTGGGGTATAAATAGCCTCTCCCTCAATTATAGCCGTTGGACACAAAAGTTGATGCTTCTGTCGTTGGGCGCACCAGACAGTCCGGTGCCCTGGCTACGCCAGCCGATCGTTGAAGTCTGTAGCAGTCGACCATTGATAAAGTTGTAGCCGACCGTTGGCCAGACTGTTCGGTGCACACCAGACAATCCAGAGCTACAGTGCTTGAGAGTCCTAGTTTGTGAACCTCTCTGCACAAACTGTCCGGTACGCCATCAGAGCATTGGCTGCCCTCTTCTTGGATTTCTTCACTATTTTCTTAGGATTCTTTTGGTCTTGAGTCTTGTACTTCTACGCATCTTTTAGGTCTTCTTTTAAGGTGTTGCATCCTCAGTGCTTCGGTCCAATACTCTTTGCATCATGTGAACTACAAATGCAGACACTAGCAAACTCATTAGTCCACGAGTTATTTTGATCATCCAACACCAAAATAAATTAGTCAAATGGGCCAAGGTCCATTTTCCTTACAGTTACGTAGTAGGCTATCGATGCAGCTCAGTGGGACGACGATGACAATACATAGGTGGACGAGGAGGAGGAGGCGTAGCAGGACGCCTCTGGTTCTAGCGCTTCTGGTTCGACACGAGTCTACTTGTGAGGTCCCGTGAGTCTCTCTCAATGACCGATACTTCATCACAGGTGCCCACTAATTCGACCTGAGGGAGAAAGGTATGCAACTTTTGATGTTGTCGCTGATTCTTCATGTTATATGTTCAAATTAAAAATAGAAACTAATACTTTTTCTTAAACACATGGGTAGGTCTTGGACGGTTGTGGGGAGTGCATGTGATCACAAATGCAACGCCAATGGCATCCTCAGCCTTTTGTGCAAGGAACACTTCCCTAGGATTGTTGAATACATCATAGTGATGGGCCCAGCCTATTCCTTCGACCACTACATTGTCGCCATTGATGCAGTAGCTCGGGATGGCAGAAAATTCAACAACAAGGCGAAGCAGGTTCGTCAAGAGCTATGGGTAAGTTTCTCTTGCACTATATTGTTTAATACATCATATCCATTGCGCATTCTTGAAATAATGAATGGATACATTGTTTTTGTATGCAAATTCTTCAGATGTCAGGATGGATATGAGACTATGGCATCTCTGACAGCTACCACTTGCTATAAAAAGCTCAACATGGCCATCATAACTTGTCATGCCTCCGTCCTTGGAGAGAAGGTGAGCAAAAAGGATGCTAGAACCATGTCGTTGACTTGGGACCAATACTTGCAGGTAAATACATAACATTAATATTGATATAAAACATGCTTAATTTTATCTTCTGATATGTTGTGTACTTGATTTTCTGTAGATGACTCCTTATTGGTGCGTCGCGCATCCTAAGTGATGGAATCAGATGGTGCAAAGGCATTGCTCCAACGAGTGGGATGAGACGCATAATGCTTGCTAGGACCAATCTTTGATGATGCAAGGTTCCTCCCACCACCAAGGCAGTCGTAGCCTCACCAAATACGTAGAAGCATAGGTACACGATTTCTTTATTTAATCTAACTTTCGATTATGCATGATTTATCACCATCTCGTTGGTTTTCTCGCAGTCGCACGTCACATGGTGGTCAGCCTTGCTCCATCTTCTCGGCGTATGCTATGGCCCAAAAGGGCAAGGCGACATCTGACATCACCTACAACCTAGAGGATGAGCCCGAGGTGTACAACAACCCTATTGTCCACAGCCACCTTAATGAGTACATCAACAGGGCTAAGGAGGTCCATGGGCCAGAATACGACCCGATGACCAAGGACATCGATGAAAATGTCCTATGAGAGTCAGAGGAGGCAAGAGACATTGGCGGTACTGGATTGTCGATGGGGCAATTGACTCGTCCTCCACTCCCACTCTGTCTCAAGTGCGAGCAAGGAGCATGTAACACCCCATTGCACCCACACAATGAGTGTTACCAAAGACCCTTCCCACAAACTCAAACAACATAAGAAAAGAAATGGAGACGGAAAGTAAAGAAAAATCCGGCAGCACCTCCCTTGAAAGTAGCATAACGAGAGGAACATAGAGTTTATACATGATGTAAAAGAAAGGTAATCCACAGTGTATAATCAGGATGCATAGGTAGTAATGAACATTCATGACCAAAATAAAATGAATTCAGCCAACCAAAAGAAAGTCGACCACCATGAATACTAGAACATATTAATCCCCTGGCACACACTATTTCATAACAATCAACCCCCTTGTCTTGAATCCCCTGTTTAACATCATTACTAAGTTGTGGTACAATTACTTAAGGGTGTAGTGACTGTGTTGCTACTTTCCTCCTTTCCCAAAACAAAGATCAAGTGCCTGCATCAAACAATGCAAGAGTGAGATGACACATCTCAGCAAGTAAAATGATCAAACAACAATTTGACAATGTAAACAAATCATGTTTTAACAACCACGTAGTTCACAACTTCCTTCTTGAATATTAAACTGCAGCAAGTAAACAAGATACCAATTACTCAGTTCCAAAATGAAAACACAAAGTGAAGATCCACCATATCCACACCATCATAACAGGTTCCACATTTCACCCATGAATGCACATGGCTACAGATGCAGTAATTATTTCTGCCTTCATACCTCTAAGGATGTGAAGCTACATCATACCCCTTCTCGGGCAACGTATGATGCTTATTGTACTAGTATGGTCGGACCATAAGATTGCAATGAAACTTCCATGCAAAGTATGATGGATGCACTATGCATGACACCAACATGAGACCACCCCAAATAACATGTGTTAAACATATACTTCCATTCCTCCCAAATAATAATCAACACGTGTAACATGCTCGAACAACATCTTCAACATATGTAAATAATAGAACATGAATAGCTTCAAGCAACAATTCTCAAAATGGATTACGAGAATGTACACATTTGACATGGATGTAATCAAGTATAGGACACATAAATCAACCAACGGTATAAACCATCACTAATTTACTTGCCTTCACCGGGGAATTTGGACAAGGCCCTAAGTACGATCCGGAAGTCCACCACCTGTTTTTGACACACAACTTAGTGCACAAATCCATATAACTAACACTCATAAACAACGCCGCACCTATGCACAATTCCAAACCTGACGCGAGCGACCTCTCTCTCCATAACCCATCAAAACTGCAGCAGCGCTGCTTGACAATTTCATAACTTTAAAATTATGACAGCAGTGGTAACAAACAAAAACTCTCGAACCATCTACATAAAATTCCCCACAAGTTTTATATTCAAACGATAATTAAATTCCAACATCTAAATGGCCCCAAACAGCCCACAAGACATACCCTGCAATCTGTTTTTGACAGCAACCTAGCCAAGTTCAAACAGCGATAACTCCTAAAATATACCTCTGAATTGAGCGCATAAGTACTCTTTGGAAAGGTATGACAAAGCTATACCTGATTCTCACAATGATTACCACTAATTACCCACAAAAATTCCCCAGAAACTGATAATACTACTGCTGTTCGCCCACCAACAGAATTTCTGGACAGCACCTCTACCGATTCGCATAGGTAAACATATAACTAATTGGATTGCAGCACAAATAAAAAGATAATCACAAAATCACCTTGAATTCTCCCCCTTTCCTCCCTCCTTCCACCAAATTCCAATTGGAGACTTGCACCAACGCGACGTAGATCCAAGCGGGGAAGGGGCTGCCCTTGGAGAGGAGGAGATGGGGGGCGGCTAGGGTTGTGGTGATTGCAAGAGCTTGGGGAAGGAGGAAATGGGAGGGGGGCACGACCAAGAGGGCTAGAGGGAGGGGGCGGCTGCAACAAGGGAAACAAGGGGGGCGACGACCAAACAAGGGGGAAAGGGAGGTCGGCTAGGGTTGTGGGTGGGGAAATAGTGGGCTCCCCACCGCGGATCGAGATCAACGGCCCAACCCCACACTCATGTCTGTGCTCCCGACCCCCGCATACAAGTCAAAAAAAAATTCTACTGTTTTACTGATGTTTGCCTCCTAAAATTCCAAACCCCAGTAGCACAGGACCCGAAAGAGAAAAAAAGAAAGAATAAACTTCAACTTCTTTTTTTTGAAAATTGGGTATCACAGAGCACGAGTGCGAGCCCCGCCATACGACCTCGGCAAGACAGCTCACGACATCGCATACAAGAACTCCAAGTTATTCCGTCTTTATTCTGTCGTTCATTGACTATTCTATATCTTTTCTTTGTATTATTATAACATTGGGGTGAAACATTACATAGTCTGCTATAAGAAGAGAGAAGACAATGTGTCGAGTTTGAGGCGAGGATGATGGCCGAGTGGGAGGCAGATCGCTTAGTTGCTAACTAGAGGATGGCAGACATGTTTTAGTACATGTAGAGTCTTGGCGCGCGCATCGGGTTTTTCTCCTCCACCTCCATTGTTCCCTATAGATCAACCTCCTCATTTTTCTGCTCCTTTGAGTATGATTTTTTAGTCGTGTATGATATATATTCATCTTGTCTCACACATGTAATCTCTTCTCTATGCAAAATCAATTGACGACATCCTCATGGTTCGCCCAACCCTTTGCCGAACTAGTCCAAGTGGCCACCTCGCTGATCATCTAAATTTAGTGGTGATTGTGAAACTTGTGATTCTTATGTTTGTGAGTGTTGGTGATATTTATGTTTGTGAAACTTGTTGATGCTGGTGATACTTGGTCTGAACTTAGTGATGTTCGTGAAAAACTTGTGAGCTTTGTGCTCTTTGTGAGATATGTGGTGTTGGTGATACATGTGATGATTATGTGATGTATATGTGATGTCAATGATATATATCTTTTGTTTGTTTGGATAAAATAATAAAAATAATAAAAAGGGGATCTCTGGTCACTTTGCTGAGTGTGACACTGGCCAACAGTGTGCTTTGCTGAGTACAATGACTAAAGCATTGGACAAAGAGTGTACACCTGGGAACCGAGCAAGGTTTTTTTATCAGCAAAGAAAAGACAATTGCCGAGTGTCAGCCATAACACTCAGCACAGGGAGTGCAGTTAGGGCCCATAAGACTACTCTTTGCCGAGTGCCAGCCCGCACACTCGGCATAGAAATTGGCACAGGGCCCATGGGATCGCTCTTTTCCGAGTGTCGGGAATAGCCGACACTCGGCAACCTAGCGTAGCACTCGGCAAAGGCTCTATCATCGTCACTTGGCACCGTGATGGTGACTTTTCTTTGCCAAGTGCCAGCGGGTACTCGGCACAAACTTAGTCGAGTGCCCGAGATAAAGTACTCGGCAAAGTATCAATGCTGATGACGCGTTCACCAAATCTTGTTTACCGAGTGTGGAACTCGACGAATCCTTTGTCGAGTGCTTTTGAGCCTTTGCCGAGTGCTCGTGACACTTAGCAAAGAAGTCATCTCTGATGGTGGCTGAGGCTCCATCACATGTTGCTTCATCCCATAAGAAAGGACATGTGACGCCCAACACGCAAGGACATGTGATCTTTGGTGCCCCTTCCCATGTGTTTGCCATGTTTTGATAGTCAAGGGGCTAGGCGGGTCTATCACGACATCTATTTTTGGGTCGCATATGCTAGGATTCTTTGCGGTTCCAAGTCTAGGGACCTATTAATCAGTGGTGCTTCTTAGGATACTAATGTTCCTTAGCCAAAGTCCACATCACATCAACAACAAATGACATGGCTAAAGAAAGGTATACAACAACGTAATGTGAGTATCGATGATATAGTTACATGGTGCAACTCAGTTTTTATGGATCCTACTAATTTACAAGACACCTTAAGTAATAAAATATGTTATTGACTATAAGGACACTTTTAGCCTCGTAGTTAAACCTGCCATTATATGTTTGGTTGTTTCTTTTCTAGTATCACAATGATGGTGCCTTCATCAATTAGATGTTGAGAATACTTTCTACCTGGTGGTTCTTGAAGGGGACGTATTTATGGGACAACTACCTAGCTATGGAGATATTAATTCTTTCCGTTATGTTTGCAAATTTGAGAAATATCTATATGGTCTAAAGCAAGCTCCAATATCTTGGTACTCTAGATTAAGTCTAAAGCTCTAAAAATTTGGTTTTGCTGCATCCAAAGCCGATACATCATTATTTTTATTAAAAGGAAAAGTTGGTGATATTTGTTCATGTACAAGTTGACAACATTATTATTTCCATCTCCTCCCATGGTGCGATGAGTGCATTGCTTTGCAACTTAGAGAAAGAGTTTCCTCACAAGAATCTTGATGATTTGCACTACTTTCTTGTTTTAGAAGTGCACAGATTAAAGGATGGGCGGATATTAAATCATGAAAGATAAGTCAGCAAGATACTTCAACAAGTTAATATGATGGAATGAAAACCAGTATGTACACCTTTATCTATAAAAGAAAAACATTTTCGAATAGAAGGTGACCTATTGAGTTTGAAAGATTCCACAAAGTATATAAGTATAGTAAGGGCTTAGAGTATCTCACTTTAACTCGATCAGATATTTCATTCTCAGTTAATAATGTTTGACATTTTCTTCATTACCTACTGATATACATTGGGCAGCAGTAAAGAGAATTTTGAGATAGGTGTTGGACTAAAGATCTAAAATCATCCCCTATGTTGCTTAGTGACTTTGGAGAAATAGATTAGGATGGTTGTCCGGATGATAGAAAAACTATAGGAGTGTTTGTTGTTTTCTTAGGGTCAAACCTTGTTTCTTGAAGTGCAAAAAATAGATAATTGTTTCTAGATATAGTACAAAAAAACAGAATATAAATCTCTAACAAATATAACTGCATAATTCATGTTGGTCCAAAAGCTACTAGATGAATTCAAGATTCCTCATACTACAATAGTTAGACTATAGTGTCATAATATAGGAGCAATGTACTTTATCGATAGAGTGTTTCATGAAACATATTAATATAGATTATCACTTTGTTAGAGAACAAGTGGCACAAAAACTACTTGATATTTGATTATTTCTTTCAGATGATCAAGTAGCTAATGGATACACTAAAGTTCCGCTCTTACAAAAACTAGAAGTTTCTAATCGTAATCTCAACTTAGCAGATAGTTGTTATTACAGGGTGTTATGAAATGCACATAATTCTGTATGATCTATTCTTTGTGCTTGTATATGAAGACTAGGTTACTTTGTTTTCTTCTCTTGTTGTACAAGCCATATTTAGGGTTATTCTTAGATATATTAAAGTTGAACTGTGATCCCCGACCCAAAGTGCAACACATTTTATCAATTCTCACAATCACATGTCCCAAGAGAGCTTAAGAAGTTGACAGATGACTAAAAAAGAGTTTCAATTCAAAAAATTGTTCAACGAGGAAGAATAGGTCAGCTTATCCAATCACGAAACCCTAAGACTATCTCTTGCAGCTTGCTCATGCATATCCCCATATTCAAACTCACCCTACAAACAATACAATCTAGAGGACACAAAATATTTTGTACAGTCATATGAGCAATCTGCTAGAGGCGGTCTAACATGAGCCATCCATAATGGGAGACAAGAAGCCACTTGGTGTGTCTACCTCAACTCCATTGTATTGGGTAAAGTGATTTTAATTTTGTGACATGATCCTTAAGTCTATTGCTTAACTCCATATCGAGTGTTTGTTTGGGATTATAATTTGCCGAGATTATATAATCCAACAAATTTGTTAGTTCAAAAATTTGTTGGAATATATAATCTGGACAGATTATAATCTCAAACAAACACCTCCTAAGGCACAACCTCAATCTACAAATTCAGCGAAGAACTTCTGGGACATGGAAACATGAACTTCGCGTATGGTACTGAACCTTCTTTACATGCCAAGCTTTTTTTTTTTTTGCATTTGGTGCCCAATTTACCATGTCACTACAACGAGAACCACGACAAGAACAACCTTCCACACCGAAATTGTTGGGACTTCTGTCCTATCACTATCAGTGCACGGCAATAGGAAGATTTCCCATCAGTGGAAGCTGGAATACAAAGGTTGGCTTTGAATTTACTGACGCCACACAAATTTTCACTCCTGCACTTGCCTTCCCGACTCGATGAAATTGAAAGGCTGTGACTCAGTGACTGGACCCAGTGTATTGCAGCAACGCATTTGTCATTACCTCAACACTTGCATGTTTCATTTATTCATGCCTCTAGTGCGAGGCGAGAACATGGAGCTGCAATTGGACCCAAAGACGCCATAATCTGCGGAGATATGGAAATGTCCGAGAAGGTGCAGGTAGAGAGGTAGCGCAGGTGCAGTGGATGGATCAGCAGATCAGAGGCTGCATGATATGGCAGCAAGGGATTATTGGCTGGTAAACACCCATGTGCACGCTCAAGTACGATTACGAATGGAGAATCCATGCACGTGGCGCCACAAGTTCAAACCGGCAAGATTTGCCGTCGGAACATCTGATCGGAGCAAGATAACACAGTGTATGTACAATGTACATTCAGTACAGGGCGATGCAGAAAACAGAATAGCACTGACAGATCATCTCCACCGACCACCTTTGATACACATGGATGGAGTGGAGACATGGACTATGGAGCAGTCTGCACAAGGAGGAAGAGGAATAGGGTGAACTTGCTCTCAGCGATCCAGCACGAGGTGAACCACTTCAAGAAAACAGCAGCAGTTCAGCCCATTGGTGGCTGCCGCCAACCAACACGGAGCATGCGGTTGTGCTGCTCCGGTCGCGAAACTCAGCAGCTAGTCACTGCCGCTCTTGGCTACTCTAATATACAGTTTACGGTGAAGGGCACAATTCTTGAACCCAATTCACGCATCGATGAAACAGAGCTTGCCATCTATCCTGTTCTGCACTGCCTTGATCGCAGCGACACGGGCAGCTGTAGCCGCTCTGTTTGCAGCCATGACGGCCTTGTTCACCTGCTCTTGTACTCTTGGGAGGTTAAAGGCGCTGTCTGCAGCCCTTCGAGCAGCCTAGTTGCACAATGAGAGAATTTAATCTCCTGAAGCATATGGAGGCGGCGTATCGATTATCAATGTTGGGAATTGTTGAATACCTGCAGGGCACGCTGAACAGCTGGGTCTGACAGAGGCAAGGAGCTCTTCAGAATTCCAGAATCCCACTCCCCGGCTCGTTCATCCCCACTCCCAAATACGTACATCCCGAGCCCCTGTTTCTTTCCTTCGTGCCAAGATCCCTCGTAGCTGTGTCCATTGGCGAATCTGTACGCACCGAAACCCTGGATCTTGTCTGCGAAGTACTCCCCCGCGTACACATCGCCGTTCCTGCAGAGGATTTTGTTCTGCAACCGATGTTACGGTGTTCACCTGAAATGGTAGCGCAGGCGAGGCCGTGCTTCACGGTGTTCACCTGAAATGGTAGCAGCCGAGGCCGTGCTTGACGCCGCCCTTGAACTCGCCGGCGTACGTGCTGCCGTCGGAGCAGGTCTGGGCGCCGATACCGTGACTCTGGCCGCTGGCCCACTCGCCGGCGTAGCCGTCGCTGCTGTAGAATCGGTAGACGCCGTGGCCGTGGCGAAGGCCCTGCCGGTACTGGCCGCGGTACCGGCTGCCGCGAGCCCAGCTCTCGACGCCGTGGCCGTCGTACTTGCCGTCCACCCAGTCGCCCTCGTACTTGCCCTTCCCGAAGAAGCTGTACACGCCGCTGCCGCTGCAGCGGCCCCCGTGGAACTCCCCCTCGTAGCGGTCCCCGTTGCTGTAGAACTCGACGCCCTCCCGCACCTCCGCGCGGCGCCCCAGTCCCAGCCCCAGCCCGAGCCCCGCCCTCCGCTTCCAGTCCCGCTGCTCCTCGTCGTCATCTTCGCCGATGAACCACCGCACGGAGGCCTCGAGCGCCGGCGAGCGCGGGCGAGCGCCGCGGAGCCGCGCGACGGCGGCAGCGGCGGCGAGGGCGAACCCCGCCGCGGCCGCCAGGAGGGCGAGGTGGTGGCCGCCGTCGCCCCCGCGCATGAGCAGCGCGGCGAGCGCGAGGACCGGGAGGAGGAGGAGCGCGGACTGGGCCGGGCCGGGGCGGAACCGGTGGTGGGCCCGGCGGAGCAGCGCCCGAGGCTTGCCCAGTGGCGCCTGCGCCTTCTTGTCGTCGGGTTCCGGGTCGTCGAGCGCGTGGAACGATGCGGTGCCGGGACCCGCGCGCATGGTAGGCGACCGGAGTAGCGACGACGGCGTCCTCGTCAGCTTACCGGCTCCGCCGCCGTGCCCGTCCATGCCTCCCCGCCGTCTCGCCCCCGCCGCCGCGTCAGCTCCTCTCCTGCTCTGCTTCCCCCGCGACGAACCGTGCTCTCACTCTCTCTCGTTGAACGTCGAGCTGCCTCCCAGACGGTACGGATCGATCGACGCGGAGGGAGTGGTTGGGTAGTCCAAGAGAAGGAAGAGAGGAAGGGGGGCCGGAGAGGTGCGTTTTATAACCACCGGACGGCGATGGCAGCTTCCTTCCTTTCGCGGGCCGAATGAACTCGCTGGCAGCGCGAACCGCCGCGGCGAGATGTGATCCCCGCGCCACCTCCCGATCTCGACCCGATAGGCCGGGAAGCACACCGTCGCTCTCACGTCTATGTAACTATATTCAAACTTATATTTTATAAATAGTATAATCTATATTATAAAATAATATTTTAATAAATATATATAGATAAACTACTGGACACGATCTTATTAGGTTTTCTTTGAATACACTCATTCACCTCAATACATATAAAAAGTGAAAATAGGAGTATCTAAACAAAGACCTTAGAACAAGTATAATAAGGTTGACTAAGCAGTCTCTAAACAACTTCATGTCATCAAAATCCTAGGTGGCAGGGTGAGAACACAGAAGAGAAAAGAAATTGTGTGCTTCATGAGTAGTCTCGCTCCCGCACATTCTACCATGAGAAAGAGCCTCCTTGCATCCTACTGCGGGAGTTAAGGTTGGCTCTTTTTTTTTCTAGCCAATCCAAATGATTCCTATGTCAAACATTGAATATCTTTAGCTTTAATTTAATCAAATTAGATGAGAATAAGCTTGCTATATATATTAATTTTATTATTGGCTCTTCATGATGTGGCAAGAGTATGGAGCCTTTAGTTGGTTCTTCTATTAACCTTGCTCTTAGAGGGAGTTTGATTTTGTCGGTACCCCATAACTGGGGTACCCACTTGTACTGTGTCAAGATATAGACCTGTGTGGTTACCGCATACTAAGGAACTGAGTTGCCGGGCCCATGGGACCGGACACGTCTGATAGGGTCGTTGGCCTCTAAACCTGCTCCCGGCTCAGGAGCAGGTCCTATGTTGCCACATGTCCTGGGAGTGGGAAAAGCTCAGGAATAACACCAATGGTCTGGACCTCATGGGTGGGTGACAGACCCCCACTTATGTCACACTCGGTTTCAGAAGGCAAACCGAATGTGAACCATGTAAGTGACAAGATTAGAACTTGTTGGGGGCCTTCGTCTTCCGAAGGTCCTCAAAAACACGCTTAACCCACTACAACATATATGGCCTTTTATGACGAATAGTCGATGACATTAGAGTAATCCGTCATTAGATCTCCTTGTTTATGACGATTTTCAGAAGATGGCTTAATATAGTGACGAAAACTTAACATCTGTCATCAAAACAGTCATGACATATTCTAGCATCATGTTTGTGATGGTTTTCTATGATGATATATGAATCATCATATGAATAATTCGTCATAAACTTCTCAACATAATAATTACAATAATATTGCATAACAACGCGCACATCTCATAGATATATGATGTATCTAAAAAAATATTATCCATATTAGCTCGCGTGACTCACCATCAAGGGCAGGTCACATTTCCATATAGGCTTTTTTGTTTGACATGTTGTCATATATTATTAGAGTGTAATGAGCTTTTGCCGCTATAACTCAAACTCTTAAAAGAACATGCATCACCAATCAGAACCGAGAACTATAAGTCAGTACAATATATAAACATTTAATATTAATTAAAATAAATTAAAGTGTCAAAATATATTTATGAAGTTATTCCTTTCGTTTATGAAAAATGCTACATATCGCCATAGAATAACTTCATAAAAAGATACCGAGGATGTCTTATTTTCTAAAAAAATAGATCAAAATGGTTAGAAGCTCTCATCTTCATGGAGCAAAGCTCGCAGCTCATGCGTCCACGTCACAACTTTCTTCCACAGCCATTCGATGGACATCGCACGAGCACGGGTCTGTCGATTCGGCTCTAGTGATGCGATGCTTCTGAACTAACCGGCCATCATCTCTCCCTTCTAGGCTTCTACAACTGGTCACCGCTGCGCTACACCCCACGCGGTCGCGCCTATGGTCACCACCGCTGCGCTCCAGGTGACCTCTCACGGTTCCACCTTACTCTCCCTTCCACCTCCCACCGCATCCCCAGTCTATCTATCCTCTTCGCCCACCGCTGCCGTAGCAACTCGCCACCACCTCCACGTACTATGTTTGGATCTTCGAGCCCACCTCCATCGAGGAGCGCCGCCGCCTCCTGCTACAACGGCTTCACCTCCAACCCGTCGCCTCCCCTGCCTCGTGGCTCGCCTCTGCCTCCTACTCCAGTGACGTTCAGCGCCATCGGTATGGGTGATCTTCGTCGTTCTGGTGGACCGCGTGACGGTGGTGGCGAAGAGCAACTCAACTAGGAAGTACATTGCCACAGCGATGATGGACTTCCAACAATGGTTCGCATCGGAGTCCATTGCTGGCATCTCGCGAGATGCCCCCGACCCATCATCCATTTCACGCGCCAGCAAGAAAGTAGATAAGAACACATTGCATTTCTAGTTTTTGATGTCGAACACAATTGTTCAACTCTACTTTCTGTGCAAGTAACCACAATACTTTATTACCCATATTCATGATCTTGGTCGTGTGAATTTCATAGAGCTTTCAACCATACATCTTCTAGTCATCTATTCTGCACTTTAAACAGAAGATGTCCCGTCCTGGATAACTTTGGGAAACCAGCCATCATGGCCCCAGACAGCATAAACCCATGGTGGTCGCTCCTTGAAGAAGCTATGAAGAGTGCTGGCAACAAGCTTGGCAAGTTAGAGATATTCCCAGCCTCTACTGACACTTGCTACTTCCGGCAGATCAGATTACCAGCATTTGGTTTTTCATCTATGGCGAACACCCCGATACTGCTCCATGAGACCATAACCATAACGTGGTTTGTGTTATTGGTTTTGGTTTAGCCTTCTGAAGCCATTAAGGTATATCCATTATTTGCAATTGTTGTATCTAGCATGCTTGTTGAACCAACATTTTTGTATCATGTAGTTTCTGAGCAAAAACGAATACCTCAAGGGAATTGGGATATATGAGTCCATTATCTATAGGTCTAATCTTTTAATTCTGAAGGTAATAAAACAAGTAGTGGAAATGAGGAATAGCGTTTGTCACAGTGCAACAATATGTGCCAATGCAATCATACATGCGGGAACTACTGTATCTACCTTTGTAATAGAGAACCTGGTATTTGGTTTGCCGCGATAATAGATGACCCCCTACATAATGTTTTCCTATGTTTTTTCACCATAAATGTTTTTTGATGTTTCAGTTTAGCTGTTAAAAAAATCAGTCAGCATTACACCATTGCAAGGAGTTCATATAAAATATCATAGTTCAATCAAAGATCATAAAAACAACTTTGATTTGAGATGGTAAACAACTTTTAGTATGCTTCTGTGCTGGTTCCGTCCAAAGCATTTGAAGCAACTGCTGGAAAGGCACACCTTGGGCTTAGATTCGTCATGAATTTGTAGGCAATTTCATTACACCACCCTGTTTCAAGAAGCATCTCAATTAACACGGAGTAAAGCCAAAAAAGGTAATTCTTACTTATTTTGCCAATTGTATTCATGCAATCTAAATTTTTTTAAACATGGAGCAGTACAATCTGTTTGTTTGAAGGAAATAGTTGTATCTAGTTGCCATAGAAAATGCCAAAAAATATTCAGTCAAAGATCACTTAATAAATGTGAGCTCAATAAATATATGGTCTAAATAAGCCGGTGATCACTTCGACAAGAATAGAGATCTGCATTGCTGAGTGTGACATTGTGGCTGGTAACTGCAAATCAAAATGATATGAAACAGTATGGGAATGACCACAATGGTGATGGTGATCCGGTGAGTGAATGTTAATTGTAATATGCAAGTACTATGATGACCAAAGAGGTATCATTTAGCATTAAAATAAAAATCTGCGGACAAAGTTTTCATGCAAGCCACATATTAATGACCAGAAAGTGACTTCTAAGCTTGATCCAATGTAAATGACATGTCCAATTGAGTACTGACATGTGAGTTTACGTTGATGCTCTCTTTCTCCAAATTATTATTACTATATAAGGGATCACGTGGGTTCACATTTGCTTTGGAGCGTTCATAGCCTCTACTCCTCAGTATTTCGGCGTGCACATCTGTAACCTTTAGTCAGTTTTTTATTTCCTTTCTTACGTAAATTATATTAGCTGAATTATATCAAGTAATGGTAATGGATTGGACCAGTTTTATTTACAGTGTAAAATGTTGTAGTGAGAATATTTACTGTTATGTGCTACAAAAAGATGCTATCAGTGAACAATTGTTTTAGAGTTGTGACAATGCATTGGATGATTTGGTCTGGATAGCTGATTCAATGTTCTCTTCCTTGAAAGTGGCTGTAATTTCTTTATGGGGTTTTCATTGTTCAAATTTCATCTGGACCACGCATATATGTTTCTATGATTTTTATCATTTAGTACAATGAATTATGTTCAACTCGAATCATGATGAGCCTGCTACTTTGCATTTGTTGGGGGCCTTCGGCTTCCGAAGATCCTAAAAAACATGATTTGATAATGTTTTTCAAGTGAAATATGTGAACAGGTATCTTCGGATTCGGATCATGAGCATACAGAGCATGGTTAGGACAAAGCCTGAGCGAGACGAAAGGTGATTATGATGAAGGACAAGGTGATCACGAAGCTGTGCACAGGAAGCTTCGGCGTGACAGTAGAAAAGGGGAACCGACTTAAAGATGAAAAGGCAAATTAGACCTCGAAGAATTACTATAGCATTATTAGCAAATATAAAGGTCATGAATGTAATTTTACATGGGCTGCGTCCCTTGCCTATAAATAGATGAACAGTACTCCCGTACTGTTCACATTGACTTGGCATTTGCTCTCACGTCACGCTTGTACTCTTGCTTTTCTTCGAGCCAAAGGTACATTCATAACCTGTCATTGTAAATACAGCAACGCAGATTAAAATGAGTTAATAATAACATTTAAAGTGTTTATATTACTTTTCCATATCTTGTGTATGAACCCTTCTTCATCATTTATTGTGCTTACGAAGGTTTGCCCTTCATAACCTTCGTCCGGAATTCATTATATCCGAAGGGAGATAATGCTTCGAAGGACGAAGGACTTTGACATTTAACACTTTTCATGTTGCCTTGTTCTTAACTCTTAGCGTTTGAGAACAAGTCTCCAACATTGGCGCCCACCTCCGGTGAACTCACTTCCACTATTTTTGAGTTTTGAGCACCCTTGGCAAGCGTAGACCTTCGTCATGCCGCCAAAGAAAGCTTCGGCAACAGGGGCTGCCGCTCTACAGCCGCTAGACCCCAACCAGGACACTCTCTCTCTTCGGGAGGCCCGAAGCCAGAAAAGGAAGGCCATCAGTCCAACGCCTCAGGAGGACGACTTGGACCAAGAGATCAGAAATATGGAGATGCTCCATCAGCAGGTGCAAAGAAAGAAGGAAAAGATGGCTAGGCTGGCTGATCTGCAAAGGCAGATAGACGAAGCCTCTGAAGAAGTTCGCCATCTTACTCAAGATGAGCAGAACTGAAGGCCTCAGTATAGAGAGCTTCATCAAGAGGGCTTCTTCAACGAAGATGACTGGTATGAGAATTTCCATCATGGAAATTTTGCCTTTGATGATGCTTCTCCTCTATCAGCAGAACTGCAGGCTACACCTTGGCCCCCGTCCTACAAGCCACCTCAACTCCCCATGTACGACGACCATTCAGATCCGAAGCAGTTTCTAACGAGCTACGAAGCAACAATATCTTCCTATGGTGGCAATACTGCAGTCATGGCGAAGTCTTTTGTCATGGCTGTCAAGAATGTTGCACAAACCTGGTACTCCTCCCTTCGGCCAGGAACGATCACATCATGGCAGAAGCTGAAGGATATGCTAATCACCAGCTTCCAAGGGTTTCAAACGAAGCCGGTTACCGCTCAAGCTTTATTCTAGTGCACCCAAGATCACGAAGAGTATCTTCAGGCGTATGTCCGAAGATTCTTACGCCTGAGGGCACAAGCGCCAACAGTGCCCAATGAAATTTTCATTGAGGCCATGATTAAGGGGCTTCGGCCGGGACCTTCAGCCCAATACTTCGCCAGAAAGCCCCCTCAGACTCTGGAGAAATTGCTTCAGAAGATGGATGAATACATCCGCGCTGACAATGATTTTCGACAGAGGAGGGAGGAAGCTTACAGGTTCTCCAAAATAGCCAGGGGCTTCGGAGGGAGAATTCATCCCAGACATGTCAGATCGATTCATTCCACTCAGAATGATGACAGGGGAAGCCAGCAGCAGAGGCAGCAATATTCCTCCCAGGCTTCGGGGCAGCAGCAGAGCTATCCTCGACCTCCAGCTCCAAGGTGCAGAGGCGCCAGGGGCTTCGGAGGGAGATTTGGGGATCAGCCCAGGAAGATTTATTGCCTATTCTGCGGTGAGGACAAGGGCCATACCACCAGGATGTGCCACGTTACCATCCAGAAACAAAAGGGGATAGCAGAAGCTGCGGACCAACAGAGCCAACCGAAGCAAGTTATGCACACTGCTTCATACCATTCGCCATACATTCCAGAGTATGTAGGCAACCACCCTGCAGCTTCTGTCGCTTCGGCAAGCCAACCTCAGGCATCCTGGCAACAGCTTCCCCCTCCACCACCAATGCAACAAGGCCAGCAGCCAGAAGGGAGTCAGCATCCCCACCTCCAACGGGACTTTAGAGAAGAATCCGAAGCTCGCACAGTCAATAGTACTGTGCCAGAATCGAAGCATATTTACTAACAAATATCCTACTTCGGAAGCAGTTTTTACATTCAATATCATTTTCTTTTTTAATAAGGAACAATTATTGAAAGCCCAAGTATTTTTGTCGTTTTTTAAATCTCTTGTAATAGTTTCGTTTTTGCCACAGTAAAAATATACCTTCTCCACAGAGTAGCGGAGTTGCCGAAGCATAAGATTTATGGTTACAAGGGGAATTTCCGAAATAACAAAAAGTCATTCCTAAGGGAGCGCAGCGTAAGTTTTCTGCTCAAAAGTCATTCCGAAGGGAATGCAGAGCCTACAGCGAAAAATAAATGCTGATTCCGCTGAAGTAAAAGGCGAAGAAGCTCCTAAGGGAGGCTTACAGCGAAAAATAAATGCTGATTCCGCTGAAGTAAAAGGCGAAGAAGCTCCTAAGGGAGGCTTAGAGTGAAAAATAAACGTCGATCTTCGGCAAATATCATTTTGCATAACATCACATCATCACATCATTTGCATAGCATAACATCATACATCATATTGCATCAATGACGCAAGAAGGGGACCAATGTTGATATTTGGAGTTTGTTTCGAAGAAACAGTGCCAAGACACAAAAAAGTAAATTTTGAAGAAGCATACCTTCGTCAAATTCCAAAATGAAAAGATTTATCGGTTATTGATTTTACGAAGATTGGACGTTTTTATGAAAATATGGATATTATTTACGAAGCATGAAAAGAAGGGAAGGTGTTTTTTCCGCCGAAGGCTCAAAAAACGGTATGTATGTAAAGTTTCATGCATCGTAAAGAATTGAACCATAAATAGCTTATATATTACATTCAAAGTTACAAAATATTACATATGTTCAATAAATATTACATTCTAAATGTTTTTATAATAACATCTAGTTTTCCCTTAGAACAACTTCTACAGCTTCGTTCAGTAGTTGATCAACAATTTTATCCATGATAGCTTCAGCCATTTTTCTAATTTCGTCGTCCCCCTTCGCGTGGGGGTCCGCCGATGGCTTGGCAAGCTTTGAGGGGCGAGAAAGTGCGGCTGTGTTACAAAACATAAACAAGTTCGAAATAAAAAATTACAACAGGGCCAAAAACTGCTAGTCAATACCTATTTGCACTTCGGCATCTGCACTCTTCTCAGCGGTCTCTGCTACTTTTCTAGCGTCATGAATACCTTTCTCGCTCTTTCATATAATTTCTTGGGCCATCTCCCGGCCACCATTGTCCCAGATATCGGTGAAAAATTTTCCACCAACCAGGCTCGCTTCGGCCGAGGGGTCTTTTATATCTTCAGAAGACAATGCGACTTCGGATTGTGCCAAAAATTTTACATGGTCACAGCCTTTTCTCTCCAAAATAGTGGCAATCCCCCTGGCACCCGTAAAGGCACATATGTCTCCACGGCTATTCAAAACTTCTTGAAAAGCTTCAGCTTCGTGGCTAATCCATCCAATTGGGCCTTCGGGGTCACCCCTTATGAAGTCCTCATCACTTGAGAATGCGCCGATGCTGGCGAAGCTGGTTCTTATTTTCTTAACACATTCTATAGATTTTTCATAACACTTTTTCTTGGATGCACGAAGCTCTTCAACGTTTCTTTCTAAATGATTGGCCCATTGTTCACTAATTTCTCGTTTTGTTTCTTCAAGTGTGCACTCTTCTTTAGCTCTGACTAGTTGTTTCCGAAGATCTTCAATTTCGCGCTTCTGAGCTTCGGCTTGAGTTTTGAAAGCAGCTTCGTCTTCTTTTATTTTATTCAATAACGAGTGCAATATTTTATCTTTTTCGAGACCTTCGTTCCGTAGTTCAATTACTTCGGAACGAAGGTTGCTCAAGGCTATGGTATACCCTTCGTCTTCAACATCTTTTTGTGCCCTGAGGGCATTGCTAAGTATAAGACCCTGGAAAAAATGTTTGCTAAATAATTTTAAGCAAATGAAAAATTTTGGTTTCAAGAAATAATACAAAGATTTCATTTTTTCACCTTTAAACTATTGTACGCTAAGCTGTCAGCCAGCTCGTTCTTTGACAACACTGAGAGCCCATCTTCTAGTGTTGGGAATCCGAAGCTTTTGCTCATCTCCCGACAAACTGAAATCTCCTTGCTGTCAGGGAGACAATACAAGAAGTCTTCTTCTCCGCTGCCATTGAATATCAACGCCCCCTTAGGATATTTCAGTCTTTGGGCATAGAACTGAGCCTCCTGCTTTTCTTTTTCAGTCAATTCCTTCCCCGAAGCATGTCGTAAAATATAATCGGAAGCTTTAGAAAAGGCTTCGGGGGCGGCAGTGCCACTTTCTTCAACAAAGATTTGTTCTGTTGTTTCTGTTTCTTTGGTTTCCAATAATTTTACCTTGGCGGGCTCTGAAGGCCCAGCTTCAGTTTCAGCTTGGTGTTTTGAAGCTTCGGCCTCAAAGGCTTTGATTTGCACTTCGGGAGTTTCGGCAATGTTCTTCGGAGTACTGCTTGAAGACTTTATTGTCTCCAATACATCCAGTACATTTACCATCCTTTTTCTTTTGGGGGTCAATGCTGGACCCTTTTGGCTTTTCGGTACTTCAACTTTTGCTGAAAGACTTAAAATTTCAGATGTCCTTGTTTCTTTAGCCTTCGGTTCTTCTATTTTCTTTGTCTCCGGCATTGTGACCGGCTCTTCAATATTCTTCAGGGGAGTCGCCTCTTTGGCTTCGAGGGCCGAAGAGGATTCATCGACAAACTCGGGCACTGTGGCCGGTTCAATATAGCGTGGACGGTGTTGGGGACTTGTTCTCAAAAGCTATGAATTAAGAACAAGGCAACATAAAATATTAAATATTAAGGCTCTTCGTCCACCGAAACATTATCTCCGTAAGGATTTAATGAACTTCGGACGAAGGTCACAAACGTAATGTTACGAAAGTTTCACCTTCGTAATTAAACTTGTAAAGATAATTCAAAGTCAATTACTAAAGATAAATACATTAAAAATAGGTGACATCATTCACGTATCTTATTATACAAATTTAAGATATTTGAATACGATGTTTAGGTACATTTATACCTTTGCCTTGACAAAGGATGATTCCCGAACGATGCGTCAGCAATTACAGGAATGCATGAACAGTAAAGGAATACTGTTCACTATTTATAGACACAGGACACAGCCTATGAACAATTACAATCATACCCCTCATAAAAGTTTACAATATCGACTCAAACTCTTATGGACTAAAAGGTCATTCTATCTTTAAGTCGGTTTGTAACTCCGAAGCTTCATGGGCGACACCCTTCGGCATTACGTACAGACAGCTTCAACCGAAACTGTTTCTTCCTTCAGGACCTTCGGCGACGAAGCATGGTCCCAACAGTAGCCCCTTCGCGGTGCTAGATCGTTTTTCGTAACGAGCTTGATCCGTGAAAAAAGTCTCTCGGGCTTCAGGAAGCCGAAGGTCCGAAAAACACCTTCCCTGAGCTTGTTGTTGAGAAACGATACAACATTCATGTAACACCCGGATTTTAGGGGTCCAAAACCCGGGGTTAACATAAACACCAGGTATGCTGGGACCAAGTCTCATACATATGATGTATAGTGGCACAGGATCGAATGTCACATCTTTATATATAACAGGAGTTCTATACAAAATAAATAATTACATTATAAGGAGACAACGGTCCAGCAACCCAAAGTTGACTGGGAGACGACGACCTAGACCTCTCACGAACTCATCACAGCATCCTCCATGAGCATCATCCTGCAGCACCTGGTCTTGACCTGTGGTGTATGTGAGACAGCAAGAGTGAGCTCACATACGTTCATCGCTCAACAAGTTGTGGGGAATAATGTGCATGAAACTCGCCAAAGGTGGGAGCTCACGTGAAGTGTAAGGCTTACCAAAGAAGATGGTTAGAGCTGAGCATTGCTTTTAAAGTTGGTCAAAATTTTATTAGCAGTTACTAAGTATAAGTAAATACCAACCCAATTAAATAGTAGAACAAAAGTAATAACAACATCACCTGCAATGCAATGCATATGACAAATTGAATTTAGTTCCATAAGTTAATCATGTGAGTGTCCGAGCTGCTCATGACCGTGAGCACGGCTAGTATACCAGTTTTACACTCTGCAGAGGTTGCGCATCTTTACCCACAAGTCGTGTATCCCATGTCGCCAGGGTTTGCAAAGCCCTTAGACACTTCCGAGGTGAATGGCTAGGGATCCACTACGAGGCCTTTACAAAGTTCCACTAGCTTCCGAAAACCCGCTACAGTTTATAGGAAGATCCAGTGCAGGAATCCCTTGCAGGACCGCCATCGCAGCAAAATCCTCCCGAGGGCCTCCCTACACTGACCTCTCCCCTACTGCCCTTGCCCCTTTCGGGTAAGGTAGTCTTCCACTAGCTTTCCTAATTAATCAGCCAAGGGCGTCCCATTCCACCCTCGTGGTAGCACTGTTTTCCCGGGTGGTTCTCCATGTTCCAATTAACATAATGATCTTAACATGAACCATAAATAACCACTGATAACAAAAGTGTAAACATGAATAGTGAAATCTTCATACCCAAAACCACATATAGCACTAGCAAGTACTACCCAGACAGTTCAGTGGTAAACAAGGTATAAAGATAGACAAACTAGGGTAACCTATTGGGTCCCATCAAAATTAACCTATGCAGATCATTATGATTAATTAGAACATGAGTAGGTGAAGAGAAGTGATCAAGGGCACAACTTGCCTGGGCCTTGAGAATCCAGGTACCAGGATGATCTTCAGATCCTCGTGACCTCACTGCTAGTCGTAGCAATACAAACATACATGGTATAGGCAAAATTAACATTACACCAAACATATATGCAAAATACATATTAATAATCTACATATTAAAATAAGATCACAGGAAAAAGAATTATTAATTTTGGAGTTGTAGATTTTAAGTTATGATTTTCCAAAGTTTATATGTGCTTATTACAAGATTAGTTAAGATAACAATTTTAATGTGACTTTTATGTAAAACCAGTGGCACTAATTGATAAACAATAATATTACAAAATTATAGGAAGTGGAATGGATTAATTTGGAGTTCATATGCATTTTCTATAAATTATATAAATTCTAGGAATTATTTTTATATTAAAAACTCATTTTCTAATTCATTTTCCTGATTTTATAACTCTCTGGACTGGGCCTCAATTACTGCAAAGCGCAGGGGTCTCTGCGCAAAAGTACCTAAGACTCAGGCCGCAACCCAGGTGGACGGCGGGTTTATTTTTAATAAAGTCAAGGGCTCTTTTGCAATTAGTACCGACCGAAGGGGTATCGTTGATTCAGAGCCGTCCGATCCAAACCAAAGGTCACGATTAAATCTGGCCGCGCTCAAATCGGTACGCAACCCGAACCCTAGGATTCAAGATCTACGCCCCAGATTTAATGAGTCGAACGGTATACGTGAATCTAATCCGATACGTCCATTCCGCGATCAACGGTCCACGGTGAATCCTTCCCCAGATCTAATCCCAACCGGTCATCTCCAAAATCCACGGCCCTGGTGCCGTCTTCCTCCTCTGGATGCCGACGTACCAGGGAGCTGCGACGGCGCCATCACTGCCCAACGAGAACACGCCCAGCGACCACCACTACCGCTAGGAAGGAAGGTAAGGGCGAGGGAGCCATGGGCACAAGGCTTACCGTGGCACTGCGCAGGCACGAGCTGACACGCTCCGCGGCCGCCCAGGACTTGCGCGAGAGAGGCAGTGGGAGATGGAAGAAGGGACGGGTCGGCTCAGGCGAAGGAAGCGAAAGGGAGGCTTATCTTTATATAAGCTACGAGGTCCGAGCCATTGCGCACCAAACGGGCAGCCGGGTCACGCGTGAAGGTCGGCCGGGCGGTTGGGCAGGATTGTCGGAATCCGAGGGAGAGGGCGGCGATAAACCTGTCCGCGAGGGCCCATGCGCGCATTCCTTCGCCCGGTGTAGGCCTCAGCGGATCGAGGAAAACGCGGCGACAAGCCCGGGAGGATTCACGCGACCATCGGTGTACTGTTGGGATTCGCTTGGGGAAGCATCGAGAGGACCGCGCACCTTCTGTTTCGCTCGCCAGGTTCGCGGTCTGTTGGGAACGATTGATCTGGCCTAAGGGGCCCACCCGCCGGCGACACGGCGCGTGACCGTGAGAGGAGTTCCCAGTGAGTCGCCGATCGCTGGGGTCCATCTGCCATGCTCACGCGGAAAAAGGGAAAAAAGGAAGGGAGGGGTGATGGGCTGCGCGGATGGTTTGTGGAGATGGGCCGAATTTGGTTCTGTGGCCCAGGTAAGCTTTGGTTCTCTTTTTCTTTTTATTTTCTTTCTATTTCAAATTCAAATTTTCAAATCAATTCCAGGTTTAAGTTTCCAAACTTTGTGGCAAGTTTATTCTCAGTTTATATATTCAATTTGAACTTACCAATATAGGTTCTATTCATTTATGAATTTATCTTGTATTTTATAATATTTTCATATCTCTTCTCTTTCTCTTATTTCCCCTTTCTTTCCTATTTTAAATTTTGAATTCAAATTTAAATTCAAGCTTGTGACTAGTTCATTTGCAAACCATATCTGTGCAAAAACATATTTTATATATTTCTCTATTTGTTTTAGTTCTTTTAGACAAGCTTTCAATCATATAGTAGAGAATAATCCATACCTTATTAGTTCTAGGGAAATCAAATTTATATTGTAGACTTATATATTAAGAAATAGTTTAATCATAATTCTCCTGTATAACCTAACCCAAAGGCAATTTAGATTATCTAAGTATCTTTAATTATGTATTTTTAACATATTCATGAGTGGAAACTTCTAAATTATGATTATCTTTAAGGAAAGGTGTTTTGATTTAAAATTTTTGAGAATTTTTCCTTGTCTTCACAAAATTGAACTTTAGGGTGTTACAAATCCTACCCCCCTTAAAAATAATCTCGTCCCCGAGATTTGTAAGGAAAAAGGGTGCATGCTCATATTGATTCAACACATATGCATAAACAAAATCTCGGCATGATGCATATCTTATTAGCAAAACACAGGGTCAAATGGACCTTATTATTATTACCAAAATAGTAAAGTACTACTACTGGCTAAACTAATATTTAGGTCTTACAAATAGTAAATATATATATATATATATCTATATCTATGTTTATCTCTACTCTTGTTGTTCGTTGACTTCTTCACCGACTACTTCATCTTCAACTAGCTCTTCTTCTTGAATTTCATGTTCACTTGGTTCAGTTTCTATTTCTGCATGATGGGCATATCCCCGGTTGATAGATAGGGGCTGACTCTTTCCTGCCGAGGCTTGTCCTTGCTTCATCGGAGCCGGTGTAGTGTAGGCAGCTCTGTTGGGACAGTAGTTGGCGTAGTGTCCCGGTTGTCCACACTTGAAGCATGTCCTGATGGCGGTTGTGTTGGGAGCAACGGTTCCTACTGGAGTGCTTGCCTTTGAAGGAGCAGTTGGAGTCTGTTGAGTTTGTTGTCCAGAACTACCACCAGCTGGTGTATTGGGAGTAGTAGTATAGCGAGGACGGGAACTACTTCCAGCCTGCCCTTGGTTAGCAGCCTTTCTTTTCTCTCCAAATATACTCCTCTTGTTTTCTACAGCAATAGCTTTGTCCAATAGCCTTTGGAAGGATGGAAATGTGTGTGATACCAGCTGATATTGCAAGGGTCCAATCAATCCGTCCAGAAAGAGCTCCTGCTTTTGCTCATCATCCTCAACATCTCTGGGAGCATATCGAGATAACTGGATGAACTTGTCCCTATATTCACTCACGGACATACTTCCTTGCTTGAGAGATAGAAACTCCTTCCTCTTAATCTTCATGAGTCCAGCAGGAATATGGTAATTCCTGAATTGCGTGGAGAATTCTTCCCAGGTAATGATATCGGCAGCAGCATGAGCTGCACAGTACGCATCCCACCAATCCGCAGCGGGACCAGCAAGACGACCCGATGCATAGAGTACTTTCTCTCGGTCCGAGCACTGGGCTATGTTGAGCATCTTCTCTATGGACTTTAACCAGTCATCTGCTTGCAGTGGATCTGCGGAGTTGGAGAAGGTTGGTGGTTTGTGGCTCATGAATTCCCGGTGCTTGTCCCGGGGTGGAACTGGTGGTGGAGGTGGAGGCATTGGCACTTGTTGTTGTTGCTGCTGTTGTTGAAGTTGTTGCTGCAGCTGCTGTTGTTGTACCCTTCTCTCCTGGCGTATCTCCTCCCGTTCTTGGCGCATTTCCCGACGTGCATCCTCTCTTTCCTGGTGCATTTCTTGGCGTTCTTGCTGCATTTGGGTGCGCATATCTGCCATAGTGTCAGCCATTTGCTGCATCATTCTCATTTGAGCTGCGACTAGTGGATCAACTCCGCCTTGTGGGGGATTAGGAGGATTCATCCCTACTGACTGTGGTTGAGGTTGTCGATTAGCAGGTAAATCAATTCCACCACCCCGCCTGGTATTGACCATCTAAGTTAGAAGCATATGGTAAGATAGCTTTGCAAGGGAATCATTTAGTAGACAGAATGAATAAGCTAATAGTTGGTTATGTACTGAAACTTTTTTTGGCAGGGCTGGGCCAGATATTCTATGTCAAGACTATGGTAATTAGTTGTACGAGGTGAATGTCCAAAGGTAAGATAGAATATGTTAAGATGAGATAGATACGGAATACTACCTATATTTTATAAGGGGATAATCTAGTTTTGTCTAGTTATTTTACAAATGCTATCCTTTATGCCTGGATGTATATGCAGATGTAATTGTGGACATTACTCCACAACCCATCACACTCAAACAAAGATCCAAATTAGACAGATATCATAAGAACAAACATTCAAATACATAGACACTTATAAAAATAGTTTTGTTTTTGTTTCCTAGGATTAGGTCTCCTATTCCTAAAGTCACTTTAGGCACAGGATTTCAAAGTGTGAAATCCAAGTTTGTCTTTAGAAAGAAAAGAAAAGAATAATCAGAGTAAAGCGGAAATAGATAAGAATAGATTAAGAGAAGTTTAGAAAAGAATCAGAGTAGCAAAGGTAAGTAGATAATGGTTGTCCAGTCTATCTAGGTTTCGTCCTACAGTCAACATTGCTCTGATACCACTTCTGTAACACCCGGATTTTAGGGGTCCAAAACCCGGGGTTAACATAAACACCAGGTATGCTGGGACCAAGTCTCATACATATGATGTATAGTGGCACAGGATCGAATGTCACATCTTTATATATAACAGGAGTTCTATACAAAATAAATAATTACATTATAAGGAGACAACGGTCCAGCAACCCAAAGTTGACTGGGAGACGACGACCTAGACCTCTCACGAACTCATCACAGCATCCTCCATGAGCATCATCCTGCAGCACCTGGTCTTGACCTGTGGTGTATGTGAGACAGCAAGAGTGAGCTCACATACGTTCATCGCTCAACAAGTTGTGGGGAATAATGTGCATGAAACTCGCCAAAGGTGGGAGCTCACGTGAAGTGTAAGGCTTACCAAAGAAGATGGTTAGAGCTGAGCATTGCTTTTAAAGTTGGTCAAAATTTTATTAGCAGTTACTAAGTATAAGTAAATACCAACCCAATTAAATAGTAGAACAAAAGTAATAACAACATCACCTGCAATGCAATGCATATGACAAATTGAATTTAGTTCCATAAGTTAATCATGTGAGTGTCCGAGCTGCTCATGACCGTGAGCACGGCTAGTATACCAGTTTTACACTCTGCAGAGGTTGCGCATCTTTACCCACAAGTCGTGTATCCCATGTCGCCAGGGTTTGCAAAGCCCTTAGACACTTCCGAGGTGAATGGCTAGGGATCCACTACGAGGCCTTTACAAAGTTCCACTAGCTTCCGAAAACCCGCTACAGTTTATAGGAAGATCCAGTGCAGGAATCCCTTGCAGGACCGCCATCGCAGCAAAATCCTCCCGAGGGCCTCCCTACACTGACCTCTCCCCTACTGCCCTTGCCCCTTTCGGGTAAGGTAGTCTTCCACTAGCTTTCCTAATTAATCAGCCAAGGGCGTCCCATTCCACCCTCGTGGTAGCACTGTTTTCCCGGGTGGTTCTCCATGTTCCAATTAACATAATGATCTTAACATGAACCATAAATAACCACTGATAACAAAAGTGTAAACATGAATAGTGAAATCTTCATACCCAAAACCACATATAGCACTAGCAAGTACTACCCAGACAGTTCAGTGGTAAACAAGGTATAAAGATAGACAAACTAGGGTAACCTATTGGGTCCCATCAAAATTAACCTATGCAGATCATTATGATTAATTAGAACATGAGTAGGTGAAGAGAAGTGATCAAGGGCACAACTTGCCTGGGCCTTGAGAATCCAGGTACCAGGATGATCTTCAGATCCTCGTGACCTCACTGCTAGTCGTAGCAATACAAACATACATGGTATAGGCAAAATTAACATTACACCAAACATATATGCAAAATACATATTAATAATCTACATATTAAAATAAGATCACAGGAAAAAGAATTATTAATTTTGGAGTTGTAGATTTTAAGTTATGATTTTCCAAAGTTTATATGTGCTTATTACAAGATTAGTTAAGATAACAATTTTAATGTGACTTTTATGTAAAACCAGTGGCACTAATTGATAAACAATAATATTACAAAATTATAGGAAGTGGAATGGATTAATTTGGAGTTCATATGCATTTTCTATAAATTATATAAATTCTAGGAATTATTTTTATATTAAAAACTCATTTTCTAATTCATTTTCCTGATTTTATAACTCTCTGGACTGGGCCTCAATTACTGCAAAGCGCAGGGGTCTCTGCGCAAAAGTACCTAAGACTCAGGCCGCAACCCAGGTGGACGGCGGGTTTATTTTTAATAAAGTCAAGGGCTCTTTTGCAATTAGTACCGGCCGAAGGGGTATCGTTGATTCAGAGCCGTCCGATCCAAACCAAAGGTCACGATTAAATCTGGCCGCGCTCAAATCGGTACGCAACCCGAACCCTAGGATTCAAGATCTACGCCCCAGATTTAATGAGTCGAACGGTATACGTGAATCTAATCCGATACGTCCATTCCGCGATCAACGGTCCACGGTGAATCCTTCCCCAGATCTAATCCCAACCGGTCATCTCCAAAATCCACGGCCCTGGTGCCGTCTTCCTCCTCTGGATGCCGACGTACCAGGGAGCTGCGACGGCGCCATCACTGCCCAACGAGAACACGCCCAGCGACCACCACTACCGCTAGGAAGGAAGGTAAGGGCGAGGGAGCCATGGGCACAAGGCTTACCGTGGCACTGCGCAGGCACGAGCTGACACGCTCCGCGGCCGCCCAGGACTTGCGCGAGAGAGGCAGTGGGAGATGGAAGAAGGGACGGGTCGGCTCAGGCGAAGGAAGCGAAAGGGAGGCTTATCTTTATATAAGCTACGAGGTCCGAGCCATTGCGCACCAAACGGGCAGCCGGGTCACGCGTGAAGGTCGGCCGGGCGGTTGGGCAGGATTGTCGGAATCCGAGGGAGAGGGCGGCGATAAACCTGTCCGCGAGGGCCCATGCGCGCATTCCTTCGCCCGGTGTAGGCCTCAGCGGATCGAGGAAAACGCGGCGACAAGCCCGGGAGGATTCACGCGACCATCGGTGTACTGTTGGGATTCGCTTGGGGAAGCATCGAGAGGACCGCGCACCTTCTGTTTCGCTCGCCAGGTTCGCGGTCTGTTGGGAACGATTGATCTGGCCTAAGGGGCCCACCCGCCGGCGACACGGCGCGTGACCGTGAGAGGAGTTCCCAGTGAGTCGCCGATCGCTGGGGTCCATCTGCCATGCTCACGCGGAAAAAGGGAAAAAAGGAAGGGAGGGGTGATGGGCTGCGCGGATGGTTTGTGGAGATGGGCCGAATTTGGTTCTGTGGCCCAGGTAAGCTTTGGTTCTCTTTTTCTTTTTATTTTCTTTCTATTTCAAATTCAAATTTTCAAATCAATTCCAGGTTTAAGTTTCCAAACTTTGTGGCAAGTTTATTCTCAGTTTATATATTCAATTTGAACTTACCAATATAGGTTCTATTCATTTATGAATTTATCTTGTATTTTATAATATTTTCATATCTCTTCTCTTTCTCTTATTTCCCCTTTCTTTCCTATTTTAAATTTTGAATTCAAATTTAAATTCAAGCTTGTGACTAGTTCATTTGCAAACCATATCTGTGCAAAAACATATTTTATATATTTCTCTATTTGTTTTAGTTCTTTTAGACAAGCTTTCAATCATATAGTAGAGAATAATCCATACCTTATTAGTTCTAGGGAAATCAAATTTATATTGTAGACTTATATATTAAGAAATAGTTTAATCATAATTCTCCTGTATAACCTAACCCAAAGGCAATTTAGATTATCTAAGTATCTTTAATTATGTATTTTTAACATATTCATGAGTGGAAACTTCTAAATTATGATTATCTTTAAGGAAAGGTGTTTTGATTTAAAATTTTTGAGAATTTTTCCTTGTCTTCACAAAATTGAACTTTAGGGTGTTACATTTCAAGCGCGTAGCGATTCCATCATGCGAGTTCACTGTTCTGGCTTTCGCGGTCCACCGTTCAGCGGGTGCGAGCTACCGCTTGCCTGGTGTAAAAATTCCCGACGATTCACCTTCCTTCCTGCAACACTATATAAACAGACTGGTAGGTGTAAAGTTACCACAGCATTCATTGCTATTGCACTATTTTGCTGCCAAAATTTTTAACCATAGCCGAAGCTCGACCCTCGGATTCAGACAAAGCTCCAATTTGGTGTCTGCTTCGTCAGAAGAAAGGCTTCGGGAGAAGAGGTTATTTGGTTTCCGAAAAATCTTTCAAGAAGTTCAAAATTGAATGGCCAGATTACGCTCTACTGCTAGAGTTGAGCGTGAGAGAGACGAAGTCGAAGGTGCAGAGACTGTTCCTATCTCCGAAGCAATGCAGCGATCCGGATTGGTGACTTTGGAAAGAGTTCCTACTGCTGAAATAGAACAGGCTGCTACCGAAACAGAACAAGGGGATATTGAGGAAGCTGGTTCTGACGATGATTACCATATCGCAGTACCGAGTAAGCCTAGCCATTTGGACTTCGGGAAGTCGACTATTTCCAAGGCGGATTTCTCCAAAATGGTAAAGGCGGGCTATTTCAGAGAAGATGAGAAGAAGCTACTTCGATTTGGAGGAGAGGAGACTACCCCGAAGCCAGAAAAGGATGAAATAGTTATTTTCAAGAGTTTTTTAAAGGCTGGGTTGAGATTCCCTTTGAATAGGATGATTTCTGATGTGCTGCAAAAGTTTGGGATTTATTTTCACCAGCTGACCCCTAACGCCATTGTCAGGCTTAGCGTTTATATCTGGGCTCTCCGAAGCCAGGCGGTGGAGCCGTTTGCCGACAGCTTCTGTCGAGTACATGAGCTGCATTACCAGACTAAGGCCAGAAAGGATGGGTTGCACGAAAATTTTGGTTGTTACAATTTTGCCTATCGGAAGACCACAAAATTTCCTGTGATTAGCTATCGAAGCAAATGGCCGGCAGGCTGGAAGTCAGAATGGTTTTATGTCAAAGTTGATAAAGACAGAGAGAAGCTAGTACAGAGCCCTCTTGAACTGATCTTCGGAGAAACAAGACCTCGCTGCAGAATGACAACCGAAGGTCCAACTTGGGCCGCACTGGCCGAATTCAAAATTATTGCAGAACACATTGGCACTAGAGATCTAGTGCAGGAATTTCTGGCCTTCAGAGTATTTCCGACTATGAAGGAGTGGACCATGCCGAAGCTTAAAGGAGAAAAGAAGGAAGGGGAGCTTGTCCGACTACCCTATCATTATAAGTTTAAGAAATATTTTAAGGCACCCTATCAAGAATGGCTCGATACAATTGAAGTAATGAGTAATGAAATCCTTGGAAATTACTCCAAAAAAGAGGATCAGCTGATGACAGCAGCCTTCGGCACTCGACCGAAGCGAAGACTGAACAGGGTGCTTGATGCCATAGGTTTTGAGTATGCTGATTATGATCGCCTGGGCAGAGATGCTGGAGGCCCGAAGCGAAAAAGAATTCCCAGCGCTGCTGACGAAGAGATCGCCAAAGCGACCAAAAAGAAAAGGGGAGATTCTGAAAAACTTAGCCCTGAAGAGTTGAATCCTGAGCCGAAGGTTGCCACTGCAGGAAAGAGGAAAACTGCATCTCCAGAACCAAGAACGTTGGTTCAAGAAGAAGATACTCCTGCAACGCCTTCTGCTGTTGAAGTAGAAGAGATTATGAAGGTAATGACTGAACCCTTGCCTGTCAAGCTAAGTCCGCTAGCGCTGGAACTGACGATGTTTTTTCAGAAGGACAAGGCAGCCTCGGCAGAAGAAGGTCCTGCACTGCCGAAAAAACGAAGGATTATTCAAATAGCAGATGTAATTCATGGGACACCATTACCGACACCGGCATCAAGAATTGCTATTGACTAGACTGCCGGAACTGACGAAGCTAAAGGCGCCACAGCCGAAACCACAAGAGCGGAAACCTTCGAAGCTGAAACTGACGGAACCGAAGCTGCCGGAGTTGAAACTAGGGCCACAGAAGATCTGAACCTGGACGCGACACTTGAAGTTATTGATAACATACTCTTAAAAATGACTGAGGAAGAAACTGCTGTGGCCTCGGCGAGCACAGGCACTGAAAAAGGGAAGAAACAAGCTGAAGACATTTTGGAGGGAGAAGATTTTGAATTTCAAGATTTACTTGGGCAAGAGCTGACAGACGCTGAAAAAGCAGAGCTTAAAAGATGTGCCATAGCCTGCGGATATAAGCCAGGGGCTACACTGTTTGGTGGGGTTAACGAAGGAAAGTTGAGGTGCCTTCGAAACCGCAGCGAAGCTAAAATTGTTAGAACTCTCTGCAAAACATTGGCCTGCCGAAGCTGGAGGTGGACCTCTGTTGCTACCAACGGCACCATATCGCCGGAAGTTTGCTTTATGCCAACTTCAAGGTAACAAATTTTTTGTTATTTTATTATTATTATCTCTTAAGTCATTTTCTAACGAAGATCTTTTCGACAGAGCATACTGTTAAGTAAGGTTCTAAAAATGCAACAAGATCTCGAAGAAGAGAAGAACAAAGCCGTCATCCAAAATTTGGCTGAAAAAGTTGAAAACTACGAAGCTAATTTGAAAAAGAAGGATTTCACCATCCAAGATCTTGAAATGATGGTCAAAGAGCACGAAGGTGCATTAGAAAAGAAAGATTTTGTTATTCAGTCTATGGAGGGTTCTTTGGCTGAAATTCAAACTAAGAATAACAGCTTAAAGAATGAATTGCTCCAACAGTCAGAAAAATTTGAGCAAGAAAAGAAATATCTCGAAGCAAGCCTGAAAACTGAGATGGATAAGAATTCAAATTTGCAGAAATCCTTCAAAGAACTTCAAGAGAAATGCCTAAGCTTCGGCAGCCGATGCGTGCAACGGCTGAAGGATGTGTTTCATTCTGTCGGAGCCAGCTCTGCAAAATTTACACCTTCAGCTGATAATCTGCCAAGCACGTTAGAATATATTGAAGGCGAGGTTGATGCCCTTGACGAAGTTATTGGTGGGCATGCCGACTTCTGCGCCCTAGTAGCTTTTCGGGGCACGGCCACCGCTTTTCTGAAGGCTGGCTGCACGCATGGAAATATTGTGAACAGACCAAACTTCAGCTTGTCAGCATCAGATCTGATAGATATCCCAAGCCTAGCCCGAAGCATTGGAAATAGATTCATGACCCAGATCTGGGTAGGTGGCGGGCGAAAAATGGCGGGTGACGAAGCTCGAAGTCATCTTAAGCCGGTAAGAAACTTATTTTTGTTACTTTTACCTTCTCCTTGTAATTTGCACCTTTCTCATTTTGCTGTTTGATGTACGTAGGATGACAAAGCTGAAGTTTGACAAAGTTGAAGTTTGACGAAGGCTAGCCTAAAGCTTGATAATTGTTTATAATATACTGTCCTGCAAAAATTCTGGAGAAAATTTTGTAATATAGTTATGGAACAACTTATGTAAATTTGTACATACCTTGTAATATATTTTGTTTCTGCTGTCTGCGTACAATCTGCTTTGCTGTGGACGAAACTTCTCTTTTGAGCCAAAGGCGAAAAACACCTTCCCTTCTTTTTGTACACAACGAAGCATAAAAATTTTCCTTCGAGTTCTTCCTCATCGTCGAAGCATCTGTGTTTTTATGCGGTACAATGATGATTCTATATATGTCTAAATGCATGTTTATGAATGCAAATGACATGATGAGATGCATTGTGCAAATGAATATCAAAATACATAATCATAGTCCTTCAGCGTTGACTTTTCGCTGTAAGCCTCCCTTAGGAGCTTCTTCGCCTTTTACTTTCAGCGGAATCAGCGTTTATTTTTCGCTGTAAGCCTCCTTTAGGAGCTTCTTCGCCTTTTACTTTCAGCGGAATCAACGTTTATTTTTCGCTGTAAGCCTCCCTTAGGAGCTTCTTCGCCTTTTACTTTCAGCGGAATCAGCGTTTATTTTTCGTTGTAAGCTCTGCATTCCCTTAGGAACGACTTTTGAGCTTCTCCCTGTTTCCTTTTCTTTTTCCTTTTGCATTTACATTTACATTTTTGGGGGATATCATTCTCATAAAATTGAAATAAGGAAAATTACATGTTGTGGCCTATCACACCCGGTTTTTAGAAGGTAAACCGAATGCGAACCATGTACGTGCCCGGATCAGTTATTCACGTACACAGCAGTTACATAACATGGACATCATCACACAGTGCTCAAATAGTATTAAAAGGGAAATAATAGTCGATTACATCATACGTCTGAGACGTCCATATAGTCCTTACAATAAATCAAAGTGCGGAAAAGAAACGTAGATAACGCGGCCTTCACAGGCAGCCGACTGGGGGTTGCCGCTAACCCACGCCTAGAACTCGTCGTAGTCTTGGAACTCCTGGAAGTCTCCTTCCACAGCTTCATCTTCTCCTGAGCAGTGGTTGCAATGCTGACAACCTGGGGGGGATTGGTGTGTAGAGCAAGGGTGAGTACACATCAACATACTCAGCAAGCATCCCGTTTGGCTGTAGTAGACTAGCTTTATGTGGGGATAAGTCAAGCAGTTGCTTTTAGTTGGTCAGGTTATTACTTACTAGTAGAAAGCCAGGTTTTAACATTAACCCAAGTTATTAGCCCAATGTATCCTTTCCAAACGGAAAGAATACCACTTACCAGCACCATAATCATAATCAGAACCATCAATCTCATTGCCACCTGTACCAAAATGTCTCTGATCAAGTATCACTAATCTCTGGAGCTCCCTTGGCCGCTCATAACCGCGAGCACGGCTGATATATCAGTTTCATAACACTCTGCAGAGGTTGTGCACTTTACCCATAAGCCGTGATTCCCTCTCTAGCCCGGGCTTGCAAGACCCTTATTCACTCCCAAGGTGAATGGCTAGGGATTCACTATGAAGCCTTTACAAAGATTCCCCGGGGCTGTAGCCACCCGTTAGGTTTCCTAAATGTACCGCACTCCTCCCCAAGGGACAAATCAACCTTGGCAGAGCGAGCCGCATACACCGAGCCCCATTGACGGCACAACGGCTAAGTGATCTACACCCCGGTTCCTCTAATTATTCAGCTAAGGGCGTTCCATTCCACCCCCATGGTTGCACTGTTTTCCCGGGCGGTCATCCATTGAACAGGTCCTTACGGAGAGGCACTCGAGAAACCGCTCGAGTCCCCTTGAAGGTCACAAATATAATCATAAATAAGAAGGGAAAACAGCGTATCAGAGATAATCACATCATGTTCATTGATTAGAGTTGAGCAATAGCATCAGACTAAGCAGTAATAATCCGACCCAAATAGGTAAACAAGGACATGGATAACAAAAGCTAGTCGATCCTTAGGTATAAATGTGTAATGCGGGAGGTGAATTAAAGAATGAATAGGACAGCAATAGGTCAAAGGACACTTGCCTCCACCAACCGACTGCTGCTCAGGGGCTTCTCCTGCGAATTCCTCGGGCTCTTCGACCGGATCGTTCTCTATGCGAGCGCAAACATACATACATCCACATATTTAATACAAAAGAACAGTACACCATACAAGGGAACAAATAAAGTGAATATGCATCAAGTATGGCATTCGATATCGCATTCATTATGATTAGAAAGAAACGGGAAAGGGTCTCGCAGGGGGGGTTAAATCTTATGCACTAATGATTAGTTAAATTATGCACTCTAGTTCCTATTGGTTCTAACAAAAGAATTAGTTATATGCACTAATGGAAACCTAGTCATTTTTAGTTGATCAACATTGAACGAGATAAACAATTAACTATATATGAAATAACTAGCGTAACGAAATTCTAAATCAAGTTTCCTATTTCAATAACATGAACAATGATTAGCCTGCCTAAAATAAAATAAATAACAATGATAACAGAAAGTAAAATAAAATAAAAAAATAAAAGGGGGGGGGGCGGTTGAACCGGCCAGGGGGCGGTTGAACCGGCCTGGGGCAGGGGCGGCTGGGATGGGCGCGGGCGCGTGGGGGGCGGCCGAGCTGGGCGGCTGGGCCGGCCGAGCAGGGGCGCGCAGGGGGGCGGCCGAGCTGGGCGGCCATAGGGGCGGCCGAACCGGCAGGGCGCGGGCGCGGGGCGGCGGCGGCCGAGCCGGCCAAGGGCGGCCGAGCTGGGCTGGGGCGGCCGGGCTGGCCAGGGCGGCTGGGCCGGCCGAGGGCAGGGGCGCGCAAGGGGGCTGCCGCGGCCGAACCGGCCAGGAGGGGGCGGCCGAGCTTGGCAGGGGCGGCCGAGCGGCGGCGGCCGAACCGGCAGGGGCGGCTGGGCCGGGGAGGGAGGGGAGAGGAGGGGAGAGGGGAGGGGAGAGGGGAGGGGAGAGCTCACCGGGGACGGGGACGGGCGAGCGACGACGGGGGGCGGCCGAACCGGGGTAGGGCGGCCGAGCTGGGGGTAGGGGGCGACAGCGGCTAGGGTGGGGAGAGGGAGAATGGGAGGGAGAGAGAGGGAGTTGGGGGGAAAAGGGGGGGTGGCTGGGCCAGCTAGGCCCAAGAGGGGGCGCGCGGGGGGGGGGGGGGGGGCAGCTGGGCCGGCCAGGAGCAGCCCACGGCGCGGGAGAGAGAAAAGGGAGGAGAGAGAGAAAGAAAAAGAAGAAGAAAGAAAAGGTTTCTTCTCATTTTCGAAATCCGATCTTCCTAGATGAATGCACTTACATTTTCAAGCAATCAAAGAATGCATAGTTCGGCATGGTGCATCAAACAATATAAAGCAATTTAGGGTTTTTCTTTACACGGGAATTCCAAACCGAATCCCGCTAGCTTTGGAAAAGGTCAAGGTCTAGCGAGGGGAAAAAGAAAAAGAAAAGGTAACGCCCGAATTTGGCGAGTGAAGAAAAGAAAAAAATTCAACTGCAAAATTCGGGGCGTTACAAACCTATCCCCCTTAAAAGAATCTCGCCCTCGAGATTCAGGGCTGGCTAGCAAAGAGCTCTGGGTACTTAGGCACTAGATCATCTTCACGCTCCCAGGTTGCTTCTTCCTCAGAGTGGTGATTCCATCTGACTTTGCACATTCTGATGGTCTTCCTTCGGGTGACTCTATCTGCAACCTCAAGGATCTGAGCTGGCTTCTCAACGTAGGTCAAGTCCTCCTGGACTTCCAGACCTTCCACTGGCAACTGCTCTTCTGGCACACGCAAGCACTTCTTCAACTGAGACACATGAAAGACATCATGCACAGCTGACAAATTCTCTGGCAGACTGAGCTGATAGGCCACTTCTCCACGCTTTGAGAGGATTTGGTACGGACCAATGTAGCGGGGTGCTAGCTTGCCTTTGATTCCGAACCTTCTGACTCCTCTGATCGGTGACACTTTCAGATAGACATAGTCTCCGACTTCAAAACTCAGCTCTCTTCTTCTTGTGTCTGCATAGCTTCGCTGCCTCGATTGCGCTATCTTCAGATTCTCTCGAACCATCTTGATGTTCTCTTCAGCTTCAAGCAGAATGTCTGGCCCAAACACTTTCTTCTCTCCAGGCTGATCCCATTGCAACGGAGTTCTACAACTCCTTCCATAGAGCGCTTGAAATGGTGACATCTTCAAACTGGCCTGGTAACTGTTGTTATAGGAAAACTCTGCATAGGGCAATCGCTTATCCCATCCGGACTGATCTTGCAACGCACAGGCTCTCAACATATCTTCAAGAATTTGATTGGTTCTTTCAGTCTGACCATCTGTCTGCGGATGATAAGCTGAACTGAAATTCAGATGTGTGCCCAAGGCTTCATGCAACTGCTGCCAGAAATGAGAGGTGAACTGTGTTCCTCTGTCTGACACTATCTTCTTTGGCACACCATGAAGACAAACGATCCGAGACATATACAGTTCTGCCAATACTGCACTGCTGTAGCTGGTCTTGACAGGTATGAAGTGGGCTGACTTGGTCAAACGGTCCACTACTACCCAAATGGAATCGTAGCCGGCTCGAGTGCGAGGCAATCCGACTATGAAATCCATATCAATCTCATCCCATTTCCACTGAGGGATCTGCAACGGTTGCAACAATCCAGCTGGTCTCTGGTGCTCTGCCTTAATTCTTCGACAACTATCGCACATAGCCACATGCTCTGCGATTTCCCTCTTCATTCCGTACCACCAGAATTTCTTCTTCAGATCCTGATACATCTTCTCACTGCTAGGGTGAATCGAATAGGCTGTCTCATGAGCTTCCTTGAGAATCAACTCCCGAATGGACTGGACATTGGGAACACACAAGCGGTCTTTGAACCATATCACGCCTTCTGCGTCTTCTCGAAAATCTTTGCCTCTGCCATCTAGAATCAGTCGCCGGATCTCACTGATCTTCTCATCATTCTTCTGCGCTTCTTTGATTTCTCGCTCCAAGGTAGGTTCCAATTCAACTGTGACTCCTCGCGAATTGTTCAGAAATCCGAGACTCAACCTGTCGAACTCCTTGGCCAACTCATAAGGCATCGGACGAGCGACCATCAGATTGACTTGACTCTTTCTGCTCAAAGCATCTGCCACTACGTTTGCTTTGCCTGGATGGTAATGGATCTCCAACTCATAGTCTTTGATCAGCTCTAACCATCTTCGTTGCCTCATGTTCAATTCTGACTGAGTGAATATGTACTTCAGACTCTTGTGATCTGTGTAAACATCGCATTTCTGTCCATACAGATAGTGCCTCCACGTCTTCAGTGCGTGAACCACTGCTGCCAACTCTAGGTCATGGATTGGGTAATTCTTCTCATGAACCTTCAGCTGTCGGGACGAGTAAGCCACAACTCTTCCCTCTTGCATCAACACGCATCCCAAACCTGTGTAACAAGCATCACAATACACCGAGAAGGGCCTGTGCACATCAGGCAAGACTAAGACGGGCGCTGTTGTCAACTTCTCTTTCAGCGCTTCAAAGGCTTCTTGGCATTTCTGGGTCCACTTGAACTCAACCTTGTTGCCTAGCAACGCTGTCATTGGTTTCGCAATCTTCGAAAACCCTTCAATGAATCGCCGATAATATCCGGCCATTCCAATGAAGCTCTTGATTCCTCGAGCATCCGTTGGCGCTTTCCAGTTCAGAATGTCTGCCACTTTCTTCGGATCCATAGTCAATCCTTCTTTGTTGATTATGTGACCCAAGAACAGGACTTCACTGATCCAGAACTCACACTTGCTCAACTTTGCATACTACTGGTGCTCTCGCAATCTCTGCAATACCATCCTCAAATGATCTGCATGCTCTTCCTCACTTTGAGAATAAATCAGAATGTCTTCAATGAATACCACCACAAACTTATCGAGATAATCCATAAATACACTGTTCATCAAGTTCATGAAGAACGCTGGTGCATTGGTCAAACCAAAAGACATCACTGTGAACTCATACAAACCATACTTGGTAATGAATGTCGTCTTCGGAATGTCCGAAGGTCGGATCCTGAGCTGATGATAACCTGACCTCAGATCAATCTTGGAGAACACACTGGCTCCTCTCAACTGGTCAAACAGATCTTCTATTCTGGGCAAAGGGTATTTGTTCTTGATCGTGACTTCATTCAAAGCTCGATAATCGATACACATCCTTTTGGTGCCATCTTTCTTCTTCACAAACAGGACAGGGGCGGCCCAAGGCGAGGTGCTTGGCCGGATGTAACCTTTCTCTGACAGCTCATCAATCTGCTTCTTAAGCTCAACCAACTCTGGTCCGGATATTCTGTAAGCTCTCTTAAAGATAGGGGCGATTCCAGGAAGAAGCTCTATGGCAAACTCAACTTTCCGCTCTGGTGGCATACCCGGTAAATCCTTTGGAAACACATTTGGGAACTCAGACACAACCTTGATACTCTCAATTGGGTCTGCTTCACTGCTATCGACAACCATCTGATAACAACTTCCTCTCTTCGGCTCAGGCGGGACTAACTCGGTCACCACTTCCTCTCCTAGTGGGGACACCAACTTGATTGTCCTTTTATCACAACTGATAACTGCCTGATACTTATTTAGCCAATTCATCCCTAGGATGACATCTATTCCCTGAGTACCCATTACTATAAGGTTAGCGGGAAACGCTATCCCCCTTATTTTCACACTTACATTCAAACATATGCTATCAGCTCGAATTCTACCACCGGCTGAGTCAATTTGAATGGGGGTTGACATGGTAGTAATTGGAAGATTATGTGCTTCTACCCATGATGCAGTAATGAAAGAATGCGTTGCTCCAATATCAAATAACACTTCTGCAATATGGGAGTCGACTGGGAACATACCTACTATCATGCCAGGGGTCTCCTGAACTGCTTCAGCCTCCAAGTGATTCAATCTTCCATGATTATAGCGCTGCTGAGGGCGGTTGCCTGCTCCAGGCTGGGACACATTCTGCTTTGCTGGGGCATTGGGGCCTGACTGCTGCTGGGCTGCTTTCTTCGGACATTGCATTACCCAATGGCCTTGCTCTCCGCAGTGGAAACATGCTCTGTTTCCAACCTGAGCTGGTGCTGCCTGATTGTTCCGCTGGTTTGCTGGGGTAGGAAGACGAGGTGTCTGCTGATTCTGCCTCGGAAACTGACCTCCTGACTGATTGCTCTGACGGTTCTGGTACTGGTGCTGAGGATACTGCCTTTGGAACTGCTGATGCTGCTGAGGTGGACGCTGGTTCTGTCTGAACTGCTGAGGTTGATTGCCTGAGAAACGAGGGCGGCTGTTGCTTCCAGGCTGGGGTCCACTGATCTTGCGCTTACGATCCTCCATCTCCTTACGCTTCCTTTCTGTCATGATTGCTCTGTCAATCAGGTGCTAGAATGTCGGGAAGGTATGATTCATCAGTTGGTACTGAAGAGGGTCAACCAAGCCTCTCAAGAAACGGTATTGTCGCTTGGTGTCGGTGTTGACATCTTCAGGAGCATAGCGAGACAGCTGCAGAAACCTGTCCCGGTACTCACTGACAGATGTTAACCCTTGCTTAAGGGCCAGGAACTCCTCCTTCTTCACTGTCATCAGACCTGCAGGCACATGGTACTGACGAAAGCTACCTCTGAACTCTTCCCAGGTGATGGCATCGGGGTTGGCATGGGTGGCGAGGTAAGACTCCCACCATGATTGGGCTGCTCCTCTCAACAGACGGGGACCATACAAGACTTTCTCCCTGTCATCACACTGAGCGGTATGCAACTCCCGCTCCACAGTGCGCAGCCAATCTTCAGCATCCATGGGGTCAGAAGAGTGAGCGAACGTTGGGGGATGACCTCTCATGAATTCAGCACGCTTGTCTCTGGGCATCTGAGGCATCTGAGGCTGGGGTGGTGCTTGCTGCTGTTGTTGCTGCTGCTGCTGCTGAATGGCGGCCAGAGTCTGACCGATGGCCTGAACTGCCTGAGTCTACATCAGAAACATCTGCTCGATCGACATCGGGGGCGGGGGTGGCAGGTGCTGCTGCTAGGGCACCTCATCCTGCGGAGCGGCTCGCTCCTGCTGAGCACGCCTTCCTCCTCTGCGCCTGTTCTCTGACATCTGCAGAACGCAACCACACATCAGAACTGATCTAGCAAATCTTGCAGCATAAGAAAAGAGTATAGAATTCTCCAACAGCACTGAACAGATGAGCATCTCCACTGATCTCCATCGCAGACCACACAGCTTCTCAGATAAAGAGGAAAGTAGAATAAAGGGTTTCCCAACTATATAACTAACTCCATTAACATAATAGGTAAGCCAAAATGCAGGGGATACCCACACTCTGGTGACAATCATTACAAAGATCCAAACCAAACATAGTTCATCATGACAAACATAAATGCACAGGATATAGCAAACTACCCTGTCTAACTAAGACTAACTAAGACCAAGATTAACGCTAAGACTGAAGCTTCTACGTATATATTTCGTATTACTTACAAGATCCAACTCTAACGAGCTATGGTTCTAGATTTATCTTGGTCTTGCAGTCGGGATTGCCATAAGACTGGTGTCCACGCCGAGGTGAGCGGTACGGGTGCTGAGTCCCGACGGGAGCGGGGGAACCATCATCCAAGTGACGACGTTCCGCGCGCTCAGCCCGCAGCAGGACGATCTCAGCACGAGCCCTACTCAGCTCGTCTAATGCATGGTCCAGCTCCGTGTTTAGCACGGCGGCTAGGTTGACTGTGCTGCTCAACCTAGGATTGTCCTCACCAGCAGGTGAAACAATCACGCCTCCTGTGCTGCCAGATGGACGGCGGGGGTAGTACTTCAGGTCGAGACCATCAGCTACCCCACCGAGAACCGAGCAGTAGTGCGAAAGCGCACGCCGTGCAGCATCCTGCATGGCTGCCTCAGCTGAGTCCCGCTCAGAGATAGAATAGTGCTCTGAGCAAGCCTCCGCGCCCTGGAGACTGTTCTCCGGACGGCGCACCAAGCAGGTCGCCTCCCAGCGGTCCGGGTAGACCCCGCGACTATGCTGGTAGACCACATAGCGATACTCGATGGACCAAGTACGCCGGTCAAGTGCCCGATGTAGCAGGGTGTCGAGCGCGTCGTGGAAGTGACACCCGCGAGCAGCGTCGCGAGTGATGGGTCGAGCAACCCATCCTTCCGGCTCATGGTCAGCAGGGAAGTCAGTGTCGTGGCTCGGGCTGTCGTCGCCATCTCCGTCGTCTGGGTCTCCTCCAGCAGCTACTCCAGAAGCTGGGGCGCCCAGTGGTGGTGCAGGGGGCGCCTCCAGAGGAAGCACAGGGGAGCAGCTCCTCACAGACTCTATCTCCTGCTGGAGCGAGAAGGAAGAGCCCTGCTGCTCCTGTCGTCGACGTTCCTGCTCCTCATGCAGGCGGTGGTGCAGTCTCTCCAAGTGGCTGGACTGTCCGGCCATGGGACGGCGAAGCAGACGCTCAGCAAGGCGGGAGGGTAAGAAGGGGATGACGGACTTTCGTGCAGTGTGTCTAAGACGAGCCATCTACAAAAGACACCGCAAGCAAAAGGGTGAGAACAGAATTAATATGACCAGCAAATAATGAATCATAAATAAATGAAGGATTAGAATAAAACATAATTTTCAGCAAGGTATAATATATAGTAGAACATAGGTTTGGTCGGTATGACCAACTTTTGAAGGGATATCAAAGTCAAGGCAGGGACAGAGGTCTATAATCCTTAGAACGACCATTCTACTCTAGGTTAGCGGTCCTACAGTCAGCACGGCTTTGATACCACTTATGTCACACCCGGTTTTTAGAAGGTAAACCGAATGCGAACCATGTACGTGCCAGGATCAGTTATTCACGTACACAGCAGTTACATAACATGGACATCATCACACAGTGCTCAAATAGTATTAAAAGGGAAACAATAGTCGATTACATCATACGTCTGAGACGTCCATATAGTCCTTACAATAAATCAAAGTGCGGAAAAGAAACGTAGATAACGCGGCCTTCACAGGCAGCCGACTGGGGGTTGCCGCTAACCCACGCTTAGAACTCGTCGTAGTCTTGGAACTCCTGGAAGTCTCCTTCCACAGCTTCATCTTCTCCTGAGCAGTGGTTGCAATGCTGACAACCTGGGGGGGGATTGGTGTGTAGAGCAAGGGTGAGTACACATCAACATACTCAGCAAGCATCCCGTTTGGTTGTAGTGGACTAGCTTTATGTGGGGATAAGTCAAGCAGTTGCTTTTAGTTGGTCAGGTTATTACTTACTAGTAGAAAGCCAGGTTTTAACATTAACCCAAGTTATTAGCCCAATGTATCCTTTCCAAACGGAAAGAATACCACTTACCAGCACCATAATCATAATTAGAACCATCAATCTCATTGCCACCTGTACCAAAATGTCTCTGATCAAGTATCACTAATCTCTGGAGCTCCCTTGGCCGCTCATAACCGCGAGCACGGCTGATATATCAGTTTCATAACACTCTGCAGAGGTTGTGCACTTTACCCATAAGCCGTGATTCCCTCTCTAGCCTGGGCTTGCAAGACCCTTATTCACTCCCAAGGTGAATGGCTAGGGATTCACTACGAAGCCTTTACAAAGATTCCCCGGGGCTGTAGCCACCCGTTAGGTTTCCTAAATGTACCACACTCCTCCCCAAGGGACAAATCAACCTTGGCAGAGCGAGCCGCATACACCGAGCCCCATTGACGGCACAACGGCTAAGTGATCTACACCCCGGTTCCTCTAATTATTCAGCTAAGGGCGTCCCATTCCACCCTCATGGTTGCACTGTTTTCCCGGGCGGTCATCCATTGAACAGGTCCTTACGGAGAGGCACTCGAGAAACCGCTCGAGTCCCCTTGAAGGTCACAAATATAATCATAAATAAGAAGGGAAAACAGCGTATCAGAGATAATCACATCATGTTCATTGATTAGAGTTGAGCAATAGCATCAGACTAAGCAGTAATAATCCGACCCAAATAGGTAAACAAGGACATGGATAACAAAAGCTAGTCGATCCTTAGGTATAAATGTGTAATGCGGGAGGTGAATTAAAGAATGAATAGGACAGCAATAGGTCAAAGGACACTTGCCTCCACCAACCGACTGCTGCTCAGGGGCTTCTCCTGCGAATTCCTCGGGCTCTTCGACCGGATCGTTCTCTATGCGAGCGCAAACATACATACATCCACATATTTAATACAAAAGAACAGTACACCATACAAGGGAACAAATAAAGTGAATATGCATCAAGTATGGCATTCGATATCGCATTCATTATGATTAGAAAGAAACGGGAAAGGGTCTCGCAGGGGGGGTTAAATCTTATGCACTAATGATTAGTTAAATTATGCACTCTAGTTCCTATTGGTTCTAACAAAAGAATTAGTTATATGCACTAATGGAAACCTAGTCATTTTTAGTTGATCAACATTGAACGAGATAAACAATTAACTATATATGAAATAACTAGCGTAACGAAATTCTAAATCAAGTTTCCTATTTCAATAACATGAACAATGATTAGCCTGCCTAAAATAAAATAAATAACAATGATAACAGAAAGTAAAATAAAATAAAAAAAATAAAAAAGGGGGGGGGGCGGTTGAACCGGCCAGGGGGCGGTTGAACCGGCCTGGGGCAGGGGCGGGTGGGCTGGGCGCGGGCGCGCAGGGGGCGGCCGAGCTGGGCGGCTGGGCCGGCCGAGCAGGGGCGCGCAGGGGGGCGGCCGAGCTGGGCGGCCACAGGGGCGGCCGAACCGGTAGGGCGCGGGTGCGGGGCGGCGGCGGCCGAGCCGACCAAGGGCAGCCGAGCTGGGCTGGGGCGGCCGGGCTGGCCAGGGCGGCTGGGCCGGCCGAGGGCAAGGGCGCGCAAGGGGGCGGCCGCGGCCGAACCGGCCGGGAGGGGGCGGCCGAGCTTGGCAGGGGCGGCCGAGCGGCGGCGGCCGAACCGGCAGGGGCGGCTGGGCCGGGGAGGGAGGGGAGAGGGGAGGGGAGAGCTCACCGGGGACGTGGACGGGCGAGCGACGACGGGGGGCGGCCGAACCGGGGTAGGGCGGCCGAGCTGGGGGTAGGGGGCGGCGGCGGCTAGGGTGGGGAGAGGGAGAATGGGAGGGAGAGAGAGGGAGTTGGGGGGAAAAGGGGGGGGGGGGCGGCTGGGCCGGCTAGGCCCAAGAGGGGGCGCGCGCGGGGGGGGGGGGGCGGCTGGGCCGGCCAGGAGCAGCCCACGGCGCGGGAGAGAGAAAAGGGAGGAGAGAGAGAAAGAAAAAGAAGAAGAAAGAAAAGGTTTCTTCTCATTTTCGGAATCCGATCTTCCTAGATGAATGCACTTACATTTTCAAGCAATCAAAGAATGCATAGTTCAGCATGGTGCATCAAACAATATAAAGCAATTTAGGGTTTTTCTTTACACGGGAATTCCAAACCGAATCCCGCTAGCTTTGGAAAAGGTCAAGGTCTAGCGAGGGGAAAAAGAAAAAGAAAAGGTAACGCCCGAATTTGGCGAGTGAAGAAAAGAAAAAAATTCAACTGCAAAATTCGGGGCGTTACATGGCCCCATTAAAAACCTTTCTCCCCCTTTGGAAAGGAAAAGGGTGCCACGAAAAATAATATAAAAAATTACATCAAGCTAAACATAATATCGTCGAAGCTCATCCACATTCCATGATCTAGGAATGTCGTTGCCGTCCATATCCTTCAATCTGTAGGAACCGGGTCTTGACGAAGATACTACCAAAAAGGGACCTTCCCACTTCAGCTGTAATTTGCCTGCTGTCTCAGGGTTGGCTATTCTTCGAAGTACCAAGTGTCCTGGTTCAATGTTCTTCAGCTTGACTTTTCTGTCACGCCATTTTATTGTTTCAGCTTGATATTTATTGATGTTTTCCACAGCTTGAAGCCTGATCCCTTCAATAGCATCTTTTTCTACAGAGCAATCAGCTTCGTCTTTGCCCTCTGCCGAAGCTACTATCCTTATTGATCCTGCTTTGGCCTCTTCTGGGGTTATTGCTTCGTCACCGAACAATAGTTTAAAGGGCGTAAAACCTGTTGACCTTGACATGGTTGTATTATGGCTCCATACCACTTTGATTGACTCGTCAGGCCATTTTCCCCTGGGCTGATTGAAAATTGACTTCATTATTCCTGTCATTATGATCCCATTAGCTCTTTCGACAAGTCCATTTGACTCTGGGTGTCGAACTGATGCAAAATGGATCTTCATGCCAATTCGATCGCAAAATTCTCTGAAGGCTTCAGAATCAAACTGTGTCCCATTGTCCACAGTAATGGCCTTCGGCACTCCGAGGCGACAAACAATATTCTGCCAGAAAAACTTTTGAATAGTAAATGAAGTTATTATGGCTAAGGGCTTTGCCTCAATCCATTTGGAAAAATACTCCACTGCCACTACCACATATTTTAAATTCCCCTGTGCTGGTGGTAATGGGCCTAGCAAATCAAGGCCCCACCTTTGCAACGGCCAAGTGGGTTGTATTAATTGAGTTAAAGACGAAGGTTGTTTTTGATCTCTTGCACATTTCTGACAGCCTTCGCATTTCTGGACTATATCCGCTGCATCTGAAGCTGCCTTTGGCCAATAAAATCCTTGGCGAAAAACTTTCCCGAGCAAGGGCCTAGATCCAATGTGAGAACCACACAAGCCTGCATGTATTTCCTTCATTAATTCTATACCTTCAGATCTGGATAGACACTTGAGCAATGGGGAACAGACCCCATGCTTGTATAACTCCCCTTCTATTATGACATATGGTCGAGCTCTTGCTTCTATTCTCCTGTTATAAGCTTTGTCGTCTGAAAGAAAATTACCCTGAAGAAAAGAGACGATCTCTGTTCTCCAATCCTCGCTATAAACAGGGGATATATTAAGGATTGCTCTTTCAAGAAGCTCGACCGAAGGTGCTTTTATTGTTTCGAAAAATACTTCCGAAGGTATAGGCAGCCCCTGGGCTGCTGACTTGGCCAATAGATCAGCGTATTCATTTTCTCCACGAGGAATATTTTTGACAGAGAAACCTTCGAAGGAAGCCTCAATCCTTCGGACTGTATCTAGATACTTTTCAAGCTTCGGGTCTCTTGCTTTATAGCTCTTGTCAACATGACCAGATATAACTTGAGAATCAGTTTTAAGAATGGCCCTTCTGATTCCCATTGCCTTTAACTTCCGAAGACCCAAGAGCAGAGCTTCATATTCAGCGATATTATTTGTGCAACTAAAATCAAGCCTTGCCGCATAACAAATTTTAACTTTGGAAGGTGAAACCAACACAGCAGCCGCTCCTGCTCCGAAGGTTCCCCAAGACCCATCGCAAAACACTGTCCATGCTTCGGCATCTTTATTTGTTTCTTCCTCCTGAGCCCCTGGCGTCCAGTCAGCAATGAAGTCTGCTAACGCCTGGGACTGAATCGAGGATCTATGAACATAATCAATACAAAATTCATTGAGTTCTGCAGCCCATTTTCCAATCCTTCCAGTAGCTTCTTGGTTTCTCATAATATCCTTCAGAGGTTGTGAAGAAGGAACAATTATGTTGTAAGCTTGAAAATAATGCCGAAGCTTCCTGGAGGCCATCAAAACAGCATACAGTACCTTCTCCAATTCTGTATAATTTTCCTTCGACAAACTAAGAACCTCAGATACGAAATATATTGGGGCCTGCCTCTTAACTTGGCCTTCAAGCTTTTCCTGGACAAGTCCTGCACTTACCGCTGAGTGCGAAGCTGCCACATATAATAACAAAGGAGCCCCTGGCGTTGGTGGAGTTAATGTTGTTAGATCTATCAAATATTGCTTCAACTCTTCGAAGGCTTTCTGCTGGATTGGTCCCCATTGAAAGACTTCGGCTGACTTCAGCACTTCGAAAAATGGTAAGTTTCTCTCTGCTGATCTGGATATGAATCTGTTGAGAGACGCCAGCCTTCCCGTCAATCTTTGAGCCCCCTTTTTTGTACTTGGTGGTTCCATTCAAAGTATAGCTTCGATTTTGCTTGGATTAGCCTCAATTCCCTTTGTTGAAACTAGGCAACCAAGAAATTTCCCCTTCTTTACTCCGAAGACACATTTTTCTGGATTCAGCTTTAAACCAGCCTGTCTAAAATTAGCGAAGGTCTCCTATAAATCAGCAATGTGGTTATCTTGCTTCATGCTTTTTACAATGATGTCATCAACATAAGTTAGTACATTCCTGCCTATCTGAGAGTGGAGAACCTTCGCTGTCATTCTGCTGAAGCTTCCTCCAGCATTTTTAAGCCCCTCAGGCATCCGAAGGTAGCAATATGTCCCGCTAGGGGTTATGAAGCTGGTTTTCGGTTCATCCTCCTTCTTCATCCAGATTTGATGATAGCCTGAATAGCAATCCAGCAAACTCATAAGCTCTGATGAAGCTGCTGCATCGACTAAGGAATCTATCCTTGGCAATGGAAACTCGTCCTTCGGACAAGCCTTATTGAGGTCAGTAAAATCAATACACATTCTCCATTTACCATTGGCCTTCTTCACCATAACAGTATTAGCCAACCATTCTGGGTATTTTACCTCTCTAATAACTCCGGCATGAGAAGTCTTTTCACTTCATTCCGAGCACCTTCGGCCTTGTCATCAGACATCTTCCGAAGCCTCTGCTTTCTGGGTCTAAAGGATGGATCGACATTGAGCGAATGCTCAATAACATCCCTGTTAACTCCACAAAGATCATTAGCTGACCAGGCAAAAACATCTTTATTGTTGAACAGAAACCTTATCAAGGTTTTTTCCTGCTCTTCAGACAATTGAGATCCCAATAGCACCTTCTGATCTGCTATATCCTCACATAAGAGCTTGGGCTTCGGCTGGTCAACTGAAGCAGCTTTTTCCCTTCTGAACTTGTATTGCTCACAAGCCTCAGCTCCATCTATGTTATGGATTGCTTTTGAATCTGTCCAATTTCCTTCGGCCCTTCTGGCAGCTTCCTGACCTCCATGAATAGCAATAGGCCCTTGGTCCGAAGGTATCTTCATGCAGAGGTAAGCTAGGTGAAGAATTGCTTCGAAGGCATTAAGAGTACTGCGACCAATGATAGCATTTTAAGGATACTCCATGTCAACAATATCAAACACAATTTGCTTAGTCCTTGTGTTGTTAACAAATCCGAAGGTTACTGGCATGGTAATCTTCCCAAGTAGCATCATGGATCTTGTCTTCGGGCTCTTGCATTTGTCTGAAAGCTTTAGCAAATATAATATCAGCTGCGCTGCCTGTGTCAACCAAAACATTATGGACCAGAAATCCTTTGATCACACAAGAGATAACCATAGCATCATTGTGTGGGTAATCCTTGAGTTGAAGATCCTCTTCAGAGAAGGTAATTGGAATGTGAGACCATCTTGACTTGATGAAGGGTCCTTGCACCCCAACATGCTGTACCCTTCTGTATGCTTCCTTCTTCTGCTTTTTGTTGGCTGGCTCTAAGAATGAACCACCTGTTATTGGGAGTAGCAGCTTCGGGGCCGAAGCAGCTTCAGCTTGATCGTTGAACGAAGCCATCAGCTCAAAAAAGTGGAAGTGTGTTGACCGGAGGTGGGCGCCAATGTTGGGGACTTGTTCTCAAATGCTATGAATTAAGAACAAGGCAACATAAAATATTAAATATTAAGACTCTTCGTCCGCCGAAACATTATCTCCGTAAGGATTTAATGAACTTCGGACGAAGGTCACAAACGTAACATTACGAAAGTTTCACCTTCGTAATTAAACTTGTAAAGATAATTCAAAGTCAATTACTAAAGATAAATACATTAAAAATAGGTGACATCATTCACGTATCTTATTATACAAATTTAAGATATTTGAATACGATGTTTAGGTACATTTATACCTTTGCCTTGACAAAGGATGATTCCCGAACGATGCGTCAGCAATTACAGGAATGCGTGAACAGTAAAGGAATACTGTTCACTATTTATAGACACAGGACACAGCCTGTGAACAATTACAATCATACCCCTCATAAAAGTTTACAACATCGACTCAAACTCTTATGGACTAAAAGGTCATTCTATCTTTAAGTCGGTTTGTAACTCCGAAGCTTCATGGGCGACACCCTTCGGCATTACGTACAGACAGCTTCAACCGAAACTGTTTCTTCCTTCAGGACCTTCGGCGACGAAGCATGGTCCCAACAGACGGTGTGTAAGAACCTTTACCTTTTTCCTCTTCAGCGCTGGCTCACTAAGAGCGGATGAGGCAGCTTCCTTCGTAGACACCGTATCTTTCCTTTTTTGACCCCGTGTTGGGTAACGGTAGTCAGGATACACGAACCCAATGGCATCAAATACTCGATTGAGCCTTTTCTTCTTCCGGCCTCCGAAGGCTGCGGATAGTGCAGTATCTTCTGCCTTTGAGTATGGTCAAAGCAACTCATCGCTTACGGCCTCAATACTTTTCAGCCAGTCGTCATCTGGCTCGACGAACTTATCTCCATATTTGAAGGTGAATTTTAGCCTAACTAGTCCACCTTCGTTAGGTTCGCTGACGGTTTCCTTTGGCATTTCCCACTTATCTGCAAGTGGCCATACTCTGAAGGCAATGTGTTCTTGGATCAAATCCCTTGTCCCGATGAAAGAGCAAACTACTCCAAAGGCTCTCCGGCATTCTTCGGCTGCTTCGTCAATTTCCACCTTTGGTTTCCGAAGGCCGAAGCGCTGCCAGATAGGGCGCATAATGATACCTTTAATGTCTTCTCGCGTTTTCAAGTCATTTTTCACATAGAACCATTCCTTCATCCAGTCCCCAGGCCATGTTTTCCAAAAAGTTGGCACAGGACAACTTGACCCAGAGTGGGCACCGAAGCTATAACAGCCAAAATTGTTGTGATATTGCTCCTTACCCCATGGTTTCGTCTCATACAATAACTCATGCATATTGCAGAAACTTTTTGCATTTGGTTCCAAACCTTGGCTCTTCACGGCCCACACGAAGATTCCCATCCTTATGATTGCTTCAGGAGTAATTTGATGAAGGTAGATTTCAAATATCTTCAAAACTTCTACCATGAAACTGCTCAAAGGAAACCGAAGTCCAGCCTTAAAGAAGCTTTCGAATATCACGAGTTCATTTTCCTCAGGAGTCGGACAAGTTTTCTCTCCTTTGTCAGCCCTTACAATAGATAAATCTCGAAAGTATCTGCCCCTCATATTGACAAGATGGCTTTGTTTAATGCTTGATTTTCCAAAAACTGCATGGCTTGGTCACCAAGGTCGATCTTCAGAATCTTCACCGCCACTTTCCACATCATAGCTGTCACTATCACCAGTGTCTTCAGACAAACCCTCTAAAATCTCCCTAGTAATCTTCTTTGTATTTGTCTATGCTATTGATTCAAGGAAGCCGAGATTCATCTCTTCGGAAAGGCTTAGCTTCGACTCAGCGATAGTTTTCTTGTCTTCGGACATCTTCGAAAATGCAAATGCTAGGAAAGTGCTCTCAAAGACGAAGCTTAAAAATGTAAAAAGGCAGGCAAGCGTTGGTGTGCAAAGAGCTAAAAATTAGGAAGGCAGGAGCCGGCGGCAAGAAAGCGTGCTAAATGTGCTGGCGGTGCGTTCTTATTTATACGCCCAGTACGTTGCAAGTGGTAGGGCCCCACTTGTCATTGACTGTTGCTATTTTAGCAAAGGGAAGGTGTTTTTTCGGACCTTCGGCTTAAGGCCTTCGTCCATATCGCAATCTGAATTTATTATTCTAGCAAATTAATATTGCGAGGGGCTACTGTGGGGGGCCTTCGGCTTCCGAAGGTCCTCAAAAACATGATTTGATAATGTTTTCCAAGTGAAATATGTGAACAGGTATCTTCAGATTCGGATCATGAGCATACAGAGCATGGTTAGGACGAAGCCTGAGCGAGACGAAAGGTGATTATGACGAAGGACAAGGTGATCACGAAGCTGTGCACAGGAAAGCTTCGGCGTGACAGTAGAAAAGGGGAACCGACTTAAAGATGAAAAGGCAAATTAGACCTCGAAGAATTACTATAGCATTATTAGCAAATATAAAGGTCATGAATGTAATTTTACATGGGCTGCGTCCCTTGCCTATAAATAGATGAACAGTACTCCCGTACTGTTCACATTGACTTGGCATTTGCTCTCACGTCACGCTTGTACTCTTGCTTTTCTTCGAGCCAAAGGTACATTCATAACCTGTCATTGTAAATACAGCAACGCAGATTAAAATGAGTTAATAACAACATTTAAAGTGTTTATATTACTTTTCCATATCTTGCGTATGAACCCTTCTTCATCATTTATTGTGCTTACGAAGGTTTGCCCTTCATAACCTTCGTCCGGAATTTATTATATCCGAAGGGAGATAATGCTTCGAAGGACGAAGGTCTTTGACATTTAACACTTTTCATGTTGCCTTGTTCTTAACTCTTATATTTGCCTTTAAATTGAGTGATCTGATGATGGACTTTTGATTCTAGAACACTTGGTCTCTGGAACTCTAGAGATTGTTTCGCGTACATTTGTTCCCAACTGTTGAATATTTCTCTTTGTATTTAGTTATTCATACTTTCATGGTAATTTATACACTTTGTAATTTTTGTCTAATTTATGGTTGTTACCAATTTGATCCCTCAACTTTTCTTCTTGTCTCATTTTATCTTATGAGCTTCAAATGACCAATTTTATCAGCAATACTGAACCTGTCTTTTCAAGTGAAAATGTCATATCATCTAGACAATAATTTATAAAACTGTGCAAAATATATTGTTTAGCATTTTTCAGGACTCTTTCATGCATTTTACCTTCTCCTTTTTTGTGTGTATATTTTTGTGACTGTAGAACACCTTGATATCCTTAGCTTTATATACATCTTTGGTATCTCCAGGAGCATGCTTTATTTTTATTTCATCCATGTTTTTGTTGAGGCTACTTTGGCCATATTAGAAAATATGACAGTAACACTAATTGGTATCTTTTTAGCGGGCAACAAAATATAAAGCTACCCAACCAAGTGCAATTTATCTTTTCAAGGAGATGCATTGTAGTAAGAAGAAAAGATTTAGTGAAACTATTCAGAAAGCTATTGTAAGTATCTATTTATCTTTTTGCTTTTACTTTCTAACTTGAGTTACACTATACTAAGTTTTAATCTTGATGCTAGGATGATATGGTAGCAACGGTTGCAACACCGGATGAAGATGGACAATTGGTGATGTCTTCTACACAATTTGTTTCTCATGTCTTGCCGAGCTCAAGTTAATTTATTTACAATGTTGTCCTTCAAAACTCCTTCAAGACAAGCTCTGTTTCAGTAAAGGTGCAAGAGCTCCAATCTCAACTGTAGACTGAGAGCCAAGAAAAAGATGGACTTAGGCAAGAAATCAAAACCTTGAAGGCTATGCTACAAGAATATGTGGCCACCAAGATTTAAAGACATCGATAGCAGAAAATAATAGCCTTCTTCGTCAGATACTAAGAATCAATCAGGGCCAGATGGCTTCTCCCTCTTTTTTATTCCTTATACTTGTTATCTACTTGGTCTGATCATATTGCTACTATAGTAGTTATGCTCAATTGAAACTTGTGGTGGTTGAACCTGTTTTACTTATTTTTCGATTGAAGTTATAGTACATTTAAACATGTTTGATGCTTAATACTTATGTTGAATGCTTTATCCTTTAAATATACGTGGGTTCTAGAAAAAGTTGTGTACACATGTTTTGGCTTGTCATGGCACCCATCATGTTAATTGCCATGTCATCATGCTTTATGATGAAAATATTCGTCACAATTTGTTTAACACGTCAGTTGTTATGTCACCTGTCATCTCATCCCACTTGTGACAAAATTAATCGTCACATTTTTGCCATGTCAGTTGCCATGTCAGTCGATTTATGATGAATATATTTATCATAAAATTGCCACGTGGCAATGCTCCAATACTACATTGTGACATTTTTACCTCGTTTATGACGATTTAGAGTGTCATAGATTTTATGACGAATATATTTTTGTCACTACATTTATGACGTATTTTTATCTTTCGTCACAAAAGATCATTTAACACGCACCTTCTGTGACAATGATCTTTTCGTCATGAAGTCGTCACAATAATGAAGACTATGACAAAAAACCTTCTATTTGTGACGTAATGAGAATGTCATAGAAGGCTATATGTGTTGTAGTGACCATTTGTTTTCAGCATATTATTAAGTATTACATGAGCTTTGTCAACAGAAAAGCTTCGATATAGATCGGTGGAAGTACGACGGAGCAAGCTTCGTCAAGATGAAGCAGGTAGGAGACGTAAGAAGAAGGTGTTGTTCAAGCTGTTAAGTGCAAATGACATTACTGTCCTCATGACATTTGTAAACCTTGTACGTAATTTTTGAGGGTATGTATGTAATATCGTATGAAGCTGTACGATTGCCTATAAATAGATGAACAGTACTCCCGTACTATTCACGCTGGATTGTAATTGCATTCACATCATTGCCTTCAAACAAGCCGAAGGTACCAATGTAATATGAACTTTGATATTATTAATACATTCAGTACAAAATGTGATATTGCATTGGTAACTATGTTTTTATATCTATGATTGATGAAGACCTGTTCTTCAAAACCTTCGTTCAAGATTTGTTATACCTGAATGAGAATAATGCTTCAAAGGATGTAGGTCCTTAACGTTTAACAAATATTGAAAGTCACCTAGAGGGGGGGTGAATAGGCGAAACCTATAATTTATAAACTTAAACACACACTAAGGCCGGGGTTAGCATTAGAATTAAATCCGAATGCAGAAGATTGTTTCTCTTTCTATGAGTTGCTCAATTAATGCGGATGAAGTTTGGGAGCAAACTCAAATCAATATTAGCAAGGAAACTGTAGAGAGAGGAAAAAGGGAAAACAAATCAAATGGAAATCAACACAAATGGACACGGTGATTTGTTTTACCGACGTTCGGTTCCAAAGAACCTAGTTCCCGTTGAGGAGGCCACAAAGGCTAGGTCTATTCCAACCCTTTCCCTCTCTCAAGCGATCACTTAGACCGGATGAGCCTTCTCCTTAATTAATTTGGTCACTAAGACCCCGCAAGGACCACCACACACTTAGGTGTCTCTTGCTAGCTGTACAAAGCACTTAGAGAATAAGAATGGGAAGGAGAAAGCAATCCAAGCAACAAAAGAACACAAGTGATCCTCTCTCATGTCTCTAAGCAATAGAGATGAATTTGTGGCTTGGTGTGGATTGAATGCTTTGGATGTGTCTTTGGAGTGGTTGTCTTTGCTCTTGCAATGAATGTGATGTTCAGAATACTTGGATGCCATTGAAGGAGGTGGTTGGGGGGTATTTATAGCCTCCAACCACTTCCTAGCCTTCGGTTGAGTTTGCTGGCGATGGGCACACCGGACAGTCCGGTGACGCACCAGACAGTCAGTGTTCACTGTCCGGTGCACGCCATGTCAGCACGCCCGTTGGGGTTTGGAGCGAGTTGACCGTTGGAGCCTTTGTCCTATAGTCACACCAGACAGTCCGGTGTCACACCGGACATGTCTGGTGCACTCTGACTTCTCTGCTCTAACTCTGCCACGCACTGTTGAGAGCACCTAGAGGGGGGGGGGTGAATAGGTGATCCTGTGAAACTTGAAAACTTAAGCCACAAAACTTGGTTAATCGTTAGCACAATAATTGCCAAGTGGCTAGAGAGGAATCCTCAACAAAACACAATAACCAACAAGGATCAATCACAGAGATGGCACGGTGGTTATCCCGTGGTTCGGCCAAGACCAACGCTTGCCTACTCCACGTTGTGGCGTCCCAACGGACGAGGGTTGCAATCAACCCCTCTCAAGCGGTCCAAAGACCCACTTGAATACCACGGTGTTTTGCTTGCTTTTTCTCAATCCCGTTTGCGAGGAATCTCTACAACTTGGAGCCTCTCGCCCTTACACTTGAAATTCACAAAGAACACGGAGCAAGGGAGGGATTAGCAACGCACACAAGACACAAGAATCAGAGTGTCAACACGCACACAAGTCGCAACAAGAGCTTGCAACACAACTCAATGAGTTCACAACTCCACTAGAGCTCTATATGCTATCACAATGAAAAGAATGCGCGAAATCGATGTCTTGGTGCTTAGGAATGTTGTAGGAATGCTTGGTGTACTCCTCCATGCGCCTAGGGGTCCCTTTTATAGCCCCAAGGCAGCTAGGAGCCGTTGAGAGCAATCTAGAAAGGCTGATCTTGCCTTCTGTCGACTGGTGCACCGGACAGTCTGGTGCACACCGGACACTGTCCGGTGCCCGGTTTCCTTCCATAAATGGCACAGTCGACCGTTGGCAGACTGAGAGCCGTTGGCGCACCGGACATGTCCGGTGCACACCGGACAGACCGGTGCCCCCTTCTAGACATTGGCTCGGCCACGTGTCCCGCGCAGATCGCGCGGCCGACCGTTGGCTCACCGGACAGTCCGGTGCACACCGGACAGTCCGGTGAATTATAGCCGTACGTCGACGATGAATTCCCGAGAGCGACGAGTTCGCCTGTGAACGGCCCACCGGACAGTCCGGTGCACCACCGGACAGTCCGGTGAATTATAGCCATACACCGCCGTCGAAGTCCCGAGAGCAGCCACTTTGCTCGAGCCAGCCTGGCGCACCGGACAGTCCGGTGCACCACCGGACAGTCCGGTGCTCCCAGACTGAGCAGTTCTTGGCTGCTCGAGCCAAGACATTTCCAATTGGATTTTTCCTGTTTCCAGCACTTAGACACAATACATTAGTCCATAAAACAATGTACTAAGTCTGAGAAACATACCTTAATCCTTGATTTGTACTTTGTCCACCTTTTTACACTTAGGCACTTGTGTTGGTCACTAAATCACCAAAATACTTAGAAATGGCCCAAGGGCACATTTCCCTTTCAATCTCCCCCTTTTTGGTGATTTATGCCAACACAACATAAAGCAAGTAGAACAAGTACAAAATCACTTCAAATAAGAACTCAAATTATTTTGATTCAAATTTGACATATATGGATCACTCTATGCCACCACTTGGTTTGTTTTTGCAAATCAAACTCAAATTCCTATCTCTAAGTCAAAACCACTTGTAGAGACATAAAGAGAGGTTTTCCAAAGAAATTTGATCAAGGATTTCAAAAACTCCCCCTTTTTCCCATAATCAACACTTCTCCCCACAAGAGGCCAACTTTTGACATAAGAGACAATAAAAGAGTTTTGACAAACCAAAAGCTCTAATCTACTATTTTCAAAATTTCTCAAGTGGTAGCTGATCCATCTATTGCTTTGGCCTTTATTTTCTCCCCCTTTGGCATCAAGCACCAAAACGGGATCAATCTTGGCCCTTTAAACCCCATTGCCTCACCAAAATCTTCAAATAAGAGTACAAAGGCAATAAGAGTATAAAGATGAACTTGGAAAAGTTACACTTTTCATCGGAGTGCAGTGGAAGTCTTGCATGGTCCAAGTCCTCCCTTTCCCTTTCAATCCTCTTTTGTGACTAAAACAACCAAACTCAAGTACATGGTTAGTCTCAAAGGGTCAAGTTGTAGCACAACTCCCCCTAAAAATGTGCATCACTTGCAAAAAGGACTTGTGAGGTCCAGGGAGTGTTTGTACAACTTGAGCACCACAATAAGCAACAATATGCAGAATGAACATGATCAAAGGCATAAACACATGTATGCTATAATTCAATCCAAGTTCCGCGAATCTAGGACATTTAGCTCACTACGCAGCCTGCAAAAGGTCTTTTCATCTAAAGGCTTAGTGAAGATATCGGCTAGCTGGTTCTCGGTGCTAACATGAAACACTTCGATATCTCCCTTTTGCTAGTGGTCTCTCAAAAGTGATGCCGGATGTCAATGTGCTTTGTGCGGCTGTGCTCAACAGGATTTTCCGCTATTCGGATAGCACTCTCATTGTCACATAGGAGTGGGACTTTGCTCAGATTGTAGCCAAAGTCCCGGAGGGTTTGCCTCATCCAAAGTAGTTGCGCGCAACACTGTCCTGCGGCAACGTACTCGACCTCAGCGGTGGATAGGGCAACGGAGGTTTGTTTCTTAGAGTTCCATGACACCAGGGACCTTCCTAAGACTTGGCACGTCCCTGATGTATTCTTCCTATCGACCTTACATCCAGCATAGTCGGAATCTGAGTACCCAATCAAGTCAAAGTTAGACCCCTTTGGATACCAGATCCCGAAGCAAGGCGTAGCGACTAAATATCTAAGAATTCGCTTCACAGCCACTAAGTGACACTCCTTAGGATCGGATTGAAATCTAGCACACATGCATACGCTAAGCATAATATCCAGTCTACTAGCACACAAATAAAGCAAAGAACCTATCATGGACCGGTATGCTTTTTGATCAACGGACTTACCTCCTTTGTTGAGGTCGGTGTGTCCGTCAGTTCCCATCGGCGTCTTTGCGGGCTTGGCATCCTTCATCCCAAACCGCTTTAGCAAGTCTTGCGTGTACTTTGTTTGGGAGATGAAGGTGCCGTCCTTGAGTTGCTTCACTTGGAACCCAAGGAAGTAGTTCAACTCGCCCATCATCGACATCTCGAATTTCTGCGTCATCACCCTGCTAAACTCTTCACAAGACTTTTGGTTAGTAGAACCAAATATTATGTCATCGACATAAATTTGGCACACAAAAAGATCACCGTCGCAAGTCTTAGTGAAAAGAGTTGGATCGGCTTTCCCAACCTTGAAAGCATTAGCAATTAAAAAGTCTCTAAGGCATTCATACCATGCTCTTGGGGCTTGCTTAAGTCCATAGAGCGCCTTAGAGAGCTTACACACGTGGTCGGGGTACCGTTCATCCTCAAAGCCAGGGGGTTGCTCCACGTACACCTCCTCCTTGATCGGCCCGTTGAGGAAAGCGCTCTTCACATCCATTTGGTATAACCTGAAAGAATGGTGGGCGGCATATGCTAGCAAGATACGAATTGATTCTAGCCTAGCCACAGGAGCAAAAGTCTCCTCAGAGTCCAAACCTGCGACTTGGGCATAACCTTTTGCCACAAGTCGAGCCTTGTTCCTCGTCACCACCCCGTGCTCGTCCTGTTTGTTGCGGAACACCCACTTGGTTCCCACAACGTTTTGCTTGGGACGAGGCACCAGTGTCCAAACTTCATTGCGCTTGAAGTTGTTGAGTTCCTCCTGCATGGCCAACACCTAGTCCGGATCTAGCAAGGCCTCTTCTACCCTGAAAGGCTCAATAGAAGAGACTAAAGAGTAATGCTCACAAAAATTAACTAATCTTGAACGAGTAGTTACTCCCTTGCTAATATCACCCAATATTTGGTCGATGGGATGATCCCTTTGGATCGTCGCTCGAACTTGGGTTGGAGGTGCCTGAGGTGCTTCTTCCTCTTCAACTTGATCATCCTGTGCTCCCCCTTGATCATGTGCCTCCACTTGAGGTACCTGTTCGTCATCTTGAGTTGGGGGATGCACCATAGTTGAGGAAGACGGTTGATCTTGCTCCAACTGTTCCTGAGGCCGTACATCTCCAATCGCCATGGTGCGTAACGCGGCCGTTGGAACGTCTTCTTCATCTACTTCATCAAGATCAACAACTTGCTCTCTTGGAGAGCCATTAGTCTCATCAAATACAACGTCGCTAGAGACTTCAACCAAACCCGATGATTTGTTGAAGACCCTATACGCCTTTGTATTTGAATCATAACCTAATAAAAACCCTTCTACGACTTTGGGAGCAAATTTGGAATTCCTACCCTTCTTCACTAGAATGTAGCATTTACTCCCAAATACACGAAAGTACGATACATTGGGTTTGTTACCAGTTAGCAGCTCGTATGAGGTCTTCTTGAGGAGGCGGTGAAGGTAGACCCTGTTGATGGCGTGGCAAGCCGTGTTCACGGCTTCCGACCAAAAGCACTCGGGGGTCTTGAACTCTCCAAGCATAGTCCTCGCCATATCTATGAGCGTCCTGTTCTTCCTCTCTACCACACCATTTTGCTGAGGTGTGTAGGGAGCGGAGAACTCGTGCTTGATCCCCTCCTCCTCAAGGAACTCCTCCACTTGAAGATTCTTGAATTCGGACCCGTTGTCGCTCCTTATCTTCTTCACCTTGAGCTCAAACTCATTTTGAGCTCTCCTGAGGAAGCGCTTGAGGGTCCCTTGGGTTTCAGACTTATCCTGCAAAAAGAACACCCAAGTGAAGCAGGAAAAGTCATCAACAATAACTAGACCATACTTACTTCCTCCTATGCTCAGATAGGCGACGGGTCCGAAGAGGTCCATATGCAGCAGCTCCAGAGGTCTTGAAGTCGTCATCACATTCTTGCTGTGATGTGCTCCTCCCACCTGTTTTCCTGGTTGACAAGCTGCACAAGGTCTATCTTTTTCGAAATGTACATTGGTTAGACCTATCACGTGTTCTCCCTTAAGAAGCTTGTGGAGGTTCTTCATCCCCACATGTGCTAAGCGGCGATGCCACAACCAGCCCATGCAAGTCTTAGCCATTAAGCATGCATCTAGACCGGCCTCTTCTTTTGCAAAATCAACTAAGTAAAGTTTGCCGTCTAGTACACCCTTAAAAGCTAGTGAACCATCACATCTTCTAAAGACAGACACATCTACATTTGTAAATAAACAATTATATCCCATATTACATAATTGACTAACATATAGTAAATTATATCCAAGACTCTCCACTAAAAACACATTAGAGATAGAATGCTCATTTGATATTGCAATCTTGCCTAAACCTTTCACCTTGCCTTGGTTCCCATCACCGAATATGATTGAATCTTGGGAATCCTTATTCTTGACGTAGGAGGTGAACATCTTCTTCTCCCCCGTCATATGGTTTGCGCATCCGCTGTCGATAATCCAGCTTGAACCCCCGGATGCATAAACCTGCAAGGCAAATTTAGGCTTGGGTCTTAGGTACCCAACTCTTGTTGGGTCCTACAAGGTTAGTCACAATTTCCTTAGGGACCCAAATGCAAGTTTTATCACCCTTGCATTTTGCCCCTAATTTCCTAGCAACTATCTTCCTATCCTTTCTACAAATAGCAAAGGAAGCATTCAAAGCATGATAAATTGTAGAGGGACCATTCATAACTTTCCTAGAAGCATGAACAAAATTTTTTCTAGGCACATGATGAACATTTTTCCTAGGCATATCTCTACCATGCATATAGGAAGAACTAAGAGCAAACATAGCATACGAGTCATGTGAATCAAAAGCATTGCAACTCCTATGAGACTGTCTTCTATCGTTGTACATAAAAGCATGGTTCTTTTTAGTGCTACTTGCCATAGGGGCCTTCCCTTTCTCCTTGGTGGAGATGGGAGCCTTATGGCTTGTTAAGTCCTTGGCTTCCCTCTTGAAGCCAAGTCCATCCTTAATTGAGGGGTGTCTACCAATCGTGTAGGCATCCCTTGCAAATTTTAGCTTATCGAAATCACTTTTGCTAGTCTTAAGTTGGGCATTAAGACTAGCTACTTCATCATTCAATCTCGAAATTGAAACTAGGTGTCCACTACAGGCATCAATATCAAAATCCTTACACCTAGTGCAAATCATAACGTGTTCTACACAAGAATTAGATTTATTTGCTACTTCTAATTTAGCATTTAAATCATTGTTAACACCATGTAAAGTAGAAATGGTTTCATGACAAGTAGATAGTTCATAAGAAAGCATTTCATTTCTTTTAACTTCTAAGGCATAGGATTTTTGTGCCTCTACAAATTTATCATGTTCATCATACAACAAATCCTCTTGCTTTTCTAAAAGCCTATCCTTTTCATTCAAGGCATCAATCAATTCATTGATTTTATCAATTTTATTTCTATCTAGGCCTTTAAATAGACATGAATAATCTATTTCATCCTCATCACTAGATTCGTCCTCACTTGAAGAAGCATAAGTAGAGTCTCGAGTACATACCTTCTTCTCCCTTGCCATAAGGCATGTGTGACGCTCGTTGGGGAAGAGGGATGACTTGTTGAAGGCGGTGGCGACGAGTCCTTCATTGTCGGAGTCGGACGAGGAGCAGTCCGAATCCCACTCCTTGCCAAGATGAGCCTCGCCCTTTGCCTTCTTATAATTCTTCTTCTTCTCCCTCTTGTACCCTTGGTCCTGATCACTATCATTGTCGGGACAGTTAGCAATAAAATGACCAAGCTTACCGCATTTGAAGCATGAGCGCTTCCCCTTGGCTTTGGTCTTGCTTGGCTGTCCCTTGCGACCTTTAAGCGCCGTCTTGAATCTTTTGATGATGAGGTCCATCTCTTCATTATTAAGTCCGGCTGCCTCAATTTGTGCCACCTTACTAGGTAGCACCTCCTTGCTTCTTGTTGCCTTGAGAGCAAGGGGTTGCGGCTCGTTGATCGGACCATTCAAGGCGTCGTCCACGTACCTCGCCTCCTTGATCATCATCCACCCGCTAACGAATTTTCCAAGGACTTCTTCGGGCGACATTTTGGTGTACCTGGGATTCTCACGAATATTATTTACCAAATGAGGATCAAGAACGGTAAAGGACCTTAGCATCAGTCGGACGACGTCGTGGTCCGTCCATCGCATGCTTCCGTATCTCCTTATTTTGTTGATAAGGGTCTTGAGCCGGTTGTATGTTTGTGTCGGCTCCTCGCCCCTTATCATCGCGAACCGTCCAAGCTCGCCCTCCACCAACTCCATCTTGGTGAGCAAGGTGACGTCGTTCCCCTCATGAGAAATCTTGAGGGTGTCCCAGATCTGCTTGGCGTTATCCAAGCCGCTCACTTTGTGGTATTCATCCCTGCACAATGAATCTAGAAGAACAGTAGTAGCTTGTGCATTCTTATGAATTTGTTCATTAATGAACATGGGACTATCCGAACTATCAAAGTGCATTCCACTCTCTACAATCTCCCATATACTAGGATGGAGAGAGAATAGGTGACTACGCATTTTGTGGCTCCAAAATCCGTAGTCCTCCCCATCAAAGTGTGGAGGCTTGCCGAGAGGAATGGAGAGCAAATGTGAATTTGAACTTTGTGGAATACGAGAGTAGTCAAAAGAAAAGTTTGAATTAACCGGTTTCCTTCTCTCGTAGTCGTTGTGGTCGTCGTCATTTTGGGAAGAAGTAGACTCATCGTTGTCGTCGTAGTAGACGATCTCCTTGATGCGCCTCGTCTTCTTCTTCTTCCCTTCCTTCCGTCTATGGCCCGAGCCGGAGTCGGTAGGCTTGTCGTCCTTCGGCTCGTTGACGAATGATTCCTTCTCTTTATCGTTGATCACGATACCCTTCCCCTTAGGATCCATCTCTTCGGGCGGTTAGTCCCTTTGTGAAGAGAACGGCTCTGATACCAATTGAGAGCACCTAGAGGGGGGGGGGGGTGGTGAATAGGTGATCCTGTGAAACTTGAAAACTTAAGCCACAAAACTTGGTTAATCGTTAGCACAATAATTGCCAAGTGGCTAGAGAGGAATCCTCAACAAAACACAATAACCAACAAGGATCAATCACAGAGATGGCACAGTGGTTATCCCGTGGTTCGGCCAAGACCAACGCTTGCCTACTCCACGTTGTGGCTGTCACACCCGGATTTTAGGGGCACCAAGACCCGGGCGCGAACATAAACACCAGGTATGCTGGGACCAAGTCTCACACATATGATGCATAGTGGCACAAGATCGAATGTCACATCTTTACTATATAACAGGAGTTCTATACAAAATAATTAAATAATTACATCATATGAGGAAACGAATCTAGCAACCCAAAGTTGACTGGGAGACGACGGCCTAGACCTCTCACGAACACCTCATAGCATCCTCCAAGCGCATCATCCTGTGGTACCTGCTCTTGACCTGTGGGGGGGGGGGTGTGAGACAGCAAGAGTGAGCTCACATACGTTCATCGCTCAACAAGTTGTGGGGAATAATGTGCATGAACTCGCCAAAGGTGGGAGCTCACGTGAAGTGTAAGGCTTACCAAAGAAGATGGTTAGAGCTGAGCATTGCTTTTAAAGTTGGTCAAAATTTTATTAGCAGTTACTAAGTATAAGTAAATACCAACCCAGTTAAATAGTAGAACAAAAGTAACAACTTCACCTGCGATGCAATGCATATGACAAATTGAGTTTAAGTTCCATATTTTAATCATGTGAGTGTCCGAGCTGCTCTTGACCGTGAGCACGGCTAGTATACCAGTTTTACACTCTGCAGAGGTTGCGCATCTTTACCCACAAGTCGTGTTACCCATCTGCCAAGAGACGGCCAATCCCATACACCTCTACCGAGGAGGCGAGGCAGGGTAACACTATGAGGCCTTTACAAAGTTCCACTAGCTTCAGAAAACCCGCTACAGTTTATAGGAAGTTCCAATGCAGGAATCCCTTGCAGGACCGCCATCGCAGCAAAATCCTCCCGAGGGCCTCCCTACACTGACCACTCCCCTACTGCCCTTGCCCCTTTCGGGTAAGGTAGTCTTCCACTAGCTTTCCTAATTAATCAGCCAAGGGGTCCCATTCCTCCCTTGTGGTAGCACTGTTTTCCCGGGTGGTTCTCCATGTTCCAATTAACATAATGATCTTATCATGAACCATAAATAACAACTGACAATAAAAGGATAATCATGAATAGTAATGTGTATCTCTATACCCAAAACCACATAAAGCGATAGCAAGTACTACCCAAAGATTCAGTGGTGAACAAGGTATAAAGATAGTCAAACTAGGGTAACCTATTGGGTCCCATCAAAATTAACCTATGCAGATCATTATGATTAACTAGAACATGAGTGGGTAAAAAGAAGTGATCAAGGGCACAACTTGCCTGGGACTTGAGATTCCAGGTACCAGGATGATCTTCAGGTGACTCGTGACCTCACTGCTAGTCGTAGCAATACAGACAAACATTGTATAGGCAAAATTAACATTACACCAAACATATATGCAAAATACATAGTAATAATCTACACATTAAAATAAAATTCTAGGAACAGAAATCATAATTTTTGGACTTATAGATTTTAAGTTATGCATTTTCAAAGGTTTTATGTGCTTAAAATGGATTAAGTGAGAGATTAAATTTCTAATTGTTTTCATGACAAAACAGAGGCTCTAGGTGGTAGATAATAAAATTACAAAATTTTAGAAAGTGGAATGGGTTAATTTGGACTAAAAATGGATTTTCTATGATTTAAACAAGTTCTAGCATTTATTTTTTTTCCATAAAAATCATTTTCTAATTATGTTTACTGAATTTCTAATTCCCTGGACTGGGCACCAAATTCTGGAAAGATCAGGGGCTAACACAGAAAATCCCCCAAACACAGTCAACTGGCGCATGGATGGCGGGTTGGTTTTCTAAAAACCCAGGGTCTTTTATGTAAGATGCGCTGGCTGAAGGGGTATCCCTGAATCCCGGCCGCCCGATCCAAACCAAGGGCTCAGATTAGAAGCCTAGGCTCCGAACCGGTGTCCAACATCAGTGGTCGGATCCCGATCTAACGGTCTTCCCTTAAAGCACCAGCACGAGAGCCACAGCCGATGGATCCAAGATCAACGGATCCGGACCATTCCATTGAAGGGGTATCCTGGCGATTTAATCTTAGCCACCCAACTGGATCCAACGGCGCCCGCACCGTTCTCCACCCACGGCCGAGCCACGGCGGCGCCGCCCAGACCATGCGACGGCGCCATCGCTGGTGCACGCGATACATCACCCCGGTGCACTATCCTTCAACCCGATGTGATTATTACGAAGTGGAAGCGATGGCGAACACAACGGAAGTGGTCTTACCGGCGCTGCTGCGGTGGTGAGGCCGGCCGACGGACCCAGGCGGAAGGGCGATTACCGGCGCATGATTCCGGCAGCGCAGGGCGCAATTTCGGACAGACGAAGCTACAATCGTATTCCCTGTGGCATGGCGAGCTTCACCGGCCCGATTCCGACTACTCGACATCGCCATAGGCTTCGAATCCACCACGGCGGCACCCGCTCTCTCTCTCTTTGCTTTCTCTCTCCCTCGGTCTCTTCTTCTGCTTCCCAGCTATAAGGATGGCGAAGGGGGGTAGCGGCTCACGTTTTTATAGCGCCCAGAAATCCAACGGAGGTCGTTGCGCGGACAACGAGAATCGCGGCGGAAGAACGGCGCCCGGTTCTGTTGCGTTTCGGATGAAGACGATGCTCCTGACGCCACGGACCCACGTTGTCAGCGGCCCAGAGGACGAGTCCGTGCCCACGGTGCGTATGAGGAGGAAATCAGGCCAGAGGGCCCACGCGGCAGTGAGTGCGCGCGCCACACGCAGAATGGGCCGCGCGAAGATTGTTGGCGCGGTGAAGTTGGGCCGGCCGAGGGAGAATCAGCCCAAATTGAGGTTTCTGTTCTTTTTCTTCTTTTTTTTATTTCCTTTTCCAAATTGAAATATCCAAACTAACTTTAAATCCTGGTTTCAATTTTCAAATTTTCAATATGTAATTCTAATGCAAAGGTGAATCATGCTTCCATTATTATTTATTCTTTTATCTATATTTTTAATTATAAATGCCTTTATTAGGGTTCCCTTTCTTATTTTCTATTTTATATTTTCCTTTATGAGATGAGGTCAATTTAAATTACGATTCCTTGATTCAAATAAAATGCATCACATAAATAACATCATCATGAGATACATTTTTATTTATTTATGTGTTTGTTGGTTATTTGCATAATTTTAATGCCATTAATTGAGTATGCAGAGAGAAATAGAAAGAAATTCAAGAAATCCCCAAACACCCCTTAATAAATTTATTTACCTATTCATTTTATTTTAATTTTGTTTATACCAATTTTTTGGGCTTTACAAATCCTACCCCCCTTAAAAATAATCTCGTCCTCGAGATTGGTAAGAAAAGGGATGTAGAAAGAATGGTTTGCAATTGAGATTTTAGGTTCAAAATTTAAGAGTCTTTTTTTCTTTAATACTGATTAGCATGTGACTAGAAAAGTATTAGCGTCTTTTATTTCTGGCCATCTAGTAGATAAGATTTGGTTAGAGCAAGGATAGGTTGAGGCAATAAAGGCAGGGTAGAAAAGACTTCATCTTGGATGGTGGATCTTGATTCATCTGAAGTTCTGATTCTATTCATATCCTTCCTTGTCGATGTTGATCTTCTCTTTTCTGGTCTTGATGTCTTCAACCAGGTTAGGGATAAGAGGTTAAGATAGATTTGTAGGCAGTGACTTAGTAGGTAGTGTAGCTGGTTTGGTAGGTAGTTATAAGTTGAATGAGATTAGTTTAGAATGTAGTTTGATTGTTTGCTTCTAGATTGGGTGGATAGGTTATGTATCCTGTTATATAGGTCGAGTTGTTGCATATGGCTGAGTTGATCTAAGTTACCAATTTAGGCCTAAGTGAATTAGGAGTATGGCCTTATATTTTGTACCACATTAAGCAACTTTCATTAGATTAACTCAACTTAAGGTCAGCCTTCATTAGGTTAGACTAATCTATCACATTAGATCAGGTCTAGGTTAGATTGGTAGGACTTAGACAGACTAGATAAGATCTCATTAATTTTGATTAGATCATGATTGTTACTTTAGGATGGGATAAGTATGCTTATTAGGATAAGATGGATCCGTAAAGATAAGATAGAATCTTTTGAGGTCAGTTAGATCTATTAGGATGAGATAAAATCTTTTCAAGATAAGATGAGTATCTTTTAAGATGAGATGGATCTATTAAGATAAGGGAGAATCTTCTAAGATAAGATGAATTGGTTAGAATGAGATCTTTTTAGGATAAGATAAATCTCTTAAGCTAGATATATTCCCATGGGGATAATCTAGGTTGTCTAGTTATTTTATAATTATATTTTTTTACACCTATGTGTATATGCAGATGCAGTTGTGGACATTACTGCACAACTCATCACACTCAATCAAAGATCCAAATCAGACAAGTATCATAAGAACAAACACTCAAGCATACAAATATTTACAAAAATAGTTTTGATTTTTTTTGTTCCTAAGAGTAGGTCTCCTATTCCTAAAGGTCACTTTAGGCACAGACTTCAAAGTGTGAAATCCACATTTGTCTTTTAGAAAGAAAAGGTAAGAATAATCAGAGTAAAGCGGAAATACATGAGAAAAGTTTAAGGAAAGTTTAGAAAAGAATCAGAGTAAGGTAAGTAGATAATGGTTGGCCAGTTCTATCTAGGTTTCGTCCTACAGTCAACATTCCTCTGATACCACTTCTGTCACACCCGGATTTTAGGGGCACCAAGACCCGGGCGCGAACATAAACACCAGGTATGCTGGGACCAAGTCTCACACATATGATGCATAGTGGCATAGGATCGAATGTCACATCTTTACTATATAACAGGAGTTCTATACAAAATAATTAAATAATTACATCATATGAGGAAACGAATCCAGCAACCCAAAGTTGACTGGGAGACGACGGCCTAGACCTCTCACGAACACCTCATAGCATCCTCCGAGCGCATCATCCTGTGGTACCTGCTCTTGACCTGTGGGGGGGGGGGTGTGAGGCAGCAAGAGTGAGCTCACATACGTTCATCGCTCAACAAGTTGTGGGGAATAATGTGCATGAACTCGCCAAAGGTGGGAGCTCACGTGAAGTGTAAGGCTTACCAAAGAAGATGGTTAGAGCTGAGCATTGCTTTTAAAGTTGGTCAAAATTTTATTAGCAGTTACTAAGTATAAGTAAATACCAACCCAGTTAAATAGTAGAACAAAAGTAACAACTTCACCTGCGATGCAATGCATATGACAAATTGAGTTTAAGTTCCATAATTTAATCATGTGAGTGTCCGAGCTGCTCTTGACCGTGAGCACGGCTAGTATACCAGTTTTACACTCTGCAGAGGTTGCGCATCTTTACCCACAAGTCGTGTTACCCATCTGCCAGGAGACGGCCAATCCCATACACCTCTACCGAGGAGGCGAGGCAGGGTAACACTACGAGGCCTTTACAAAGTTCCACTAGCTTCAGAAAACCCGCTACAGTTTATAGGAAGTTCCAATGCAGGAATCCCTTGCAGGACCGCCATCGCAGCAAAATCCTCCCGAGGGCCTCCCTACACTGACCACTCCCCTACTGCCCTTGCCCCTTTCGGGTAAGGTAGTCTTCCACTAGCTTTCCTAATTAATCAGCCAAGGGGTCCCATTCCTCCCTTGTGGTAGCACTGTTTTCCCGGGTGGTTCTCCATGTTCCAATTAACATAATGATCTTATCATGAACCATAAATAACAACTGACAATAAAAGGATAATCATGAATAGTAATGTGTATCTCTATACCCAAAACCACATAAAGCGATAGCAAGTACTACCCAAAGATTCAGTGGTGAACAAGGTATAAAGATAGTCAAACTAGGGTAACCTATTGGGTCCCATCAAAATTAACCTATGCAGATCATTATGATTAACTAGAACATGAGTGGGTAAAAAGAAGTGATCAAGGGCACAACTTGCCTGGGACTTGAGATTCCAGGTACCAGGATGATCTTCAGGTGACTCGTGACCTCACTGCTAGTCGTAGCAATACAGACAAACATTGTATAGGCAAACTTAACATTACACCAAACATATATGCAAAATACATAGTAATAATCTACACATTAAAATAAAATTCTAGGAACAGAAATCATAATTTTTGGACTTATAGATTTTAAGTTATGCATTTTCAAAGGTTTTATGTGCTTAAAATGGATTAAGTGAGAGATTAAATTTCTAATTGTTTTCATGACAAAACAGAGGCTCTAGGTGGTAGATAATAAAATTACAAAATTTTAGAAAGTGGAATGGGTTAATTTGGACTAAAAATGGATTTTCTATGATTTAAACAAGTTCTAGCATTTATTTTTTTCCATAAAAATCATTTTCTAATTATGTTTACTGAATTTCTAATTCCCTGGACTGGGCACCAAATTCTGGAAAGATCAGGGGCTAACACAGAAAATCCCCCAGACACAGTCAACTGGCGCATGGATGGCGGGTTGGTTTTCTAAAAACCCAGGGTCTTTTATGTAAGATGCGCTGGCTGAAGGGGTATCCCTGAATCCCGGCCGCCCGATCCAAACCAAGGGCTCAGATTAGAAGCCTAGGCTCCGAACCGGTGTCCAACATCAGTGGTCGGATCCCGATCTAACGGTCTTCCCTTAAAGCACCAGCACGAGAGCCACAGCCGATGGATCCAAGATCAACGGATCCGGACCATTCCATTGAAGGGGTATCCTGGCGATTTAATCTTAGCCACCCAACTGGATCCAACGGCGTCCGCACCGTTCTCCACCCACGGCCGAGCCAGGCGGCGCCGCCCAGACCATGCGACGGCGCCATCGCTGGTGCACGCGATACATCACCCCGGTGCACTATCCTTCAACCCGATGTGATTATTACGAAGTGGAAGCGATGGCGAACACAACGGAAGTGGTCTTACCGGCGCTGCTGCGGTGGTGAGGCCGGCCGACGGACCCAGGCGGAAGGGCGATTACCGGCGCATGATTCCGGCAGCGCAGGGCGCAATTTCGGACAAACGAAGCTACAATCGTATTCCCTGTGGCATGGCGAGCTTCACCGGCCCGATTCCGACTACTCGACAACGCCATAGGCTTCGAATCCACCACGGCGGCACCCGCTCTCTCTCTCTTTGCTTTCTCTCTCCCTCGGTCTCTTCTTCTGCTTCCCAGCTATAAGGATGGCGAAGGGGGGTAGCGGCTCACGTTTTTATAGCGCCCAGAAATCCAACGGAGGTCGTTGCGCGGACAACGAGAATCGCGGCGGAAGAACGGCGCCCGGTTCTGTTGCGTTTCGGATGAAGACGATGCTCCTGACGCCACGGACCCACGTTGTCAGCGGCCCAGAGGACGAGTCCGTGCCCACGGTGCGTATGAGGAGGAAATCAGGCCAGAGGGCCCACGCGGCAGTGAGTGCGCGCGCCACACGCAGAATGGGCCGCGCGAAGATGGTTGGCGCGGTGAAGTTGGGCCGGCCGAGGGAGAATCGGCCCAAATTGAGGTTTCTGTTATTTTTCTTCTTTTTTTTTATTTCTTTTTCCAAATTGAAATATCCAAACTAACTTTAAATCCTGGTTTCAATTTTCAAATTTTCAATATGTAATTCTAATGCAAAGGTGAATCATGCTTCCATTATTATTTATTCTTTTATCTATATTTTTAATTATAAATGCCTTTATTAGGGTTCCCTTTCTTATTTTCTATTTTATATTTTCCTTTATGAGATGAGGTCAATTTAAATTACGATTCCTTGATTCAAATAAAATGCATCACATAAATAACATCATCATGAGATACATTTTTATTTATTTATGTGTTTGTTGGTTATTTGCATAATTTTAATGCCATTAATTGAGTATGCAGAGAGAAATAGAAAGAAATTCAAGAAATCCCCAAACACCCCTTAATAAATTTATTTACCTATTCATTTTATTTTAATTTTGTTTATACCAATTTTTTGGGCTTTACAGTGGCGTCCCAACGGACGAGGGTTGCAATCAACCCCTCTCAAGCGGTCCAAAGACCCACTTGAATACCACGGTGTTTTGCTTGCTTTTTCTCAATCCCGTTTGCGAGGAATCTCCTCAACTTAGAGCCTCTCGCCCTTACACTTGAAATTCACAAAGAACACGGAGCAAGGGAGGGATTAGAAACGCACACAAGACACAAGAATCAGAGTGTCAACACGCACACAAGTCGCAACAAGAGCTCGCAACACAACTCAATGAGTTCACAACTCCACTAGAGCTCTATATGCTATCACAATGAAAAGAATGCGCGAAATCGATGTCTTGGTGCTTAGGAATGTTGTAGGAATGCTTGGTGTACTCCTCCATGCGCCTAGGTGTCCCTTTTATAGCCCCAAGGCAGCTAGGAGCCGTTGAGAGCAATCTAGGAAGGCTGATCTTGCCTTCTGTCGACTGGTGCACCGGGCAGTCGGGTGCCTGATTTCCTTCCATAAATGGCACAGTCGACCGTTGGTAGACTGAGAGCCGTTGGCGCACCGGACATGTCCGGTGCACACCGGACAGACCGGTGCCCCCTTCTAGCCGTTGGCTCGGCCACGTGTCCCGCGCAGATCGCGCGGCCGACCGTTGGCCCTGCCGACCGTTGGCTCACCGGACAGTCCGGTGCACACCGGACAGTCCGGTGCACACCGGACAGTCCGGTGAATTATAGCCGTACGTCGACGATGAATTCCCGAGAGCGACGAGTTCGCCTGTGAACGGCCCACCGGACAGTCCGGTGCACCACCGGACAGTCCGGTGAATTATAGCCGTACACCGCCGTCGAAGTCCCGAGAGCAGCCACTTTGCTCGAGCCAGCCTGGCGCACCGGACACTGTCCGGTGCACCACCGGACAGTCCGATGCTCCCAGACTGAGCAGTTCTTGGCTGCTCGAGCCAAGACATTTCCAATTGGATTTTTCCTGTTTCCAGCACTTAGACACAATACATTAGTCCCTAAAACAATGTACTAAGTCTGAGAAACATACCTTAATCCTTGATTTGTACTTTGTCCACCTTTTTACACTTAGGCACTTGTGTTGGTCACTAAATCACCAAAATACTTAGAAATGGCCCAAGGGCACATTTCCCTTTCAACTGTTCAGTTCACTGTTTGCCTTTGAAGATGACCGTTGCGCCAGTTAGCCGTTGCTCCGCTGACTCACCGGACAATCCGGAGAATTATAGCGGAGCGCGCCCAGAGAATTCCCGAGAGTGGCCTGTTCACTTACGCGTGGGCTTGGTGCACCGGACACTGTCCGGTGTGCCAAAGGCAGCACACTCTCATGTTCTTTGCTCCAAATTTGTTTGTGTCCCCAACTGAATTTCTTTCATAGTTTGTGTTGAACCTTATGCACCTGAGATAAATGACATCTTGACAAACTAGTTAGTCCACGTGGTTTGTGATGGACGTCAACCACCAAAATCGATTATAGGAAATGATTAGGTCCATTTCCCTTTCAATCTCCCCGTTTTTGGTGATTGATGCCAACACAAACCAAAGCAAATAAAAAGTGTAGAAACGTAACTAGTTTGCAATTGAGATAGATGTGCATAGGTTACTTAGAGTTAAACCATTGAAAGACTTTATACATATGTCTAAGAGTGAATATGATTTCTTTTCTCCTATTTAGCATTTTGGACCACATTTGCACCACTTGTTTGTTTTTGCAAATCTTTTGAAAAAAATATTTTCAAAATCTTTTGCAAATAGTAAAAGGTATAGGAATATGATTGCAAGAAGCATTTTTTAAGATTTGAAATTCCTCCCCCTGTTTCAAATGCTTTTCCTTTGACTAAAAGAAAGCTCCCCCTGAAGAAATTCTCCCCTTAGTTTTCAAGAGGGTTTTTTAAATGATTTTCCCTTTTTAAAATAGATACAAAGTAAAGTTGTACCAATTGAAATTTTTATACTTTCTTGAAATTTTGAAACCAATTAAGATACCAATTGAAAATTAACTCAAATACCAATTGAAATAATCATTAGTGAAATTTCGAAATGGTGGTGCGGTCCTTTTGCTTTGGGCTTAATACTTTCTCCCCTTTGGCATTAATCGCCAAAAACAGAGAACTTTGAAAGCTCTTTACAATTCTCCCCCTTTGGGGCTTAATACTTTCCGCCAAATAGTAAAATAAATATGGGTGAAGGGTCATACCAATTGGGAGTTACATGAGTAACGGCAAAGGGTAAATGATACCGTTAGAGTTGGAGTGGAAGCCTTGTTTTTGCTGAATACTCCATTTCCCTTTCAATTTAAGACTAAACATGGAAGTATACTTTAAAGCACATTAGTCTTAACCTTGGCACAAGAAGAATAAGAAATATGCATTTGTACCAAATGAAAGAGGCATGATCAAAGGTATATACATGAGCGATGTGTGCAATGTTTCAATCAAAGTTCCGAGAATCAAGTATATTTAGCTCATTCCTAAGTTTGCTAAAAGTCTTCTCATCTAGTGGCTTGGTAAAGATATCGGCTAATTGGTTGTGGGTGCTCACATAAGCAATTTCGATATCCTTCTTTTGTTGGTGATCTCTCAGAAAGTGATACTAGATGTCTATGTGCTTAGTGCGGCTGTGTTCAACGGGATTATCCGCCATGCGGATTGCACTCTCATTATCACATAGGAGAGGGACTTTGCTCAATTTGTAGCCATAGTCCCTAAGGGTTTGCCTCATCCAAAGTAATTGCACACAACAATGACCTGCGTCAATGTACTCGACTTCGGCGGTGGAAAGAGCTACTCAATTTTGTTTCTTTGAAGCCCAAGACACCAGGGATCTTCCCAGAAACTGACAAGTCCCTAAACTGCTCTTTCTATCAATTTTACATCCGGCATAATCAGCATCAAAATACCCAATTAGATCAAAGGTAGATCCCTTGGGGTACCAAAGCCCAAACCTAGGAGTGTAAACTAAATATCTCATGATTCTTTTCACGGCCCTAAGGTGAACTTCCTTAGGATTTGCCTAGAACCTTGCACACATGCATATTGAAAGCATAATATCTGGTCGAGATGCACATAAGTAGAGTAAAGAACCTATCATCGACCGGTATACCTTTTGATCTACATATTTACCTCCCGTATCGAGGTCGAGATGGCCATTAATTCCCATGGGTGTCTTGATGGGTTTGCCATTCTTCATTCCAAACTTCTTAAGTATGTCTTGAATGTACTTAGTTTGGCTGATGAAGGTGCCCTCTTGGAGTTACTTGATTTGAAACCCAAGGAAATACTTCAACTCCCCCATCATAGACATCTCGAATTTCTGTATCATAATCCTACTAAACTCTTCACAAGATGACTTGTTAGTAGATCCAAATATAATATCATCAACATAAATTTGGCATATAAACAAGTCTTTTGCAATCGTTTTAGTGAAGAGAGTAGGGTCAGCTTTACCGACTTTGAAACCATTAGTGATAAGGAAGTCTCGTAGGCATTCATACCATGCTCTTGGGGCTTGCTTGAGCCCATAAATCGCCTTTGAGGGCTTATAAACATGGTTAGGATACTCACTATCTTCAAAGCCGGGAGGTTGCTCAACATACACCTCTTCCTTGATAGGGCCATTGAGGAAGGCACTCTTCACGTCTATTTGATATAGCTTAAAGCCATGATAAGTAGCATAGGCAAGTAATATATGAATTGATTCAAGCCTAGCTACGGGTGCATAGGTTTCATCGAAATCCAAACCTTCGACTTGTGAATAACCTTTAGCAACAAGTCGGGCTTTGTTCCTTGTCACCACACCATGCTCATCCTATTTGTTGCGGAATACTCACTTGGTACCTACAACATTTTGGTTAGGACGTGGAACTAAATGCCATACCTCATTCCTTGTGAAGTTGTTGAGCTCCTCTTGCATTGCCACCACCCAATCCGGATCTCTTAGTGCATCCTCTATCCTGTATGGCTCAATAGAGGACACAAAAGAGTAATGTTCACAAAAATGTGCAACTCGAGATCTAGTGGTTACCCCCTTATGAATGTCACCAAGAATGGAGTTGACGGGGTGATCTCTTTGAATTGCTTGGTGGACTCTTGGGTGTGGCGGTCTTCGATCCCGAATCTCTTGATCATCTTCATCTCCCCCTTGATCAATGTCCTCCTCTTGAGGTGGCTCATCATCTTGATCTTCATCCTCTTCTTCTTGAGCCTTATCGTCATCTTGAGTTGGTGGAGATGCTTGATTGGAAGATGATGGTTGATCTTGTTCTTGTGGGGACTCTTCAGATTCCTTAGGACACACATCCTCAATGGACATGTTCCTTAGCGCGACGCATGGAGCCTCTTCATCATCTAGTTCATCAAGATCAACTTGCTCCACTTGGGAGCCATTAGTCTCATCAAACACAATGTCACAAGAGACTTCAACTAATCTAGTGGACTTGTTGAAGACTCTATATGCCCTTGTGTTTGAGTCATAACCTAGTAAAAAGCCTTCTACTGCTTTAGGAGCAAATTTAGAACTTCTACCTCTCTTAATAAGAATAAAGCATTTGCTCCCAAAGACTCTAAAATAAGAAACATTGGGTTTTTACCAGTAAGGAGTTCATATGATATTTTCTTGGGGATTCGGTGAAGGTATAACTAGTTGATGGAGTAGCAGGCGGTGTTAATTGCCTCCGCACAAAAACGGTCCGGTGTCTTGTACTCATCAAGCATGGTTCTTGCCGTGTCCAATAGAGTTATATTTTTCCTCTCCACCACACCATTTTGTTGAGGTGTGTAGGGAGAAGAGAACTCATGCTTGATGCCCTCCTCCTCAAGAAATCTTTCGATTTGAGAGTTCTTGAACTCCGTTCCATTATCGCTTCTAATATTTTTGATTCTCAATCTGAACTCATTTTGAGCCCATCTTAAGAATCTCTTTAAGGTCTCTTGGGTTTGGGATTTTTCCTGCAAAAAGAATACCCAAGTGAAGCGAGAATAATCATCCACAATAACTAGACAGTACTTACTCTCGCCGATGCTTATGTAAGCGATCGGGCCGAATAGGTCCATGTGGAGTAGCTCAAGCGGCCTGTCGGTCGTCATGATGTTCTTGTGTGGATGGTGAACTCTAACTTGCTTCCCTGCTTGACATGCACTACAAATCCTGTCTTTCTCAAAATGAACATTGGTTAGTCCTAAAATATATTCTCCCTTTAGAAGTTTGTGAAGATTCTTCATCCCAACATGGGCAAGTCGGTGATGCCAGAGCCAGCCCATATTAGTCTTAGCAATTAAGCAAGTGTCTAGTTCAGCTTTGTTATCGCAAAAATCAAATAAATATAGCTGACCATCTAACACTCCCTTAAATGCTATTGAATCATCACTTCTTCTAATTACAGTAACACCTATATCAGTAAAAAGACTGTTGTAGCCCATTTTGCATATTTGAGAAACAGAAAGCAAATTGTAGTTTAATGAATCTACAAGAAAAACATTAGAAATGGAATGGTCAGGGGATATAGCAATTTTACCCAAACCTTTGACCACGCCTTAATTTCCATCCCCGAATGTAATAGCTCTTTGGGGATCTTCATTTTTCTCATATGAGGAGAACATCCATTTCTCCCCTGTCATGTCATTTGTGCACCCGCTATCGATTATCCAACTTGAACCACCGGATGCATAAACCTACAAAACAAATTTAGGCCTTGTTCTTAGGTACCCAAATGATCTTGGGTCCTTTTACATTAGAAACAAGCACCTTGGGTACCTAAACAGAAGTCTTGGGACTCTTGTGTTTGCCCCCAACATATTTGGCAACTACTTTACCTGATTTGTTAGTAAGCACATAAGATGCATCAAAGGTTTTAAATGAAATATTATGCTCATTTGATGCATTAGAAATTTTCTTCTTAGGCATTTTGATATGAGTGGTATGCCTAGAACTAGAAGCCTCATTTTTATACGTAAAAGCATGATGAGAAACATTGTGAGGCTTTCTAGCATGAATTTTCCTAAGTTTATGCTCAGGATAGTCTGCAGGATATAAAATGTAGCCTTCTCTATCCCAAACCATGGGAGCCTTGCCTTAACAAAATTAGACAATTTCTTGGGGGCATTAAGTTTGGTGTTGTTTTGGCTCCCTTGTTGGAAACCAATCACATCCTTAATGCCAGGGTGTCTCCCTTTATAGAGCATGCTTCTAGCAAATTTAAATTTTTCATTTTCTAGCTCATGCTCGGCAATTTTAGTATTTAATTAGCTATGTGATCATTTTGTTCTTTAATCATAGCAAGGTGATCATCAATAGCTTCAATATTAACATCTCTACATCTAGTGCAAACAGTAACATGTTCAACAGTAGATGTAGATGCTTTGCAATCATTCAATTCTTCAATCTTAGCAATTAAATTATCATTCTTAATTCTAAGACTAGAAATTGAATCATTGCCCATGCTAACCTCCTTAGACAAATTTTCATATTTTTCTACATCTAGAGCATAATCATTTTTAAATTTAACAAATTTTTTGTTTTACTTAATGAGCAAGTCCTCTTGGCATTCCAAGAGATCATCCTTCTCGTTAATGGTTTCTATTAATTCATTCAATTTTTTCTTTTGGTATATGTTAAGGTTGGCAAAGAGAGAAATTAAATCATCATTATCATCACTAGAGCTACCCTCATCATCAGATGTAGTGTATTTGGGGGTATCTCTAGTATGTTGTCACACCCGGGCTTTAAGGAATAAAGTCGAGTGCATCTCATACATGCGCCAAGAAGACAACATATATAGCAACAGAGTGTATAGAGATAAATGTCACAATAACATCAGAGTATTTATTACATCATGGAAGTCTTATTACAAAATAAAAGATAAATATAATAGCGAACTAAGGATCATCCTTGGCGCCAATGTCAACTAGGAAACGCCACCTAGATCAGATCAAACTCCTCGCTTTGTGGCTCCTCCTGAACCGTTGTTCTTCTCCTGTGGGGGATGTGAGACAGCAAGGGTGAGCTCACACATGATCATAGCTCAACAAGTTGTGGGGAAACCAGTGGGCATGAACTCACAAAAGGTGGGAGTTCATGTGATGTGTAAGGCTTATCAACAATAGGGGTTAAAGCTGAGCATTGCTTTTAATTAGTTGGTCAAAATTTTATTAGCAGTTACTAGATGTAAGTAAATACCAAACCTTAATAAAAGTAATAGAACAAAATTAATAATAATCCCATGCAATGCAAATGACAAATTGAATTTAAGTTCCATAAATTAATCATGCGAGAGTCCTGAGCTGCTCTTGACCGTGAGCTCGGCTAGTATACCAGTTTTACACTCTACAGAGGTTGTACCCTTTACCCACAAGTCATATTACCCATATGCCAAGGGATCGCGACTCCCATACACCTCTACCAAGGAAGCAAGGCAGGGCAACACTATGAGTCCTTTACAAAGTTCCACTAGCTTCCAAAAACTCGCTACAGTTTATGGGAAGAGCACTTGCAAGAATCCCCTGTCTGACCGCCATCGCAGCAAAATCAACCCGAGAACCTCCTTGCATGCAACTCCCCTACTGCCCTTGCCCCTTTCGGGTAAGGTAGTCTTCCACTAGCTTTCCTAATTAGTTAGCCAAGGGGTCCCATTCCTCCCTTATGGTGGCACATGTTTCTCAAGTTAAGCTCCATGTTCCAATTAACATTAATAATCTTGACATGAACATAAATAAAGTAACAAAATAATTGGAACATGGATATAATGAAATATTACCCAAAACCATGTAAAGCAATAGCAAAACTACCCATGTGATTCAGGGATAACAAGGTAAAGAGATAAACAGTCTAGAGTGACCTATCGGGTCCCATCAAAATTAAACCTATGCATGAATAATGACATTAAAGAACATTATTGGGTAAAAAGTGGTCAAGGGCACAACTTGCCTTCAATGAGCTCCTGCTCAGCTACTTCTACTTGCTGGTCACCAGGATCCTCAGTCACAGGCTCTTCTACTCGCCACAATACAAATCAACACAGTATAAAGGTGAAATTAACATCACACCAAACATGTGAATAAAATACACAATAAAAATCTACACAATAAAATAAGATCCTAGGAACATGAATCATGAATTTTGGAGTTATAAATTTTAAGATATGAATTTTTGAATGTTTTATGTGCTTGAAATAAGATTAAGTGGGAAATAAATTTTCTTACTGTTTTATGTCAAAACAGAGACTTCAAGTGATAGAGAATAATATTACAAAATTTTAGAAACTGGAATGGATTAATTTGGACCAAGTATGGATTTTCTATGAATTTATCAAGTTCTTAGTAAATATTTTCATATTAAAATCCATTTTCTAATTCATTTATTCGATTTAAATGGGCTCTAGACTGGGCGCACTATTTACAGAAAACTCAGGGGCCTCGGGGCAAGTGTTCCCAAGACCCAGAGCGCCAGGCGCTAGACGACGGGTTGATTCTTTAGTTCCTAGGGGTCTCTTTTATAAAAACCCACGATTAAACGGTATCACAGGATCTCGGCCTTTGGATTAGATCTAGACAGCTCTGGTTTACTAAATTTGATATGTGACTCACGGCGGTTGGATCTTGGATCAACGACGCCGATTATATGACCGAAGGGTTAGACCCCAACCTAATCTCAGCACTCGATCTTAAAATCTACGATCCAAACGAGATCCGATCGAATCGATGGGCTAAGCTCTAATCCGGGCCGGTGAATATTGAATCAACGGTGCCAAGGTATCTTCTACCTCGCGACTGGCCCCGCAACTGTGTCGTTCTCCCCGCGACGGACGTCCCCAGCGAGCCCTGACCGTCGATTCACAGGCCCGCAAGCCTTCCCGAGACTACCAATCCAACCCTAACGATATAGCGAACGCAAGGGCAGAGTTCATACCGTGATTCGAGGCGCGGAAGACCCTGGCCACGGCAGTGCCCGAGCGTGGCAGCTTTACCATCTCCGGCGAGGAATTCCTGGAATCCCAGGGCACCACACACCGATTGCGCCCACGCACAACTTCCTTGTGAGTTGCCCAAGCCCCGGGTGACAAAACTAGGGCACGAGTTGTGATATTGGCGGAAATCCACGGCGGCGGCACTCTCTCTCGCTCCGCTCACTTTTCTGTGTGGCGTCAACTTGGTCCAAGCATGAAGGATGGCACAGGGGAGGAACAGTTCCTGGGAGACACGGCGTGAGAGTCTATATGGGCGGATAGCCACCCACGGAGGAGATCCCAGAACATGCACGGCTGAAGCGGAGCTTCGTTGCAGTGGTGCGATTCTAACGGAGATCCGGGATGTCGGGTGGGACCGACGTGGAAGTGAGAGCTTGTGCGCAGTAGAGAGGGCATTGGCGTGTGGGTCTCGGCCGGTTGAGTCACCATAGCACACAGACGCGAAACTAGGCACGCGGCGAGGAACTGACAAGCTAGCCCCACATGTAGGCGAGCGACAGAGTGGTAGAGTGTGGGCTGCGTGGGGGAAATTCCCTGGTGGGCCGAAATGGGTTGCGAAGCCCAGGTAAGTCCCCTTTTCTTTTTCTTTTATGTTTTATTTTTTGTTTTCTTTTATTCATAATTCTTTTGAATCCAAATTTGATTTCAATCTTAAGTGCAAAGTTAAACTCATTTTAACTATGCATATTGGTGATACCAAATTATGAGGAAGTTATTTAATTATAATATTATTTTATATTGAATATTATTTCCTTCATTCCTCTATTTTCATGGTTTTGCTTTCAAGTTAGAGGCTAAATTCTATGGGTTCATTAATATATGGTTAATGACATATTTATTTTGTTATCTTTAAATGCACAATCAAGTAAAACTCAGCATGATGTATAATTTTGTGGCATGTCTTTTATTAATTATTTGTTTTTAAATGAAGTGTTCACATGAGATGATAAATGGAGAAATCACATATATATAAAGGAAGAAAAACAAAAATTTCTCCTTTTATTTCTTTACAAATTGGGTATTACAAATCCTACCCCCTAAACAAGAATCTCGTCCTCGAGATTTAGGAAGAACTAGGGAAAAGAAGGGGAAAGTCTATTCGAAGCTCTTCTCTCTCCCAAGTAGCTTCATCTTCTCCATGGTGACTCCATTGTACTTGTCACATCTTTATCACCTTATTTCTTGTAACTCGAGTCAATGTTTCAAGAATCTTGACTAGATACTCCGTGTAAGTCAAATCACCCTGAACATTGAGCTCTTCCATTGGTAACTGTTCCTCAAGGACACGGAGACACTTCTTAAGTTGAGATACATGGAATACATTGTGTACATCAGATAGACTATCAGGTAACTCGAGTTGGTATGCCATCTCCCCAACTCGCCTAAAGATTCTGAATGGTCCAATAAAGCGAGGGGACAATTTGCCCTTGACTTTGAATCTCCTCATTCCACAAAGTGGTGACACCTTGAGCTACACATGATCTCCTTCCTCAAATTCCAGTGGTCTTCTTCTATTATTAGCATAGCTCTTTTGCCTGGTTTGAGCTACCCTCAAATTCTCCCAAATTATACGGACTTGTTCTTCCACCTCTTGAATCAGTTCAGATCCAAAGAACTGTCTTTCTCTAGTCTGATCCCAATATAGAGGAGTCCTGCACTTCCTCCCATATAAAGCTTCGAATGGTGACATCTTCAGACTGGCCTGATAGCTATTATTATATGAGAACTCATCATAAGGTAGACTTTTATCCCAACTTCCTCCATGTTGAAGGGCACAAGCTCTCAACATATCCTCCAGTACTTGATTAGTCCTTTCAGTCTGTCCATCAGTCTGAGGGTGATAAGCCGTACTAAAATTCAACTTAGTATTCATATTCTCATGAAAGCTTCTCCAAAAGCTTGAGGTAAATTGTGAACCTCGATCAGACACGATCTTCTTTGGTACTCCATGTAAACACACAATCCGAGCCATATATAACTCTGCCAGCTAAGAGCCTTTATAAGTAGTCTTGACGGGAATGAAATGAGCCACTTTGGTCAATCTATCCACAATCACCCATATAGGATCATAACCTTTCGGGGTGCGAGGCAATCTAGTGATGAAATCCATACCAATCTCTTCCCACTTCCACTCGGGTATCTTAAGCGGGTGCAATAGTCCAGCTAGCCTCTGGTGTTCAGCCTTAACTCTTTGACACACATCGCACATAGCCACATGTGTAGCCACATCTCTCTTCAATCCATACCACCAATATTTCTGCTTCAAATCCTGATACATCTTAGTGCTACTAGGGTGAATAGAATAATCCGAGTCATGGGCCTCCTTCAATATAGTCCCACGAAGGCTTTCAATATCAGGAACACATATCCTGTCCTTGAACCATATGGTGCCTTGCTCATCTTCCGTGAATTCCGGACCTCAACCTTCAGTAATCAAATCCTTGATCTCTTGTATCTTAGCATCACCAACCTGACCTTTGCTGATTTCTTGCTCCAAGATAGGTTCCACATCAATATTAACTCCTTCAGTGTGAGCAACTATCCCCAGGTCAAGTCTTCTGAAATCCTCAACAATCGCATCGGGTAGCTGGGCAACAATAGCTGAATGAACATGCTCCTTTCGACTCAAGGCATCTGCGACCAAGTTCACCTTGCCCGGGTGATAGTGAATCTCCAAATCATAATCCTTAATATGCTCCAACCAACGGCGTTGCCTAAGGTTGAGATCCTTCTGAGTGAATATATACTTCAAACTCTTATGATCCGTGTACACTTGGCACTTGGTTCCCATGATATAATGTCTCCAAATCTTAAGCGCATGCACAACGGCTGCCAGTTCTAAGTCATGAGTGGGGTAGTTCAATTCATGTTTCCGCAACTGACGAGATGCGTAGGCGATCACATGTCCTTCTTGCATGAGCACACATCCCAAGCCTTGGCCACATGTATCACAATAAATGTCAAATCCCTTTTGTAGATCTGGCATAACCAACATTGGTGGTGACATCAATCTCTTCTTTAATTGATCAAAGCTGTCTTGGCACTTCTCGTCCCACTTAAACTCTCTTCCCTTCTCCAGAAGCGAGGTCTTAGGCTTAGCAATCTTAGAAAATCCTTCAATAAATATCCGATAATATCCTGCAAGTCCCAAGAAACTTCGGACCTCAGTGACTGTAGTGGGTATGCTCCACGCCATTATCTCCTTGACTTTAGCAGGATCCACTGATATCCCTCCATTAGAAATGATATGTCCAAGGAATGGCACCTCGTCAATCCAGAACTCACATTTACTGTACTTGGCATAGAGTTGATTATCTCGCAGCTTCTGTAGCACCAACCTCAGATGTTCCTCATGATCACTATCACTCTTGGAATAAATAAGAATATCGTCGATGAATACTATGACGAATCTGTCCAAATACTCCATAAACACCTTATTCATCAAATTCATAAATTAAGCTGGTGCATTAGTTAGTCCAAATGACATAACCGTGAACTCATATAGTCCATATCGTGTCGAGAAAGCCGTCTTGGGAATATCCGATGGCCTAATCTCCATTTGATGATATCCCGATCGGAGATCAATCTTTGAGAATACTCTAGCACCTCTCATCTGATCAAATAAGTCCTCAATACGGGGTAACGGGTATTTGTTCTTCACAGTAACATCATTAAGGGATCTATAATTCACACACATCCTTTGTGATCCATCCTTCTGTACAAACAGAACTGGCACTCCCCAAGGTGAGGAACTCATACGAATGTACCCAGCCTCTTGTAATTCTGTTAACTGCTTCTTCAGTTCCTTTAACTCTTCTACGGACATCCTATATGGCCGTTTAGAAATAGGAGCAGTCCCAGGTAAGAGATCAATAACAAACTCAACTTCCCTATCTGGTGGCTTCCCTGGCAACTCCTCTGGAAAGACGGGCTGGTGAGTTCTACAGTACCCCTACCACATTGTATAATGGCCTTTGCCTTTCTTAACCATGACATACCAAGGATCAGATCTATACTGCTTGCCTCTAATATTATAGCAGTAACTCCAAATTCTCTTCCCATAATTGTTAATGTAAATCTATGTGTCATATGATTTGCCTCAACAGGCCCTTTAGGTGTAATTACTATCATTGGTTTTCTCATATTTAGAAGTGGTATCTCATTTGTGTTGGCATATCGAGCAGACATAAATGAATGTGTAGCACTAGAATCAAATAATATGGTTGCAGGAATAGCATTAATGTAAAACATACCAAGTGCAATGTCAACACCATCAGGAGTAGCATCAGCACTGACTTGATTAACCCTAGCAATAGAGTATCCCTTGCCATATCCTGGAGTCTACTGCTTATTCTGAACTGGGGTAGTGGCAATCCTCTGTGGGCAAACATTTGCATAATGTACGGTCTTCCCACACTTGTAGCAAGTAGTGCCTGCACTCTGTCCTGAAAACTTTGTCGGGGTGCTAGTGGGGGTAGCCTAACGAGTCGGTGGAGTCCTCTGAGGTGATTGCTGAACTAGGCACTGGCCTCCGCTAGTGCGAACTGGTGTACCCTGGGGTGAGCTATAGTGTGGACGAACACTACTGCTTCCCTGTCCTTGGGATATAGCCTTCCTCTTCAAATCTCCCAGCTGAACACGCTTGTGTTCAATAGCTAGGGCCTTGTCAAGCAGCCTCTGGAATGATGGAAATGTATGTGCCACTAGAGCATACTGCAGAGGTCCATTGGGTCCTTCAATAAAGTGCTCTTGCTTCCTCTCATCTTCAGCAACTTCATCAGGGGCATATCTGGAGAGCTGAATGAACTTATCGCGGTACTCGCTGACTAACATGCTTCCCTGCTTCAGCGATAGAAATTCCTTCTTCTTAATCTTTATCATTCCAGCGGGTATGTGGTAGTTCCTGAACTGGGTAGCAAACTTTGCCCATGTGATAGTATCAAAAGCATCATGGGCAAAAGTGTATGAATCCCACCAATCAGCAGCAGGACCTGTCAGACGACCAGAAGCATATAGAACCTTCTCTCGGTCAGAGCATTGGGCAATAATCAACATCTTCTCAACAGACTTCAGCCAATCATCAGCGTCTAGTGGATCAGGAGAACTGGCAAATGTCGGTGGCTTATGGCTCATGAACTCTCGGTGCTTGTCCCAGGGCAGAACTGGTGGTGGTGGTGGAGGAGGAGTGGTGCTTGTTGCTGTTGCTGCTGTTGCTGCTGTTGTTGTTGCTATTGTGCGCTTCTCTCCTGGCGTATCTCTTCTCGCCCTTGGTGCAATTCCCGGTGTATCTCTTCTCATTCTTGGCACATCTTCTAGCGTTCCTGCTGCATCTGAGCATGCATATCTGCTATAGTGTCTGCCATTTGTTGCATCATCCTCATCTGAGCTGCAACCATTGGATCAACTCTGACTGGTGGAGGCGGTGGTGGAAGATCCATCTCTGCTGGTTGTGGCTAGGGTTGTCTAAATATCCTTCGAGTGTGTCGATTGGGAGGTAGATCAATTCCACCACCCTTCCTGGTATTGACCATCTGAGTTAGAAATATATGGTAAGAGAGAATAGTAGACAAGGCAGGTAGTTACGAATCATGTTACTTTGGGGGATTTATTAGCTAAGCAGATTAATGTTTTACCTACTAAAGCTAACTCAATACCTTATGGTGGTACATGCTAAGATGTCCTTTTATAATATCTCAATCAATCAAAGAAGAAAATCAGACATTTATCATCAGAACAGTGAACCAACATTTTTAAATAGCAAAAATTGTTTTAATTTTGTCTTAGGTCCCCTATCTCTTAAGAAGGTAGGATTCCAAGGTGTGAAATCCATCTTGTCTTAGAATAGAAAAGATAAGAGTAATCAGAGTAGAAAAACAAAAGGTGAGACAGGATCAAGATATGATAAGTATAGAATGAATTAGAGTAAGGTAAGTAGGTAAGGGTTTTGTCCATTTCTATCTAGGTTTCGCCCTACAGTCAACATTTCCTCTAATACCACTTCTGTCACACCCGGGATTTAAGGAACAAAGTCGGGTGCATCTCATACATGCGCCAAGAAGACAACATATATAATAACAGAGTGTATAGAGATAAATGTCACAATAACATCAGAGTATTTATTACATCGCGGAAGTCTTATTACAAAATAAAAGATAAATATAATAACAAACTAAGGATCATCCTTAGCGCCAATGTCAACTGGGAAACACCACCTAGATCAGATCAAACTCCTCGCTTTGTGGCTCCTCCTGAACCACCTGTTCTTCTCCTGTGGAGGGTGTGAGACAGCAAGGGTGTCACACCCGGATTTAAGGGACAAAGCCGGGTGCATCTCATATATGCACCAGAGAAGACAACACATATAATAACAGAGTGCATAGAGATAAATGTCATAAATATCATAAATGTACTTATTACATAGTGGAAGTCTTACAAAAATAAATGATAAAATAAAATGAACTAATTATTAATCCCTGACGCCACAAAGCTGACTGGGAGACGCCACCTAGATCAAGTCGGATGCCTCAGTGTTAGGTGGTTCCTCTTCGACCACCTATTCTTCTCCTATGGGGGTGTGAGACAGCAAGAGTGAGCTCACACATGTTCATCGCTCAACAAGTTGTGGGGAATAATGTGGCATGAACTCACCAAAGGTGGGAGTTCATGAAGTGTAAGGCTGATCAATGAAATCAAGGTTGAAGCTGAGCATTGCTTTTATAAGTTGGTCAAAATTTTATTAGCAATTACTAAGTGCGAGTAAATACCAAACCTTAATAATAATAAATAAAAGTAATAATAAAATAGTCCCAGATGCAATGAAATGACAAATTGAGTTTAAGTTCCATAAATTAATCATGTGAGTGTCCGAGCCGCTCATGACCGTAAGCACGGCTAGTATACCAGTTTACACTCTGCAGAGGTTGCGCATCTTTACCCACAAGTCGTGTTACTCATTTGCCACGGAGTTGATCAGACCCCATACACCTCTATTAAGGAAGCGAGGTAGGGTACCACTACGAGGCCTTTACAAAGTTCCACTAGCTTCAGAAAACCCGCTACAGTTTATAGGAAGCTCCAGTGCAGGAATCCCTCGCCTGACCGCCATCGCAGCAAAATCAACCCAAGGACCTCCCTACACTGACCACTCCCCTACTGCCCTTGCCCCTTTCGAGTAAGGTAGTCATCCACTAGCTTTCCTAGTTAATCAGCCAAGGGCGTCCCATTAAACCCTTGTGGTAGCACTATTTTCTCGGGTGGTTCTCCATGTTCCCATTAACATAATGATCTTATCATGGACCGTAAAGAACAGATAATAAAAAGTATAACAATGAGTGATGAATATCTTTATACCCAAAGCCACATAAAGCAATAGCATGTACTACCCAAAAATTTAGTAGTAAAACCAGTGGTGAAACAAGGTATAAAGATAGTCAAAGTCTAGGGTAACCTATTGGGTCCCAGCAAAATTAACCTATGCAGATCATTATGATTAATAAGAACATGAATGGGTAAAAGGAAGTGATCAAGGGCACAACTTGCCTTCAATGAGCTCCTGCTCAGCAGTCTCTACCAGCTGAACCTCAGGATCCTCTGTAGTTTGCTCGTCTACTCGCATCAACACAATACATACATAGTATAGCAAAAATTAACATTACACCAAACATGTAAATAAAACACACAATCATAATCTAGACATAAAAATAAGGTCATAGAAAATAGAATAATTAATTTTGGAGTTATAGATTTTAAGTTATGAATTTTCCAAGGTTTTATGTATTTAATACATGATTAAGTACTAGATAGATTTTATTATGTCTTTCATGCCGAAACAAAGGCATAAATGGATAGACAATAATATTATAAAAATTTAGGAACTGGAATGGACCAATTTGGAGTTCATATGAATTTTCTACAAATTAAACAAGTTTCTGCAATTAGTTTAATACTAAAAATCTATTTCTAATTTAATTTCCCTGGGTTTTCTGTTCTTTGGACTGGGCCTCAAATACAATAAAACTTGAGGTCCAATCTGCAAAAATTCCCCAGACATAGAGGGCTGCTGCATCGGACGGCAGATTGATTCCTTGGTTTTCTAGGGTCTCTTCTGCAAACTGGTAAAGTGAAGGGGGGTATCAGCCACGATGGGCCATCGGATCATACATCTAAGGACACGGTTCAATTGAACGATTAAATACCCTTCAGTCTAATCTACCCCGTCCACCAACAGATCAACGGCCGATGGCCCTTCTCCCTTCTCCCCTAATTCCGGCCGACGGCGCACCAGCACCCGGCGGTGCACATGGCCAGCCCCCCCCCCCACGCTTCTCGCCTATAGTTGCCCAAAGCCGACCCCAAAGAGGCTACTTGTAGGTAAGACGGATCAAACTCAATGGGGAGGTCTTACCGAAGAATCGGAGAGCGTAGAGACCCGATGTTGATGAAGGGCGGTACGGTGGTGGTGACGGATCTTCAGTGAGAAATTTCGGGCTCCCGATTTGCCTGTCTTAACCGACACGAGGCACACAACCACCCCCACAACGTCGCGGAGCCACCCCGATCTCAATCAAAGGATCAAATCACCGGTTGGACGGAATCCCCGCACGGCGGCGCTCTGCTCTCTTTCTTGTCCGCGGCGAGGTGCCCGCGGTGCTATTCAAGGGTCAAACAGCTAACATATTCGGGGAAAGGGAGAGGGAAGAACCACTGCCTCAATTCCTTATAGGCACAGGGGAAGAATCGTCACCGCACATGCGGATTTTGCGCCGGTCGACTCGCCATCACCCGCGCGAAGCTCGGGCGAGTGGTTGACGACGACCCTCCCTGACGTGCGGGTCCCAGAACTCAGCGGCATAGGCGACTGCGTGAGGATGGAGTTAGGTGGGCCTGTTCAGGGAAATTGAGCCCATGCGACGCCCCTCTCTTTCCTTTATTCTTATTTATATTTTCCACTCTCATTTGAGTTCAAATTTCAAACTCAAGTTATTTGGTAAATTCTCCTCAAATTTCCTGTACAATTTGACCATACTAGTCTTACTTTTATTTATAATATTTATTTTGTATATATTTTCCTTTTTAGTAATTCTTTTCCTCCCCTCCATATTTCTTTAGAGTTTTGTTTTCCCAAAATAGAATTTAATTCCGTGTGTCTATTATCAGTTTAATAATACCTTTATTTTATTAGCCATAAATGCACAATCAAGTATAAACTCGGCATGATGCGTGGTTTATTTAGGTGTTATCGGTTATTTAATCCCCTTTTGATGGTGTTTGTTCACATGTGATAGTAACTAGAGATGGTACACACATATAGATAAAGGAAGTACTCTCTTATCATATGATTTGCAATTTGGGTATTACAAATCCTACCCCCTTAAAACTAATCTCGTCCTCGAGATTTAAGAAGGACTAGGGAAAAGATGGGAAAAATTTATGAGAAGCTCTTCTTCTCTTTCCCAAGTAGCTTCATCCTCTCCATGGTGACTCCATTGTACTTTGCACATTTTTATCACCTTATTTCTTGTAACTCGAGTTAAAGTGTCAAGAATCTTCATAGGGTACTCAGCATAGGTCAGGTCATCTTGCACACTGAGTCCTCCATTGGTAGTTGCTCCTGAGGTACCCTGAGGCACTTCTTTAGCTAGGACACATGGAATACATCATGTACATCTGACAGGTGATCAGGCAGTTCTAGTTTATATGCAACTTCTCCCACTCGCTTTAAGATCAAGAAAGGTCCAATGAAGCGAGGGGACAACTTTCCTTTAACTTTAAATCTCCTCATACCCCGGATCGGTGACACCTTCAGATACACGTGATCACCCTCCTTAAACTCCAGTAGTCTTCTCCTATTATCAGCATAGCTCTTTTGCCTGGATTATGCAATTCTCAAATTTTCTCTTATCATTTGAACTTGTTCTTCTGCCTCTTGAATAAGTTTAGGCCCAAAGAACTGTCTTTCTCTAGTCTGATCCCAATATAGTGGAGTCCTGCATTTCCTGCCATATAGAGCCTCAAACGGTGACATCTTCAGACTAGCCTGGTAGCTATTATTGTAAGAGAACTCCGCATATGGTAAGCTCTTATCCCAACTTCCACCATGTTTAATGGCACATGCTCTTAACATATCCTCCAGTACTTGGTTAGTCCTCTCTGTCTGCCCATCGGTCTGAGGATGGTAGGCTGAACTAAAATTCAACTTTGTATCCAAGCTCTCATGCAACTTCTTCCAAAACCGAGAAGTAAACTGTGATCCTCGATCAGACACGATCTTCTTAGGCACTCCATGTAGACAAACTATCCGAGTCATATTCAATTCTGCTAGCTTGGCTCCCGTGTAATTAGTCCTCACAGGTATGAAATGAGCCACCTTTGTCAATCTCTCCATAATCACCCAAATAGAGTCATACCCAGCAGGAGTGCGGGGTAGTCCAATAATGAAATCCATACCAATTTCTTCCCATTTCCACTCAGGTATCTTCAATGGGTGCAATAGTCTGGCTGGTCTTTGGTGTTCGGCCTTGACTCTTTGACATACATCACACTTAGCCACATGTGCAGCAACATCTCTTTTCAGTCCATACCACCAGTACTTTTGCTTCAAATCCTGATACATCTTAGTACTACCAGGGTGGATTGAGTAATCAGAATCATGGGCTTCCTTCAATATAGTCTCACGAAGTCTATCAATCTCCGGAACACATATCCGATCCTTGAACCATACAGTGCCTTGCTCATCCTCCGTGAATTCTGGACCTCGCCCTTCAGTAATCAGATCCTTAATCTCTTGTATTTTAGCATCACCAATTTGACCTTTACAAATTTCTTGCTCCAAGGTAGGTTCTAATTCAATGGTGACTCCTTCAGTGTGTGTAACAATTCCCAGGTTGAGTCTCTCCAAAATCTTTTGCTAATTCATCAGGTACCTGGACAACTGTCGACGTTTCGGACCTGGGGGGTCCCTGGACCGACGAGTAAATTTGTCACTGCGTGCCCCTACCTAGATGGGTTGGTGCGGGATGGAACACAAGTGGAGGAATAAGCCTTGTATTATCCTGCACCAGGGTGCTCATAGTAGGGGTTACAAGCCTTGCGAGAGAGCGAGGGCGAGAGAGAGAGAGGGAGAGAGCGAGAGAGAGAGAGGGTCCGGCCCCTGCTCGTCTTCTCTCGTCCCTTTGCCGTGCGTACGTATGCTCGTATGTTCGTATGCTCGTCCCTCTGTCCCCCTTTTTCTCCTCTTTTTTCCCCTCTCTCCGTGGGGCCCTGGACACCCCCTTTTATAGACATAAGCAGATGCCCAGCTGTATAAATGGGGTGTAGCTGGAAGCTAACGTGGCTGGCAGGGAAGTGCCCTGAGCCCTGTACAGATAACAACGTGGCTGTCGGGGGGACGTCTCGAGTCCTGTAGAGGTAGTATCGTGGCCATTGGAGAAGTGCCTTGAGCCCTGTAGTAGTACAACTGTTGGTGTTGTATGGATCCTGCTGACGTCTCCTTGCTTCCGTAGGGGGCTTGAGAACCACCGACGTCATGGTTGCATGCAGGAAACCACCATCGCCTGTTACCGGGGTAAGCTGGATGGGACGCCGGTCTTGTTCCTTTGTAGCCTAAGCTAGCTAGGAGTAGGGTAATGATGCATCCCTCATGGCGTGGTTGATCCGAGCCTGAGGTCGGGCGAGGTGGCGACTCCTCCGAGGCCGAGGCTGGGGCCAAGACCTAGGGTCGGGCGAGGATGTGACTCTTCCCGAGGCCGAAGCCGAGGCCGAGCCTAGCGGTTGGGCGAGGCAGAGATTTCCTCCCAAGGTCGAGGCCGAGCCCTGGGGTCGGGCGAGGCGGAGCTTCCTGTTGCGCCCGAGGCTGAACTCCACCGTTGTCGGTTTCGCCCGGGTGGTTGGCACAGCAGCCAGAGCGGGGCGGGCGGCGCTGTTTTCCTGTCAGATCGGTCAGTGAAAGGGCGAAGTGACTGCGGTCACTTCGACCTTGCCGACTGGGGCGAGCGTGTCAGGATAAGGTGTCAGGCGACCCCAGCATTAAATGCGCATGCAACACGGTCGGCTGGTAAGGCGATTTGGCCAAAGTCGCTTGCACGACAAGGCTTCCCTTTGGCTGAGCCGAGGGTGCGCTCACTGTCTGAGGAGACCCTTGGGCGAGACGTGGATTCATCCGGGACCACTGTTCCGCCCAAGGCCGGGCTCGGGCGAGGTGAGACCGCGTCCCCTGGTAGACGAAGCCTTGACTTTGACCCGAGCCGTCAGTCTTCATGGTTTGCTCTGAAGGTGTTTACCAGCCGTGATTAGGAGTGGTGGGGGTACCCCTAATTACGGTACCCGACAGTAGACCCCAAGCCTCGAGGGGAGTGGTGATGCTCGCTTCGAGGCTCTGCCGCATTCTTGGCGAGGGGACCGACCTTTCTCGTTTATACTTTGTTCCAACTGGTGCGCGCAAGTGCACCCGCCGGGTGTAGCCCCCGAGGCCTCAGAGGAGTGGTTTGACTCCTCTAAGGTCTTAACGCTTTTCGTGATGCCTCGGCCGGTCTTGTCGTTCCTTCATGCGGCCTGGCCGTAGCCCGGGTGCACGATCAGGTTCCGAGTTTTTAAAGCTGGTTTGTTGACGTTATCAATAGTTTGGCCATAGCCGGGTGCGAGAGCAGCCACCGAGCCTCTGCACGGAGCGAGAGGACGATCAAGGACTGTCTCGACTTTTATTATACGCCCCTTCGTCGCCTTTCTGCAAGGAGGAAGGGGGGGGGGGAAAGCGCCATGTTACCCTTGGAGGGCACCGATCATGGTGTTTTCGGTGAGTTGCTAACGGGTGATCCGAGTGGACGCCCGTGCCCCATTCATTAAGGGTCGGCTAGTGGCCCAGAGGCGCGCTCCAAAAGTACCTGCAGGTGATTCACTGGACCCGGAGCCTTTTCGACAGGGTCCAAGGGCTCAATGCCTCCCTCCAGTGGGATTCCATTACGAGTCGTTCCCACTGGTCTCAGAAATGTCCTAGGGTACCTCAGGAGCGTAGCCCGAGCCTCGGCCATGTATCGGACGTACCCAGGGTCATCCCTCACTCTGCGTGTTTTGGGGCGGCTATCGAACCCCTTCGAGGGGCCAGCCTGTGAACCCCTGATCAGTAGTGGGCGCGGAGCCCGAGTGCTCTGGGGCGGCTGTCGAACCCTTCCAAGGGGCCAGCCTTCGAACCCCTAATCATTAATGGGCGCGGAGCCCGGGTGCTCTGGGGCGGCTGTCGAACCCTTCTGAGGGGCCAGCCTTCGAACCCCTGATCAGTAGGAGGGCTTGGGGGCCCATTTCCTTCGCGGGGAAGGATCCTTTCCGAAATATCCCCCTTCCCAGTCCCTGTGGCAAGAGAGAGAGGAAACGGAAAAGGATACGAATTCAAAAGTCGTGGCGCACCTTTTTTGATGCGACCATTATGGCGGAGGTGAAACGTCGCTTGCTTCACCTGCCAACGGTGTCGCTGGCTCTACCAAGGAGTTAATGCGACGGGGCAGGCGATTCGCGGGGCGTCTTTTGCGCGTGCACGGGCCGTTCGAGGAATGGGGCACGGGCGTGTCGTTCTTACACCGTGGGAGAGGGCTCCCCCGCTGCTTCAGGAAAAGACGCGAGCCTGGGGGTGATCTGACCGCTGCTTCCACCCATCTGTTGCAGCAGTTATTGCTGGTCCACTTTTGGCCACATCAACTGCCGTGCCTACCCCCGCGGCTGACTGACCCATGACCGCTGCACCCAATCGGCACTGTTGGGTCACGCGCGGGGCCGCCTCGAGTCGCGGCACTTGTTCTGCAGTTGAGAAGTCGCGGCATTGGCGCAGGTGGCGGTGCAGTTTCCTTGCACGTAGTGACCGTCGCGCCGGTTGCATGGTTGGTGGGATCGGGCCTTCGTGCTGGTCCACCGGAATTGACGAAGTCGAAAGGGTGCATAACCGTGGTGCGGTTGCATGCTCCCTGCGTGGTGGCTCGCCCTTTCGTCCGCTGGTTCCGGCGAGGATGAGGGAACGCTTATAACCGCAGGGCGGTTTCATGCCTTTCGTGCGGCGGTTTGCCTCCTTCGCGTTTTGGGTCAGCTCGCATGACGTGTGGGGCCCAACCGCCATGTCGTAGGGGGAGAACCCTGGAGCACGTCGGTGGAGACTTTGCCCGTGACGCTAAGGGGTGCAAGTGAGGAGATCTGCCTATAAAAGGGGATCGATCCCCCGGGCAGTGGCCATGCCTTCGTTCTCCCCTCATGTGTTGCGCCCCTCCACCTTTCGAGCCCCCACATGGGGCGCACCGGCATCGCCTTGCTCTTGCTGTCATTGGAGGAGCGCGGCCTCGTGGAGATTGGCGCTCTTCAGCCATCGCTTGGCTTCAAGGATTTTCGTCATGCAGCCCGGCTGCATTCCCTCACCAATGGTCATCCGTAGGGATGATCACCAGCCTGGTGGTGGGGAGAAGCAAGCCGGGCTGCGACCTCCGCCCCGCCCTTAGCTTCAAGGATCTTCATCATCCGGGCTGAGCGGAGGAGCACACCGAGTGGGGGGTCGCCTCCACATGGGTCGGTGACCCTTTTCTTCCCCCAGCATTCGAGGGAGAAGGGCATCCTCCAGCCCTGCGGAGGTGTCCTCCAGCCATGCGGGGGAAGGTGAACTGCTGCTCCCTGGCCAGGCTGCAGCTTTCCGTCCTCCACCCGGGCAGCGGTCGTGCCTCGCGCGGGCCAGCCACGTCCAGGTCCTCCTCGCACCGTCAGCTGCACCGGGGGGTCGCTCAGCACGTCGTACACCGCGAGGGTGGTACTCGTGTTCTGGGACGGCCTTGGCGAGGACGGGAGTGAGGACCTGCTGGTGCGCTTTGGGGCAGCCGCTATTCGCCGGCGCGGGTGTCGGTGGGTTCGATCCCCACGGACGGCGCCCTCCGACTCTTCGGCCTCAACGGCTTGTCCTTGCCCCTCATGTGGGGACGTGGGCGAGGGCCTTTTCACAGCAGCGTCTGTCCTGAGGTCATCGCTGCTGCTGTTTAGCCGCCCGAGGTGGAGGTTGTTGTCTCTGCTGCTGTAGAGGTCGTCGACGAGCCGCTTGGAGTTTGTTATCCTGTGGGCCCCCTGGCGTGGAGGTTGTTCATACCCGCGGGATTGGAACCGGAGTCTCGTTTGTATGGGGAATATACTGGGTTTTAGCCTGAGCAAAATGTAACTGCTTCAAGGACTTAGACATTTGTTGTAGGCCGGGAGAACCGCCGAGGGTCCTGCCGACGTCTAAGTCTATGTAGCATAGTTACCTCAAGCATATGTATTTGTTCTTCATGGTTGTCGAGGCATAAACATTTGGGTATTCGAGTATAAAGCTGTGTTTCTTCCTCATTTCGAGCACTAGGACTTGCCTGTCGGTGGCCGAACCACTTAACCAAGTGTGAGTTGCCTTGCGCGGAAGGTGACGAGTGAGGTATCCGTATCCCAGAGGCGTAGGAGTCCCTTGGCTCAGTCGGCCTTGCCGCTTAAAGACTCTCTGGCTCGGTTTTAGAACCTTCAGCTGCTCTGCGATGAGCCGAAGCCGAAGGCAGCGGTGGCGTGGACAAAGGCGATGTCGGCTCGAACAGAGGCTTTCTCGATGCGGGGGAAGGTAGCTTCCCAGGCCGAGGAGGTGCAGCAGTGGTAGCTGGAGTTTGGCCAGATCACCGGCGAGCAGGACCAATCCCGGAGCCAAGCCGCCGAAACCATGAGCCGGGCTGAGATCCTCGGGGGACGGCTGGCTGGGGCTTCGGAGCGGCTGGTCGAGGCGTCTGCTCGCTTCACCGTCTAAGGCTGGGCCAGATTCTGCCGAGGGTGGAAACGACGCCGAGGGTGCCGCTCCTCCTCCTGCTGATGTTTGAGCCTACATGAACAGTTCGTCTGAAGTATGCGTATGTTTTTTGCGGCCACCGAGGCCTAAACATATTTAGCATTCAGATTATGAAGCTGCGTTTTCTTTCCTCTTGTTTCGAGCATTTAGGACTTGTTCGTCGGCAGCAGAATCACATTACCCGAGCGAGAGTTACTTTTCGCGGAAGGTGATGAGTGAGGTATCCGTATCCCGGAGGCGTAGGAGTCCCTCGGCTCGGTCCGCCTTGCCGCTTACGTGCTTTCTCACCCGTTCGTAGGACTCTGCTATCGATATAGTCGAAAAATGCACGAAAGTCATTTTCTACCCGAGCGTTAGGACTTGTTCGGTAGCAGGATCGCTTATCCAAGCGTGCGTTACTTTTCGCGGAAGGTGATGAGTGAGGTATCTGTATCCCGGAGGCGTAGGAGTCCCTCGGCTCGGTCGGCCTTGCCGCTTACATGCTCTCTCACCCGTTCGCAGGACCCTGCTATCGATATAGTCGAAAGCATGAAAGTTGTTTTCTGTAGAAAACTTTTCTCGGTAGAAAACTTTTCCGAAGAAAATTTCGACGCAGAGGGGGGGTCCCCCCTTCTAGCCCCCGAGGGAGGGTCGGGCTTGGCCGAGGCAAGGCTGACCCTTCCTTGACGGTTAGACTTTATCTAAGTGCGTAAAAACGAGGAACATGAATGACTTGAAACATTTTAAGGGTAGAAGCGACATAGCTGTTCGATGTTCCAAGCGTTGCTGTAGACCTCGCCTTGATCATTGGCCAGCTTGTATGTTCCGGGCTTCAAGATTTTGGCGATGATGAATGGCCCTTCCCAGGGAGGAGTAAGCTTGTGGCGCCCATGGGCATCTTGTCGCAGCCAACGCACCAAGTCTCCCACTTGGAAGCCTCGGGGTCGAACCCTTCGGGCGTGGTAGCATCGCAGAGACTGCTGATACCGCGCCGAATGTAGTAAGGCAACGTCCCGAGCTTCTTCGAGCTGGTCCAGCGAGTCCTCTCGGCTGATCTGGTTGCTTTGGTCATCATACGCCTTCGTCCTCGGGGAACCGTATTCTAAGTCCATGGGGAGGACGGCCTCGGCCCCATAGACTAGAAAGAACGGCGTGAAGCCCGTGGCCCAGCTCGGCGTCGTCCTCAGACTCCAGACCGCCGAGGGTAGCTCCTTCATCCATCGCTTGCCAAACTTGTTGAGGTCATTGTAGATCCTGGGTTTAAGTCCCTGCAAAAATCATACCGTTGGCACGCTCCACCTGCCCATTCGTCATGGGGTGAGCTACGGCGGCCCAGTCCACACGGATGTGGTGGTCCTCGCAGAAGTCCAGGAACTTTTTCTCGGTGAACTGCGTGCCATTGTCGGTGATGATGGCATTCGGGACTCCAAAGCGATGGATGATATTGGTGAAGAACGCCACCGCCTGCTCGGACCTGATACTGGTTAAGGGTCGGACCTCGATCCACTTGGAGAATTTGTCGATGGCGACCAGCAGGTGCGTGAAGCCCCCGGGTGCCTTCTGCAAGGTGTGTCTGCTTTGCATAGAATTGACACCCCCGGCAAGAGCGTACAATCCTAGTGGCATCGGCCACCGCGTTTAGTCAGTAGAAGCCTTATCGAAAGGCATTTCCCACGAGGGCTCGAGGTGCTACATGGTGGCCACAAGCCCCCGAGTGTATTTCTTGTAACAGCTCTTGTCCTTGGGCGATGGATATGCATCGCTGGAGGATGCCCGTGGGACTGCGGTGATAGAGGTCCTCTTCATCACCCAACAAAACGAACGACTTGGCACGCCGAGCCAGTCGCCGAGCTTCGGCCTTGTCGAGGGGCAGCTCTCCTCGGAGGAGATATTCCAGGTACAGGGCCTACCAGTTCAGGACCGGTGTGACCCCATTCCGCTCTCCCTCGACGCGCAGGGCCTCACCCTCGGCGGCCGAGGGCACCTCGGGCTCGGTCGAGGCTTCCTCGGACTTGGCCGAGGGTATCCCGGGCGCGTCGTCAATCTTGACGGAGGGTTGGTGTATATCCCTGGAGAAGACGTCCGGGGGAACCGGTGTCCACCCCGAGGCTATTTTAGCTAGCTCATCCGCAGTCTCATTGAATCGTCGGGCGACGTGGTTGAGTTCCAGCCCGTAGAACTTGTCCTCCAGGCGTTGAACTTCATCGCAGTAGGCCTCCATCTTCCAATCGTAGCAGTGGGAGTTATTCATGACTTGGTCAATGACAAGCTGCAAGTCGCCACGAGCGTCGAGGCGCCGAACCCCTAGCTCGACGGCGATGCGCAGCCCATTAACCAATGCTTCATACTCGGCCACGTTGTTTGACGCCGGAAAATGAAGGCGGATCACGTAGCAAATATGTTTTCCGAGGGGTGAGATGAAGAGCAAGCCCGCGCCTGCTCCGGTTTTCATCAGCGACCCGTTGGAGTACATGGTCCAAAGCTCGGATTGGATTGGAGTCGTCGGTAACTGGGTGTCAGTCCACTCAGCCAGGAAGTTGGCCAAGACTTGGGATTTTATGGCCTTCCGAGGGGCAAATGAAAGTGTTTCGCCCATGAGTTCCACTGCCCATTTCGCTATCCTACCTGAGGCCTCTCGGGACTGGATGATCTCTCCCAGAGGAAAGGATGACACCACAGTCACCGGGTGAGACTCGAAGTAGTGTCGCAGCTTCCGCCGTGTCAGAATCACTACGTAGAGCAGCTTCTGGATCTGCGGGTAGTGGATTTTGGTCTCGGATAGCACTTCGCTGATGAAGTAGACTAGCCTCTGGGCGAGCAGTGTATGCCCTTCTTCCCGTCTCTCGACTACGACCGCGGCGCTGACCACCTGAGTGGTTGCGGCTACGTAGATCAAGAGGGCTTCTCCCGCAGCGGGGGGCACCAAGATGGGTGCATTTGTAAGGAGTGCCTTTAAGTTCCCGAGGGCTTCCTCGGCCTCGGGGGTCCAAGTGAAGCGCTCGGTCTTCCTTAAGAGGCGGTACAGGGGCAATCCTTTTTTCGCTAAGGCGTGAGATGAAACGGCTCAGAGCCGCAAGGCATCCCATGACCCTCTATACTCCTTTCAAATCTTTTATCGGTCCCATGTTGGTGATGGCCGCGATTTTCTCCGGGTTGGCCTCTATGCCCCGCTCGGAGACGATGAACACTAGGAGCATGCCTCGGGGGACTCCGAAGACACACTTCTCGGGGTTGAGTTTCACGCCTTTAGCTCTCAGACACTTGAATGTCGTTTCAAGGTCAGAGAGGAGGTCGAAGGCTTTCTTCGTCTTGACAACGATGTCATCGACGTAAGCCTCGACTGTTCTGCCGATATGTTCTCCGAACACATGGTTCATGCACCTCTGGTAGGTGGCGCCTGCATTCCTCAAACCAAATGGCATTGTAGTGTAACAATACATGCCAAAAGGTGTGATAAAAGAAGTCGCAAGCTGGTCGGACTCTTTCATCTTGATTTGGTGATAGCCTGAGTAGGCGTCGAGGAATGATAGGGTTTCACACCCAGCAGTGGAGTCCACAATTTGATCGATGTGAGGCAGAGGGTAGGGAACCTTCAGACATGCTTTGTTTAGACCAGTGTAGTCTATGCACATCCTCCATTTCCCATCCTTTTTCCTTACAAGAACAGGGTTAGCTAACCATTCAGGATGGAATACCTCTTTGATGAACCCTGTCGCGAGTAGCTTGTGGATCTCCTCGCCTATGGCCCTACGCTTTTCTTCGTCAAAACGGCGTAGGGTCTGCTTCACGGGTCGGGCCCCAGCTCTGATGTCCAGTGAGTACTCGACGACATCCCTTGGTATGCATGGCATGTCCGAGGGACTCCACGCAAAAACTTCGGCGTTTGTACGGAGAAAGTGGACGAGCACTGCTTCCTATTTGGGGTCGAGCTCGGAGCCGATCCGGACTTTCTTGCTGGCGTCGTTGCTGGGGTTGAGAGAGACGGACTTAACCGCCTCGACTGGTTCGAAGTTGCTGGCGTGCCGCTTCGCGTCGGGCGCCTCCTTGGAGAGGCATTCCATGTCGGCGATGAGGGCCTTGGACTCGGCGAGGGCCTCAGCATATCCCACACATTCCACGTCGCATTCGTACGGGTGGCAGTACATGGATTCGATGGTGATGATCCCGTTCGGGCTTGGCATCTTGAGCTTGAGGTAGGTGTAGTTGGGGACGACCATGAACTTGGCGTAGCATGACCTTCCCAACACCGCGTGGTAGGTCCCTCGGAACCCGACCACCTCGAAGGTGAGGGTTTCCTTTCGGAAGTTGGAGGGAGTCCCGAAGCAGACAGGCAAATTAATCCGTCCGAGGGGCAGGATACGCTTTCCGGGTGCGATCCCGTGGAAGGGTGCCGCACCGGCCCGGACCTCGGACCTATCAACCCCCAAGAGTTCCAGGGTCTCGGCGTAGATGATGTTGAGGCTGCTGCCTTCGTCCATGAGGACCTTGGAGAGCCTAACGTTGCCGATGATCGGATCGATGACGAGCGGGTACTTCCCTGGGCTTGGCACGAAGTCGGGGTGGACGCCTCGGTCGAAGGTGATAGGCTTGTCGGACCAGTCTAGGTAGGCTGGCGCTACCACCTTTACTGAGCAGACCTCTCGGTGCTCCTGCTTGCGGTGTCGAGCCGAGGCGTTCGCCACCTGCCCGCTGTAAATCATGAAGCAGTTGTGGATCTCGGGGAACTCCTCTTCCTTGCCGCCCTCCTTCTTGTTGTTGCCTTGGTCCTTGACGTCCTCCACCGGGGGCCCAGCCTTATGGAAGTAGCGCTGGAGCATGACACATTCTTCAAGGGTGTGCTTGACGGGACTCTGGTGATAGGGGCATGACTCCTTGAGCATCTTGTCGAACGCGCTGGCCCCTCCAGGGGCCTTCCGAGGGTTCCTTTTGGTCGATGGACGGTGGTGAACTCGCGTCGGGGACGGAACGCACCGTCATCTCAGGTACGAGGGTGACGCCCAGCAGGTCCTTTGCGAGGGTGCTGGCGTCGTCAGTCCGCTTGGGGCTGGCACGTTGCGGGAAAACGGTGCTCATCGTTGTCCTAGGCGCGAGGACAACACCCGATATGTCCCCCGGAGGAGTGCCGGCGTTGTCGGCTCGCTCTGGTTCGACAGTCGATAAGGTGCCGCCTCATGCGTGGCCACGGTTGCCCTGTCTCCGTCTCCTCCGGCGAGGAGGGTGGTGGGGACAACCGGAGTGTTCCTCTTCCACCACGGGGAGATGCCGTCGTGGAGGTCGCCTCCGCCGGGCGAGCCGTTGACTGTCGTTGTCGTCGTGCTGCGGAGGGAGGAGTACCATGTTGTAGCTGCTGTCAAGGGTCATGAACTCGAGACTCCCGAAGCGGAGCACCGTCCTGGGCTGAAGAGGTTGCTGAAGTCTACCCATCTAGAACTCAACGAGAAAGTGTTCGTTAACACGCAGCAGGCCCCTACCTGGCACGCCAACTGTCGGCGTTTCGGACCCGGGGGGTCCCTGGACCGACAAGTAAATTTGTCGCTGCGTGCCCTTGCCCAGATGTGTTGATGCGGGATGGAACACAAGTGGAGGAATGAGCCTTGTATTATCCTGCACCAGGGTGCTCGTAGTAGGGGTTACAAGCCTTGCGAGAGAGCGAGGGCGAGAGAGAGGGAGAGAGCGAGCGAGACAGAGAGGGTCGGGCCCCTGCTCGTCTTCTCTTGTCCCTTTGCCATGCGTACGTATGCTCGTATGTTCGTATGCTCGTCCCTCTATCCCCCCTTTTCTCCTCTTTTTTCCCCTCTCCCCGTGGGGCCCTGGACACCCCCTTTTATAGACGTAAGGAGATGCCCAGCTATACAATGGGGTGTAGCTGGGAGCTAACGTGGCTGGCAGGGAAGTGCCCTGAGCCCTGTACAAATAACAACGTGGCCGTTAGGGGGATGTCTCGAGTCCTGTAGAGGTAGTATCATGGCCGTTGGAGAAGTGCCTTGAGCCCTGTAGCAGTACAGCTGTTGGTGCTGTATGGATCCTGCTGACGTCTCATTGCTTCCGTAGGGGGCTTGAGAACCACCGACGTCATGGTTGCATGCAGGAAACCACCATCGCCTGTTACCGGGGTAAGCTGGATGGGACGCCGGTCTTGTTCCTTCGTAGCCTGAGCTAGCTAGGAGTAGGGTAATGATGCATCCCTCGTGGCGTGGTTGATCCGAGCCTTAGGTCGGGCGAGGTGGCGACTCCTCTGAGGCCGAGGCTGGGGCCGAGACCCAGGGTCGGGCGAGGACGTGACTCTTCCCGAGGCCGAGGCCGAGGCCGAGCCCAGGGTTCGAGCGAGGCGGAGATTTCCTCCTGAGGCCGAGCCCGAGGCCAAGCTCTAGGCTCGGGCGAGGCGGAGCTTCCTGTTGCGTCCGAGGCTGAACTCGACTGTTGTCGGTTTCGCCGGGGTAGTTGGCACAGCAGCCGGAGCGGGGCGGGCGGCGCTGTTTTCCTGTCAGATCGATCAGTGAAAGGGCGAAGTGACTGCGGTCACTTCGACCTTGCCGACTGGGGCGTGCGTGTCAGGATAAGGTGTCAGGCGACCCCAGCATTAAATGCGCATGCAACACGATCGGCTGGTAAGGCGATTTGGCCAAAGTCGCTTGCACGACAAGGCTTGCCTTTGGCTGAGCCGAGGGTGCACTCACTGTCTGAGGAGACCCTTGGGCGAGACGTGGATTCGTCCGGGACCACTGTTCCGCCCGAGGCCGGGCTCGGGCGAGGTGAGACCGCGTCCCCTGGTAGACGAAGCCTTGACTTTGACCTGAGCCGTCAGTCTTCACAGTTTGCTCTGAAGGTGTTTACCAGCCGTGATTAGGAGTAGTGGGGGTATCCCTAATTACGGTACCCGACAACAACAATAGTGGAATGAACGTGCTCCTTCCGACCCAAGGCATCTGCACCAAATTTGCCTTGCCTGGGTGATAATGAATCTCCAAATCATAATCCTTAATAAGCTCCAACCAACGGCGTTGCCTAAGGTTGAGATCCTTCTGAGTGAATATGTATTTCAAACTCTTATGATCCGTGTATACTTGGCACTTAGTTCCCATAATGTAGTGTCTCCAAATCTTAAGTGCATGCACCACGGCTGCCAGTTCTAAGTCATGAGTGGGGTAGTTCAATTCTTGTTTCCGCAACTGACGAGACACATAAGCGATCACATGTCCTTCTTGCATGAGCACACATCCCAATCCTTGGCCACATGCATCACAATAAATGTCAAATCCCTTTTGTAGATCTGGCATAATCAACACTGGTGGTGACACCAATCTCTTCTTCAATTGATCAAAGTTGTCTTGGCATTTCTCATCCCACTTAAATTCTCTTCCTTTCTCCAGAAGCGAGGTCATAGGCTTAGCAATCTTAGAGAATCCTTCAATAAATCTCCGATAATATCCTGCAAGCCCCAAGAAACTTCGAATCTCAGTGATGGTAGTGGGCACTCTCCATTCCATTATCTCCTTCACTTTAGCAGGATCCACTGCTATTCCTCCATTAGAAATAATATGTCCCAAGAATGGCACCTTGTCAATCCAAAACTCGCACTTGCTAAACTTGGCGTAGAGTTGATTATCTCGTAGCTTCTGTAGCACCAACCTTGGATGTTCTTCATGATCAATTTCACTCTTAGAATAGATAAGAATATCGTCGATGAACACCATGACGAATCTATCCAAATACTCCATAAACACCTTATTCATCAAATTCATAAAATAAGCTGGTGCATTAGTTAATCCAAATGACATAATAGTGAACTCATATAATCCATATCGGGTTGAGAAAACCGTCTTAGGAATATCCGAAGGTCTAATCTTCATTTGATGGAATCCTGATCGGAGATCAATCTTCGAGAATACCCTAGCACCTCTCATCTGATCAAATAAATCTTCTATGCGGGGTAACAGATACTTGTTCTTCACAGTAACATCATTAAGAGATCTATAATCCACACACATCCGTTGTGAACCATCCTTCTTCTGAACAAACAGAACCGGCGCTCCCCAAGGTGAGGAACTCGGACGAATGTACCCTGCCTCTTATAACTCTGTTAGCTGCTTCTTAAGCTCCTTTAACTCTTCTACGGACATCCTGTATGGCCATTTAGAAATAGGGGCAGTTCCAGGTAAGAGATCAATCACAAACTCAACTTCCCTATCTGGTGGCATCCCTGGTAACTTCTCTGGAAAGACATCCGGAAAATCTCTAACCACACAGGTGTTGTCACCAACAATCTACTCAGGTATAAAGTATATAGCCCGTTTGGAAGAGGTGGTTACTGCAATTTGAACTTGAAACGTTTCTCCTTTAGGGCTAGTGAGTTCTATAGTACCTCTACCACATGCTATAATGGCCTTTGCCTTCCTTAACCATGACATACCAAGAATCAGATCTATACTGCTGGCCTCTAATATTATAGCTGTAGCTCCAAATTCTCTTCCCATAATGGTTAATGTCAATCTACGTGTCATTTGATTTGCATCAATAGGCCCTTTAGGTGTGATTACTATCATTGGTTTTCTCATATTTAGTAGTGGTATCTCATTTGTGTTGGCATAACGAGTAGCCATGAATGAATGTGTAGCACCAGAATCAAATAACATGGTTGCAGGAATGGCATTAATGTAAAATATACCGAGCACGATGTCAGCACCATCAGGAGTAGCATCAACGCTGACTTGATTCACCTTGGCTATAGAATAACCCTTGCCAGGCGTCTGTTGCTTGTTCTTAGCTGGTGTACTAGAATTCCCCATTGGACAAGCATTAGCATAGTGCCCAATCTGACTACACTTGAAGCATGTAGGGCCGGTCTTCTGTCCTACAGACCTCGTCGGGGTGCCAGTGGGAGTAGCCTGACGAGTAGGAGGTGTCCGTGGAGACCCCTATGGAGCGTACTGAGCTGGGCGAAACATAACGGGGACGAACACTGCTGCTACCCTGCCCCTGTGAGATAGGCTTCCTCTTCAAGTCTCCTAGTTGAACATGTTTGTGTTCAATAGCAAGAGCCTTATCCAGTAGCCTCTGAAATGACGGAAATGTGTGTACAACCAGTGCATACTGTAGGGGTCCATTAAGTCCTTCAATAAAGTGCTCCTGCTTTCTCTCATCCTCAGCAACCTCATCTGGAGCATATCTCAACAGCTGAATGAATTTATCTCTATACTCGCTGACAGACATGTTGCCTTGCTTCAATGATAGAAACTCCTTCTTGATCTTCATCAATGTAGCTAGAATGTGGTAGTTTCTGAACTGTGTACTGAGTTCCGCTCAAGTAATAGTATCAGCAGCATCATGGGTAGCAGTATAAGAATCCCACCAGTCAGCAGCAGGACCTGTCAGACGACCAGAGGCATGAAGAACTTTCTCCTGGTCTGAGCATTGGGCGATGTTGAGCATCTTCTCAATTGATTTCAGCCAATCATCAGCATCTAGTGGATCTGGTGAACTGGCGAAGGTCGGCGACTTATGGCTCATAAATTCCCGGTGCTTATCACGAGGTGGAACTGGTGGTGGTGGTGGAGGCAATGGTAATTGTTGTTGTTGTTGCTGCTGTTGTTGAAATTGTTGTTGTAGCTGCTGTTGCGCCCTCCTTTCCTGGCGTATCTCTTCTCGCTCCTGGCACAACTCCTGGCGTATTTCTTCTCGTTCCTGGCGCGTCTCCTAGAGTTCTTGCTGCATCTGAGCACGCATATCTGCCATGGTGTCCGCCATTTGTTGCATCATCCTCATCTGAGCTGCAACCAGTGGGTCAACTCCGCCTGGTGGAGGATTAGGAGGATTCATCTCTACTAGTTGTGGCTGGGGTTGTCTAAATATCCTCCGAGTGTGTCGTCTAGGAGGTAAATCAATTCCACGACCCCTCCTGGTATTGACCATCTAAGTTAGATACATATGGTAAGAGAGAATAGTAGACAAGACAGGTAATTATGAATCATATTACTTTGGGGAATTTATTAGCTAAGTAGATTAATGTTTTACCTACCATAGCTAATTCATTACTTTATAGTGGTACATACTAAGATGTCCATATATAATATTTCAATCAATCAAAGAAGCAAATCAGACATTTATCATCAAACAATCAAACAACATTTTTAAATATAGAAAATAGTTTTTTTTGTCTTAGGCCTCCTATCTCTTAAAAATGTCATAGGGGTAGGATTCCAAGGTGTGAAATCCGTCTTGTCCTAGAAAAGAGAATATAAGAATGATCAGAGTAGAACAGTAGAAGGTGAGACAGGATCAAGATAAGTATAGAAAGAATCAGAGTAAGGTAAGTATAGAAGGAATCAGAATCAGATAAGTAGGTACGGGTTTTGTCCATTTCTATCTAGGTTTCGTCCTACAGTCAACATTTCCTCTGATACCACTTCTGTCACACCCAGATTTAAGGGACAAAGCCGGGTACATCTCATATATGCGCCAGAGAAGACAACACATATAATAACAGAGTGCATAGAGATAAATGTCATAAATATCATAAATGTACTTATTACATAGCGGAAGTCTTACAAAAATAAATGATAAAATAAAACGAACTAATTATTATTCCCTCGCCCCACAAAGCTGACTAGGAGACGCCACCTAGATCAAGTCGAATGCCTCAGTGTTAGGCGGTTCCTCTTCGACCACCTGTTCTTCTCCTGTGGGGGGTGTGAGACAGCAAGAGTGAGCTCACACATGTTCATCGCTCAACAATTTGTGAGGAATAATGTGGCATGAACTCACCAAAGGTGGGAGTTCATGAAGTGTAAGGCTGATCAATGAAATAAAGGTTGAAGCTGAGCATTGCTTTTATAAGTTGGTCAAAATTTTATTAGCAGTTACTAAGTGCGAGTAAATACCAAACCTTAATAATAATAAATAAAAGTAATAATAAAATAGTCCCAGATGCAATGAAATGACAAATTGAGTTTAAGTTTCATAAATTAATCATGTGTGTCCGAGCCGCTCATGACCGTGAGCACGGCTAGTATACCAGTTTCACACTCTACAGAGGTTGCGCATCTTTACCCACAAGTCATGTTACCCATTTGCCATGGAGTTGATCAGACCCCATACACCTCTATCAAGGAAGCGAGGCAGGGTACCACTATGAGGCCTTTACAAAGTTCCACTAGCTTCAGAAAACCCGCTACAGTTTATAGGAAGCTCCAGTGCAGGAATCCCTCGCCTGACCTCCATCGCAGCAAAATCAACCCAAGGACCTCCCTACACTGACCACTCCCCTACTGCCCTTGCCCCTTTCGGGTAAGGTAGTCATCCACTAGCTTTCCTAGTTAATCAGCCATGGGCGTCCCATTAAACCCTTGTCGTAGCACTGTTTTCCCGGGTGGTTCTCCATGTTCCCATTAACATAATGATCTTATCATGAACCATAAAGAATAAACAGATAATAAAAAGTATAACAATGAGTGATGAATATCTCTATACCCAAAGCCACATAAAGCAATAACATGTACTACCCAATAATTTAGTAGTAAAACCAGTGGTGAAACAAGGTATAAAGATAGTCAAAGTCTAGGGTAACCTATTGGGTCCCAACAAAATTAACCTATGCAAATCATTATGATTAATAAGAACATGAATGGGTAAAAGGAAGTGATCAAGGGCACAACTTGCCTTCAATGAGCTCCTGCTCAGCAGTCTCTACCAGCTGAACCTCAGGATCCTCTGTAGTTTGCTCGTCTACTCGCATCAACACAATACATACATAGTATAGCAAAAATTAACATTACACCAAACATGTAAATAAAACACACAATCATAATCTAGACATTAAAATAAGGTCATAGAAACTGGAATCATTAATTTTGGAGTTATAGATTTTAAGTTATGAATTTTCCAAGGTTTTATGTATTTAATACATGATTAAGTACTAGATAGATTTTAATGTGTCTTTCATGCCGAAACAGAGGCACAAATGGATAGACAATAATATTATAAAAATTTAGGAACTGGAATGGACCAATTTGGAGTTCATATGAATTTTCTACAAATTAAACAAGTTTCTGCAATTAATTTAATACTAAAAATCTATTTCTAATTTAATTTCCCTGGTTTTTCTGTTCTTTGGACTGGGCCTCAAATACTATAAAACTCGGGGTCCAATCTGCAAAAATTCCCCAGACACAGAGGGCTGCTGCATTGGACGGCGGATTGATTCCTAGGTTTTCTAGGGTCTCTTCTGCAAACTGGTAAAGTGAAGGGGGGGGGGGGGGTATCGGCCACGATGGGCCATTGAATCATACATCTATGGACATGGTTCAATTGAACGATTAAATACCCTTCGGTCTAATCTACCCCGTCCAACAACAGATCAACGGCCGATGGCCCTTCTCCCTTCGCTCCCCTAATTCTGGCTGACGGCACACCAGCACCCGGCGACGCACATGGCCAGCCCCCCCATGCTTCCTGCCTATAGCTGCCCAAAGCCGACCCCCAAAGAGGCTACTTGTAAGTAAGATGGATGCGCACTCAATGGGGAGGTCTTACCGAAGAATCGGAGAGCGTAGAGACCCGATGTTGATGAAGGGCGGTATGGTGGTGGTGATGGAGCTTCGGTGAGAAATTTTGAGCTCCCGGTTTGCCCGTCTTAATCGACACGAGGCACACAACCACCCCCACAACGTCACGGAGCCACCCCGGTCCCGATCAAAGGATCAAATCGCCGGTTGGACAGAATCCCTGCACGGCGGCGCTCTGCTCTCTTTCTTGTCCACGGTGAGGCGCCCACGGTGCTATTCAAGGGTCAAACGGCTAGTGTTTTCGGGGAAAGGGAGAGGGAAGAACCATGGCGTCAACTCCTTATAGGCACAGGGGAAGAATCGACACCGCACACGTGTATTTTGCGCCGGTCGACTCGCCATCACCCGCACGAGGCCACGAACAGGATCAAGTACCACGTACTCACTCGATGGTGAGGCATAGAGCAAATACAATAAAGCATAAGACCATACATTAAGGAGTATTAAATTTATTACAACATCATTGGAGTTTTAGCAAAAGTAGTGATCATTGTTCGGAATGCAGCGGAATAAAACTAACGATAAATAAATGGAGGGATGGGGAAGCTTGTCCCATCACTCCTCATGCTCCTCCTCAGTCGAGATAGGGTCCCACTCGACGGTCCAACCCGGTGGCAAGGTGGATGGCCAAGTCACTCCAACAACCATGTCCTCCAGAGAACCTGTAAAAATTATGCCACAAGCAAGGCTGAGTATACTAATACTCAGCTAGACTTACCCGGTGTGAGGAGTCTACTCCTCTACCTCTAGACATGCAACTGTTTAGCCGAGGGGTTTGGTTTGCCAAAAGCACTAGCTGAGTCTAATTTCAAATTTTAGCTTTAGAAGTTTTAGTGTGACTCTCTTAAGACTAAATGTTTGCCTAACTAATCATACATGGTAGCAAGCATTTAGCAATCAACATCTTTTGCCAAATCAACACATTTCCACTTGTTATTCAATGTCGCAGCATGGATCAAGCAGTCTCATTAGCTCCATCCCCACACACATCAACCGTCCCCATCGATTCCCTGGCAACAGAAAGAGGCCCACCGCCTTGGCGTACAATGCCTCACTGACCCCAACTGCCGTCATGCAGTGACCGCACTTGTACCCACCATAACCGGAATGGGAGACTACGTCTGAGGTCGCGTGAGGAGATCAATCTGCGGGCAGGTTCACTCAGATACTAGGCTTACCGATTTACCATATTTCTCGGCATGTGCTTAGAACGTTCAAACGCTTGACACATGGTACCACACCTTAATCCTTATTCCAATTTCCGTCTCGTAGACAACCAATCCCCATGGATTGTTGTCCACAGACCATCATCATTATGATATGAAAATGGATACAACCAATTCTTGACCTCGCGTGAGTGCTAGAAAAATCACTCGACTTCTACCGAGATCCCTAATAAGCAAAGCAGCTACTCGACCTAGCATACTAGTATCCATCTCAAAAGGAAAACCTAAGTTAATGCAACTAGGGTTTCAGGCAACTCCTACACTTAAGTAAACAATTCAAGCCTACACTCATTAAGTGCAGTAAAATAATATATATAGAACTGGTTATGCATAAAACCGGGGCTTGCCTTCCAAAGCTGGGGCAGGCAGATCCTCGATAGCAGGCTCTGGTGCTGGATCCGGGGCTACCTCCTAAGCAACTCCTTGCTCCGGCTCGAGGATGTACTCTCCGTCAGCGAGGTTGCACTCTATCGAATGCAATGAATAAGATAGATGCAGGCTATGATATGCAGAATTTAGTAACCATTATGCATAGTGAAGAAAAACTAAGTTAGTTGATAACCTAGGGTTTCCTTGTTTTAAGAAGCTGCTAGTGGTTTATGCTTAGCAACCTGGGTTTGAGGTTTTGCTTAGAGGCAAACGTAGTGGATTAAGACTTGGATTGCCCCTTAAAGGTTTTAGTAGGTACTCAAGGGGTTTTGCTGGGTTGGTTAGGGTAACATTAATCTCCACTACTAATTCCCCTTTTCATTTTCTATTTATGCTCTTAAGGTGGGTTTGAACTACAACAGTGATTTCAAATTTTCCAAAAAATCTGTAAAAATTACAGTGGGTTAATATTGGTCACTGTAGTCTGTCCTATACAGTTGAGGTCAAAAATAAATGGAATGTGTCCTGGACAAAAATAACAAAAGTTGGGGTAGAGGGGTCACTTTGCACTACAACTCTTATCTAGGTGTGGGTTTTGTACCAAGAGTTATTTTTGCTGGTATCTATGGGTAATAACATGCTTTTGTGCCAAAAATCACAGAGGGTTACTTTGTGGTTATTTAGTTATGATTTTCTAAAGTTTAATGCCAAAAAGACACTTATAACTAACTTGCTATTTGAAAAATATCACACAACAGAACTTGTATTTTTCCTAGGTTATTCTTAGCACAAGAGCAGTCATTCCTAAGGTAGGGGTGTTTTCTCCTTAGGATTATTTTCTTATGATTTTTCAAAGTTTTCTCTGTTTTCCATGAATAAATGTGAGTACAATTTCTTTTCACTGGACTATGGTTCAACAAATTTTTCTTGTGAACTACATCACTTAGGCATGCTAGGAAAAATATGGTTGCCCTCTGGTGTCCATTTTCAACCCCTTTTCTTCATTTTCTTTAGTTTGAGCATAAACAAGGTTTAGTGAATAAATCTTCCTTAACCTTGTATACTGGGGTGTTTATTAATTTTAAACAGTGTAACTACTGGATTAGTGTATCCACTATTTTTCTCAACCCTGGTCCAACAACATTTCTATTTTTCCCTTTATTATTAAGGTTTGGGTAGTTTTCTTATTTAAATCAAAACTCTAGAAAATATTACAGGAACCATGGGGTGTGCTATTTTTGCTTGGTAGTTTATATTTCACAAAGTCTAGCAAAATTGGTTTGACTAAATTTGGATGAGTATCCTTCAAGTTATGTATTTATCAAGTTTTCTGCAGTATTTAAATGAAAAGTAGATTCAAAATGGAAAAGAAAAACAAATTTGCGCTGAAGTCCCTGGGTTTTCTTCCCCCTTTTCTCTCACAAATTAGCCCTCGGTCTACGATTCGCATGAGTCACTAACCTTACACATAACCCCCTGAACTTATCCTATATCTAACCTGCGATCCTTGGCTGGCTGGAATAGTATCCGGGGCAAAGATCACGGCGGCGAGGCTCACCGGTGACAGTAGAGCTCCAGTGGGGGGGTCGGTGACGTCGGGGAGGTCATGGCAGTCACGTCGGCGTGCGGGTCAGCATCGGAGGTGGCTGGAGCTGCTTTGGCCACGAGCGCAGGCGACGGAGGTCGTCGGCGGCACCTGCTTCGGCCAAACCGCGGCGGTAGGGTTCAATCAAAGTGTACGAGGAGCTCCAGTGGGTGATGTAGAGGCTATGTGCGCAAGGAATCGAGAAATGGTTCAGTGGGTTACCCGGTCCACATGCTCCGGCGGGGTTGCGAACTCCGGCGAGCGTGATTGCACTGTTCCAGTGGGGCTGGTCCTCGGCTAAAGCTTTGGAAAGCTTCACGGCCTCTTGAGGAAGCTATCCGAGGGCTCGGATCAAGCGGAGGTGGGCGAGAGTGGTTTGGCCATGGTGGGCGTCCTCGAGCGGCTCTAGTGGGTCGCGAGGAGGTCGCTGGAGCTGCGGGCTGGCTCGGGAAAGGTAGGCGCGGCGCGGAGGGGGTGACCGGGAAGGTGGCCGAGCACGAGGGCGAGCTTTATAGCCACACGTGGATAGGACACAGGTGAGGGCACGGGGGAGGCCGAGGGCGCGTGGGGGTGTGCTCTATGCACGTTCCCGAGTGCCTGCCCACGTCGAACACGTGGTGGTTTGCTTCTGCCAGTGTTCAACGACTTGTTTGGTCGCCTTAGCGTGTAGATCTCAGCAAAAATCCCGTGTACGATCTCTTCTCTGCACCATATCCTATCTTTTCCATGTGAGTTCCAAGCAAAGATATGGTCGAGGTTGAGAGATATCATGGTGTGAAGTTGGCTCTGTCCGAGCTGTCCAGCCTGAGACAAAAACCGTGTCAAGTCATGTCAAACGACTTAGGGTTAGGTTCAAATTTTTCCAGGGTGTTCTAGGGGTCTTTAGGCGCCATTTTGTTAATTGGGCCCTTTGGTTTTGAGGTTTGGAAGAAGGTGAACATGCTTGATCTTTGAAAGAGGGTCGGTTTTGAATTTGAGAAAAAAATCTGATTTTTCTTTTATGCTCTTCTCTTTGGTGACCTTTTTGGGCATTTTATGAAGCCTTTTTGGGGTCACTCTCTTACTATTTTTTGTAGGGTATTAAGTGTACTACAACTTTTATAATTAGCTCAAGTCATGATAATGTGGTTTACATAGCCTTTTTGCTATACTCCCCTCTAGGGCTCCATTTGCCTAAAGGGAGTTGAATTAGGGTTTGAGCCATTCTCTCCTCTTTAGGTGCATGATAAGGCCAAAGCATGACTTCTAAGATGGGTTACACCTATTTAGGATCTTGACCCCCAAGTTTGGTGTCTTTTGCTCAAATTAAACCACATGTGATGATGGGTTCAAATGTGTAGGCTTGAGTGAAAACCCTAAGTAACACCTGGGGTGTTACAGCCCTCCCCCCTTAAAGGAATCTTACCCCAAGATTGTGGGTGGGGATCCTTTAGAGGGGTACCAGAAGTTGTGTTGGGGTGTTGCCCTTTTCCTTTATCCAAGTTTCTCTAGTTAACTGCTCTTCGAATGTCATTCTCTTTGCAACTTCAGAAGGAAGTCCTTTTAAAGTTACTTCCAAAGCTTACTTTACCCTTGACAACTAAGTTTTTCTTATATTTAGATTCAAAGGGCAGGTGGGGGTGGGGTTTTGGATTACGCACCGACTCCTTTGGGTAGAAAGTCGGGGAAGCGCGAACATAGAAAATCCTCAGTCTCCCACATAGCCTCTTCTATTGAATGGTGACTCCACTGAACCTTATACATCCTGATCGACCTTGCCCGAGTTGATCTCTCCTTTTGGTCCAATATCCTGACGGGGTGCTCTTGATAGGACAAGTCGAGTTCTATCTCCAACTCTGGTTCAGATAGTACTTCTGTGGGTAAGCGGACACACTTTCGTAGCTGAGACACGTGGAATACATCATGAACTGCTGACATATGGGATGGCAACTTTAATTGATATGCTACCGGCCCACAAGTTTCTGTGATCTCATAGGGTCCAATGTAGCATGGAGCCAACTTGCCCTTGATTCCAAATCTCTGAACACCTTTGGTGGGCGACACCGTAAGATAAACATGATCTCCAACTTCAAACTGTAGAGGCTTCCTCCTCTTGTCATGATAGCTCTTTTACCTGGCCTGAGCAGCTTCTAGGTTCTTCTTAATGACCCTGACCTTCTGCTCTGCTTCAAGTACCAAGTCAGGTCCAAATATTTCCCTCTCTCCAGCTTGAGACCAATTTAGCGGTGTCCTACACCTTCTCCCATATAAGGCCTCGAAAGGTGCCATCTTTAAACTGGACTGGTAACTGTTATTATAGGAGAACTCGGCGAATGAAAGACACTTGTCCCAATCTGTAACACCCGGATTTTAGGGGTCCAAAACCGAGGGTTAACATAAACACCAGGTATGCTGGGACCAAGTCTCAAACATATGATGTAAAGTGGCACAGGATCGAATGTCACATCTTTATATATAACAGGAGTTCTATACAAAATAAATAATTACATTATAAGGAGACAACGATCCAGCAACCCAAAGTTGACTGGGAGACGACGGCCTAGATCTCTCACGAACTCATCACAGCATCCTCCATGAGCATCATCCTGCAGTACCTGGTCTTGACCTGTGATGTATGTGAGACAGAAAGAGTGAGCTCACATACGTTCATCGCTCAACAAGTTGTGGGGAATAATGTGCATGAACTCGCCAAAGGTGGGAGCTCACGTGAAGTGTAAGGCTTACCAAAGAAGATGGTTAGAGCTGAGCATTGCTTTTAAAGTTGGTCAAAATTTTATTAGCAGTTACTAGGTATAAGTAAATACCAAACCTAATTAAGTAGTAGAACAAAAATAACAACTTCACCTGCAATGCAATGCATATGACAAATTGAGTTTAAGTTCCATAATTTAATCATGTGAGGGTCCGAGCTGCTCATGACCGTGAGCACGGCTAGTATACCAGTTTTACACTCTGCAGAGGTTGCGCATCTTTACCCACAAGTCATGTTACCCATCTGCCAAGGGATCGCGACTTCCCATACACCTCTACCGAGGAGGCGAGGCAGGGTAACACTACGAGGCCTTTACAAAGTTCCACTAGCTTCAGAAAACCCGCTACAGTTTATAGGAAGATCCAGTGCAGGAATCCCTTGCAGGACCGCCATCGCAGCAAAATCCTCCCGAGGGCCTCCCTACACTGACCTCTCCCCTACTGCCCTTGCCCCTTTCGGGTAAGGTAGTCTTCCACTAGCTTTCCTAATTAATCAGCCAAGGGCGTCCCATTCCACCCTTGTGGTAGCACTGTTTTCCCGGGTGGTCGCTCCATGTTCCAATTAACATAATGATCTTATCATGAACAGTAATAATAAACATACAATAAAAGAGTGATCATGAATAATGTATCCTCATACCCAAAACCACATATAGCACTAGCAAGTACTACCCAGAAAGTTCAGTGGTGAACAAGGTATAAAGATAGTCAAACTAGGGTAACCTATTGGGTCCCATCAAAATTAACCTATGCAGATCATTATGATTAATTAGAACATGGCTGGGTAAAAAGAAGTGATCAAGGGCACAACTTGCCTGGGCCTTGAGATTCCAGGTACCAGGATGATCTTCAGATGGCTCGTGACCTCACTGCTAGTCGTAGTAATTCAAACAAACATGGTATAGGCAAAATTAACATTACACCAAACATGTATGCCAAAATACATATTAATAATCTACATATTAACATAAGATCACAGGAAAAAGAATTATTAATTTTTGAGTTATAGAATTCAAGTTATGAATTTCCTAAGATTTAAGGTGATTATAATAGGATTAGATGATAAATTAATTTCCTAACAGAGTTCATGTCAAAACAGTAGTTCTAAATGATAGAGAATATTATTACAAAAGTTTAGGAATTGGAATGACTCAATTTGGAGCTAAAATGAATTTTCTATGAATTATCTAAGTTCCAGCAATTATTTTTGTATTAAAAATCTAATTTCTAATTCATTTAATCACTTTAATACTGCCCTGGACTGGGCCTCAATTAATGGGAAACGCAGGGGCTAGATGGCAAAATATCCTAGGACTCAGAGCGCTGTGCAAGGTGGACGGCGGGTTGTTTTCCTAAAAACCGGAGGGCTCTTATGCAAAACAACCCAGCCGAAGGGGTATCGTAGGATCCTAGCCGCAGGATCACTATCCGACGGTCACAATTAGATCAATTCACTTAACGAACCGGTACGCAATGCAGGCCCTCGGATCCAAGATCCATGGCCAGGGAACACACACCCTCTCACCCATCCGATCCCGATCGGATGGCCCTCGCGAATTTGACAGAATCGTTATCTTGTTTCTAATCAGGACCGTTCTCTGGAAGATCAACGGTCCACAGCTCATCGTCCCAATCTAGCTCGATCCACACCAACCCGACGCCGCTCCCCGGCGATAGTTCACCGGAGTGTGCGCAATTCCGGCCGACCAAGGCCCCAATCCCGAATTCACTCGACCCTCGTGAGATTCGCAACGGCCCGCACCCATGTCGCCCCTCAATTCCAGCCGCGACACAGCGCAAACACCCTGCCCACGGCACAGCTAAGCTCACGGCGGAGATGGATACTCCGATGAGCGATTCGACGAGGTCCGGTCACCAAATAGGCCAGCCAAGGGGACCACACGCACCAGAGTCCCACGCCGAAGGTTCCTGACCGCGAATCGAGGCCGAGGCGACCACCAGACCGTCTACCCACGGTGGCGGCGACACTCAGTGGTCAGCGACGAGTAATTCCCCATGCCAACAACGCTATTATTCCAATCTACCGAGGTAACGCGTTGAGAAGGTAAAGGCGACAAGGGCTGCGGTGGATTACCGGTGAGTGGAATGAAGGCGCGCGGCGTTGACGCGGATTTGAAGTAGCGGCGGAATCTCCCTCTCTCGCGCTCCTTCTCGTCTTTGGTGAATCCCGGGCTCCCTTTTATACCCCGAGCCACGCGAGACCTTCGGGGAAAGGATGGCCGCGCCGAGCGCGGAATCCGCGGGTGGTTGTGGAATCCCGAGCTCCCCGGCGGCGGCTGTTACAACGGCGCGCGAAGCTCGCGGCGGACTCGGAATCGTGGAGAAGAAAGCGCTGACCAAAGGGGCCCACACGACAGTGAGATAAGGGCGATGGACGATGACATGTGGGTCCGTAAATCCAGTGACTGGCGAGAGCGCGCGAGGATGAGAGGCTGGCATATGGGACCCGCCTGTCGGCGCCGTGGTGAGAGCTGGGCCGCGCGGCGAGGGTGAGATGGGCCGAAATGAAGAATGGCCGGCCCATGAAGGCTTTTATTCTTTTTCTTTTTATTTTCTTTCCTAATTTCCATTCCATTTATCCAACTCATTTCAAATTTAAATTCCAGTTTAAATCCAAAGTTTGTGGCGAATTTGTCTTCATTTAAATGTTCAATGTGAACATAGCATGGATAAATTTTATTTATTTATAGATTTATTTTGCTTTTCATAGTATTTTCTCTTGCCTTATATATTATTTCCCTTTTTCTAAAGTGCACCCCTTTTGGGTTAACTTCAAATTCTCAATTCCATTATTATATTTTATCATTATGTTAAACACATATAATTAAAATTCCATCATGAGTGCCAAATATGGTTCTATTTATTATGTATCCACTTAAGCAAATGCTTTTAAATAGGGAGATGAGTCTTCAAATGTTATAAGAGTTCTAAAGAGAGAGAAAAAGAAAAATTCTAATGCAAGATCTTTGAAAAGTTTTTACTATATTCTCAAAATGAGATTTAGGGTGTTACAAATCCTACCCCCCTTAAAAATAATCTCGTCCTCGAGATTAGTAATAAAAGGGATGTATGCTCACATTGTTCTCGGAACATATGCATCAACAAAGAAATCTCAGCATGAGGTATAATTCTTTAACAAAACATAGGGTCAATAGACCTTATTGTTCCTTCTAAAATAATATTATATCATCTACTAACTAAAGTAACATCTAGATCTTACAAATCATCATAATCTATATCTATGTAGCTTGGTGGGGTTGGTGGTGGTAGTGGAGGTTGTTGTTGTTGTTGTCTCTCCAACCGTGCTTGCCTTATTTCTTGGCGGGCCTGACGTATTTCCTCGCGTTGTTGTCTTATCTGATTCTGCATCTCGGTCACCAGGTCTGTTAACTGTTGTATTACCAGTCTTTGGGTAGCAACCACTTGATCGATTTCAACAGGTGGAGGATTTGGAGGATTCATTTTCTGTTTGTTGTTACGTGACAATCTTTCCTTTCCTGGTATTGACCATGAAAGTTAGAAGCATATGGTAATAGTTTTGTAAAGGAAATTATTCACTAAGCGGAATGAATAAGCTAGTAGTTGGTTATAATCTATAGATTCTTTGGTAGGGCTTAATCTTTGTTTTATGTCCAGATTGGGGTAACCAATCATATAAGGGGAATATCCAAGGGTAAGATAGAATCTGTCAAGATGAGAGGTATATATGGGTGAGATAGACTACAAGATGTAGGTTAAAAGTTTGTTTGTTGTTAGGTGGGAATAGGAAGGTTATACCATTCATCATGACTCTATTGGTTGGGTTGGTCTATCATTCTTTATTTAGTGCAGGGTGAACTAAGTTAAGACCTGTTCTATAGGAGTAGAGTCTAATCTATTTCATCAGTATTATCTAACATGTTTTGATAAGTCACTCTAGATTAGATCAGACCTAGGTTAGATTGGTGTGACTAGTTTGACTAGATATGATCTATTTAATTTTGCATTAGATCATGGTTGTTAAACTAGGGTGGATAAGTATGCTTATTAGGATAAGATGAAATAGAATCTTTTGAGATTAGTTAGATCTATTAAGATGAGATAAGATCTTTTTAAGATAAGATGAATCTATTAATAGTAATAGAGTATCTTTTAAGATAAGATGGATCTTTTAAGATAAGTTAAGACCTTTTTGAGATAAGATAGATCTATGAGTGTAGGATAGAATCTCTTGAGATGAGATGAATCTATTAAGATAAGGGAGAATTTTTAAGATAAGATGGATTGGTTAGAATGAGATCTTTTTAGGATAAGATAAATCTCTTAAGCTAGATATGTTCCAAGGGGGACAATCTAGGTTGTCTAGTTATTTTATAATTATATTTTTATACCTATGTGTATATGCAGATGCAATTGTGGACATTACTCCACAACTCATCACACTCAATCAAAGATCCAAATCAAACAAGTATCATAAGAACAAGCACTCAAGCGTATAGATCCTATAAAAATAGTTTTTTTTTTCCTAAGAGTAAGTCTCCTAGAGTCACTTTTGGCACGGGATTTCAAAGTGTGAAATCCACATTTGTCTTTTAGAGGAAAAGGTAAGGATAATCAGAGTAAAGCGGAAATAGATGAGAAAAGATTAAGATAAGTTTAGAAAAGAATCAGAGTAAGATAAGTATTTAATGGTTGTCCAGTTCTATCTAGGTTTCGTCCTACAGTCAACATTCCTCTGATACCACTTCTGTAACACCCGGATTTTAGGGGTCCAAAACCCGGGGTTAACATAAACACCAGGTATGCTGGGACCGAGTCTCAAACATATGATGTAAAGTGGCACAGGATCGAATGTCACATCTTTATATATAACAGGAGTTCTATACAAAATAAATAATTACATTATAAGGAGACAACGATCCAGCAACCCAAAGTTGACTGGGAGACGACGGCCTAGATCTCTCACGAACTCATCACAGCATCCTCCATGAGCATCATCCAGCAGTACCTGGTCTTGACCTATGATGTATGTGAGACAGCAAGAGTGAGCTCACATACGTTCATCGCTCAACAAGTTGTGGGGAATAATGTGCATGAACTCGCCAAAGGTGGGAGCTCACGTGAAGTGTAAGGCTTACCAAAGAAGATGGTTAGAGCTGAGCATTGCTTTTAAAGTTGGTCAAAATTTTATTAGCAGTTACTAGGTATAAGTAAATACCAAACCCAATTAAGTAGTAGAACAAAAATAACAACTTCACCTGCAATGCAATGCATATGACAAATTGAGTTTAAGTTCCATAATTTAATCATGTGAGGGTCCGAGCTGCTCATGACCGTGAGCACGGCTAGTATACCAGTTTTACACTCTGCAGAGGTTGCGCATCTTTACCCACAAGTCATGTTACCCATCTGCCAAGGGATCGCGACTTCCCATACACCTCTACCGAGGAGGCGAGGCAGGGTAACACTACGAGGCCTTTACAAAGTTCCACTAGCTTCAGAAAACCCGCTACAGTTTATAGGAAGATCCAGTGCAGGAATCCCTTGCAGGACCGCCATCGCAGCAAAATCCTCCCGAGGGCCTCCCTACACTGACCTCTCCCCTACTGCCCTTGCCCCTTTCGGGTAAGGTAGTCTTCCACTAGCTTTCCTAATTAATCAGCCAAGGGCGTCCCATTCCACCCTTGTGGTAGCACTGTTTTCCCGGGTGGTCGCTCCATGTTCCAATTAACATAATGATCTTATCATGAACAGTAATAATAAACATACAATAAAAGAGTGATCATGAATAATGTATCCTCATACCCAAAACCACATATAGCACTAGCAAGTACTACCCAGAAAGTTCAGTGGTGAACAAGGTATAAAGATAGTCAAACTAGGGTAACCTATTGGGTCCCATCAAAATTAACCTATGCAGATCATTATGATTAATTAGAACATGGCTGGGTAAAAAGAAGTGATCAAGGGCACAACTTGCCTGGGCCTTGAGATTCCAGGTACCAGGATGATCTTCAGATGGCTCGTGACCTCACTGCTAGTCGTAGTAATTCAAACAAACATGGTATAGGCAAAATTAACATTACACCAAACATGTATGCCAAAATACATATTAATAATCTACATATTAACATAAGATCACAGGAAAAAGAATTATTAATTTTTGAGTTATAGAATTCAAGTTATGAATTTCCTAAGATTTAAGGTGATTATAATAGGATTAGATGATAAATTAATTTCCTAACAGAGTTCATGTCAAAACAGTAGTTCTAAATGATAGAGAATATTATTACAAAAGTTTAGGAATTGGAATGACTCAATTTGGAGCTAAAATGAATTTTCTATGAATTATCTAAGTTCCAGCAATTATTTTTGTATTAAAAATCTAATTTCTAATTCATTTAATCACTTTAATACTGCCCTGGACTGGGCCTCAATTAATGGGAAACGCAGGGGCTAGATGGCAAAATATCCTAGGACTCAGAGCGCTGTGCAAGGTGGACGGCGGGTTGTTTTCCTAAAAACCGGAGGGCTCTTATGCAAAACAACCCAGCCGAAGGGGTATCGTAGGATCCTAGCCGCAGGATCACTATCCAACGGTCACAATTAGATCAATTCACTTAACGAACCGGTACGCAATGCAGGCCCTCGGATCCAAGATCCATGGCCAGGGAACACACACCCTCTCACCCATCCGATCCCGATCGGATGGCCCTCGCGAATTTGACCGAATCGTTATCTTGTTTCTAATCAGGACCGTTCTCTAGAAGATCAACGGTCCACAGCTCATCGTCCCAATCTAGCTCGATCCACACCAACCCGACGCCGCTCCCCGGCGATAGTTCACCGGAGTGTGCGCAATTCCGGCCGACCAAGGCCCCAATCCCGAATTCACTCGACCCTCGTGAGATTCGCAACGGCCCGCACCCATGTCGCCCCTCAATTCCAGCCGCGACACAGCGCAAACACCCTGCCCACGGCACAGCTAAGCTCACGGCGGAGATGGATACTCCGATGAGCGATTCGACGAGGTCCGGTCACCAAATAGGCCAGCCAAGGGGACCACACGCACCAGAGTCCCACGCCGAAGGTTCCTGACCGCGAATCGAGGCCGAGGCGACCACCAGACCGTCTACCCACGGTGGCGGCGACACTCAGTGGTCAGCGACGAGTAATTCCCCATGCCAACAACGCTATTATTCCAATCTACCGAGGTAACGCGTTGAGAAGGTAAAGGCGACAAGGGCTGCGGTGGATTACCGGTGAGTGGAATGAAGGCGCGCGGCGTTGACGCGGATTTGAAGTAGCGGCGGAATCTCCCTCTCTCGCGCTCCTTCTCGTCTTTGGTGAATCCCGGGCTCCCTTTTATACCCCGAGCCACGCGAGACCTTCGGGGAAAGGATGGCCGCGCCGAGCGCGGAATCCGCGGGTGGTTGTGGAATCCCGAGCTCCCCGGCGGCGGCTGTTACAACGGCGCGCGAAGCTCGCGGCGGACTCGGAATCGTGGAGAAGAAAGTGCTGACCAAAGAGGCCCACACGACAGTGAGATAAGGGCGATGGACGATGACATGTGGGTCCGTAAATCCAGTGACTGGCGAGAGCGCGCGAGGATGAGAGGCTGGCATATGGGACCCGCCTGTCGGCGCCGTGGTGAGAGCTGGGCCGCGCGGCGAGGGTGAGATGGGCCGAAATGAAGAATGGCCGGCCCATGAAGGCTTTTATTCTTTTTCTTTTTATTTTCTTTCCTAATTTCCATTCCATTTATCCAACTCATTTCAAATTTAAATTCCAGTTTAAATCCAAAGTTTGTGGCGAATTTGTCTTCATTTAAATGTTCAATGTGAACATAGCATGGATAAATTTTATTTATTTATAGATTTATTTTGCTTTTCATAGTATTTTCTCTTGCCTTATATATTATTTCCCTTTTTCTAAAGTGCACCCCTTTTGGGTTAACTTCAAATTCTCAATTCCATTATTATATTTTATCATTATGTTAAACACATATAATTAAAATTCCATCATGAGTGCCAAATATGGTTCTATTTATTATGTATCCACTTAAGCAAATGCTTTTAAATAGGGAGATGAGTCTTCAAATGTTATAAGAGTTCTAAAGAGAGAGAAAAAGAAAAATTCTAATGCAAGATCTTTGAAAAGTTTTTACTATATTCTCAAAATGAGATTTAGGGTGTTACACAATCCTTACCATAGTGTAGTACACATTCCCTCAACATGTCTTCCAAAATTTGATTCACTCTTTCTGTCTGACCATCTGTTTGAGGATGGTATGCTAAGCTTCTTATTACATGGGTCCCAAGTGATTCCTGCAATTGCTCCCAGAAACGTGCTATGAACGGTGCTCCTCTGTCGAACACAATGGTCTTTGGTATCCCATGCAAGTGAACTATCTGGTCAATGTAGATCTCTGCATACTTCTCTGCCCTGTGGGTGGTATGTACTGGCAAGAAATGAGCTATCTTGGTCAACCTATCCACAATAACCCAAATAGAATCATGGTGCCGGGAGGTAGTGAGCAAACTCACGATGAAATCCATGCAAATATCCTCCCATTTCCAAGATGGTATGGGAAGGGGCTATAAAGTGCCTGCTACCTTTAAGTGACTGGCCTTGACTCATTGGCAAGTGTCGCATTCAGATATGTACCTAGCAATTTCCTGTCTCATTCTGGTCCACCAGTACAAGGATCTGAGATCATGCTACATCTTGTTACTGCCTGGGTGCATGGAGAATTTGGAAAGATGAGCTTCATCCAATATTTTCTTTCTAAGCTCGGGGTTCTTGGGAACAACCAATCGGTCTCCAAACCATAGAATTCCTTTGCTCTCCTGACAGAAGCATTTGTATTTGTCCACCTTTTGCTCGAGCATTTCCTTGATGACTTGAACACCCTTGTCACCGATCTGTGCCATGATTATCTGCTCATGTAAAGTGGGCTCCACTGAAATATAACTTAAGGCATCGGAGGAAACAACTTCTATTTTCAGCTTGTACAACTCATCACACAGGGTGGTGATTTTTGCATCCATATTCACACAGTTGCACTGGGCCTTCCGACTTAAGGCATCTGCCACAACATTGGCCTTGCCAGGATGGTAATGTACTTCCAAATCATAGTCTTTGATTAATTCCAACCATCTTCTCTGCCTCATATTATGATCTGCCTGAGTAAAAATATACTTGAGACTTTTGTGATCAGTATAGATATTACAATGAGTTCCCATCAAGTAATGTCTCCAAATCTTGAGAGCATGAACTACGACTGCTAACTCCAAGTCATGTGTGGGGTAGTTCTGCTCATGGGGTCTGAGTGCTCTGGATGCATAGGCAATGACTCTATTGTCTTGCATCAAGACACATCCCAATCTAGTACCGGAAGCATCACAATAAACCTCAAAGGGTTTGGTGCTGTCAGGTTGAGCTAATACGGGTGCTGTCGTCAAATGTTGCCTTAGTGTGTGAAAGGCATCCTCACATTTCTGGCTCCATTCATATTTGACTCCTTTCTTCAACAATTCAGTCATTGGCTTTGCAATCCTGGAGAAATCCGGAATAAATCGTCGATAATACCCTGCCAATCCCAGAAAACTCCGAATTTGCCGTACAGTTGTAGGAGGTTTCCAATCCATCACTTCTTGGACTTTCTCAGGATCAACAAATACCCTGTCCTAAGAAATGGTGTGACCCAGAAACTTGATTTCCTTTAGCCATAATTCACATTTGGACAACTTGGCATATAAATGATGATCGCGCAGTCTTTGAAGTACTGTATGCAAGTGTTTAGTATGCTCCCGCTCGCTCCTTGAATATACCAGAATGTCATCAATGAAAACCACCACGAACTTGTCCAACTCTGGCATAAACACTGAGTTCATCAAATACATGAAATATGCTGGGGCATTGGTCAACCCGAAGGACATCACCAAGTACTCATAAAGCCCATATTTGGTAGAGAAAGCCGTCTTCAGAATATCGCTGGCCCTGATTTTGATCTAATGATAGCCAGAGCGAAGATCTATCTTGGAAAATACCTTGGCTCCCACCAACTGATCAAACAACACATCGATGCGGGGCAATGGATACTTATTCTTGATGGTCACCGCATTGAGAGGGCAGTAATCAACACACAATCTCAGACTCTCATCTTTCTTCTTTACGAACAATGCTGGACATCCCCATGGCGAAGTACTTAGGCGAATGAATCCCTTGTCCAACAACTCTTGCAATTGCTTTTTCAATTCTGCCAACTCTGCCGGAGGCATCCTATAGGGTCTCTTGGATATAGGGGCAATTCCGGGTTGTAATTCAATCGCGAACTCTATGTCTCTATCGAGTGGCATCCCTGGCAATTCATCCGGAAAACATCTGGGTAGTCACAGACTACGGGGATTCTCTCAACAGGTGACTCTATCATGGTGAAGGCACATGAACGGGTACAACCCTGGTTAGGCAAATACAAAATAATTTCACCACAAGTAGGTGAATGAATCTCAATGACCCTTGCTGCAACATCAATTACTGCCTGATGCCTTGTTAACTAGTCAGTTCCTAATATGATGTCCACATTATCCAAACCCAAGATAAGAAGGGTGGTAACAATTATAAGGCTACCAAATTTTATAGGCACCTGCCTGTTAATTTGATAGGTGGCAACCCTACCTCCCGGTGTTGAAATTGTAATACCCCCATTGGTATGATGGAAAGGTAACTGACATTTGGCACTAAATTTTGCACTGATAAAACTGTGTGATGCACCGAAATCAAAAAGAATGATTGCAGGATAATTCAAAACTGAAAAGATACTAGTCATGACGGGTGCTCCCTCTGGAATTTCCGCCATAGTGGTGAAGTTCAGCCTGCCTTGCCTCACTTGCACCTTCTACCTCTTGCCTTGGTTCTGATTGGAATTCTGCCCTTGCCTCTGCTGGTTCTTTGGGCAATTCTTGGCATAGTGTCCAGTGCTGCCACAAGTGAAGCATATGTTGTCATTGGCCTGATGGTACTGCTGCTGTTGTGGCTGATTGTTCCTCTGAACTGGGTGTTGAGAACGGTTGGGTGACTGCTGCTGCTGCTGTTGTGGTCGGATCACCCAATGTCCTTGCTGCTGCTGAGGTCCCCTGTTCTGAGTATCAAACACAATCCGAAAGCGCTGTGGCTGAGCTGATGGTCCTGCCACGGGGGTCTTCCTCTTCTTTTCTGCCTGACGGGCTGTGATGCAGTCCTCCTGAGAAATGGCCATGTTGACTAACTCATTGTAACTGTTGGCCCTGACGGTATTGAGACGGTCGCGGAGCTTAGCACTGAGGCCCCTCCTGAACCGGTCCCTCTTCTTCTCATCAGTGTCTGCGTGATATCCAGCATACTGACACAGGTCATTGAAAGCCTGAGCGTACTGCAACACAGTACGATTCCCCTGAGTAAGTGCCAGAAACTCATTTAGCTTGCGATCCATAATGCCTACTGGTATATGATGCCCTCTGAAGGCTGCCTTGAACTCTCCCCATTCTACCACGTGGTTAGCAGGCTGCATGGCGAGGAAGTGATCCCACCATGTCCATGCGGGTCCGCGAAGCTACTGGGTGGCAAAACGAACCTTGGCCGCATCTGAACAATTGCCCGTAAGTAATGGGAATTTGGATTCCACTACCCTGATCCATACATCAGCATCAAGTGTATCCTCTGCCCGAGTGAACAACGGCGGCTGAGTGCTGAGGAACTCCTGATAAGTGGCCGCTGCTGGGGGACGCAAATGGTGATCACCACCACCATAGTGCTAAGGTGATGGCTGACACTGAGCCAACTATCGCAGAATCTCATTCTGCTGAGCCATCAGTTCTTGCATGGTAGGAGGCGGTGGCGGTGGTGGAGGAATGCGCTCATTCTGTCCACGACGCGCTCTTCCTGCCATCTGAAAAATTAAGGATGCTCTTAATATCATATTTCGAATGTCAGGATTCATATGTGGTGACAGATTTGAATGGACAAGGCTAACATTTCTTTGCATAATTCATAAGAGATACTACATGGGATAAAACTTTTCTCCACCAACTAAAACTGACATCATTCATCATCCATACTTCCAAAAGAGTTTGTTACGATTACATCAGTGATCCAAAAGACTCAACTCTATCTAGCCTAGTACCCTAAGGGTGCAAAAGCTAAGCTAGCTCCGAGGAGTTCTATCGCCACACACTTCTAAATCTATCCCTGCAACCTAATGGACAAACGAGGCCACGCTCGACTCGGGGGAAGGTGGTCTCCCTGAGCCAGCAGTATCAAAGCTGGATGCAGGCTCCGGTTCCTCTCCTCCCTCGATGTCGACATCCTCATTGGCCTCCATGTTCTTGATCTCCTGGTGGTGCATGTCCAAATGCTGGTTAGCTTCCTCGAGTTGTTGCTGGGTGTTGATCAGCTGATCCTCGAGAACCTCAATGGTGTTCTCCCTGGCTCCCACTAGCTCCTCGAGTTCCTAGATCTCGTTGGACATCTGTTCCACCTGCAGGTCCCTTTCCACCATCTCAGTGGATAGGTCTACCACCAGCTCCTCTCTGTTATCCAAGGTGATCTTGGTTGCCTCCAACAATGCCATTAGCTGAGACATTGCCTCTCCTCGCAGCACTTGCAGACGATACAGGGCATTCATGCATCGCACTGTCAAGTGAGCAGTCTGCCTTGGGTAAAGTGCCCATATATCCTTGGCATGCTCCACTCGGTCCTTCCACATTGGGTCGTCCTCCTTCTCCGCGGGGAACAAGCCAATGGGATGAGTAGATAGCTCCAAGGGGTGAAAACCACAGAAGGCCGTTAGCCCGTGGAGAGCAATGGCCTCGATAGTATCCTCAGCCCGGTATCCGAAAGACTCAGAATCCAACGAACGCCAGCCTGGCTGTAAGGGATGAGGCTCCAGGGTCATCCTCACCCTACAGCGGGGCACCCGGTGCTTCTCGAACAGTTGCACCATGTACTGGGGAGGCGTCGTGTAACCGACTCCCTGAAGTACCTCCCACAAGATACGGGGAAAACCCTCTCGTGCAAGTCTGTCCGTATGGTAATGTGCGTTCCCTCCTTCCGAGGATCTGTGAGAAGTCATCTGTGTATGGTTAAGCGTAAGTGAAAAAGAAAAAGAATTATAAAATAAAAGGGAATCAAAACTCGGCCTCTCGATGGCTACGACAATGTCACTGAGTGTACTTAATCTGTCATTATCATGTATTCAGGTTTTTACCTAAATAACAAGTAGTTTAAGTAAAGGATGCATGCATTCTCGTCCTAAATGACCTCATTTCAACTTAGAGGGAATAGGGAAAAACTCCCATCCCTTATAGTAGCCTGTAGGACTTACTCAAATAGCCACCAAGCTACCCCTCTATTACCCTTAGGCTTCACGTCCTATCCTTACGTCCTAACGATCTATCCAACATTTGTTTCTAATAAGTTTTACTTTTGAAAAGAATGGTATTTACAGTTTATTGATTCCTCTGTGGTGGTACAAGCTCCGATACTAGCTATGGCCGAACCGCCCGAACTATTCCAACTTATGTGCCTAAGTCCCACCTTAGAGGCTAGACCACACTTAAATAGGAATAACACGTCAGTCCCTCGGATCTAGTCCAACAAGGCCATGAACAGGATCAAGTACCACGTACTCACTCGATGGTGAGGCACAAAGCAAATACAATAAAGCATAAGACCATATATTAAGGAGTATTAAATTTATTACAACATCATCGGAGTTTTAGCAAAAGTAGTGATCATTGTTCAGAATGCAGCGGAATAAAACTAAGGATAAATAAATGGAGGGATAGGGAAGCCTGTCCCATCACTCCTCATGCTCCTCCTCACCTGAGGTAAGGTCCCACTCTTCAGCCAACCCGGTGGCAAGGTGGACGGCCAAGTCACTCCAGCAACCATGTCCTCCAGAGAACCTGTAAAAATTATGCCACAAGCAAGGCTGAGTATACTAATACTCAGCTAGACTTACCCGGTGTGAGGAGTCTACTCCTCTACCTCTAGACATGCAGCTGTTTGGTCGAGGGGTTTGGTTTGCCAAAAGCACTAGCTGAGTCTAATTTCAAATTTTAGCTTTAGAAGTTTTAGTGTGACTCTCTTAAGACTAAATGTATGCCTAACTAATCATACATGGTAGCAAGCATTTAGCAATCAACATCTTTTGCCAAATCAACACATTTCCACTTGTTACTCAATGTAGCAGCATGGATCAAGAAGTCTCATTAGCTGCGAGAAGCAGACGATTCGAATCGAGTTTTTATCCTTGCAAGGTAAACCTAAACACACGACGTGGCGAGGCACTCCGTCCCCACACACATCAACCATCCCCATCGATTCCCTGGCAACAGAAAGAGGCCCACCGCCTTGGCGTACAATGCCTCACTGACCCCGACTGCTGTCGTGCAGTGACCGCACTTGTACCCTGTAATACTCAAATTTGTATACACAGAATACAGAGTGAATTCCTCAATTTCATGTGCCATATTTGCATCCTAAGAAAAGAGCACACACACAATTTAGAGATGAATTCAAACAAATGAGAAAAAAAAATGCATCATGCTGGTTTTCATTTTGTCTGAATTTTGTGACAATATAAAAATAATAATGAGGCAAGAGATATATTAATTCAAAAAGGAAATATACTAAATTCTCTAAAGGGGAATTCAAGAATTTGAGCAAGAAAAGAAAGATTACTAAACAAAGATAAAGACAATAAATATAAAGAAATTAGTTAAACCTTCTTATTTGGGTTCAACTTGTATATTTAAAAATGAATATAAGTTCACAGATTAAAATTGAATTCAAATCTGAATTCTAGAAATTGAAAAGAGAAAGAAAAGAGAAAGAAAATATAAAAGAAAAAGAAAAAAAGGAAGAAACCTACTTGGGCCACGGGTTACAATCCGGCCCACTTAAACACACCTGCGCGGCCCATCTTCCTACGCGCGCGTCCTCGACTGACCTGGGGGCCCCATCTGCTTGTCGCCTAGTCGTCCGGTGCGCTCTTCCTTGTCACGCGCGGAGTCCGGGGACCCACCGGTCAGATCGATTTCTTCCCCCTTCTCGCGGGCGTTCGGTTGAAACAGTCGCGTGCGGTGCGGCATTTGCGGCCACCTAGCGCAGATTGACTTCGAGCTGGCTACCCCACCCCCCCTTCGCCGTTAGCTGCGGGCGAGACCCCGTCTTCGGTGAGCCACGGTAGCCGGGCTATTTAGGCATAACGGATGGAGCTCTCGCGGCTTCGTTCCTCCGCCGCGCCGCCATAGCGTCCAGGAGATAGAAATTGGTGAGCCTTGCCCTAATTAGCCACTACAATCGCCATTCCGAGCCCTGGAATTGGTTGTGTATTGTTGCACGGTGGTGCGTCACCACCTTTCTCCTCCCCCGCCGTTCGCCGTCACGGGACGCATCTGGCGGATCCGCCGGTCACCGGTGCAGGAGCATCTGCGTGCCTATCTCTGGTGAGAATACGTCCTACGTGTGCATTTCCATCCCATGAGTGTGTTTCATCCGGAGCGATTCGTGTACATCCGGTCCATGGCCCGGAATCGATCGTCAGACACGGGTTTCCAGTCCATGGCCCGGAATTAGATATTAAGATAGCGTTTCGCCCCAGTAGTGGGGACCGTTCGATTCTGATCTTGCGTCTGTGGGTCGATTGCGATCGCTTAATGGTCTGGGCCATCGATCTGGCATCCTGCGTCTGCGACTGAGTGCGAGAGGTATTGATGGACCAATCTAATCCGGGCCAGTCATCGTTGATCTAGCGGCCGATATCGCGCCATACCCCTTCGCTGTGCATGTTTTGCATAAGACCCCTTATAGTTTTAGAGAATAAAACCCGCCATCCATAGCAGTGGCGCGCTGAGTCTTAGAGACGTTTGCACCAGACCCCCTGTGTTCCTTTTTAATTGGCACCCAGTCCATAGCTCTGAAAATCCAATAATTTAATTTTAGAAATTGATATTTAATACAAAACAAATCCTAGCACTTGTTTATTCCATAGAAAATTCATATGAAGTCCAAATTTACCCATTCCAGTTTCTAAAATTCTGTAATATTATTATCTAACACTTAGAGTCACTGTTTTGACATGAACTCTGTTGGAAAATTTATTTATCATTTAACCCTATTTCAAGCACATTAAATCTTAGGAAATCCATAACTTGAAATCTATAACTCCAAATTTAGTGATTCCAGTTCCTATGATCTCATTTTATTGTGTAGATTTTTACTGTATAGTTTATTTGCATGTTTGATGTGATGTTAATTTATGCTATACTATGTATGTATTGTGTTGATGCGAGTAGACGACCAAGCGACTGTGGAATCTGAGGTTCAACAAGTAGAAGTAGCTGAGCAGGAGCTCGTTGAAGGCAAGTTGTGCCCTTGATCACTTACTTTTTCCCAGCCATGTTCTTATTAATTTTAATGATCTGCATAGGTTAATTTTGATGGGATCCTTTATGTACCCCAGTTTTGATTACCTCTATACCTTGTTCACCCCTGGAATATTTTTGGGTAGTACTTGCTATTGCTTTATGTGGATTGGGTATGGAGATACACTACTCATGATTATTCTGTTATTATTTTGTTATTATTACTGTTCATGTTAAGATCATTAAATTAATGGGAACATGGAGCGACCACCCGGGAAAACAGTGCTACCACAAGGGTTTAATGGGACGCCCTTGGCTGATTAACTAGGAAAGCTAGTGGAGGTCTTCCTTACCCGAAAGGGGCAAGGGCAGTAGGGGAGTGGTCAGTGTAGGGAGGTCCTTGTTTGATTTTGCTGCGATGGCGGTCAGGCAAGAACCCTGCACTGGAACTTCCTATAAACTGTAGCGGGATTTCTGAAGCTAGTGGAACTTTGTAAAGGCCTCGTAGTGTTACCCTGCCTCGCCTCCTCGGTAGAGGTGTATGGGATTGGCCATCTCTTGGCAGATGGGTAACATGACTTGTGGGTAAAGATGCGCAACCTCTGCAGAGTGTAAAACTAGTATACTAGCCATGCTCACGGTCATGAGCGGCTCGGACCCTCACATGATTAATTATGGAACTTAAATTTAATTTGACATTTGCATCGCATTTGGGATTATTTTACCATTACTGTTCTTTATTATTATTAAGATTTGGTATTTACTTACACTTAGTAATTGCTAATAAAATTTTGACCAACTTATAAAAGCAATGCTTAGCCTCAGCCTCTATTTCATTGATCAGCCTTACACTACATGAACTCCCACCTTTGGTGAGTTCATGCCACATTATTCCCCACGACTTGTTGAGCTATGAACGTATGTGAGCTCACTCTTGCTGTCTCACACCCCCCCCATAGGAGAAGAGCAGGTGGTTCAGGAGGAGCCTCAAGGCGAGGAGTTTGACCTGATCTAGGTGGCGTTTCTCAGTTGACATTGGCGCCAACGATCCTTAGTTCGTTTTATATTTATTCTTTTACTTTGTAATAAGTCTTCCGCTATGTAATAAATACTCTGATGTTTAATGACATTTATCTCTATACACTCTGTTATTATATATGTTGTCATCTTGGCGCATGTATGAGATGCACCCGGCTTTGTCCTTTAAAACCGGGTGTTACAGAAGTGGTATCAGAGGAATGTTGACTGTAGGACGAAACCTAGATAGAAATGGACAAAACCCTTACCTACTTATCTTATTCTGATTCATTCTACACTTACCTTACTCTAATTCTTTCTACACTTATCTTGATCCTGTCTCACCTTCTACTGTTCTACTCTGATCATTCTTACCTTTTCTACTCTTAGTCAAGATGGATTTCACACCTTGGAATCCCTACCCCTATGACATTTTTAAGAGATAGGAAGCCTAAGACAAAATTAAAACTATTTTCTCTATTAAAAATGTTGGTTGATTGTTCTGATGATCAATGCCTGATTTGCTTCTTTGATTGATTGAAATAGTATAGACGGGCATCTTAGCATGTGCCAGCATAAGGTAATAAATTAGCTATGGTAGGTAAAACATTAAACTGCTTAGCTAATAAATTCCCCAAAGTAACATGATTTGTAATTACTGCCTTGTCTACTGCTCTCTCTTACCATATGTATCTAACTCAGATGGTCAATACCAGGAGGGGTGGTGGAATTGATTTGCCTCCTAACCGACACACTCGAAGGATATATAGACAACCTCAGCCACAGCCTGCAGAGATGAATCCTCCTAATCCTCCACCAGGCGGAGTTGACCCACTGGTTGCTGCTCAGATGGCGATGATGCAGCAAATGGCAGACACTATGGCTGATATGCGTGCCCAGATGCAGCAAGAACGCCAGGAGATGCATCAGGAAAGAGAAGATATACGCCAAGAGTTGCACCAGGAGAGAGAGGAGATACGCCAAGAAAGGAGGGCACAACAACAGCAGCTGCAACAACAACTTCAACAACAGCAGCAGCAGCAACAAGTGCCATTGCCTCCACCACCACCACCAGTTCCACCTCGTGATAAGCACCGGGAGTTTATGAGTCATAAGCCACCGACCTTCGCCAGCTCGCCAGATCCACTCGATGCGGATGATTGGCTGAAGTCCGTTGAGAAGATGCTGAGTATTGCACAGTGCACAGACCGGGAGAAAGTTCTTTATGCCTCAGGTCGTCTGACAGGTCCTGCTGCTGACTGGTGGGATTGTTATACTTCTGCCCATGATGCTGCTGATACTATTACTTGGGCAGAGTTTAGTACACAATTCAGAAACTACCATATTCCAGCTGGTATGATCAAGATCAAGAAGAAGGAGTTTCTGTCATTGAAGCAAGGCAATATGTCAGTCAGCGAATACAGAGACAAATTTATTCAGCTATCGAGATATGCTCCGGAGGAAGTCGCTGAGGATGAAAGGAAGCAGGAGCACTTTATTGAAGGACTTAATGGACCCTTGCAGTATGCACTGGTTGCACACACCTTTCCATCATTTTAGAGGCTACTGGATAAGGCTCTTGCTATTGAACACAAGCGTGTTCAACTGGGTGATTTGAAGAGGAAGGCTATCTCGCAGGGACAGGGTAGCAGCAGTGTTCGTCCTCGCTACAGTTCACCACAGGGTACCCCGACTCGACCAGGAGGACCGCGCCCAGTTCAGCAATCACCACTGAGGACTCCACCTCCTCGACAGGCTACTCCCACTGGCACCCCGACGAAGTTTACAGGACAGAGTCCGGGCACTAAGTGTTTCAAGTGTGGGAAGACTGGTCATTATGCAAATGTCTGCCCACAGAGGATTGCTACTACTCCAGCTCAGAACAAGCAACAGACCCCTGGCAAGGGATATTCTATAGCCAGGGTGAATCAAGTCAGCGTTGATGATACTCCTGATGGTGGTGACATCGTACTTGGTATGTTTTATGTTAATGCAATTCCTGCAACCATATTATTTGATTCTGGTGCTACACATTCATTCATGTCTGCTAGATATGCCAACACAAATGAAATACCACTGCTAAATATGAGAAAACCCATGATAGTAATTACCCCTAAAGGGCCTGTTGAGGCGAATCAAATGACACGTAGATTGACATTAACCATTATGGGTAGAGAATTTGGAGCTACTGCAATAATATTAGAGTCAAGCAGTATAGATCTGATCCTTGGTATGTCATGGCTAAGAAAGGCAAAGGCCGTTATAGCATGTGGTAGAGGTACCATGGAACTCACTACCACTAAAGGAGAAAGATTTCAAGTTAATATTGTAGTAACCTCCTTATCCATGCATGCAATGTTCTTTATGCCTGAGGAGTTTGTTGGTGACAACATCCGGGTGGTTAGAGATTTTCCGGATGTCTTTCCAGAGGAGTTACCAGGGATGCCACCTGATAGAGAAGTTGAGTTTGTTATTGATCTCTTACCTGGAACTGCCCCTATTTCTAAGAGACCATACAGGATGGCTGTAGAAGAGTTGAAGGAGCTTAAGAAGCAGTTAACTGAGTTACAAGAAGCGGGGTTTATTCGTCCGAGTTCCTCACCTTGGGGAGCACCAGTGTTATTTGTGCAGAAGAAGGATGGATCACAAAGAATGTGTGTGGATTATAGATCTCTCAACGATGTTACGGTGAAGAACAAGTATCCATTACCCCATATTGAGGATTTGTTTGATCAGATGAGAGGAGCTAGAGTATTCTCGAAGATTGATCTCCGATCGGGTTACCATCAGATGAGGATTAGACCATCGGATATTCCCAAGACAGCATTCTCGACCCGATATGGATTATATGAGTTTACTGTTATGTCATTTGGATTGACCAATGCACCGGCATATTTCATGAATTTGATGAATAAGGTGTTTATGGAGTATTTGGACAGATTCGTCGTGGTGTTCATCGACGATATTCTTATCTATTCTAGGAATGAAAGTGATCATGAACAACATCTAAGGTTGGTGCTACAGAAGTTACGAGATAATCAACTCTATGCTAAGTTTAGTAAGTGCGAGTTTTGGATTGATAAGGTACCATTCCTTGGACATATTATTTCTAATGGAGGAATAGCAGTGGATCCTGCTAAAGTGAAGGAGATAATGGAGTGGAGAGTGCCCAATACAGTTACTGAGATTTGGAGTTTCTTGGGACTCGCAGGATATTATCGGAGATTCATTGAAGGGTTCTCTAAGATTGCCAAGCCTATGACATCGCTTTTGGAGAAAGGAAGAGAATTCGAGTGGGATGAGAAATGTCAAGAGAGCTTTGATCAATTGAAGGAGAGATTGATGTTGCCACCAATATTGGTTATGCCAGACCTGCAGAAAGGATTTGATATTTATTGTGATGCATGTGGTCAAGGCTTGGGATGTGTGCTTATGCAAGAAGGTCATGTGATCGCCTATGCATCTCGTCAATTGCGGAAGCATGAACTGAACTACCCCACTCATGACTTGGAATTGGCTATCGTTGTGCATGCACTTAAGATTTGGAGACACTACATCATGGGAACTAAGTGCCAAGTATATACGGATCATAAGAGTTTGAAGTATATGTTCACATAGAAGAATCTCAACCTTAGGTAACGCTGTTGGTTGGAGCTTATTAAGGATTATGATTTGGAGATTCACTATCACCCGAGCAAGGCAAATTTGGTTGCAGATGCCTTGATTCGAAAGGAGCATGTTCATTTAGCTGTTGTTGCCCAGCTACCCGATGAGATTGTTGAGGATTTTAGGAGACTTAACCTGGGGATAGTTGCTCACACTGAAGGAGTTATTATTGATGTGGAACCTACCTTGGAGCAAGAAATCCGCAGAAGGACAGATTGGTGATGCTAAGATACAAGAGAATAGGGATTTGATTACTGAAGGGCGAGGTCCGGAATTCACGGAAGATGAGCAAGGCACGATATGGTTCAAGAATCGGATCTGTGTTCCCGATATTGATAGTCTTCGGGAAACTATATTGAAGGAAGCACATGACTCAGTTTATTCTATCCACCTGGGTAGCACTAAGATGTATCAGGATTTGAAGCAAAAGTATTGGTGGTATGGACTAAAGAGAGATGTGGCTGCACATGTGGCTATGTGCGATGTGTGCCAAAGAGTTAAGGCTGAACACCAGAGGCCAGCCGGACTACTGCACCCACTGAAGATACCTGAGTGGAAATGGGAAGAAATTGGCATGGACTTCATTGTTGGATTACCCCGCACGTCTACTGGATATGATTCTATATGGGTGATCGTGGATAGGCTAACTAAAGTAGCCCACTTTATTCCAGTGAAGACCACATATTCAGGAGCTAAGTTGGCAGAATTGTACATGGCACGGATTGTCTGCCTGCATGGTGTGCCAAAGAAGATTGTGTCAGACCGGGGATCACAGTTTACCTCTCGATATTGGAAGAAGTTGCACGAGTCCTTGGATACAAGGTTGAATTTTAGTTCGGCTTACCATCCCTAGACTGATGGGCAGACTGAGAGGACTAACCAAGTGCTAGAGGATATGTTAAGAGCTTGTGCTCTTAAGCATGGTGGAGGTTGGGATAAGAGTTTGCCGTATGCGGAGTTCTCTTACAATAATAGCTATCAGGCCAGTTTGAAGATGTCACCATTTGAGGCTTTGTATGGCAGAAAGTGCAGGACTCCACTATATTGGGATCAAACTGGTGAAAGGCAGTTGTTTGGACCTGAGATTATACAGGAAGCAGAAGAACAAGTCCAGCAAATAAGGGAGAATTTGAGAATTGCGCAGTCAAGACAGAAAAGTTATGCTGATACCCGGAGAAGATTGCTTGAGTTTAAGGAGGGAGATTATGTCTATTTGAAGGTGTCACCACTCCGGGGTATGAGAAGATTCAAAGTCAAAGGAAAGTTATCCCCTCGCTTTATTGGACCCTTCTTGATCTTAAAGCGAGTGGGAGAGGCTGCATACCAAGTGGAGTTACCGGATCATCTTGCGGATGTTCATGGTGTCTTTCATGTATCTCAGCTGAAGAAATGTCTCACGGTGCCTGAAGAACAATTACCAATGGAGGACCTTAGTGTTCAAGAAGATTTGACTTATGCTGAGTACCCATCAGGATTCTTGATACATTGACTCGAGTTACAAGAAATAATGTTATAAAGATGTGCAAAGTGCGATGGAGTCACCACGGTGAAGATGAAGCAACTTGGGAAAGAGAAGAAGAGCTTCGTATAGATTTTCCTCACCTTTTCCCTAGATCTTCTTAAATCTCGAGGACGAGATTATTTTTAAGGGGGTAGGATTTGTAATACTCAAATTTGTATACACAGAATACAGAGTGAATTCCTCAATTTCATGTGCCATATTTGCATCCTAAGAAAAGAGCACACACACAATTTAGAGATGAATTCAAACAAATGAGAAAAAAATGCATCATGCTGGTTTTCATTTTGTCTGAATTTTGTGACAATATAAAAATAATAATGAGGCAAGAGATATATTAATTCAAAAAGGAAATATACTAAATTCTCTAAAGGGGAATTCAAGAATTTGAGCAAGAAAAGAAAGATTACTAAACAAAGATAAAGACAATAAATATAAAGAAATTAGTTAAACCTTCTTATTTGGGTTCAACTTGTATATTTAAAAATGAATATAAGTTCACAGATTAAAATTGAATTCAAATCTGAATTCTAGAAATTGAAAAGAGAAAGAAAAGAGAAAGAAAATATAAAAGAAAAAGAAAAAAAGGAAGAAACCTACTTGGGCCACGGGTTACAATCCGGCCCACTTAAACACACCTGCGCGGCCCATCTTCCTACGCGCGCGTCCTCGACTGACCTGGGGGCCCCATCTGCTTGTCGCCTAGTCGTCCGGTGCGCTCTTCCTTGTCACGCGCGGAGTCCGGGGACCCACCGGTCAGATCGATTTCTTCCCCCTTCTCGCGGGCGTTCGGTTGAAACATTCGCGTGCGGTGTGGCATTTGCGGCCACCTAGCGCAGATTGACTTCGAGCTGGCTACCCCCCCCTTCGCCGTTAGCTGCGGGCGAGACCCCGTCTTCGGTGAGCCGCGGTAGCCGGGCTATTTAGGCATAACGGATGGAGCTCTCGCGGCTTCGTTCCTCCGCCGCGCCGCCATAGCGTCCAGGAGATAGAAATTGGTGAGCCTTGCCCTAATTAGCCACTACAATCACCATTCCGAGCCCTGGAATTGGTTGTGTATTGTTGCACGGTGGTGCGTCACCACCTTTCTCCTCCCCCGCCGTTCGCCGTCACGGGACGCATCTGGCGGATCCGCCGGTCACCGGTGCAGGAGCATCTGCATGCCTATCTCTGGTGAGAATACGTCCTACGTGTGCATTTCCATCCCATGAGTGTGTTTCATCCGGAGCGATTCGTGTACATCCGGTCCATGGCCCGGAATCGGTCGTCAGACACGGGTTTCCGCCGTGCACCGTAGGCCGGGTTCTACACTCGTCATCAGCCGAAATTAGTTGTGGTATTAGGTTCTGAGAGTCGTCAATTGCGCATGGGCCGAATGAATTGGAATATGGCGCTCGTGAGGGCCGGATTATCGATCTCCAGCGAACCCGCCGCCGTGAGATGACCTGCGCGCCGTAAACCAACGCCGGAGGAAGGCGATAGTCTTCTGACCGTAGATTGAAGAAGGGAGGGCGCAGATTAGATATTAAGATAGCGTTTCGCCCGAGTAGTGGGGACCGTTCGATTCTGATCTTGCGTCTGTGGGTCGATTGCGATCGCTTAATGGTCTGGGCCATCGATCTGGCATCCTGCGTCTGCGGCTGAGTGCGAGAGGTATTGATGGACCAATCTAATCCGGGCCAGTCATCGTTGATCTAGCGGCCGATATCGCGCCATACCCCTTCGCTGTGCATGTTTTGCATAAGACCCCTTATAGTTTTAGAGAATAAAACCCGCCATCCATAGCAGTGGCGCGCTGAGTCTTAGAGACGTTTGCACCAGACCCCCTGTGTTCCTGTTTAATTGGCACCCAGTCCATAGCTCTGAAAATCCAATAATTTAATTTTAGAAATTGATATTTAATACAAAACAAATCCTAGCACTTGTTTATTCCATAGAAAATTCATATGAAGTCCAAATTTACCCATTCCAGTTTCTAAAATTCTGTAATATTATTATCTAACACTTAGAGTCACTGTTTTGACATGAACTCTGTTAGAAAATTTATTTATCATTTAACCCTATTTCAAGCACATTAAATCTTAGGAAATCCATAACTTGAAATCTATAACTCCAAATTTAGTGATTCCAGTTCCTATGATCTCATTTTATTGTGTAGATTTTTACTGTATAGTTTATTTGCATGTTTGATGTGATGTTAATTTATGCTATACTATGTATGTATTGTGTTGATGCGAGTAGACGACCAAGCGACTGTGGAATCTGAGGTTCAACAAGTGGAAGTAGCTGAGCAGGAGCTCGTTGAAGGCAAGTTGTGCCCTTGATCACTTACTTTTTCCCAGCCATGTTCTTATTAATTTTAATGATCTGCATAGGTTAATTTTGATGGGATCCTTTATGTACCCCAGTTTTGATTACCTCTATACCTTGTTCACCCCTGGAATATTTTTGGGTAGTACTTGCTATTGCTTTATGTGGATTGGGTATGGAGATACACTACTCATGATTATTCTGTTATTATTTTGTTATTATTACTGTTCATGTTAAGATCATTAAATTAATGGGAACATGGAGCGACCACCCGGGAAAACAGTGCTACCACAAGGGTTTAATGGGACGCCCTTGGCTGATTAACTAGGAAAGCTAGTGGAGGTCTTCCTTACCCGAAAGGGGCAAGGGCAGTAGGGGAGTGGTCAGTGTAGGGAGGTCCTTGTTTGATTTTGCTGCGATGGCGGTCAGGCAAGAACCCTGCACTGGAACTTCCTATAAACTGTAGCGGGATTTCTGAAGCTAGTGGAACTTTGTAAAGGCCTCGTAGTGTTACCCTGCCTCGCCTCCTCGGTAGAGGTGTATGGGATTGGCCATCTCTTGGCAGATGGGTAACATGACTTGTGGGTAAAGATGCGCAACCTCTGCAAAGTGTAAAACTAGTATACTAGCCGTGCTCACGGTCATGAGCGGCTCGGACCCTCACATGATTAATTATGGAACTTAAATTTAATTTGACATTTGCATCGCATTTGGGATTATTTTACCATTACTGTTCTTTATTATTATTAAGGTTTGGTATTTACTTACACTTAGTAATTGCTAATAAAATTTTGACCAACTTATAAAAGCAATGCTTAGCCTCAGCCTCTATTTCATTGATCAGCCTTACACTACATGAACTCCCACCTTTGGTGAGTTCATGCCACATTATTCCCCACGACTTGTTGAGCTATGAACGTATGTGAGCTCACTCTTGCTGTCTCACACCCCCCCCCCCCACAGGAGAAGAGCAGGTGGTTCAGGAGGAGCCTCAAGGCGAGGAGTTTGACCTGATCTAGGTGGCGTTTCTCAGTTGACATTGGCGCCAACGATCTTTAGTTCGTTTTATATTTATTCTTTTACTTTGTAATAAGTCTTCCGCTATGTAATAAATACTCTGATGTTTAATGACATTTATCTCTATACACTCTGTTATTATATATGTTGTCATCTTGGCGCATGTATGAGATGCACCCGGCTTTGTCCTTTAAAACCGGGTGTTACATACCCACCATAACCGGAATGGGAGACTACGTCTCAGGTCGCGTGAGGAGATCAATCCACGGCAGGTTCACTCAGATACTAGGCTTACCGATTTACCATATTTCTCGGCATGTGCTTAGTACGTTCAAACGCTTGACACACGGTACCACACCTAAATCCTTATTCAAATTTCCGTCTCGTAGACAACAAATCCCCATGGATTGTTGTCCACAGACCATCATCATTATGATATGAAAATGGATACAACCAATTCCTGACCTCGCGCGAGTGCTAGAAAAATCACTCGACTTCTACCGAGATCCCTAATAAGCAAAGCAGCTACTCGACCTAGCATACTAGTATCCATCTCAAAAGGAAAACCTGAGTTGATGCAACTAGGGTTTCAGGCAACTCCTACACTTAAGTGCACAATTCAAGCCTACAATCATTAAGTGCAGTAAAATAATATATATAGAACTGGTTATGTATAAAACCGGGGCTTGCCTTCTAAAGCAGGGGCAGGCAGATCCTTGATAGCAGGCTCTAGTGCTGGATCCGGGGCTACCTCCTGAGCAACTCCTTGCTCCGGCACGAGGATGTACTCTCCATCAACGAGGTTGCACTCTATCGAATGCAATGAATAAGATAGATGCAGGCTATGATATGCAGAATTTAGTAACCATTATGCATAGTGAAGAAAAACTAAGTTAGTTGATAACCTAGGGTTTCCTTATTTTAAGAAGCTCCTAGTGGTTTATGCTTAGCAACCTGGGTTTGAGGTTTTGCTTAGAGGCAAACGTAGTGGATTAAGACTTGGATTGCCCCTTAAAGGTTTTAGTAGGTACTCAAGGGGTTTTGCTGGGTTGGTTAGGGTAACATTAATCTCCACTACTAATTCCCCTTTTCATTTTCTATTTATGCTCTTAAGGTGGGTTTGAACTACAACAGTGATTTCAAATTTTCCAAAAATTCTGTAAAAATTACAGTGGGTTAATATTGGTCACTGTAGTCTGTCATATAAATTTGAGGTCAAAAATAAATGGAATATGTCCTGGACAAAAATAACAAAAGTTGGGGTAGAGGGGTCACTTTGCACTACAACTCTTATCTAGGTGTGGGTTTTGTACTAAGAGTTATTTTTGCAGGTATTTATGGGTAATAACATGCTTCTGTGCCAAAAATCACAGAGGGTTACTTTGTGGTTATTTAATTATGATTTTCTATAATTTAACACCAAAAAGACACTTATAACTAACTTGCTATTTGAAAAATATCAAACAAAAAAACTTGTATTTTTCCTAGGTGCTTCTTAGCACAAGAGCAGTCATTCCTAAGGTAGGGGTGTTTTCTCCTTAGGATTATTTTCTTATGATTTTTCAAAGTTTTCCCTATTTTCCATGAATAAATGTGAGTACAATTTGTTTTCACTGGACTATGGTTCAACAAAATTTTCTTGTGAACTACATCACTTAGGCATGCTAGGAAAAATATGGTTGCCCTTTGGTGTCCATTTTCAAACCCTTTTCTTCATTTTCTTTAGTTTGAGCATAAACAAGGTTTAGTGAATAAATCTTCCTTAACCTTGTATACTGGCGTGTTTGTTAATTTTAAACAGTGTTACTACTAGGTTAGTGTCTCCACTATTTTTCTCAACCCTGGTCTAACAACATTTCTATTTTTCCCTTTATTATTAAGGTTTGGATAGTTTTCTTATTTAAATCAAAACTCTAGAAAATATTACAGGAACCATGGGGTGTGCTATTTTTTCTTGGTAGTTTATATTTCACAAAGTCTAGCAAAATTGGTATGAATAAATTTGGATGAGTATTCTTCAAGTTATGTATTTATCAAGTTTTCTGCAGTATTTAAAAGAAAAGTAAATTCGAAATGGAAAAGAAAAACAGATTTGCGTTGAAGTCCCTGGGTTTTCTTCCCCCTTTTCTCTCACAAATCAGCCCTCGGTCTACTATTCGCTTGAGTCACTGACCTTACGCATAACCCCCTGAACTTATCCTATATCTAACCCGCGATCCTTGGCTAGCTGGAACAGTATCCGGGGCAAAGATAACGGTGGCGAGGCTCACCAGCGGCAGTAGAGCTCCGGTGGGGGGGGGGGGGTCAGTGACGTCGGGGAGGTCACGGGGTCAGCGTCGGAGGTGGCTAGAGCTGCTCTGGCCACAAGCGCAGGCGGCGGAGGTCGTCGGCGGCACCTGCTCCGGCCAAACCGCGGCGGTAGGGTTCAATCAAAGTGTACGAGGAGCTCCACTAGGTGATGTAGATGCTATGTGCGCAAGGAATCGAGAAATGGTTCTGTGGGTTACCCGGTCCACGTGCTCCGGCGGGGTTGCGAACTCCGGCGAGCGTGATTACACTGTTCCAGTGGGGCTGGTCCTCGGCTCAAGCTTTGGAAAGCTTCACGGCCTCTTGAGGAAGCTATCCGAGGGCTCGGATCAAGTGGAGGTGGGCGGGAGTGGTCTGGCCACGGTGGGCGTCCTCGGGCGGCTCTGGCGGGTCGCGGTGAGGTCGCCGGAGCTGCGGGCTGGCTCGGGAAAGGTAGGCACGGCGCGGAGGGGGTGACCGGGAAGGTGGCTGAGCACGAGGGTGGGCTTTATAGCCACGCGCGGACAGGACATGGGTGCGGGCACGGGGGCGGCCGAGGGCGCGTGGGGGCGTGCTCTGGGCGCGTTCTCGACTGCTTGCACACGTCGAACACGTGGTGGTTTGCTTCTGCCAGTGTTCAACGGCTTGTTTGCTCGCCTTAGCGTGTAGATCTCAGCAAAAATCCCGTGTACGATCTCTTCTCTGCACCATATCCTATCTTTTCCATGTGAGTTCCAAGCAAAGATATGGTCGGGGTTGAGAGATATCGTGGTGTGAAGTTGGCTTTGTCCGAGCTGTCCAGCCCCAGACAAAAACCGTGTCAAGTCATGTCAAACGACTTAGGGTTAGGTTCAAATTTTTCCAGGGTGTTCTAGGGGTCTTTAGGCGCCATTTTGTTAATTGGGCCCTTTAGTTTTGAGGTTTGGAAGAAGGTGAACATTGAAAGGGAAATGTGCCCTTGGGCCATTTCTAAGTATTTTGGTGATTGAGTGCCAACACATGTGCTTTTGTGCTAATCTATGCAAAGTGGTGGACAAAGTGCAAATCATGTCAAAAGGAATGTTTCTAGACTTAGTACATTGTTTTATGGACTAATGTATTGTGTCTAAGTGCTGGAAACAGAAAAAATCGAGTTGGAGAAGAGATGGCTAAGTTCAGCCAAAAGTCTGCTCAGTCCTGGTGCACCGGACAGTGTCCGGTGCACCAGGCTGGCTCTGGTGAACAGGTTGCTCTCGGGACTTCGACGGCGGTGTACGGCTAAAATTCACCGGTCTGTCGGTGGTGCACCGGACTGTCCGGTGAGCCGTTCACAGGCGAACTCGTCACTCTCGGGAAACCATCAACGGCGTACGGCTAAAATTCACCGGACTATCCGGTGGTGCACCGGACTGTCCGGTGAGTCAACGGTCAGCCGGGGCAACGGTCGGCCGAGGATTCCGCGCGTGACGCGTGGGCGAGCCAACGGTCACATTGGTGCACCGGACTGTCCGGTGTGCACCGGACAGTGTCCGGTGCGCCAACGGCTCTCATACTCCAACGGTCGGCTTCGCCAAATAAGGAAGGAGATCTGCACCGGACAGTGTCCGGTGGTGCACCGGACTGTCCGGTGCGCCAGTCGACTCAAGGCAAGATCTGCCTTCCAGGAATGTTCTCAACGGCTCCTAGCTGCCTTAGGGCTATAAAAGGGACCCCTAGGCGCATGGAGAAGGACACCAAGCATTCTTACAACATTCCTAAGCACCAAGACCTCGATTCCGCGCATTTGTTTCTTTGTGATAGCATAGAGCTCTAGTGGAGTTGTGAACTCATTGGGTTGTGTTGTGAGCTCTTGTTGCAACTTGTGTGCGTGTCGACACTCTGATTTTTGTGTCTTGTGTGCGTTGCTAATCCCTCCCTTGCTCCGTGCTTCTTTGTGAACTTCAAGTGTAAGGGCGAGAGGCTCCAAGTTGTGGAGATTCCTCGCAAACGGGATTAAGAAAAGCAAGCAAAACACCGTGGTATTCAAGTGGGTCTTTGGACCGCTTGAGAGGGGTTGATTGCAACCCTCGTCCGTTGGGACGCCACAACGTGGAGTAGGCAAGCGTTGGTCTTGGCCGAACCACGGGATAACCACCGTGCCATCTCTGTGATTGATCTCTTGTTGGTTATTGTGTTTTGTTGAAGACCCCTCTCTAGACTTGGCGGTTATTGCGCTAACACTTAACCAAGTCTCTGTGGCTTAAGTTTCAAGTTTTACAGGATCACCTATTCACCCCCCCCCCCTCTAGGTGCTCTCAATTGGTATCAGAGCCGTTCTCTTCACAAAGGGACTAACCGCCCGAAGAGATGGATCCTAAGGGGAAGGGTATCGTGATCAACGATAAAGAGAAGGAATCCTTCGTCAACGAGCCAAAGGATGACAAGCCTACCGACTCGGGCTCGGGTCACAGACGCAAAGATGGGAAGAAGAAGAAAACGAGACGCATCAAGGAGATCGTCTACTACGACGACAGCGATGAGTCTACTTCTTTCCAAAAGGACAACGACCACAACGACTACGAGAGAAGGAAACCGGTTAATTCGAACTTTTCTTTTGACTACTCTCGTATTCCGCAAAGTACAAATACTCATTTGCTCTCTATTCCACTTGGCAAACCTCCTCACTTTGATGGAGAGGACTACGGATTTTGGAGCCACAAAATGCGTAGTCACCTGTTCTCTCTCCATCTGAGCATATGGGAGATTGTGGAAAGTGGAATGAAGTTCGATAGCTCGGATAGTCCTATTTTTATTAATGAACAAATTCATAGAAATGCACAAGCCACTACTGTGTTGTTAGCCTCCTTGTGCAGGGACGAGTACCATAAAGTGAGTGGCTTGGACAATGCCAAGCAGATCTGGGACACCCTCAAGATTTCTCATGAGGGGAACGACGTCACCTTGCTCACCAAGATGGAGTTGGTGGAGGGCGAGCTTGTACGATTCGCGATGATAAGGGGCGAGGAGCCGACCCAAACATACAACCGGCTCAAGACCCTTATCAACAAAATAAGGAGCTACGGAAGCACGCGATGGACGGACCACGACGTCGTCCGACTGATGCTAAGGTCCTTTACCGTTCTTGATCCTCATTTGGTGAATAATATTCATGAGAATCCCAGGTACACCAAAATGTCGCCCGAAGAAGTCCTTGGAAAATTTGTAAGCAGGCGAATGATGATCAAGGAGGCGAGGTACGTGGACGACACATTGAATGGTCCAACCCATGAGCCTCAACCCATTGCTCTCAAGGCAACAAGGAGCAAGGAGGCGTTACCTAGCAAGGTGGCGCAAGTTGAGGCGGCAGGGCTCAATGATGAAGAGATGGCCCTCATCATCAAGCGCTTCAAGACGGCGCTTAAGGGTCGCAAGGGACAGCCAAGCAAGACCAAGACAAAGGGGAAGCGCTCATGCTTCAAATGTGGTAAGCTTGGTCATTTTATTGCTAATTGTCCCAATAATGAAAGTGACCAGGAAAAAGGAAACAAGAAGGAGAAGAAGAAGAGTTACAAGAAGGCCAAGGGCGAGGCACATATCGGAAAGGAGTGGGATTCGGATTGCTCCTCCTCCGACTCCGACAATGAAGGACTCGCCGCCACTGCCTTCAACAAGTCATTCCTCTTCCCCAACGAGCATCACACATGCCTCATGGCGAAGGAGAAGAAGGTACGTACTCAGGATACCACTTACTCTTCTTCAAGTGATGATGATTCTAGCGATGAGGAAATAGATTACTCTAGCTTGTTCAAGGGATTGGATAGAAATAAAATTGATAAAATCAATGAATTGATTGATGCCTTGAATGAAAAGGATAGGCTTTTAGAAAAGCAAGAGTATTTGTTGTATGAAGAACATGATAAATTTGTAGAGGCACAAAAATCCTATGCTTTAGAAGTTAAAAGAAATGAAATGCTTTCTTATGAACTATCTACTTGTCATGAAACCATTTCTACTTTAAAAAGTGTTAACAATGATTTAAATGCTAAATTAGAGGTAGCAAATAAATCTAATTCTTGTGTAGAACATGTTATGATTTGCACTAGGTGTAAGGATTTTGATATTGATGCTTGTAGTGAACACCTAGTTTCAATTTCTAGATTAAATGATGAAGTAGCTAGTCTTAATGCCCAACTTAAGACTAGCAAAAGTGATTTCGATAAGCTAAAATTTGCAAGGGATGCCTACACGATTGGTAGACACCCCTCAATTAAGGATGGACTTGGCTTCAAGAGGGAAGCCAAGGACTTAATAAGCCATAAGGCTCCCATCTCCACCAAGGAGAAAGGGAAGGCCCCTATGGCTAGTAGTGCTAAAAAGAACCATGCTTTTATGTATCATGACAAGAGACAATATAGAAATGCTTATAGGAGTTATAATGCATATGATGCTTTTGATTCTCATGCCATGTTTGCTTCTAGTTCTTCCTATGTGCATGATAGAAATGTTGGCAGGAGAAATGTTGTTCATAATATGCCTAGGAGAAATGTTGTTAATGTTCCTAGGAAAGTTAATGAACCATCTACAATATATCATGCTTGCAATGCTTCATTTGCCATTTGTAGAAAGGGTAAGAAGGTGTTGGCTAGGAAGTTAGGAGCCAAATGCAAGGGTGACAAAACTTGCATTTGGGTCCCTAAGACAATTGTGACTAACCTTGTAGGACCCAACAAGAGTTGGGTACCTAAGACCCAAGCCTAAATTTGCCTTGCAGGTTTATGCATCCGGGGGTTCAAGCTGGATTATCGACAGCGGATGCACAAACCATATGACGGGGGAGAAGAAGATGTTCACCTCCTACGTCAAAAATAAGGATTCCCAAGATTCAATAATATTCGGTGATGGGAACCAAGGCAAGGTAAAAGGGTTAGGTAAAATTGCTATTTCATCCGAACACTCTATTTCTAATGTGTTTTTAGTAGAGTCTCTTGGATATAATTTGTTGTCTGTTAGTCAACTATGCAAAATGGGATATAATTGTCTATTTACAAATGTAGATGTGTCTGTCTTTAGAAGATGTGATGGTTCACTAGCTTTTAAAGGTGTACTAGACGGCAAACTTTATTTGGTTGATTTTGCAAAAGAAGAGGCCGGTCTAGATGCATGCTTAATGGCTAAGACTTGCATGGGCTAGTTGTGGCATCGCCGCTTAGCACATGTGGGGATGAAGAACCTCCACAAGCTTCTAAAGGGAGAACACGTGATAGGTCTAACTAATGTTCATTTCGAAAAAGATAGACCTTGTGCAGCTTGTCAAGCAGGGAAACAGGTAGGAGGCTCTCATGACACCAAAAATGTGATGACAACATCAAGACCCTTGGAGATGCTTCATATGGACCTCTTCGGACCCGTCACCTATCTAAGTATAGGAGGAAGTAAGTATGGTCATGTTGTAGTTGATGATTTTTCCCGCTTCACTTGGCTATTCTTTTTGCAGGATAAATCTGAAACCCAAGGGACCCTCAAGCGCTTCCTCAGGAGAGCTCAAAATGAGTTTGAGCTCAAAGTGAAGAAGATAAGGAGCGACAATGGGTCCAAGTTCAAGAACCTTCAAGTGGAGGAGTTCCTTGAGGAGGAAGGGATCAAGCACGAGTTCTCCGCTCCCTACACACCACAGCAAAATGGTGTGGTAGAGAGGAAGAACAGGACGCTCATCGATATGGCGAGGACTATGCTTGGAGAATTCAAGACCCCCGAGCGTTTTTGGTCGGAAGCCGTGAACACGGCTTGCCACGCCATCAACAGGGTCTATCTTCACCGCCTCCTCAAGAAGACTTCATATGAGCTGCTAACTGGTAACAAACCCAATGTGTCTTATTTTCGTGTATTTGGGAGCAAGTGTTATATTCTTGTGAAGAAAGGTAGAACCTCTAAATTTGCTCCCAAAGCTGTAGAAGGGTTTTTATTAGGTTATGATTCAAATACAAAGGCGTATAGGGTCTTCAACAAATCATCGGGTTTGGTTGAAGTCTCTAGCGACGTTGTATTTGATGAGACTAATGGCTCTCCAAGAGAGCAAGTTGTTGATCTTGATGATGTAGATGAAGAAGACGTTCCAACGGCCGCAATGCGCACCATGGCCATTGGCGATGTGCGACCACGGGAACAATTGGAGCAAGATCAACCATCTTCCTCAACTATGGTGCATCCCCCAACCCAAGATGACGAACAGGCACCTCAAGTGGAGGCGCATGATCAAGGGGGAGCACAGGATTTTCAAGTTGAAGAGGAAGAAGCACCTCAGGCACCTCCAACCCAAGTTCGAGCGACGATTCAAAGGGATCATCCCGTCGACCAAATATTGGGTGATATTAGCAAGGGAGTAACTACTCGTTCAAGATTAATTAATTTTTGTGAGCATTACTCCTTTGTCTCTTCTATTAAGCCTTTCAGGGTAGAAGAGGCCTTGCTAGATCCGGACTGGGTGTTGGCCATGCAGGAGGAACTCAACAACTTCAAGCGCAATGAAGTTTGGACCCTGGTGCCTCGTCCCAAGCAAAATGTTGTGGGAACCAAGTGGGTGTTCCGCAACAAACAGGACGAGCACGGGGTGGTGACAAGGAACAAGGCTCGACTTGTGGCAAAAGGTTATGCCCAAGTCGCAGGTTTGGACTTTGAGGAGACGTTCGCTCCTGTGGCTAGGCTAGAATCAATTCGTATTTTGCTAGCATATGCCGCTCACCATTCTTTCAGGTTGTACCAAATGGATGTGAAGAGCGCTTTCCTCAACTGGCCGATCAAAGAGGAGGTGTACGTGGAGCAACCCCCTGGCTTCGAGGATGAACGGTACCCCGACCACGTGTGTAAGCTCTCTAAGGCACTCTATGGACTTAAGCAAGCCCCAAGAGCATGGTATGAATGCCTTAGAGACTTTTTAATTGCTAATGCTTTCAAGGTTGGGAAAGCCGATCCAACTCTTTTCACTAAGACTTGCGATGGTGATCTTTTTGTGTGCCAAATTTATGTCGATGACATAATATTTGGTTCTACTAACCAAAAGTCTTGTGAAGAGTTTAGCAGGGTGATGACGCAGAAATTCGAGATGTCGATGATGGGCGAGCTGAACTACTTCCTTGGGTTCCAAGTGAAGCAACTCAAGAACGGCACCTTCATCTCCCAAACGAAGTACACGCAAGATTTGCTAAAGCGGTTTGGGATGAAGGACGCCAAGCCCGCAAATACGCCGATGGGAACCGACGGACACACCGACCTCAACAAAGGTGGTAAGTCCGTTGATCAAAAAGCATACCGGTCCATGATAGGTCCTTTGCTTTATTTATGTGCTAGTAGACCGGATATTATGCTTAGCGTATGCATGTGTGCTAGATTTCAATTCGATCCTAAAGAGTGTCACTTAGTGGCTGTGAAGCGAATTCTTAGATATTTAGTCGCTACGCCTTGCTTCGGGATCTGGTATCCAAAGGGGTCTAACTTTGACTTGATTGGATATTCAGATTCCGACTATGCTGGATGTAAGGTCGATAGGAAGAGTACATCGGGGACGTGCCAATTCTTAGGAAGGTCCCTGGTGTCGTGGAACTCTAAGAAACAAACCTCCGTTGCCCTATCCACCGCTGAGGCCGAGTACGTTGCCGCAGGACAGTGTTGTGCGCAACTACATTGGATGAGGCAAACCCTCCGGGACTTTGGCTACAATCTGAGCAAAGTCCCACTCCTATGTGACAATGAGAGTGCTATCCGAATAGTGGAAAATCCTGTTGAGCACAGCCGCACAAAGCACATTGACATCCGGCATCACTTTTTGAGAGACCACCAACAAAAGGGAGATATCGAAGTGTTTCATGTTAGCACCGAGAACCAGCTAGCCGATATCTTCACTAAGCCTTTAGATGAAAAGACCTTTTGCAGGCTGCGTAGTGAGCTAAATATCCTAGATTCGCGGAACTTGGATTGATTTATAGCATACATGTGTTTATGCCTTTGATCATGTTCCTTATGCATTTTGTTGCTTACTATGGTGCTCAAGTTGTACAATCACTCCCAGGACCTCACAAGTCCTTGTGCAAGTGATGCACATATTTTGGGGGAGTTGTGCTACAACTTGACCCTTTGAGACTAACCGTTTGCTTGAGTTTGCTTGATTTAGTCTCAAAGGAGTTTTGAAAGGGAAAAGGTGGACTTGGACCATGAAAGACTTCCACTGCACTCCGATGAGAGGGTAACTTATTCCAAGTTCATCTCACGTACTCTTATTGCCTTTGTGTTCTCATTTGAAGATTTTGGTGAGGCAATGGGGTTTATGGGCCAAGATTGATCCCATTTTGATGCTTGATGCCAAAGGGGGAGAAAATAAAGGCCAAAGCAATAGATGGATCTGCTACCACTTGAGAAATTTTGAAAACGGTAGATTAGAGCTTTTGGTTTGTCAAAACTCTTTTATTGTCTCTTGTGTCAAATTTGGCCTCTTGTGGGGAGAAGTGTTGATTATGGGAAAAAGGGGGAGTTTTTGAATTCCTTGATCAATTTCCTTTGGAATACCTCTCTTTATGTCTCTACAAGTGAATTTGACTTAGAGATAGGAGTTTGAGTTTGATTTGCAAAAACAAACCAAGTGGTGGCAAAATATGATCCATATATGTCAAAATTGAATCAAAACAATTTTGAGTGTTCATTTGCATTGATATTGCACTTGTTCTAGCTGCCTTATGTTGTGTTGGCATAAATCACCAAAAAGGGGGAGATTGAAAGGGAAATGTGCCCTAGGGCCATTTCTAAGTATTTTGGTGATTGAGTGCCAACACATGTGCTTTTGTGCTAATCTATGCAAAGTGGTGGACAAAGTGCAAATCATGTCAAAAGGTATGTTTCTAGACTTAGTACATTGTTTTATGGACAAATGTATTGTGTCTAAGTGCTGGAAACAGAAAAAATCGAGTTGGAGAAGAGATGGCTAAGTTCAGCCAAAAGTCTGCTCAGTCCTGGTTCACCGGACTGTCCGGTGGTGCACCGGACAGTGTCCGGTGCGCCAGGCTGGCTCTGGTGAACAGGCTGCTCTCGGGACTTCGACGGCGGTGTACGGCTAAAATTCACCGGTCTGTCCGGTGGTGCACCAGACTATCCGGTGAGCCGTTCACAGGCGAACTCGTCACTCTCGGGAAACCATCAACGGCGTACGGCTAAAATTCACCGGTCTGTCCGGTGGTGCACCGGACTGTCCGGTGAGTCAACGGTCAGCCGGGGCAACGGTCGGCCGAGGATTCCGCGCGTGACGCGTGGGCGTGCCAACGGTCACATTGGTGCACCGGACTGTCCGGTGTGCACCGGACAGTGTCCGGTGCGCCAACGGCTCTCAGACTCCAACGGTCGGCTTCGCCAAATAAGGAAGGAGATCTGCACCGGACAGTGTCCGGTGGTGCACCGGACTGTCCGGTGCGCCAGTCGACTGAAGGATGAATCTTCCTTCCAGGAATGTTCTCAACGGCTCCTAGCTGCCTTAGGGCTATAAAAGGGACCCCTAGGCGCATGGAGAAGGACACCAAGCATTCTTGCAACATTCCTAAGCACCAAGACCTCGATTCCGCGCATTTGTTTCTTTGTGATAGCATATAGAGCTCTAGTGGAGTTGTGAACTCATTGGGTTGTGTTGCGAGCTCTTGTTGCGACTTGTGTGCGTGTCGACACTCTGATTTTTGTGTCTTGTGTGCGTTGCTAATCCCTCCCTTGCTCCGTGCTTCTTTGTGAACTTCAAGTGTAAGGGCGAGAGGCTCCAAGTTGTGGAGATTCCTCACAAACGGGATTAAGAAAAGCAAGCAAAACACCGTGGTATTCAAGTGGGTCTTTGGACCGCTTGAGAGGGGTTGATTGCAACCCTCGTCCGTTGGGATGCCACAACGTGGAGTAGGCAAGCGTTGGTCTTGGCCGAACCACGGGATAACCACCGTGCCATATCTGTGATTGATCTCTTGTTGGTTATTGTGTTTTGTTGAAGACCCCTCTCTAGCCACTTGGCGGTTATTGCGCTAACACTTAACCAAGTCTCTGTGGCTTAAGTTTCAAGTTTTACAGGATCACCTATTCACCCCCCCTCTAGGTGCTCTCAAACATGCTTGATCTTTGAAAGAGGGTCGGTTTTGAGTTTGAGAAAAAATCTGATTTTTCTTTTATGCTCTTCTCTTTAGTGACCTTTTTGGGGTTTTTATGAAGCCTTTTTGGGGTCACTCTCTTACTATTTTTTGTAGGGTATTAAGTGCACTACAACTTTTATAATTAGCCCAAGTCATGATAATGTGGTTTACATAGCTTTTTGCTATACTCCCCTCTAGGGCTCCATTTGCCTAAAGGGAGTTGAATTAGGGTTTGAGCCATTCTCTCCTCTTTAGGTGCATGATAAGGCCAAAGCATGACTTCTAAGATGGGTTACACCTATTTAGGATCTTGACCCCCAAGTTTGGTGTCTTTTGCCCAAATTAAACCACATGTGATGATGGGTTCAAATGTGTAGGCTTGAGTGAAAACCCTAAGTAACACCTAGGGTGTTACATTTTCCTTTTTAGTAATTCTTTTCCTCCCCTCCATATTTCTTTGGAGTTTTGTTTTCCCAAAATAGAATTTAATTCCATATGTCTATTATCATTTTAATAATACCTTTATTTTATTAGCCATAAATGCACAATCAAGTATAAACTCGGGCATGATGCGTGGTTTATTTAGGTGTTATCGGTTATTTAATCCCCTTTTGATGGTGTTTGTTCACATGTGATAGTAACTAGAGATGGTACACACATATAGATAAAGGAAGTACTCTCTTATCATATGATTTGCAATTTGGGTATTACAAAGGGTGAGCTCACACATGATCATAGCTCAACAAGTTGTGGGGAAACCAGTGGGTATGAACTCACCAAAGGTGGGAGTTCATGTGATGTGTAAGGCTAATCAACAATAGGCGTTAAAGCTGAGCATTGCTTTTAATTAGTTGGTCAAAATTTTATTAGCAGTTACTAGATGTAAGTAAATACCAAACCTTAATAAAAGTAATAGAACAAAATTAATAATAATCCCATGCAATGCAAATGACAAATTGAAATTAAGTTCCATAAATTAATCATGCGAGAGTCCTGAGCTGCTCTTGACCATGAGCTCGGCTAGTATACCAGTTTTACACTCTAGAGAGGTTGTACCCTTTACCCACAAGTCATATTACCCATCTGCCAAGGGATCGTGACTCCCATACACCTCTACCAAGGAAGCGAGGCAGGGCAACACTACGAGGCCTTTACAAAGTTCCACTAGCTTCCAAAAACCCAATACAGTTTATGGGAAGAGCACTTGCAAGAATGCCCCGTCTGACCGCCATCGCAGCAAAATCAACTCGAGAACCTCCTTGCATGCAACTCCCCTACTGCCCTTGCCCCTTTCAGGTAAGGTAGTCTTCCACTAGCTTTCCTAATTAGTTAGCCAAGGGGTCCCATTCCTCCCTTGTGGTGGCACGTGTTTCTCAAGTTAAGCTTCATGTTCCAATTAACATTAATTATCTTGACATGAACATAAATAATGTAACAAAATAATTGGAACATGGATATAATGAAATATTACCCAAAACCATGTAAACCAATAGCAAAACTACCCATGTGATTCAGGGATAACAAGGTAAAGAGATAAACAGTCTAGGGTGACCTATCGGGTCCCATCAAAATTAAACCTATGCATGAATAATGACATTAAAGAATATTATTGGGTAAAATGTGGTTAAGGGCACAACTTGCCTTCAATGAGCTCCTGCTCAACTACTTCTATCTGCTGGTCACCAGGATCCTCAGTCACAGGCTCTTCTACTCGCCGCTATACAAATCAACACAGTATAAAGGAGAAATTAACATCACACCAAACATGTGAATAAAATACACAATAAAAATCTACACAATAAAATAAGATCCTAGGAATAGGAATCATGAATTTTGGAGTTATAGATTTTAGGATATGAATTTTCGAAGGTTTTATGTGCTTGAAATAGGATTAAGTGGGAAATAAATTTTCTTACTGTTTTCATGTCAAAACAGAGATTTAAGTGATAGAGAATAATATTACAAAATTATAGAAACTGGAATGGATTAATTTGGACCAAGTATGGATTTTCTATGAATTTATGAAGTTCTTAGTAATGATTTTCATATTAAAAATCCATTTTCCAATTCATTTATTCGATTTAAATGGGCTCTGGACTGGGCACACTATTTATAGAAAAATCAGGGGCCTCGAGGCAAGTGTTCCCAAGACCCAGAGTGCCAGGCGCTGGACGGCGGGTTGATTCTTTGGTTCCCAGGGGTCTCTTTTATAAAAACCCACGATGAAAGGGTATCACGGGATCTCGGCCTACGGATTAGATCTGGACAGCTCTGGTTTACTAACTTTGATATGCGACTCACGGCGGTTGGATCTTGGATCAATGTGCCGATTATATGACTGAAGGGTTATACCCCAACCTAATCTCAGCCCTCGATCTTAAAATCTACGGTCCAAACGAGATCCGATCGAATCGGTGGGCTAAACTCTAATCCGGGCTGGTGAATACTGAATCAACTATGTCAAGGTATCTTCTACCTCGCGACTGGCCCCGCAACAGTGTCGTTCTCCCCGCGGTGGATGTCTCTGGCGAGCCCTGACCGTCGATTCACAGGCCCGCAAGCCTTCCCGAGACTACCAATCCAACCCTAATGATATAGCGAACGCAAGGGCAGAGTTCATACCGTGATTTGAGGCACGGAAGACCCTGGCCACGGCAGCGCCCGAGCGTGGCGGCTTTACCAACTCCGGCGAGTAATTCTCGGAATCCCAAGGCACCACACACCGATTGCGCCCACGCACGGCTTCCTTGTGAGTTGCCCAAGCCCCAGGTGGCAAAAACTAGGGCCCGAGTTGTGCTATTGGCGGCAATCCACGGCGGCGGCACTCTCTCTCTCTCTCGCTTGGCTCACTTTTCTCTATGTGGCGTCAACTTGGTCCAAGCGTGAAGGATGGCACGGGGGAGGAACGGTTCCTGGGAGGCACGGCGTGAGAGTCTATATGGGCGGATAGCCGCCCGCGGAGGAGATCTCGGAACGTGCGCGGCTGAAGCGGAGCTTCATTGTGGTGGTGCGATTCTAACGGAGATCTAGGATGACGGGTGGGACCCACGTGGAAGTGAGAGCTTGCGCGCAGTAGAGAGGGCACTAGCGTGTGGGTCTTGGCCGGTAGAGGCACCACAACGCACAGACGCGAAACCAGGCGCGCGGCGAGGAACTGACGAGCTGGCCCCACATGTAGGCGAGCGACGGAGTGGTAGAGTGTGGGCTGCACGGGGGAAATTCCCTGGTCGGCCGAAATGGGTTCCGAAGCCCAGGTAATTCCTCTTTTCTTTTTCTTTTATGTTTTATTTTCTATTTTCTTTTATTCATAATTCTTTTGAATCCAAATTTGAACTCAATCTTAAGTGCAAATGTAAACTCATTTTAACTATGCATATTGGTCATACCAAATTATGAGGAAGTTATTTAATTATAATATTATTTTATATTGAATATTATTTCCTTCATTCCTCTATTTTCATGGTTTTGCTTTCAAGTTAGAGGCTAAATTCTATGGGTTCATTAATATATGGTGAATGACATATTTATTTTGTTATCTTTAAATGCACAATCAAGTAAAACTCAGCATGATTTATAATTTTGTGGCATGTCTTTTATTAATTATTTGTTTTTAAATGAAGTGTTCACATGAGATGATAAATGGAGAAATCACATATATATAAAGGAAGAAAAACAAAAATTTCTCCTTTTATTTCTTTACAAATTGGGTATTACATATGTACCTTCTTTTTCTTGTCATCCCTAGCCATGAGACACTTGTGGCCGACGTTGGGGAAGAGAAGTCCCTTGTTGACGGTGATGTTGGTGGCGTCCTCGTCGGAGGAGGAGTTGGTGGAGCTCTCGTCGGAGTCCCATTCCCGCCCCATGTGCGCCTCGCCGCCCTTCTTCTTTTAGTACTTCTTCTTCTCCATCTTCTTCTTCCCCTTCTTGTCTTCGTCCCTGTCACTATCACTAGAATATGGACATTTAGCTATAAAGTGACTGGACTTACCACACCGGTAGCACAACCTCTTAGAACAGGGTTTGTAGTCCTTCCCCTTCCTTTGCTTGAGGATTTGTCAAAAGCTCTTAATAATAAGAGCCATCTCCTTGTTGTCGAGCTTGGAGGCGTCGATTGGTAGTCTACTTGGTGTAGACTCTTCCTTTTTCTCCTCCGTTGCTTTGAATGCAATGGGTTGCACCTCAGGTGTAGAGGTGGCGCCTTGCTACAAGTTGACAATATGTTTGGAGTCTTCGATCATAAGTTCAAATCTCACAAACTTGCCAATTACTTTCTCGAGAGACATTTGTTTATATCTAGGGTCTCCACAGATTAATTGCACTTAAGTGGGATTACGAAAAACAAGTGATCTAAGAATAACCTTGACCATCTCATGGTGTAATATCCTAGAAAAAAATGTTGACCAAAAGTTGATCTTTGGTGTGGGCCATTGCATGCTAAGTCAGAAGTCATTTGAAGCGTCGTTTCTTTTCTCCCACAAAAGCCCTAAGTGGCCACCCCTCCCCCTTTTCCCCTTCCTGGTGCCCCTCCCCTCCCCCCCTCCCTGGAGCCACCCCCTCTCCTCCCCATTGCAGCCGACCTCTACCCTCTCCACTGCTTACTCCTCCCTCTAAATCTCCTCCACATAGCAAGGATCGAGAAGAGAAGGAGCAAGTTGGATTGAAGAGGAAGAGAGGACCAAGGAGATTTTCTAGCCCCATCTATTCTTGCAGATTTTCTTAGGGAAACCCTAGGTAAGGATGGGATCCTTGTTCCTCCCTATAATTAAGTGTTTGTTGGAGGTTTTGGATCATGGGGATTAAAGGATTAGAGGATGGATTAGATGTGGGGTTAGATTTTGATCTCGAATCTAGTCTCTGCAGAATGGCAGATTCGACAGTTTCTGTTCATCCCAGTTTTCCGTGGTCTTAGTGGTCTAAAAAAAATAAAAAGTCTATCTATGAGTCGTAGATAATTTGTAGATATTTCCAATGTCACAAAGAACACCTCAATCGGACATCAGATCAGAGAGTTATTGCAGTTTGATTATATCAGTTTTTCGGTCTCATAATTCTGTGCAGAATCTGTTCTCTTAAGATTTAGGCAATTCAATCAACATAATTCAATCAGCATGTTTGTTTTACTGTGGTTGTTCCTGTTTGCCTGGCAAAAATGAGCGGGTCTGTTCACTGTTAGGTTTCATCTAGTAAATGGCCGAATTGGCTCTTCCAACTATGGAGACTTTTGTAGAGGGATAAAAGTAATTATTACCAGCAGAACTTCATAATTTTTGGTTGAGTAGTTTGGGAGATATTGAATTTTGAATTTAACAATGCTGCTGTCTGAAATAGATTCAGTCAGTTATCTTGTCAGATGTTTTAGAACTTATAGATGGCAAAATTTAATTATCCATTGAATACCGAAGTTGTAGAGTATTTTGTGTAGATACTCCTAGTGTATTTTTATATATCACCACTCTTATAATTTTAAATATACACAATTAACAAACAGCGCTGCTGCTGTTTGGCATGTGGTTCAGGGTGGGAGTCTTTCCACCAGGTCTTGGTTTAAAGTGTAGGAGCGATTTGTTGATTGTTGGCAAATGTTTATGAAATATTTGTACTAAGTTTTATGCCCCGCAATAGGTGGCTACACTCCAGATCATGTCTAGTACAATTTTCTTCTTCAATGAAGGCAAGTGAATTTAGCGGTGGTTGCTACCATTTTGACTTGTTATTTTTATCGCCTATACTCTAATATTTAGAATTATTGAATTCTTTCATAATTGTACTCTATGATGATGCTTTACTTGATTGTATTATATTGATGCTCAATCATATATTGATGATGATTATGGTTCGAGTATGACCCATGAGATTAATTCACACCCATGAAGGAAGATGAAGTATTATTTGAGGTTTGTATTGTATCTGAAGGAAGATGGAGTACTATTTGAGGTTTGTGTAACACCCCTGGTGTTACTGTTACTAAAACCTGAGCATAACATCATGAGCATTAGCATTTCATATGTTTGACACACCTAGGATGCATTCACTAGGTAAAAATTTCAAGCAAGTTGTATTGCTATGGCATTTTGCAAATAACACCCTAGTATAGGGTACTTAACCTTAAATAGGGTTAGAAGGGTAAAACAGGACCCAAATAGAGAAAACCCCAAAGATTAAATGAAATGATCATAAAATGTCATCAAGTTTGACCTACATTGCATTTACAGCCCTGAGATACCAAAAACTCTAATTAAAACCCTGAAAAACCCTAAACCTAAACCCTAGGGGGTTAAGTGCAAAACTAGTCCACTTTTGTACTAAAGTGCAAAAACCATGATAATAAAGTGTCCTAAGTCATATGGATCACAAATATGTGGATTTGCAAGTTAAACCCCAAGTTTTGGGTCTAATTGCAAAAAGCGCCACTTAAACCCTATACACCTAAGTCTGAAAATCAGTATTTTGGCTCAACTTTGGAGCTTTATAACTTTCAAAATAGTGAGAATTCACCTTATGGCATCAAATCAACTTTGTAGCTCTATGAAAGGGGAACAACTTTGCTTAAGAGTGTAAGCATAGTTTTTATGAAGAAATGGAAGAAAAACACACTCAAAGTTGAGCTGTCAGGTTATTGGAGTCTGAGAATTCAGACTAACAGTGGTACTGAGTCAACTTTGGAGCTCTGTAGATTGAGAGGTTCAAAGAATTTGCCCCAAGTCAATATAGCAAAGTTGTAGAGCCATTGTAGAGGAATAACTTTGTTATAGGTGTTTGGGCTTGGTGCCATATGGAATTGGGAGAAAATTTGGTTTCAAATCGCTTGGTCATGCCAACTGATGGAGGGTTGCCATGGTACAGTGCATCAGGGGGGAAAGATAAGGATTAGCACCTCGCCGATGATAAGGATGCCACCGTGGCTCGGGATGGGTGGTCGGTGGCCACAGTAAAGGTCCTCGGCGACGTGGCAGAGAGTTACTGAGGTGGCAAGCCCCGGTTAATCGGCGGCCACCGTGCCATCACCGGAATCTGCCGCGCGGTAAGCTCGCCAGCGCAATCTGAAATCCACGATCCTCATCCAATTCTTGTCGATGGCCTATAAATTGCGCCCAGGTTCTGCTCCTTCACCACATCCCGCACCTCAGTGACTGAGCAATCGACTCAATTTCACCGAAGCACTCACGCAGCCCCCAAATCCCCTTTCTCCCTGTTCTTAACTCCGCCGTGAAGAACTCCACCGTGGTCAGCGCTCTTCGGGTTAGTAACTTCTCAATTGCTCCCTGTTCTAGATCGTTTGTAGCCTCCTATTGCTCTCAGTACCGACCAATTGAAATTCGGCTGAAGCCTTTCACCGGAACACGCACCTGCTCTGTAGAACGCCGCCGTGACACCCCCACTGTCGACCCGCTCTTCGGTTCTTATTCTGCCCAAACCAAAGCATGTACGTAAACCCTGGTGAACCCGTGAACCTTTCCCCAGCCTCAATTTGGTCATCCACGCCGTCGTTTGGTCAGAACGCGTTCATCCCTATGCCCATCAGCCCTGTTACCGTGGACTGATTGATTCAATGCCCCATTGATGAAATTGATTGAGGGGAAGTGTGCGGTAGGGGTCTAATTCGGTCTCTGTCGCACGGGAACTCCAGCCGTGGCAGCATTCGGCCGGAATAAGCTCACCGAAGTTCGGCGAGTGCTGTTCCTCGTCATGAACCTTGGTCTGCGAAGGATTAGAACGTGGGGGGGGGGGTTCTTTGGAAATTGTCAGTGACTCATTGCAATAGTACAGGGCACTCAGTTCGGGTTATTCAATACCGCAGGGGTTTATTCACAAAACTCTCGGGCGCGGGCGCGGGCGCGGGCACGGGCGCGCGTTTTCCTGTGCAGGCTGGGCCGCTTGGGTTGCTTTCGGCCCAGTGCTGTTCATAGATTTTCTTTTTCTACCAGGATTAAAACAATTCTAGAAAATTGTAGAAAAATGGTAAAAATGTCAAACCAATTTTCCTAGGTTCCTAATTTTCCATAGAATTTAATAAAAATAGTTCCATGATTTTTAGATCAAATAAAGAATTCTGGAGCATTTAAAATAGCTCAAAACATTGGTTCTAGATTTTTAGAAACTAGATAATAATTCCAAAAATGCCCAAACTTTTTATATGAGCTTAAAACATTATTTAGAAGCCTTGTGTAGAGTTTGATTTGATTTGGACCTTGTTTGATAACTAGAACCAAAAACCCTACCCCTACCCTTTGAAATCCTTTACTGACTTCGGAAACCCTAATTTCTCGGAGAACCGTGAAGGAAAATTGTATTCAAGATCTTAGATAATGAACTCTTATTATCTTTGCATTCTCATGAGCATTACATGGGCATTCATTATTATGTATGGTTATCTTTAGAAAATGAAGAAGAAGTTGAAGTAGAAGGAGAGAAGACTTCACCACCACCTCAGGAACATCAGGCCGACAACTGTTTTTATTTTGACATCTGTGGAACTAAGCCTGAATCACCTGTAAACCAAGGCAAGCCCCGGTGCATTTGCCACCTCCTTGACTCTTTTAAAATATTTCTCACTTGCTTGATGCATTAGGTGATAGGAGCTGATTGATAAAACAATTCCTGCATTACCTTCCTTGAATTTGATTACCTTCCTTTGGATCCCTGTTTTATAAAAAGTTTTTACTATGCTTAGTCTTGATTTAGCAAAGAAAAGATTTTGTTTTTACAAAAGATGATGTGGCAAAGTGGGAGGGATGTTTTTAAAAATAAAATTTGATGTTGTATCCATCATGGCCATGATGGGTTCAACATCAGAAAAGATGTACCTCTGCTAGGTACCAAACTTTGGGATTGAAATTGATTAAGATGAGACCGGGCGGGTGACTTGCACGAGAAGTGAGTCTCGGTGTAGTGTCTCCGTCTGAGTCGATTAAGGACCGTGACGATGTAGGCCTGCTGACCGAGGACCCTTTAACTGGTCACATGCCTCGTCATGGGTAAGCTTTGCCTCGGGCAGACTAAGGCCAGAATAAGATACCACACAATGGGAGTGGAGAGATGGCGAGAGTAGCGTGTACCCTTAGTGGCAAGAGGCTGGACGGTGGTGTATCTGTGCTCTCGGTTGGCGTGAACCTGATCTGGTCTTAAGAACCCCGGTGGTGGGTTGACATATGCAAGGGTTAAGTGCTACATATGTCGTGTGATTGGAGATCCTCCGCTGAGTATAGTCGATTTGGATCGTCGTACCTCCGCAATTATGGAGACTTGGTCACTGACTTATACGTAGAACTCCAGTGAAGATTAAGGGTGTTAAAAAAATTGGCTAGTATAGGCCAAGTGATTGAACTAGGGTAGAAAGAACTCTAGTTATAGGTAATCCTACTTAACTTGACAATAAAACTGGATTTTTAAGGATCCACTCTTAGTAAGCATTTCTTCAAACAGAGTCTTTGATTATTGAGAAACCTTACCTTGATTCCCTAATAACCAGCATACCCTTGGGAGTCTTTTTCTTTAGTCGGGTAAGACTTGTTGAGTAATTCCATACTCAGGGTTTTATTCCCCGTTCTTTTTTGGTGAAGAAGCAGCAAACTTCTGTTGTTTCTGTTCTAAGGTGGTACCAAAGGAAGAACATCAGGAGTGAAGCTGCGGGAGGAAAGGATCCTCCATAAAAACTTTTTGTTGAAACTTATCGGGAGGGGTTTTTGCCTCCCTTGGTTCTGTAATAATAATACTCTGCACTCAGTTAAGTATATCCCGGTCTATAATATATAACTTTGTCTTACTTTTAAATAAAGGTAAGTTTATGTAATCGCTTCCACATTTTCGTATCTCCGATGATCTGTAATGTCTGCGTGACGGGTGAAACGCTCTTGGGAAAGGTAAGAAAAACAGATACCGAACTTGTCAAGTGATTCAGGGGCACCTACAGGGTTGTCTGAGGTTCGTTGGACAAGGACGACTGTAGGTGGGCCTAATGACTTGGGAGGTTCCGTCACAGATGGTATCGGAGCGAAGCCCATCTCTGCAGATATTATGAGTTATCTTCAAAAGAATTTTCTAAGACTCATCTAGAAAATTTCTTCCCTTCTTATCTACTATTTCTGAAGAGTTTATATGAAAGACCAGATAGGAAGAGTGCAATGTATAGAAGATTGAATCAACTAAGGTTGGTTCTATAATTACACATGCATCATGCTAAGAACTATGCTAATAAGATTTGCCCCTTAGTAATAATGCCACCACGTACAAGAAAGACTGCCCGCAAGTCAACTGGGCCGATCGGTGTACCTCATCACCAACTTGCCCCGAGACATGACGACAGCATTAGCGGCAGTAACGATCCAATTGGGGACTTAGAAGCTCAAGTTAATTAGCTTCAACCAGAACTCCGTCGGAGGAATAACATATGGGTCGCGGATGGCGACAGGATCAATGAATTGAGAAGCGACATCCGCCGCCTGCAAGATCAGCTCGCAGATCGAGATCTAGCGCTCGACTGGGCGGTTCACTCTCGTTCGCTTGCCTGGGCTAAGGAGGCGAAAGCTCAAGCCCGAGTAGAAGAGCTTAGCTCAGCTATTGATACCTTGCAGGCCTATTGTAATACTCTACATGAAGAAGTTCATGTATTGTACTCACAACTACACCCAAGTGTACCTGCGGATCCTGTCGGGACAGAAGCCGGACCTTCTCAAGTAGCGGGAGAAGCTTTTGGTGGCGAATCGGACCTTTTCAGGCCCCCTCCCTCTATGAAGTTGGTCGATGAGTGGTCTCCTACGCTTGACAGTGAGGCTACCAAGACTGATAGGAAGCAGGAATAGTATAGTATAGAAGTAGTACTATTGTGTAATAGGGGGTGTAATCCTATCGTAAAGTACGAGTCTGTAACATTACCTTTTAAAGTAATGTGAAATGGATGGTTTGTATGGCATATCATATTGCTCCCAATGTTCTTTGCCTCAGATGCCTTCCAGGACTCGCGCTCAAGATGGGGCTGGTACCTCTCGTGGGAGGGAGGCGACCCCGATTCCACCTCTAGCACCCCCGACACTTGCCGAGGCCATCGCTGCCTTGGTAAACGCTACAGCAGAAAATACCCGCTTTCTGTGGGAGATGGCAGGCCAACCACTTCAACAACAAGGCGGACGGGCCTATCCACAAGGCCCCCATGAGACATCTTATCTGGACTTCTCCGAGACGCGCCCTCCGTTGTTCGTCAAGGCAGAAGATCCTTTAGAGGCGGATGAATGGATCCGCGTCATTGAACAAAAGTTTGGGCTTCTTCGATGTTCAGAAACTCAAAAGCCCTGTTCACAGCTCAGCAATTGCGTGGCCCTACCAGTACATGGTGGGGAAACTTTGTGGCCGTTCAGCCGGCCGATCATAAGATTACATGGGAAGAATTCAAGCTGGCCTTCAGATAGCATTACATACTGAAGGAGTCATCCACATGAAACAGGAGGAATTCATGAAGTTGAAGCAAGGCAGAGATACTGTCACCCAGTATCTCAATAAATTTAATCACTTATCTCAGTATGCGATTGACCAAGTCAACACCGACATAAAGAAAAAGAACTGCTTCATGAGGGGTTTAAATGATCAGATGCAAAGGAAAATGGCTACCTGCATCGACCTCACCTACGGAAAGGCTGTCAGCACAGCGCTAGTAGTTGAATCTAAGTATGCATGTTCTGGAAAGTATAAGGGGAATGGGGGCAACAGCCCTAATCAGGGCCCCGAGAAAAGGCAATGTTTAGTTCTCTGGCCTTTTAATCAGGGACGTTCTTCATCACGCCCACCCTCCTTCCCATTCAAACAACCAGTGTTTATCCGTCCTACCCCTGCCTCCACTACTACAAATCAGCCAGGTGCCCCTGGCACTCGTTTCCCTACTCTTCCAAGCTCATCTACCGGCTGTTTCAACTGCGGGAAGTCCGGACATTTCATTGAAGACTGTCCGTACCCAAGGCAAAATCAAGCAAATAATCAACAGAGTTTTGGAAGCTCCTAGGGAAATGCTGGCAACAATACTTCGGGCAAGAACACAAAGAAAACTGGACGGGTTTACTACACTCAAGTGGCTACCACACCGGAAGGCGAACCGATGATGATGGGTACGTTCTTCGTAGCCAACCACCCTGCACTTATTCTCTTTGATTCGGGTGCATCACATACTTTCATAAGCAAAAAGTTCGTGGAGAAATACTGCATTCCATATACTGAATCAAGGGAAGGGTTTAAAATACATTCGCCTGGGGGACAAATCTTTACCAAAGAAGTGTCTTACCAAGTGCCCGTAACATTGGCAGGACGGGACTTTCCTACTAAGATGATTGTTCTGAAAGGCCAAAACATAGATGTAATCTTGGGCATGAATTGGTTGGCCCGACATAAGGCAGTTCTCAACACTGATTTGAGAACAATCAGGTTGATTTATGGCCAGGAAGAAATTCTTTTGTCTATCCCCATAGCTATTCCAGCTAGGGCAATTGGCAGAATTAATGAAGCCATTATACCAGAGATCAAGGATATTCTGGTAGTATGTGAGTTCCCAGATGTCTTTCCAGAAGATTTGCCTGGATTGCCGCCTGAAAGAGATGTAGAGTTCATAATTGAATTGAAACCCGATACGACCCCCATTTCTAGAAGATCGTACCGGATGCCTCCAAATGAATTGGTAGAACTCAAGATTCAATTGCAAGATCTACTTGAAAAAGGATTCATCCGGCCAAGCTCGTCACCATGGGGTTGTCCAGCCATATTCGTCAAGAAGAAGGATTAAACATTGTGGATGTGCGTGCATTATCGACCCCTTAATGAGGTCACTATCAAGAATAAGTATCCTCTTCCTCGGATTGATATTTTGTTTGATCAACTGACTGGAGCGAGGGTATTCTCTAAAATTGATCTCAGGTCGGGCTATCATCAGATCCATATCAGGCCCGAGGATATACCCAAAACCGCATTCACTACGTGGTATGGTTTATTTGAATACTTGGTAATGTCTTTCAGACTGACGAATGCTCCTGCCCACTTCACTTACCTGATGAACTCGGTATTCATGCCCGAGTTGGACAAATTTGTGGTGGTCTTCATAGATGATATTTTAATATATTCCAAGAATGAAGAGGAGCATGCTCAACACTTACGGATCATATTGATGCACTTAAGGGAACATCAATTATATGCTAAGTTCAGTAAATGCGCGTTCTGGCTGGAAGAAATCCAATTCTTGGGACATGTGTTATCTGCCAAGGGGATTGCGGTAGATCCTAGCAAAGTCAAGGATATTTTGGAGTGGAAACCCCCAAACATTGTTCATCAAGTCCGAAGCTTCCTTGGACTAGCTGGCTATTACCGCCGATTTATACCGGATTTTTCTAAGCTTGTGTAGCCAATCACAAGTCTATTGAAGAATGAGACTAAATTCAATTGGTCTTCAAAGTGTAATGAAGCTTTTGAGAAATTGAAGATATTATTAACCACTGCTCCGGTATTGGCTCAACCGGACTTTAGTAAGCCCTTTGATGTGTATTGTGACGCGTCACGCAGTGGTCTTGGCTGCGTATTAATGCAAGAGGGCCGAGTAATCTCGTATGCTTCAAGGCAGTTGCGCCGGCATGAGGAGCATTATCCCACTCATGATCTAGAGCTAGCTGCAGTGCTTCATGCCCTAAAGATATGGCGTCATTATCTGCTGGGGAATGTCTGTCATATTTATACAGACCACAAAATTTTGAAATACATCTTTACCCAGTCTGAGCTCAATATGAGACAAAGAAGATGGCTCGAGCTTATTAAAGATTATGAACTGGAGATCCATTATCACCCAGGAAAAGCAAATGTAGTGGCAGATGCACTCAGTCGCAAGGCCTCCTGCCATTGTTTAACCATGAGGACTTCTGACATTACATTGTGCCAAGACATGGAAAATCTGAACCTGGGAATGATTCAGCAGGGGACTTCCAATCACTTGAAGCTGGAGTCAGTCATCCTACAAAGGATAATTGACGCACAAAAGAATGATGAGGGTATGAAACATATACGTGAGAAGATAAGGGCCGGAAAAGCCAACTGTTTCAGAGAAGACGACCAAGGTGTTGTATGGTTCAACAACCGCATAGTTGTGCCGAAAAATGAAGAAGTCCGCCAACAAATTCTAGATGAAGCACATCTTAGTCGCTATTCTATTCATCCTGGAAGCACTAAGATGTATCAAGATCTAAAACAACATTATTGGTGGACAAAAATGAAGATTGAAATTGCACGCTATGTGGCTAGATGTGACACTTGTAAACGTGTCAAGGCCATACACCTGAAAGCTGCTGGTCCATTACAATCTCTACCAATACCTTCATGGAAATGGGAAGATATTAGTATGGACTTTATTGTGGGATTGCCTAGGACTGCAAAAGGGTGTGATTCTATTTGGGTTATAATTGATCGACTTACGAAAATTGCTCATTTTCTGCCAGTCAAGACAGATCACCCGGTTACTGTCTATGCCCAATTGTACATTGCTCGTATTCTTAGTCTGCATGGTGTTCCAAAGACTATAGTGTCGGACCGTGTACCTCAATTTGTAGCCAAGTTTTGGGAAACACTTCACAACTCCCTGGGTACTAAGTTGCTCCATAGTTCGGCCTATCATCCTCAAACCAGTGGGCAGACTGAGAGGGTAAATCAGATACTCAAAGATATGCTGCGGGCATGTGTTCTGGAATTCCCACAGAAATGGGATGAATGTTTACCGTTAGCGGAGTTCTCATATAATAATAGCTTTTAAGAAAGCATCAAGATGGCACCCTTTGAAGCTTTATATGGACGACGATGTCGTACTCCGCTAAATTTGTCTGAACCTGGTGAAAGGTCTTTCTTCAAGCCTGATATGGTGAAAGAGACCGAAGAAAAGGTTCAGAGAATCATTCATAATCCGAAGAAAGCTCAAGTTCGCCAAAAGAGTTATGCAGACCAGCGACGCCAACCCTTGTACTTTCTCATAGGAGATTATGTCTACTTGAAAGTTTCACCAATGAAGGGCGTATCGCGTTTCAGGGTTAAAGGGAAGCTTGCACCCTGATACATTGGTCCATTCCCTATACTTGAACAGTGTGGACTAGTGGCATATCGACTTCAACTACCCGAAACCTTGTCTGCTGTACATAATGTGTTCCACGTGTCTTAGTTGAAGAAATGTCTTCGGGTTCCAGATCGAACTATTGAAGTGACAGATGTTGTCCTAGAGCCAGACTTGACGTATTCTGAGCACCCTATTCGAGTCTTGGATCAAAAGGACAGAGTTACCCGAAGAAAAACTCTCAAGTTTTACAAGATACAGTGGAACCAACATTCCGAAGATGAGGCTACTTGGGAAACTCAAGACTTCTTAGACAAGAATTTCCCAAGCTTTTTAGCCTCATGTAATTTGTAAAGTGTATATACTTGTTGTAATAAAGGAGTGAGCCCGAAACCACCCCTGCCTTGTACCAAAACTCAGGAAATAAAAACGTGAAGCATTTCCTTTTCCACTACTTACCCTAGGACTTTTAATCTCGGGACGAGATTCTTTTATGGGGGGAAGGATGTAACACCCCTGGTGTTACTGTTACTAAAACCTGAGCATAACATCATGAGCATTAGCATTTCATATGTTTGACACACCTAGGATGCATTCACTAGGTAAAAATTTCAAGCAAGTTGTATTGCTATGGCATTTTGCAAATAAGACCCTAGTATAGGGTACTTAACCTTAAATAGGGTTAGAAGGGTAAAACAGGACCCAAATAGAGAAAACCCCAAAGATTAAATGAAATAATCATAAAATGTTATCAAGGATGGACCTACATTGTATTTACAGCCCTAAGATACCAAAAACCCTAATTGGAACCCTGGAAAACCCTAAACCTAAACCCTAGGGGGTTAAGTGCAAAACTAGTCCACTTTTGGACTAAAGTGCAAAAACCATGATAATAAAGTGTCCTAAGTCATATGGATCACAAATATGTGGATTTGCAAGTTAAACCCTAAGTTTTGGGTCTAATTGCAAAAAGCACCACTTAAACCCTATACACCTAAGTTTGAAAATCAGTATTTTGGCTCAACTTTGGAGCTTTATAACTTTCAAAATATTGAGAATTCACCTTAGGGCATCACACCAACTTTGTAGCTCTATGAAAGGGGAACAACTTTGCTTAAGAGTGTAAGCATAGTTGTTATGAAGAAATGGAAGAAAAACACACTCAAAGTCGAGCTGTCAGGTTATTGGAGTCTGAAAATTCAGACTAACAGTGGTACTGAGTCAACTTTGGAGCTCTGTAGATTTAGAGGTTCAAAGAATTTGCCCCAAGTCAATATAGCAAAGTTGTAGAGCCATTGTAGAGGAACAACTTTGTTATAGGTGTTTGGGCTTGGTGCCATATGGAATTGGGAGAAAATTTGGTTTCAAATCGCTCGGTCAGGCCAACTGATGGAGGGTTGCCATGGTACAGTGCATCGGGGGGGAAAGATAAGGATCAGCCCCTCGCCGGCGATAAGGATGCCATCGCGGCTCGGGATGGGTCGACGGCGGCGACGGTAAAGGTCCTCGGCGACGTGGCAGAGAGTTACTGAGGTGGCAAGCCCCGGTTAATCGACGGCCACCGTGCCATCACCAGAATCTGCCACGCGGTAAGCTCGCCAGCGCAATCTGAAATCCGCGATCCTCATCCAATTCCGGTCGATGGCCTATAAATTGCGCCCGGGTTTTGCTCCTTCACCACATCCCGCACCTCAGTGACTGAGCAATCGACTCAATTTCACCGAGCACGCACGCAGCCCCCAAATCCCCTTTCTCCCTGTTCTTAACTCCACCGTGAAGAACTCCACCGTGGTTAGCGCTCTTTGGGTTAGTAACTTCTCAATTGCTCCCTGTTGTAGCTCATTTGTAGCCTCCTATTGCTCTCAGTAGCAACCAATTGAAATTCGACCGAAGCCTTTCACCGGAACACGCACCTGCTCTGTAGAACGCCATCGTGACACCCCCACTGTCGACCCGCTCTTCGGTTCTTATTCTGCCCAAACCAAAGCGTGTACGTAAACCCTGGTGAACCCGTGAACCTTTCCCCAGCGCCGTCGTTTGGTCGGAACGTGTTCATCCCTATGCCCATCCGCCCTGTCACCGTGGACTGATTGATTCAATGCCCCATTGATGAAATTGATTGAGGGGAAGTGTGCGGTAGGGGTCTAATTCGGTCTCTGTCGCACGGGAGCTCCAGCCGTGGCCGCATCCGGCCGGAATAAGCTCGCCGGAGTTCGGCGAGTGTTGTTCCTCGTCGTGGACCTTGGTCTGCGAAGGATTAGAACGTGGGGTGGGGGTTCTTTGGAAATTGTCAATGACTCATTGCAATAGTACAAGGCACTCAGTTCAGGTTTTTGAATACCGCAGGGGTTTATTCGCAAAACTCTCAGGGCAGGCGCGCATTTTCCTGTGCAGGCTGGGCCGCTTGGGTTGCTTTCGGCCCAGTACTGTTCATAGATTTTCTTTTTCTTTTTCTTTTTCTGCCAGGATTAAAACAATTCTAGAGAATTTTAGAAAAATGGTAAAAATGTCAAACCAATTTTCCTAGGTTCCTAATTTTCCATAGAATTTAATAAAAATATATCCATAATTTTTAGATCAAATAAAGAATTTTGGAGCATTTAAAATAGCTCAAAACATTGGTTCTGGATTTTTAGAAAATAGATAATAATTCCAAAAATGCCCAAACTTTTTATATGAGCTAAAAACATTATTTAGAAGCCTTGGGTAGAGTTTGATTTGATTTGGACCTTGTTTGATAACTAGAACCCAAAACCCTACCCCTGCCCTTTGAAATCCTTTACTGACTCCGGAAACCCTAATTTCTCGGAGAACCGTGAAGGAAAATTGTATTCAAGATCTTAGATAATGAACTCTTATTATTTTTGCATTCTCATGAGCATTACATGGGCATTCATTATTATGTATGGTTATCTTTAGTAAACGAAGAAGAAGTTGAAGTAGAAGGAGAGAAGACTTCACCACCACCTCAGGAAGATCAGGCCGACAGCTGTTTTTATTTTGACATCTGTGGAACTGAGCCTGAATCACCTGTAAACCAAGGCAAGCTCCGGTGCATTTGCCACCTCCTTGACTCTTTTAAAATATTTCTCACTTGCTTGATGCATTAGGTGATAGGAGTTGATTGATAAAACAATTCCTGCATTACCTTCCTTGAATTTGATTACCTTCCTTTGGATCCCTGTTTTATAAAAAGTTTTTACTATGCTTAGTCTTGCTTTAGCAAAGAAAAGATTTTGTTTTTACAAAAGATGATGTGGCAAAGTGGGAGGGATGTTTTTGAAAATAAAATTTGATGCTGGATCCATCATGGCCATGATGGGTTCAACATTAGAAAAGATGTACCTCTGCCAGGTACCAAACTTTGGGATTGAAATTGATTAAGCTGAGACCGGGCGGGTGATTTGCACGAGAAGTGAGTCTCGGTGTAGTGTCTCCGTCTGAGTCGATTAAGGACCATGTCGATGTAGGCCTGCTGACCGAGGACCCTTTAACTAGTCACATGCCTCGTCATGGGTAAGCTTTGCCTCGGGCAGACTAAGGCCAGAATAAGATACCACGCAATGGGAGTGGAGAGATGGCGAGAGTAGCGTGTACCCTCCGTGGCAAGAGGCTGGACAGTGGTGTATCTGTGCTCTCGGTTGGCGTGAACCTAATCTGGTCTTAAGAACCCTGGTGGCGGGTTGACATATGCAAGGGTTAAGTGCTACATATGTCGTGTGATTGGAGATTCTCCGCTGAGTATAATCGATTCGGATCGCCGTACCTCCGCGGTTATGGAGACTTGGTCACTGACTTATACGTACAACTCCAGTGAAGATTAAGGGTGTTAAAAAAATTGGCTAGTATAGGCCAAGTGATTGAACTAGGGTAGAAAGAACTCTAGTTACAGGTAATCCTACTTAACTTGACAATAAAACTGGATTTTTAAGGATCCACTCTTAGTAAGAATTTCTGCAAACAGAGTCTTTGATTATTGAGAAACCTTACCTTGATTCCCTGATAACCAGCATACCCTTGAGAGTCTTTTTCTTTAGTCGGGTAAGACATGCTGAGTAATTCCATACTCAGGGTTTTATTCCCCGTTGTTTTTAGGTGAAGAAGCAACAAACTTCTGTTGTTTCTGTTCTAAGGTGGTACCAAAGGAAGAACATCAGGAGTGAAGTTGCGGGAGGAAAGGATCCTCCATAAAAACTTTTTGTTGAAACTTATCGGGAGGGGTTTTTGCCTCCCTTGGTTCTGTAATAATAATACTCTACACTCAGTTAAGTATATCCTGGTCTATAATATATAACTTTGTCTTACTTTTAAATAAAGGTAAGTTTATGTAATCGCTTCCGCGTTTTCGTATCTCTGATGATCTGTAATGTCTGCGTGACGGGTGAAACGCTCTTGGGAAAGGTAAGAAAAGCATATGCCGAACTTGTCAAGAGATTCAGGGGCACCTACAGGGTTGTCTGAGGTCCGTTGGACAAGGACGACTGTAGGTGGGCCTAATGACTTGGGAGGTTCCGCCACAGTTTGTATTGTATCTAAAGGAAGATGAAGTATTATTTGAGGTTTCTATTGTATCTGAAGGAAGTGAAGTATATTGATAAATGCAGCATGCCATATGCATTGCATGATTCATTTGCATCTGAAGTTTTGTCGTTACCTATGGTCCGACCGTATCGGTACAACTTAGCATCGTACGTTGCCCGAGGAGGGGTACGATGCTGCTTCATACCCTAAGAGGTATTAAGGCAGAGGACATATGCATTGCATTCACTTGCATTCATTGAAGTGATATTTGCAGATATTGTTAACGCAGGGAAGTGTTATACAAACTATTGTGGTTGTTCTAGGAAATGAGATGGTATTGGTTATATTGGGACTATTGAGTTCTATATCTACAAGTATTTCTGATCTTAAATGTGATTCCTATAAAATTTGATTAATTCATCTTCTGGTTTAAATATCTTGTCAAAACAATTTGCTTTCTAAGATGTTTCATCTCACTCTTGCATTACTGAATGAAGGTGCTTGATGCTTATCAAGGGGAGTGGGAAGTAGCGACACGTTGCGCACATTGTTTAAAGAACCAAATAATTAGCTTGGGTTATTGATTTTGAGGTTCATACTTTAAAGTATGATGTAGGCATAAGCTGGTTCATTTGTGGTAAATTGTCCTTGATGAGAATTATATCATACTAGTATGATTCATTTTGTATTGATATATCTCTTTTGCTGCTGCGATGCTTATAATTACAAAGGAGATGCTGCCAAATTTTATTTTGCTTAGTGTTCGGCTATGGTAGTGAAGTCCAGTAGCATCTCGGGGTGTTTGTGGATCTCGAGGTGTTACAGTTGGTATCAAAGCTTAAGCTTTAGATTCTAGGTAAATTGAACATGAAATTGCACACAGCACATATAGGAAGGGCATGGGTTCAAATATCTTTGATATATGTTAATGTCTTTGAAGTGCAGATGACAATAATTTCACCCTCCCTATTCCTTTACGGTGATGTGGTAAGTTGTTTACGACTTAATGCCCGATATAATTTATTTCTAAATTTTGATATTGTTTTATTAATGCGATTGATATCGCTGGTCTTTTGTGAGATTGAAGTTGTTATTATGCTTGTGATATACAAGTATGCCTATGTTGTTTTCGCCATGTTTTTCATGGTTGAGTTTTATTACAATAATATTGATATATATACTTGATTGAGGATGTTTCTAAGAGGAGTGTGAATTGCGTGTTTTGGGTTACAAGGTAACCATCAATTTGAATTTAAGTTGTTGAGCGGTTGGTGGATAGCTCCAACTATCTTTGCAAAGAATGATTGTTTATGTCGAGAAACCAGTTCTGAAAGAAATGAATATTGGTACTTTTATATGGATTTTGGGGGAAGTCTTTACATAGCCATAATGGCTTACATGTCTCTCTTGTATCGTGTGTTTTAGTAGCCACAAAGCCTAGATGTGGTTTAAAGTGGTTGCATGTTAGTCAACTAATTGTAGAATAAATCTTTGATTTTCTTGATCCATTGATTATGTATTAATATGTTGAGGATCTAATGGTTCTCTTCTCGATGCATGCTTGTGGAGCCATTGTTGGACCACTTATCTATTGGTTTGAATGAAGTCATTGCCTAGCCTAGAGTTGGTTGTGTGTGTTAGTCACCTATTTCTAAATGATGTGGTTTTTACATCAGCTTGAGATGATTGTCAAATGTGTGAAGGATTACGGGGTTATTATTGACCCTGTATGTTTGGTACTTTGAGTGCATCGTATGATAGAATGAAATGTAAGTTTTTGAACTACAGTAGATGAAGACTTATATTATGTGTAGGTTAACCTTACTAGTTTGAATATTTTTGTTAGTTGAGTTGTTGGATGAAGTATAGTGACATTGGTTAAGCAAGTATTGTGTTGTTGTGCTGTCAGTGCTCTTTGTGGAGGTTTTTGGCATTTCTTCGATGAACTGTGCCGCGCAGAATGTTATTGGCTTCTTGTCGGCTTTATTGCTCCATTAGTTCTGTAGACTTTCTCCCTTTTGTGGGGTGCAAATAATGTTAGATTACATGATTATCTTTTCATGATGGCAAGAACAAGGTTTAGGAAGATTAGGAGTTTTGTTTCAATAGAACTACTTGTTTCGTGGTGCTTTGAGGTGAGATGTTTGATCTTCTTATACATTCATCTGGTGTGGATGTTTCACCATTGAATTAATTAATTGTTGAAGTTGGTAAGGGTTGTGCTTAGTGCATATTACATCTTCATAAAAGAGTGTCATTTTAAGACATTGATGTATAGCTGCATCCAAATTCAATGTTGTGAAATCGTAGTGTTGATTGCATCTATGACTTGCTTTGAGCTTCATTGCATGTTGTTTCATGCTTGATGTCAGGTTGTGTAGTTTCCTTTGACAATTAGTCTGACATAGAAGTTCTTGTGTTAATTAATACCAATAATGGACCCATGTTTTTAATGGTGCTGCTATATGGGGTACCTTGGATGCTTTGCTTGGAGTGGTCGAATTCGAGGACGAATTCTTTTTAAGGGGGGTAGAGTGTAATATCCCAGAAAAAAATGTTGACCAAACTTTGATCTTCAGTGCATGGGTGTGGGAAAGGGTTGTGGGCCATTGGATGCTAAGTCAAAAGTCATCCGAGGTGTCGTTTCTTTTCTCCCACAAAAGGCCTAGGTGCCCCCCTTTCCTCTTCTTGGCCGCCCCTCCCCCTCCCTGGAGCCGCCCCTCTCCTCCATATTGCAAACGCCCTCTACCCTCTCCACTGCTTCCTCCTCCCTCTAAATCTCCTCCACGCAGCAAGGATCAAGAAGAGAAGGAGCAAGTTGGATTGAAGAGGAAGAGAGGACCAAGGAATGTTCTAGCCCCATCTATTCTTGTAGATTTTCTTGGGGAAACCCTAGGTAAGGAGGGATCCTTGTTCCTCCCTGTAATTAAGTGTTTTTGGAGGTTTTGGATCATGGGGATTAAAGGATTAGAGGTTGGATTAGATGTGGGGTTAGATTTTGATCTCAAATCTAGTCTCTACAGAATGGTAGATTTGATAGTTTCTGTTCATGCCAGTTTTCCATGGTCTTAGTGGTCTAAAAAAATAAAAAGTCTATCTATGAATCTTAGATAATTTGTAGATCTTTCTATGGCCGCAAAGAACACCTCAATCGGACATCAGATCAGAGAGTTATTGCAGTTTGATTATAGCAGTTTTTTAGTCTCATAATTCTATGCAGAATCTGTTCTCTTAAGATTTAGGCAATTCAATCAACAGAATTAAACTTTAGGTTAGTAAAGGAAGTTGTAGATAATTTCATAAGCTTTCCAGATTGATAAAGAGTGTATTCATATGAATTTTGAAACCCAAGTTATGTTTTTTTACTATGGTTATTCCTGTTTGCCTAGCAAAAATGAGCGGGTCTATTCGCTAGTGGGTTTTATCTAGTAAATGGCCGAATTGGCTCTTCCAACTATGAAGACTTTTGTAGAGGGATAAATGTCCTTACTGCCAGCAGAATTTCATAATTTTTGGTTGATTAGTTTGAGATATATCGAATTTTGAAGTTAAATATGCTGCTATCTAAAACAGATTCAGTCAGTTATCTTATCAGATGTTTTAGAACTTATAGATGGCAAAATTTAATTATTCATTGAATACCTAAGTTGTAGAGTATTTTGTGTAGATACTCATAGTGTATTTGTTTGATATCATCACTGTTATAATTTTAAAGATACAAAATTAACAAACAGCGTTGCTGCTGTTTGGCATGTGGTTTAGGGTGGGAGTCTTTCCACCAGGTCTTGGTTTCAAGTGTAGGAGCGATTTGTTGATTGTAGGCAAATGTTTATGAAATATTTATACTAAGTTTTATGCCCTGCAATAGGTGGCTACACTCTAGATCATGTCTAGTACATTTTTCTTCTTCGATGAAGGCAAGTGAATGTAGCGGTGGTTGCTACCGTTTTGACATGTTATTTTTATCGGCTACACTATAATATTCAGAATTATTGAATTCTTTCATAATTGAACTCTATGATGATGCTTTACTTGATTGTATTATATTGATGCTCAATCATATATTGATGATGATTATGGTTCGAGTATGACCCATGAGATTAATTCACACCCCTGAAGGAAGATGAAGTATTATTTGAGGTTTGCATTGTATCTGAAGGAAGATGGAGTATTATTTAAGGTTTGTATTGTATCTGAAGGAAGATGAAGTATTATTTGAGGTTTGTATTGTATCTGAAGGAAGATGAAGTATTATTTGAGGTTTGTATTGTATGTGAAGGAAGTGAAGTATATTGATAAATGTAACATGCTATATGCATTGCATGATTCATTTGCATTTGAAGTTTTGTCGTGACCTATGGTCTGACCGTACCGGTACAACTTAGCATCATACGTTGCTAGAGGAGGGGTACGATGCGGCTTCATACCCTTAGAGGTATGAAGGCAGAGGACATATACATTGCATTCACATGCATTCATTAAAGTGATATTTGTAGATATTGTTAACGCAGGGAAGTGTTATACAAACTATTGTGGTTGTTCGAGGAAATGAGATGGTATTAGCTATATTCGGACTATTGAGTTTTATATCTACAAGTATTTCTGATCTTAATTGTGATTCCTGTAAAATGTTGATTAATTCATCTTGTGGTTTAAGTATCTCGTCAAAACAATTTGCTTGCTGAGATGTTTCATCTCACTCTTGGATTGCTCAATACAGGTGCTTGATGCTTATCAAGGGGAGTGGGAAGTAGCGGCACGTTGCACACATTGCTTAAAGAACCAAATAATTAGCTTGGGTTATTGACTTTTGAGGTTCATACTTTAAAGTATGATGTAGGCATAAGATGGTTCATTCGTGGTAAATTGTCCTTGATGAGAATTATAGTATGATTCATTTTGTATTGATATATCTCTTTTGCTTCTGCGATGCTTATAATTATAAAGGAGACGCTGTCAAATTTTATTTTGCTTAGTGTTCGGCTGTTGGTAGTGAAGTCCAGTAGCATCTCGGGGTTTTTGTGGATCTCAGGGTGTTATGCATGGTCATCCCACTTGGTGCTCCCGATGTTGCGCACTTGATTCACCATTGTTTTGAGAAAGTTGTACATATCCTGCGGCTCTTCCCCTTTGTTGAGGACAAATCGACCGAGTTCTCCCACGATCGTTTCGTGCTTAGTGATCTTGGTCAACTCATCCCCTTCATACGCGGTTTTGAGGACGTCCCAAATCTCTTTGGCATTCTTCAACCCTTGCACCTTATTATACTCCTCTCGACACAAGGAGGCAAGGAGTATAGAAGTTGTTTGGGAGTTGAAGTGCCTAATTTGGGCGGCCTCGTCCGAGTCGTAGTCCTTGTCGCCCACGTGTGGTGCCTGCACTCCATACTCAACAATATCCCAAATACTTTTGTGGAGTGAGGTCAGATGGTGCCTCATTTTATCACTCCACATGCAATAATCTTCACCATCAAAATATGGTGGTTTGCCTAGGGGTACAGAAAGTAATGGAGCGCGCTTAGGAATACGAGGATAGCATAGAGGCATCTTACAATACTTCTTGCGCTCGTGGCGCTTCGAAGTTGTAAACTCAGCGCTGGATGTGGAGGGTGATGAAGAGTCGGTCTCATAGTAGACCACCTTCTTCATTTTCTTCTTATTGTCACCCCTCCTAAGTGACTTGATGGAGGAAGAGGATTCCTCCTTGTACTTGTCACCAGACTCCCTTGATGCAGTCCTTCTCGAGCTTACGGCCTTGTCACCGGTGACGATCTCCCTCTTGGTGTGATCTCCAGACATCACTTCGAGTTTGTTAGACTCTTAATGAGGCACTGACTCTGATACCAATTGAAAGTCACCTAGAGGGGGTGAATAGGCAAAACCTGATATTTATAAACTTAAACACACACTAAGGCCGGGGTTAGCGTTAGAATTAAATCTGAGTGCGGAAGATTGTTTCTCTTGCTATGAGTTGCTCAATTAATGCGGATGATGTTTGGGAGAAAACTCAAATCAATATTAGTTAGGAAACTTTAGAGAGAGGAAAGAGGGAAAACAAATCAAATAGAAATCAACACAAATGGACACGGTGATCTGTTTTATCAAGGTTCGATTCCAAAGAACCTAGTCTCCATTGAGGAGGCCACAAAGGCCGGTTCTATTCCAACCCTTTCCCTCTCTTAAGTGGTCACTTAGACTAGATGAGCCTTCTCCTTAATCAATCGGGTCACTAAGACCCTGCAAGGACCACAACACACTTAGGTGTCTCTTGCTAGCTTTATAAAGCACTTAGAGAATAAGAATGGGGAAGGAGAAAGCAATCCAAGCAACAAGAGCAACAAAAGAACACAAGTGATCCTCTCTCAAGTCTCTAAGCAATAGAGATGAATTTGTGGCTTGGAGTGGATTGAATGCTTTGGATGTGTCTTTGGAGTGGTTGCCTTTGCTCTTGCAATGAATGTGATGTTCAGAATACTTGGATGCCATTGAAGGAGGTGGTTGGGGGTATTTATAGCCTCCAACCACTTCCTTGCCATTGGATGAGTTTGCTGGCGATGGGCACACCGGACAGTCCGGTGGCGCACCGGACAGTCACTGTTCACTGTCCAGTGCGCGCCACGTCAGCAAGCCCATTTTGGATTTGGAGCAAGTTGACCGTTGGAGCCTGTCCTGTAGTCGCACCAGATAATCTGGTGCCATACCAGACATGTCCGATGCCACACCGGACATGTTCGGTGCACTCTAACTTCTCTACTCTGACTCTGCCACGCACCTTTTATTTCACTATTTGATTTTGCAGACGACCGTTGCGCTAGTTAGCTATTGCTCCGCTGACTCACCGTGCACCAGACAGTCCGGTGAATTATAGTGGAGTGCGCCGAGTGAATTCCCGAGAGTGGCCTATTCGCTTGCACGCGGGTGCACAGGAAAACTGTCCGCTATGCCAAAGGCAACACACTCTCATGTTCTTTGCTCTAAATTTGTTTGTGTCCCCAACTGAGTTTCTTTCTTAGTTTGTGTTGAACCTTATGCACCTGAGATAAATGACATCTTGACAAACTAGTTAGTCCACATGGTTTGTGATGGACGTCAACCACCAAAATCGATTATAGGAAATGATTAGTTCCATTTCCCTTTCAAATGTGTTGCCTTATTCTTGATTCACAACAATCGATAACAAGTGGCCAACATTGGCGCCCACCTCCGGTGAACTCAAACGACCACCTTCGTCAAGAAAACTCGAACAACTACCTTCATCATGCCACCGAAGAAGACAGCAGCGCTAAGGGCTGCCCCTGCATCGCTGGACACCAATCAAGATGGACACCTTCTAAGGGAGGCCCGAAGCTAGAAAAGGAAAGCTATTAGCCCAACACCACAGGAAGAAGAGTTGGACCAAGAAATCAGGGATCTAGAAGCTATTCATCAACAAGTGGAGAGAAGAAGGGAGAAGATGCTTCGGCTGGCTGAGCTCCAGAAAAAGATTGATGAAGTAGCCGAAGAGATGCATCACATCACACAAGATAACGAGGAAGGGCATTAGCCATAGTAGAGAGAGCTTCGTCAACAAAGCTCAAGCCATGATGATGTATGGTATGATGATTTTCATCATGATGACATTGCTTTTGATGATGCTCCCCCTAGCTACAGAAATGCAGGCTACCCCATGGCCACCTTTATACGAACCACCCCAGCTTCCCTTGTACGATAGGCATTCGGACCACAAGCAATTCCTCATGAGTTACGAAGCATCTATATCATCATATGGTGGCAACACCCCTATCATGGCAAAATCCTTCGTCATGGTAGTCAGGTGTGTTGCTCAAACCTAGTATTCTTCTCTTCGGCCAGGAACAATCACATCATGGCAGAAGTTGAAGGGCATGTTAGTCACTAGCTTTCAGGGCTTTCAGACGAATCCAGTGACTACTCAAGCCCTATTTCAGTGCACACAGGACTACGAAGAGTATTTGCAGGCATACATCGGAAGGTTTCTGTGTCTCAGAGCTCAGGCGCCAATGGTGCCAAATGAGATTGTCATTGAAGCCATAGTCAAGGGGCTTCGTCCAGGTCCAAAAACACAATATTTCGCCAGGAAGCCCCCACAAACCCTAGAGAAGCTTCTCCAGAAGATGGATGAGTACATCAGAGCTGACAATGACTTCTGGCAAAGAAGGGAGGAAGCTTACAGATATTCTAAGATGACCAGGGGCTTCGGAGGAAGGCTCCACCCAAGGCATGTCAGGATGATACACAATCCCTACCAAAGTGAAGATAGAGGCAATCACAACCAAGGGCACCAACACACATCCCAGTCAACTGGGACGTAGCAAAGCTCCTTCAGACCACCAACCCCAAGAGGTAGAGGGGTACGAAGCTTCGAAGAAAGATTCAACTCACAACCAAGAAGGTTGTTCTGCTTGTTTTGTGGAGAGGATAAGGGGCACACAACTAGGATATGCCAAGTTACAATATAGAAGCAAAAGAAGATAGCTGAGGCTGAAGCACGACAGAATCAGCGGAAGCAAGTCCTACGTATTGCTTCGTGTTATTCCCCATATTCCTGAGTATGTGGGCAATCAATAGCCATTTTCACAACCTACAGTTTTAGTAGCTTCGGCAAGCCACTCTCTAGCTACATGGGCCTTACCACAACCACCGGTCATGGCTCCAACTTCATCCCACACCAACAGCCTGAAGGGCAGCGCCAAATTCAGCAACAACACGATGCAAGAGAAGAGTCCGAAGCTCGGACAATTAATAGCACTGTTCCAGAGTCGAGGCACATTTACTGAAGCTATAGAGGGGCTGGGTTAAAAACTTCATATACACCTATTGTAATTTTCATTTTCTCGTTTTCATGTTCTTGCCTCAGAAACAATTTAAGAAGGTGCAACCTTCAACATGTTGTAATAAATCTGTGGTTACACCATCGAGTGTAACAGTAAAAGTAAAAAAGTTCTAAAGTCATTACTACGAGAATGCAGAGCTAAAATACCACCTAAGTAAGAGGTGAAGAAGCTCCAAAGTCATTCCTAAGCGGATGCAGAGCTTAGCTCAAAAGTTGTTCCTACGGGGATGCAGAGCTAAAATACCACCTAAGTAAAAGGTGAAGAAGCTCTGAAGTCATTCCTAAGGGGATGCAAAGCTTAAATGCCACCTAAGTAAAAGGTGAAGAGACTCCAAAGTCGTTCCAAAGGGGATGCATAGTCTTACTATTACAAAATGTTTTCTATTAACATTTGTCGCATCATAACATCGCATCATTCTGCATCATAACATCGCATCATTCATCATTTCGCATCATCCAAAAAGCGGAAAAGAAGGGAAATTACTCCTTCGTTCGCAATGGTTAGCCTTCAAATTAAGTGTGTTTTTGTCAACGAACTATGAAAGGATATTGCATATCTACCTGTTGCTATTATGGTACATAATTCCTTATACAAGACCTATAGCAAGACCTTCGAGACTAATACTATCACTTCAGCAACAATATTCCTTATACAAGACCAATGGCAAGACCTTCGAGTTTAATACTTCCACTTCGGCGAAAAAGGGATTTTCTTTATGAAGCGTGGAAAGAAGGGAAGGTGTTTTTCGCCTTCGGCTCAAAAACGGTACGTATGACACTTTCACGCTACACAAAGAAATATATTACATAATGAATCCCATAGTTTACAATTGTTTTTTACATAAAAGCAACATACAGATTCTGTGAAAGTTTTTTACATAGTTTAATCATTCTCCTTTAGGACTCTCTTAGCAGCTTCATTTAGAAGTCTTTCTATAGCTTCATCAATTGTTGCATTCGCTATTCTGATTTCATCGAGAGTACCCTTCAGGGCTAGATCGGTGTCAGGGTTGTATGGCTCTGGAGGAGAGAATTCAGCTACACCAAAATATAAGTTTTTGTCAAATACAAAGCTAAAATACTTACAAAGTTAAAATATGATAAACGTACCTATACCTCTTTCGCACTCAGTGGCCTCTTCAGCTTTTCTAGCTTCTTCAGAGGCAAGATGAGATTCTACATTGCTTTGCCTGATAGCTTCGTCTGCTATCTCTCGGTCGCCATTCATCCATACTTCACAATAGAATTTTCCACCGAAGGCTATAGCTTTGGCTGAAGGCTCTTTAATGTCATTCGCTGAAAATGTCACACCCGGGTTTTAGGGGTCCAAAATCCGGGCGCGAAATAATCACCAAGTGTGTTGGATCAAGTCTCACACATATGCTGACTCATGGTACAGAAACGAATGTCACAACTTTAATATATAATGAAGTTCTGTACAAAATTGTTAAATAATTACATCATACAAAGACAATGATCTAGCAACCCAAAGTTGACTGGGAGACGACGACCTAGACCTCTCATGAACTCATCGCATCATCCTTCAAGCTCCTCATCCTGTGGTACGTGTTTAGACCTAGGGGGATGTGATTACAGCAAGGGTGAGATCACATATGTTCATCACTCAACAAGTTGTGGGGAATAATGTGCATGAACTCACCAAAGGTGGGAGCTCATGTGAAGTGTAAGGCTTACCAAAGGAGATGGTTGAAGCTGAGCATTGCTTTTAAAGTTGGTCAAAATTTTATTAGCAGTTACTAAGTATAAGTAGTATCGACCCAAATAAATAAGAGATCAAATTAATAACAACACCCACAATGCAATGCATATGACAAATTAAGTTTAGTTCCATAAATTACTCATGTGAGGGTCCAAGCTGTTCATGACCATGAGCACGACTGATATACTAGTTTTACACTCTGCAGAGGTTGCACATCTTTACCCACAAGTCGTGTTACCCATTTGCCAAGGGATCGCAATTTCCCATTCATCTCTACCGAGGAGACGAGGCAGGGTACCACTACGAGGCCTTTACAAAGTTCCACTAGCTTCCAAAAACCTACTACGGTTTCTATAAAGGGCAATATAGGAATCCCTCGTTCGAAAAGCCATCGTGGCATGATCAACCCGGGAACCTCCCTATACGCATCTCCCCTACCGCCCTTGCCCCTTTCGGGTAAGGTAGTCTTCCACTAGCTTTCCTAATTAGTCAGCCAAGGGCGTCCCATACCACCCTTGTGGTAGCACTATTTTCTCGGGTGGTCGCTCCATGTTCCAATTGAAATAATGATCTTATCAAGAACGTTAATTAAAATAACAACTGAATTGGAATGTGGTCATATTGTAACATTAATTTCTCAAAACTAGGTAGAGCAATACCATATACTACCCAAAAGTTCAGTGGTAAACAAGGTGTGGGGTAAACAATACTAGGGAAACCTATTAGGTCCCATCAAATTAACCTAAGCATGTCACAGTGATTAACAGAAACATTATTGGGTAAAGAAGAGTGATCAAGGGTACAACTTGCGTGAGACTAAAGATTCCCAGGTACCAACTTGCTCTTCAAGTAACTCGTAACCTCGGTGCTAGCCATAGTAACACAAAAAAACATGGTATAAGCAAAATTAACATCACACCAAACATAAGAACAAACTGCATAATAATGATCTATGCTTCGCAACTAGATCGTAGGTTCGAGAATCACTAAATTCGGAGTCACGGTTAAAGAGTTATGATTTTCTAAAGATTTAGGAGTTGGGTATAAAAGAAATTAAGTGCATAATTTTATCATATGTTTCATACCAAAATAAGGTTACCAGATGATTAACAATATTAACATGAATTTATTGCAACTGGAATGGATCAAAAATGAGTTAAAATGAGTAAAATATGAGTTTTCCAAGTTTAATGATTTATTTTTACACTATAAATCATTTTCAGATTTTATTTTATATTAATTATGATTTCCCTGGACGGCGACCATCATTTACCACAAGGCTAGGGTTTTCTTTGTAAAAAAGACTTATTCATAATAGTATTTGCACTTGGGGAAACTGCGGGTTGAATACTCGATTCTGCAGGGACTTTTTATCAAAATTACCATAGCCCAAGAGGTACTCTTTATTACGAGCCGCACGGATTAGATCCAATGGCCCGGATCAAACCACCAACTGGTACAGGATCATAGCCATTGGATCCTGGATCAGCGGTCTCTGAGGCATCCACGCCCTACCCTGATCCTACTCGCACATCAATGGATGGACGACAAACATCGGCCTAGCCAAACCGTTATGTGGCCCTTAATCTGAGCCGACCCATAACAAATCAACGGTCCATGCAAATCCCATCATTACTGCCTCACCCACCGGACCCCTGGTGCGGCGGTGCATGCAAATCCCATCATTACTGCTTTGCCGGTGAGTGCGCAAGCTGGTCCCATGTGCCCTTTTTTCCTTGAATAAAGAGTGCGAATCATAGAGAAGACTATGGCAAACACTATTATGGATTACTTACCAGACATTAGGGCACATAGCTACTTGACCATGGTGAATGGCGGCTCTACGGAGGAGAACTCACTCCAGCGAGCAATTGTGAGTCACATGGCTAGGCTCTGCCCTAGTAAATGGTCACACATGCGAGACACATTGGGGCGATGCACCTGGGGAACTTTTCGAGGCCGAGGCAATGGTGTAGCATGTGTTCGACATTGGCGGTTCTGTTGCCCCCCCTGTTTCACTTCTTATCGTGTTCTCTCGGTGGTGGCGACTCACGACGACTTGGGGTTCTCGACTGGATGACCAAGGTGCGGGTGGGGACGAATTTATATGCCAGCAAGGGCCCAAGTTTGTTACACGGGTGATGATGCCAATAGGAGCTCCACGGATCTTGGCCACGCTCGGTATGGCGCGAAGAAGCGGAGATTTTGTTTACATGGTGATGCTGACGCTTTGGTCCCACAGGGCAATGAGATAGGCTGTGGTGACCAAGAATCCAGGTGCGCGCGAGATCCGCGGGGGCTACGGCAGAACACGGTGCAGTAGAGGCGGAGAAGCTGCTCTACCCGCGCGACGAATGCTGACAAGGGAGGCCCACGCGACAGCGGTACCAAGGAAATGAAAAAGGAAAGGGGAGATGATGGGCCTTCATGGGGGAAAAATAGTCTATTGGGCCAAGTGAGTGGAAATCGGCCCAGAACACAGGGTAAGGTTTTCTTTTTCTTTTTTGTGTGTTTTCTCTTCTTTTTTGTTATTATTTTCTTTCCTTATTTTTGAATTTAAATTCAAATATAGTTTGATCACCAACATTAAATGCACAAAAAGAAAGCTCAACAAGAAATACATGGTTTATTTTATATATCAACTATTTGTTTAGTCAAATAAAGTATTCACATATCATTCCTTTTAGGTAAGTAGTACCTTGAATGTGTGACAAAATCAAAGGCTAGTATAGAAAATATTCATTGCTTATTTTAGAATGGGCACACGTATAATCTTTATTTTAGGAGATGTTTTAACTTAGTCAACAAATAGACAACTAAATAAAAGCCCTTTTCATTTAATGTCTATTAGAAAGCATGTTTATTTTAGAAAGGGTAATTTCAAAGGTAGGAAAGGTATTCATTGTAAGACATTTTCATTTGATTCTATTCGGATAATTCTTCTAAATTACCAAACTAGGAATTCAGGGTGTTACAGAAACTGAGAAGTCTGGCTGAATTACAGCCTTAGCATGTTCACAAGCAGCTTTTTCAAGCAATGATACAGCCCCCTTGTCCCTACGCATGCACAAAAATCTCCCCTACCAGTTAGAACTTCGTCAAATGCTTCGACTTCGCTCTCAGTCCATTTGATCACACCCTCAGGATCACCACGAATGAAATTTTACTCAGCCGAGAATGCACCAACACTAATAAAAGCATTTTTCAACTTGTTTGAGCATTGCATATCAATGTTATAGCACTACTCCTTTGCTTGACGAAGCTCTTCAACGTTCTTTTGAACCCTCAACCGTTCAGTGTCGGATATCTCACGCTTTGATTGCTCAACGTTGAAGTTTTCAGTAACTTCATCAAGCTTCTTTTCCAGTCCTGCTACTTCAGATCTATGTAATCCCACTTGAATAGATAAAGCATATTCCAGATCAGCTATACGTTTTGCATCTGCTTATTTTTCTTCCTCAAATTTTAAAATCTTTTGGTCCACTTCAGAGAGTTTGGCCAAATTAGCTTCACTTGCCTTTAACTTTTTGACCAAAGAAAGCAGGATTTTATCTTTCTCAAGTGCCTCATTCCGAAGAGTTATAACCTCCAAGCACAAATTCCTGAAGGCTATTTTTGTGCTCTCATCCTCACATTCTTTTTGAGCCTTTAGAGACCCTAATAATAAAAGAAATGTTTATTAAAACAAGAAAATAATATACTTAAAATGATTATCAGAAGATTGAGGGAAATAGTAAACACAAACCTTTAAACTATTGTTTGTCAAGTTGTCTGCCAGATGGTCCTTCAACATTAAGGATAGCCCGAGCTCAAGCTTCGGGTATCCCATGTTATCCATCATTTCGCGGCAGACATCAATTTCCTTGCTGTTAGGAAGGCAGTATAGGAAGTCATTCTCTTCATCACCTTCGTACGACTAGGGATCCTCGAGGATAGTTCAAGTCCGTAGCGTAATGCTGAGCTTCGACAATCTGCTTTTGTGTCAGTTGTTTTCCCGAAGCGTGACGGATGATGAATTCAAGATCTTGGGTCGACACTGCTTCGGGTATCGGCTGTGATATTTTCTCTGGCAGACTCTCGCTTACGTGCTCTATTGGCCTAATTTCTGAAGGTCTAGCCTTAGTGCAATCAAGAGCAGCACTTACGACAACAGCTTCTTCTGATTCTCCAGCCTTATCTTTGGAAACCCTAGCAGGGGCAGGAGTAGCCATCTTCGAAGGCCTTAGAATAGCATCTAGAACGCTGGCCATCCTCCTCCCTTTCCTTGGTGTCACTACCAAAGCGGTTGCTATCCTTGATAGCCCTGGCACTACTAGAGAACTCTGCAGCTTTTGATGTTGTTCGGTCTTAAGACTCTCTGTTGTTGTCTCCTCTAGTTGAATGGTGGGAACTTCGGCTACCGCAGCAGGTATTTTCATCATTTGTTCAAAAAAATCCAAAAACAACATTAGATTAAATCTCTTTCAATTTAAACCAAGGAAAAAGGAAAAAAGTATTACCTCCGAAGCTAAGAGTGTATCTTCGGCAAACTCAACAATCTCTAAGTTTGAACCCCCAGCAGTAGGCAGTATAGCAGCTCTCTCCAAAAATACAACTTCGGCCGGTGAGTTACAACTATCATTTTCTTTGGTTTTAGTGCGGTAGAAGGGGTTGTTGATGCAATTTTCCTTTTCTTCCCCTGCTTCCGAGCCGGAAAGCAGTAGTCAGGATAGACAAAACCAATAACATCAAATACACTATTTAGCCTTTTCTTGCCATAGGCACCAAATGCAATGTTCATGGCTTCATCTTCAACTTTCGTGTATGCCCACAACAAATCATCAGTAGTCACCTTAATGGCCTCAAGCCATTCGTCATCTGGCTCCCCAAACTGGCTTCTGTAGCGGTATGTATACTTCAAATAAACTAGAGCACCTTCGATTGAACTGTCAGTGGTCTTCTTTGGCATTTCCCATTCATTAACAAGGGGCCATACCTTAAAAGCTATGTGCTCTTGGACCAAGTCTCTAGTGCTAATGTAACTGCACATAGTGTTGAACACCACCAAGCATGCTTGAGCCCTATCAATGTTCACAATCGAGGGCCTTCGAATGCCGAAGCGTGATTGTATCGGACGCTAAACTATATCTTTCACATCCCCCCTCTCAATCAAATCATTCTTGACATAAAACCATTGCCTCATCCAAGATCCTGGCAATTTCTTCCGAAATGTTGGCAAAGGGCGTCTCGCATCAGAGCGGTATATGAAGGAATAATAGCCAAAGTTGTTGTGGTACTGTTCCTTCCCCATTGCCTTCATCTGGTAAGATAATTCGTGTATATTGTAGAAACAGTCAGCGTCTGGTTCCAACCCTTGACTCTTCATTGCCTAATAAAAACCCCAATTTAAATCAAGGCTTCGAGGGCAAGCTGATTAAGGTATATCTCGAACCTTTTAAGCACTTCGACCAGCACCTTATGCAGAGGAAACCGAAGACCGTCCTTCATAAAGCACTTGAAAACTACCACTTCGTCAGCTTCAGGAAGAGGAACAGTGTTCTCTCCTCCGACCCTCACTATAGTTGTATCACAGAAATATTTGCCCTTCATCGCCTCAATTTGTCCTTTTTAACAGTGGATTTTCCAAACACAACATGACTAGGCCTCCATGGTCGATCTTCGGCATCATCGTTGTCATTGTCAATATCAAAATCATCACTGTCACTAGAATCTCCAGACATCCTAGCTAAAATTTCATCAGTAATCTTTTCAACATTGGTCCTTTCCATAGCTTTGTAAAAACCACTAGTGCGGGGTCCTCACTTCTCTTGTCTTCGGCCATCTCAGCGTTGATTGAAACCAAAAGCCGAAGCTCCAAAAGCAACCACAGTTACAAAATCAGCAACCTAAAAAACAAACTCAACACAAGTTTGATAGCACGAAAAATATTTTTCATCGCAACCCTCATATATATATGCAAAGCACCACTGCACAATGGGTCCCATGATATATAAGGTTTCGCTATTCTAGCGAAGGGAAGGTGTTTTTTGGACCTTCGACTAAAGGCCTTCATTCGTTTCTTAGTCTGAATTTGTTACAAAAGGAACAAACTAATAATGTGAGGGGCTACTGTTGGGGCCTTTGTCTTCTGAAGGTCCTTAAAAACAAGCTTAACCATTTGTTTTCAGCATATTATTAAGTATTACAGGAGCTTCGTCACCAGAAAAGCTTTGATATAGATCGGTGGAAGTACGATGGAGCAAGCTTTGTGAAGATGAAGTAGGAAGGAGACGTAAGAAGAAGGTGTTGTTCAAGCTATTAAGTGCAAATGACAGTACTGTCCTCATGACATTTGTAAACCTTGTATGTAATTTTTGAGGGTATGTATGTAATATCGTACGAAGCTGTACGATTGCCTATAAATAGATGAACAGTACCCCCGTACTGTTCACGCTGGATTGTAATTGCATTCACGTCATTGCCTTCAAACAAGCCGAAGGTACCAATGTAATATGAACTTTGATATTATTAATACATTCAGTACAAAATGAATATGTTGCATGATATTGCATTGGTAATAATGTTTTTATATCTATGATTGATGAAGACCTGTTCTTCAAAACCTTCGTCCAAGATTTGTTATACCCTAAGGAATAATGCTTTGAAGGACGAAGGTCCTTAACGTTTAACAAATGTGTTGTCTTATTCTTGATTCACAGCAATCGAAAACAAGTGGCCAACAGAACTCATGTATACAACAATTACATAAATGAACATCATCACACTATGCTCGAATAATAAAATAAAGATGTATTACCTTATTACATCACAATGTCGAAGACATCCACATAGTCATCAACTTAAAGAGTAATCAAAGTGCTAAAGCAAAACGCAATAAAGATAAAGCCTTTACAAGCAGCCGACTAGGGTTGCTACTAATATAGTCTAGAACTCCTCGAAGTCTTGGATGTCCTCCGTGTTGCCTTCATCTTCTCCTAAGTAGTGGTTGCAGTGTGGACAACCTGGTGTTTTGTGTTTAAGCAAGGGTGAGTACACATCAACGTGCTCAACAAATGTCCTGTTTGGCTGAGGTTGACTAGCTTTATGTGGAGTTAGGTTCAAAGCAGTTGCTTTTATTACGTCAAGTATTTATTATTTGTAGAAGCCAGACTTCACCATAAAACACAAGTTATTAACCTAAAAGGTACCTCCTCAGAGAGGAAATACTGAAATCCATAGTCACAATTATCATCATTAAAGCCATCATCATAAATGTATCTAGATTATCTCCAATCAAAAGAGCTCCCAAGGTCGCTCTTAATAGTGAGCATGACTGATATATTAGTTTCTAACACTCTATAGAGGTTGCACACATTACCCACGAGTGGTGATCCCTTTTTGCCTCGGGTTGTATAGACCCTTAAACAATCCCAAGGTGAGTCGACAAGGTTTCACTACGTAGCCTTTACAAAGATTCATTAGAGGTATAACTGCCTGTTAGGTTTCTCTGGGTTTGATAAACATAGTACTTCTCCCCGTAGGGGGCTAGCTAACAAAAGCAAAACGAAAGAACCTCGGCACCTAGCCTCAGTAGAGACAATATTGTGCCGTAGACCCCATTGACACATGACGGTGAAGCAACTACACCTCTAATTCCTCTAATTAATCGGCTAAGGGTGTCTCATACCACCCTCATGGTTGCACTGTTTTCCTGGATGGTCATCCAAAGAACAAGTCCATATAGAGAGGTACTCGGGAAACAACCCAAGCCCCCTTTAGTGCCACAAGTTCGTAATCATATCAAAATAAAATATCATATCATAAAGTAATCCTCATCATGTTCATTGATTAAAGTATATCACTAGCATAGTGTGGATCATAGTAGCTCAACCCAAAAAGGTAATTCAAGGACATGATAATGTCACGCCCAGTTTTGGAAGGCAAACCGAATGCGAACCATGTATGTGCCAGGATCAGAAACTCACATACACAGTGATTACATAGTTGGACATCATCACACATTGCTCGAAATGAATAGCAGAAATAGTACTTTATTATATCAAGATGTCCAAGACATCCATAGAGTCATTAACTGAACAAAGTTATAAACGTAATCAAAGTGTGGAATACGAAACGTAGAGATAAGGCCTTCACAGGCAACTGACTGGGGGTTTGCCACTAACATAACTAGAACTCATCATAGTCCTGAAACTCTTCAAATTCCTCCATATTGCCTGTATCTCCTCCTGAGCACTGATTTCAATGGGGACAACCTAGGGTTGGGGGGTTTAAAGCAAGGGTGAGTATACATCAATGTACCTAGCAAATGTCTCGTTTGGCTAAAGTGGACTAGTTGTATGTGGAGTTAAGGTTAAACAATTGCTTTTAGTTGGTCAAATATTTATTACTAGTAGTAAGCCAAGTTTTAGTAATAAACCCAGTTATTACCCAAAAGTACTCCTTCCAAGAGGAAATACCAGAAACCACATATATGATTATCATCGGTTACCATTATCATAAAAGTATCTGAAGTTAATCTAATCAAAGAGGATCCCAAGGCTGCTCTTAACCATGAGCACGACTGACATACCAGTTTCTAACACTCTGCAGAGGTTGCACACTTTACCCACGAGTCGTGATCCCTTTCCAGCTTGGGTTGTACACTACGTAACCTTTACAAAGGCTCCCCTGATGCATAGCTACTCGTTAGGTTTCGCCAGTCATACAAGCACAATACTCCTCCTAAGGTGGGTGACTAACAAAACCAAATTGAATGAACCTCGGCACCCACCGTTAGCAGAGCGAGCACTATGCCCTAGCCCCCGTTGATGGCCCTCTGACAAAGCCAACTACACCCCCAAGTGCATCTAATTAATCAGGTAAGGGCATCCCATTCCACCCTCATGGTTGTACTGTTATCCCAGGTGGTCACTCAACGAACAGGTCCTTATGGAGAGGTACTCAGGAAACAGCCTGAGTCCCCTAGAGTGCCACAAGAACAACATCATAATCATAATAACATCATCGTATCATAAATATTATCATCATGTTCGTTGATTAAAGTAAAGCAATAGCATGAAGCTAACCATAATAACCCCAAAAGGTAATCAAGGACAAGGTAAATACAGACTAATCAATCCTTAGGTTTCAATTATGTAATGCAGGATAGTGAATTATAAAGTAAGTAGGACATAATGGGTCAGAGGACATATGCCTTCACCAAGTTGATGCTCAGGGAAGTCTTCGGCAACACACTCAGGAACCACAGACTACTCATTGTCTACACAAAGCAATCATGCATTCAACACATTTGGATAATGACAAAGAAAAAATACACCAAACATGTACAATCAAGTGAACACGAGCTCGAAGGAACAGTAAAAACACAAGAGGGGAAATCTAGGTTCTAGGGTGTGCAATTACACCTAGAGGTTTGTGGTTCTCTAAGTACTACTTATCTCAATAAATTACATAACTTAACTTCATTTATCTTAATGAGTCACAAAAATTATACTAGGGATGGGTCATACTTTACATGATACTACATCCACAAGGTTGATTACCTAATTACCATTAGGGTTTTCTTTTTAATAAATAAACCATCACTTACACTAACCTATAGTCTAGACATAAAAATTAATACATGCTGACAGTGAAAGATTATAATTTAATCAGATGGAGAATAACCTTTTGAACATTTTGCAATTTGAATCACTCAACTTGGACTTCATATGCAAAAGATATGAAGTAAACAAGTTTTGGAATTCAAAATACAAAATTAGGCCCATTTCTGTGATAAAATAAAAGCTTAGGGACTTTTCTGCAAAAACTCAGGGCCTGCGCGCAAAATGTAGGGACGGCAGGTTGATATCTAGAAAGTTAGGGGGTTTAACAAGTTTTCCAGGCGAACTGCTATCGGCTGATCTCGACCGCATGATCATGAACCATTGTCCAGGATTAGATCTGAGCGCGAGCGCGCGCACATGCACTAGCGTGGGCGCACGAGCGATCACTAACAAGCGGGCCAGGGGTGTCAGCAACTAGAAGGGAGGCGGGCTGGCCAGCCGGGCCCAGCGCCAAGGGGCGTAGGCACTGCCGGGTAGGGCCCAGGGGCAGAGCACGCGGACGCGGAGCGATGTCCGTGGATCCAAACCGTTGGATCGGGGTCGGAAGGGTGCGATGGGGGCGCGTGGGGGTTTTACAGCTCGGTTACCGACGTTGCTCCCTACGCGGCAGCAAGGTCACCGGAGGTGAGGCAGACACGGTTGCCAGGGGTCTGGGGTCGCCAGTGAGGGCTAGAACATGTGAAGAAGGTCCGGCAAACTTGCTGGCAGGACTCCAGCAGCAAAAACAGGACCGGAGGCGGTAGAACGGCAAAGGGGAGGTGCTCCGGGCGAGTCGGGCAATTCCGGCGAAAAATCTCGACCGCGGGGAGGTGGATTCGAGCGCTCTAAAGCCTGGACTCGCTCCGGCGGGGTAAGGCGAACACTATGGACCAAAGCAGGGGCACAGGGTAGGGCTAAATCGGCCAGTCACCGTGCGGGCGCGGCGAACCGGCGCAACCAAACTCCGGCGAGGCCAAATTAGCTAATACAAGGCTGAAATTAGATAAACCAAGCTCGAGAACGAGTTCCTCACCTTGGGACGGCTTGGCGCGGCTTCTGGTGGGCTAGATAGCCGGCAGCGTGGCCATGGATCTCCGGCAAGAACGGGCGGCGATGGCAAAGCTCGAGAGAGGGCGAGAGTGGGCGAAATGAGGCATGGGAGAGAGAATGAGTGCTAGCAGGGCTAAAAAGGAGCTGGGGCGCATGGGCGAGCGACGTGGGTGGTCTCCACGGTGGGTGCACGAACGTGGGTCAGCGGTGGTTGCGGAGAAGACGGAGCTAACAAGGCTAGCCCACCACGCAGCAGAAGAGAGCGAGCGTGGAGGTGAACGGTTCACGGCGTTGACGAGTGGGGCCCGCTGCGCAGAGACAGAGAGAGAGAGAGTGGAGCGCGCTTGCGAGGGAAGCCGGCACCGACAGATCGGCCCATCGGGCAGAGGGAGAGAGGGAGTGAGAGCATGCGGGGGGGATGTCGCTGACAGGTGGGGCCCACTTGTCAAGCAGAGCAGGCACGCGCGGCCTGCTTGGGCTGGACTGGGCCTGCTGGCCTTAAATCGGTTTTTCCTTTTTCCCTCAATTCCCAAATGCTTTTGTTTTTATTTTCTCTAGCGAATTCAAATCAAATTCAAACACAATTCATAATTCAAATAATTCAAACATGTGCATCAAACAAAAGAATAATTTAGGCTCAACATGATGCAACATTTCATGACTCACATTGGTTTTTGCTATATTACATAAATAGTTAATCTCTCACCTAATTGACATAATTCTAATAAAAAGGAAGAGAGAAGAAGTCTAGAGAGAGAAACAAGAGGTAACACCTGAATTTGGTAGGCATTAGAGAATAAATTTTATACCCCCCCCAAATTCAGGGAGTTACAGGGTTGGTTAGCAAAAACTAGGGTATTCGGATTTCAGATCATCTTCTATTTCCCAAGTGGCTTCTTCCTCTGAATGATGACCCCACTTGACTTTACACATTCTGATGGTGCTTCTTCGAGTGACTCGGTCTGCCGTCTCTAGAATCTGAGTTGGCTTCTCGATATAAGTTAAGTTTTCTTGAACCTCGAGATTGTCGGTTGACAATTGTTCTTCTGGTACTCGCAAGCACTTCTTCAGCTGAGACACATGGAACACATCATGCACGACTGCATTGTCTTAAGATTCTCTCAAACCATTCTGATGTTCTCTTCAGCTTCAAGCAAAATGTCTAAACCGAACTCCCGCCTTTCACCGGGCTGGTCCTAATGTAACGGAGTTCGACAATTCCTCCCATAGAGTGCTTGGAACGGTAACATCTTCAGTCTGGCTTGGTAACTGTTGTTGTAGGAGAACTCTGCATAAGGTAGCCTTTTGTCCCAACCTAACTTGTCTTGCAACGCATAAGCCCTCAAAATGTCTTCAAGGATTTGGTTGGTTCTCTCAGTCTGACCATCTGTTTGCAGGTGATAAGCAGAACTAAACTTCAAATGTGTCCCCAAGGCTTCATGTAATTGCTGCAAAAAATGAGAAGTGGATTGGGTTCCTCGATCAGACACTATCTTCTTAGGAACTTCATGCAGGCACACAATCTAGGAGATGTATAGCTCTGCCAACACTGCACTGTTATAGGTGGTCTTGACTGGTATGAAATGAGCCGCCTTTGTCAAGTATTTACTACTACCCAGATGGAGTCTGTAACACCCCTGGTGTTTATATTCCGCTTGACAACGAGTATGGATTTAAGCGCGTAATATCAGTATATAAAGTGGACACTAAATTTTAATCATCTTCATCTATCGCGATTTTAATATCGCATCTGTTTGTGTCTATTTAGACTCCTTCTAAAGTTTTCACGAATTTTGGAAAAGAACTGTTCTGAAAGTTAGCGAGCCCTGTGCCTATTTAAAATTCATTAATTACGCGATATGAGTCTGGAAACTTCGCCCAGTCTTGTGATTTTGTCCCGGGCAAATTAATTTGAACTCGGTGACAAAAGTTTAATCGGACCTCACTCGGAGTCCGAGAAAAACCAGGCGCATGATTGTTACTTGAATTGTTCTCTGATTGAATATTCGGATAGCAGACAAAATTTGTTTAGGTTCAACTAAATCAGACATCGACTAAAATATCAAATCTGATTTTATCTAGTTTAATCCGTCTATATCTCGCTCCCGTGATGATACTGGTATCGTCTGTGGGGGGATTCTGATTGCGATGCCGCATTCGGCTCGCACAGTTTAAAATTTATTTATTTCTAATGTGTTGAGTCTAGTGTCAGTTTAAATTTGAGACGAACTAAAATTATCACTTAAGTATTTCGCTCGCTTCTAGCAATCTCTATAAATTTGGAAACTCGACTGACTCGGATGATTTTATCCTGAACAAATTAATTAGAACTTGACGAAAATAGTTTTTAGTCCAGAACAACCCAGACCAATGAAATTAGAACTAAAAGCGAGTAATTAGCGATTAATTTGGTTCGCTAATTCATAGAAAGAAATGTGTAGCTCGTACGTCGACCCTTTATTCGTTGCTAAAAAATCCTAATTCGAAATATCTAAGAATTTCAAAAAAAGAGAAAAGAAAATATCTATCGCTCCTTATCTCCTCACCGCTGAACATTGCTTCTTATCCCCTCCGCTCTTTCTTTCTATCAGCCACCGTTCTCTCTGCGCTGAGCTTTCTGCGCGCGTTTTCCTCTCTGGCCACGCCTTGCTTTTCTTCCTACTGCGCACAGCAGCCTTCTACGCGCGGTCTTCTTGCCCAGCCGCGATGCTCCCTGGCGCTCCTTCCCTGCCGCGCCAAGCCGGAGCAGCCACCAACACCGGCCATCTCTAGATCTCCCATGGCGGCCGCTCGATCGCTCGGCGCCCATCTCCTACAGCGCTTGGCCGGAGCTCCCTGCCCGGTCGAGCTCCCTGGTGCTGCGCCCCTGGTTCCGGTCCCGGCTCGTCGTTCTCCCTACGCACGCTTCTCTTCCATGGTAGCCGTGGACGCGCCAGTGCCCTCCCTGCTCGCTCTCTAGCTCGGCGCCTGCTTCTCTGCTCCCTCCAGTCCTCCCTACTCGCTGCTCTCCAGCCGCGCCGAGCTCGGCCGACTACACGCATCTCCCATGGCGCTTGCCCAGTCCGACCGCCGTTGCATTCCTTGGCGTGCTCCCTAAGCTCGCTCCCTCAAGCTCGTCGGCGTTCCTCCCTCTCTGCTCATCGCGCGCGCTAAATTTCCTTCCTCGCTGGCGCTTTGTTCCTGCTCCTTTGCGCCGTGATGTTTCCCTGCGCGCAGCCGCGCTCCTTGCCGAGCCCCTCCATCGCGCCTGCTCGTCCGGCAAGTCGCGCCCTGGCCACGTCGAGCTCTCTGCTCCAGCTCGCTGAGCTTTCCCTCTATCTGGTGTTTCTCCCAGCCACCGCGCGCTGTGAAGCTCCCTTGCTACACGCGTGTGCTTCACTGTTGGTTGTCATCGCTCCTAGCCTGGATTCCAGCATCCTTTCATGTGCTTGTTTTCTCTCTTCGCGTTGATGTGCAAGCGCCTTTGTGCTCGCATCCCTTGGGCCCGTTTCGCCTTCGCGCGACACCGACTGCAAGTTGAATTAAATTTCGTCGAGTTACTCAGATTAAGTCTGACCGGTCTCGAGAGTTCGTCACATGGTGTGTGGCATGAAGATATAGAAGGAAGGTCATGGCCGGTTATGGAGAAATTTGTTGAATGTTGGAAGGTGGTATGCGTGAAGTTTGTACAGTACCTGCCAAGCACTCGACAAATTGGCTGGATCGGAAAATCATTACCGATCTCGCGGATTCGAGTCAAATATTGGAACGGTGAGCTAATTTGCTATTTTTATTGATTGGTTTGATGGATGAATTGATAGGTATGTACGTCGCGACGTTTATTCCGCTTGTAGCTCAGGCACGTATTTATTTGACGCTTGTAGGAATGTCAGAGCTACATGTAGCATGGTAATTGTATTCACGATTTTGAAGTCGTCGTGCTGTATAACTAAGTCTAGGTCTCAAGACATAGGTTATGCGAGAAGTAATTTATAGATTTAGTTGGAGTAAGCTGACGAAGAACAAATTAGTGTGATATTTAATGTGTGATCGACGAAAAGCTCGAATTAGTATTCGTCAATCAGTGTAGTAGATGTGAGCTAGATTTATTATTGGCACACATTTTGTTAGCCGAAATATTACAATTTAATCCAATTAAAAAAACTCTATCTGCTAGGTCATAGAATAATGTGATGTTCGTGTATTTGGCATGATATGCAAATTAATCTGGGTAAATGGTTTAGAAAGTTAGTTAATATGCTCCCTTACTCTAAATTGTCGGTATTCCAAAAAAATAGTGAATAAAAAGGTGACGAGTAATTTGATATAGGGTGTTTCAACAAAAGACTTGTGCTTAGCCTATTATTACTTGATGTTTGAAGTAGATGCGATCACGCTAGAAAAATACGATAATTGGGCGTAGTCGTATATCGATAACTAGTGTTTCCGTATGAAATTGTACAACGCCTCGCCGCTAGGTGTTTAATTCGCTATCGCGTAGCACTATTTAGGTTTGTAATATTCCTGTCTATATGCATTCATGTGCATAATGCATTTCATTCAGGTACGTGAATTAACCATATGATGCGGAGAATCAGAGCTGAGGCGACCACAAGATAATGTTTCACGTGAGCTTTTCCACAAGATGATGCTGATGGACGAACCTGAAGATGGATGATCTGATCAAGTGCTAGGACAAGCTGATCGTCAAGTGATCGACGTCTAACAAACACTAACCTAGTGTTATTCCAGGCAAGCCCCGGTGCATGCAACCCCTTTCCATGTGTTTTTAAATGATTTTTACACACTTTAAGTCTAGTGAAATGTGCATTAGATTTATAGGAGTTGCTTGGAAACCCTTTGATGCATTGGCTACCTTAAAGTCCATTCCTGTTATAGATACGTCCGGTGAAGTATCAAATATGATTTACAAAATTGCGTAGCCTTGCCTAGAGGTAAATCTTGCAGATAGAGGTTGTCCTTTGCGTTAATGCCTAGCTCAGGGGTTATCCTGAGCAAGGATGGCTTCTGCCTGCAAGAATATTTTCATTGGGAGCAATGGTGGGATCTTACTGCAAGTTTCCTTTGATGCTCTTTTCATCCTAAGGAACACAAACAATCCTAAGGGTGGAAGTACTTAAATCAAGACTTGGGCTAGGAACAGGTGATGTTCTACCCAGGTTGATTAAGGATTATAGAAAATGTAGGCTTGCTGATCGAGGACCTTTTAACTGGTCACATGCCTCATCATGGGTAAGCTTTGCCTTGGGCAGACTAATACTAGAATAGGACAACACGCAATGGGAGTGGAGAGATGGCGAGAGTAGCTTGTACCCTCCGTGGCAAGAGGCTGGACGGTGGTGTATTTGTGCTCTCGGTTGGCGTGAACACGATCTGGTCTTAAGAACCCCGGTGGCTAGTTGACATATGCAAGGGTTAAGTGCTACATATGTCGTGTGATTGGAGATCCCCAGCTGGGTATTAATCGATTCGGATCGTCGTTACTTCTCGGATATGAAGACTTGGTCACTGCCCTACAATCTAAGTCATGGATGGAATCATAATGAGCAAAAATCATGTTGTATTGATTAAAGTGATGATGAAATTAGACTAGTTGCAAACAAGGTCTATTAATACTTAATCTAGCATTAAAATATTGAAAGTAAGGACTCAATTTAATAAGCTATTTCTGCAAAAATATCTAAGTTGATTCTTGCTAAAGCCTTTTCCTTGATTCCCAAATCCAGCATATCCTTGAGAGTCTTTTTCCTTAGTCGGGTAAGACTTGCGAAAGTACACTTCGTACTCAGGGTTTTTGAACCCATGTTGTTGCAGGTACTAGATTTGTGCTGCTGTGGATGGTGTTAAGCGCTGGTGGGCACGGCCTTCTTATAAGTCTAAGTACCTCTCCTATACTTCTTATTGAGGATTGTCATTGAGCTAGCATATATATTTCAAAATTATAAATAATTTATAACATTTCAAAGTTTATTTCTTTGAATCACTTTTGTAATCCCTCCGATGAACATAATGTAAATTTGTTGTAACTTGTAACTTTTGTAATAAAGAAATTTCGCTGCAAAAATGTTGGTGTGTGATTTGTGTTTATTTATTCTTGCGATCTTGGTTGTAAGTGATTTATCCGGGGTCCTTGGAACACTCGGACGGATCCTGTTAAGTTATCTGGTGCACATGCACAGCCATCTGAGGTCTTTGAGACAAGGATAGGTGCATGTGGGCCCAATAACTTGGGAGGTTCTGCCACAGCTGGTATCGGAGCAGGATTAAGTATAATACGGTCACATACGTATTTCAAAACATAGTTTTGGTTTTGGAAAACTTATTTTCAACTAAACACATTGTTTGGTTTTGAAAAACGGATTTGAAAAACTATAATGCTAGAGACATCCTCTGTTAAGCCCTAAGTTAAGGACTATCAGGTTGCTTATTTAAAAAAAACCACTAACCCACAACCGGGCGTATTGCATACATGTGTATTGTTAGTTTTGAGGCCATTCAGTTTTGAATGGATCAACGCTCAAGGTAAGGTGAGATGTGAGAGCATGACCGAAAAACCATCAGTCTAGGGAAGAGTGTAAAAAGCGCTTGATTATATACATGTTCCACATATGTATATATGAAGGCTGCAATGTGGAGTATTTACTTTTCTGGGAATTCAGTACCCCATGGATGTGTATGGGTATACAGACATGGGAATACTGAGAAGTGTAATGTACTTGTAACGATGCACCTACGCTCAGGTAAGAAGGTGAGTTACCATAACGAGCTGCCCTATGGTTAAAGTGTGGCAGCGATGCCTATGCGTGGCTCGACGCTTAATGAGGAGATGGCCTCCATTAAGCAATATATGGAGTATAAACTGTGATAAACTGTCATGTGTGAACTGCATCATTGGGAATTGAGCTGTGATGAAATTTTCTGTAGGTACATTAACCTCGAAAACGTATGTGTAGTTGACGACTAGCAAAATACCATGAGAGTCGTAAGTATGCCACCGATATAGAATGCTATTGCCACATTAGGTTGGCAAAATCAGTGAGGACGAATAGGATGAGCATGCATCTTGATTGTTGCATCGTGTTTGTCACCATACATCCAAAATTATTTTCTCATCCTTATTTCAGTAACCAGTGGTTGTAGATAATGTGGTGTAATGTTGTGTTATAAACTTCGATGAAATAGCTATCCTCCATTCTTTAGGTAATATATTTAGGTGTTATATGTGTTGCTCTGGTACTTGATGTGCTGATAGAAGGTTGGTAGTTTGTTTGCTTAAACCCAAAACTAGGCCATGTTCTCATTTAGTGAACCATGACCCAAATTTGAATTTTCCGCTATCACTCCATGACCAAACTCATGCAAATAAATGCTTAGATAACTTCTTCGTTGGACATAAAGTGTACTCGGGCTTAAAACAAGAATCTCGAGTTATATCTCCTTCCAAAATGATTCCCTTGTTCGGTTGGTGCAAGTTGATGTCTTTATTCTATTTTGCCTCTCTTGGAGGATTGCATTGTCGCTTTATCAACTCAACCTAGGAAAGTGATGCCTGATCATTCTCCTTAATTTGATGCCTTTGGTTTCCTCGTATCTATCGAAGGCATAACAACTTAATCTTATGATTGTTTTCCCTCTGTATCTAATCAGATACTGATCTTTGACCTTGTAATCTCTATAATGGGCATAGAAATATGCTTCGGGCTGAAATAACAGTCTCCCATCATACTCCTTTCATCAAGTTTAGGTTATGGCCATACCTTGTTCGTTTCATCGGGCCATGATCTATCTGGTTTCTACTTGTAACCGTTTTGACAGGTAGAGTCTCTTTGTGTATTGTCATCCTAGCTTAGTCTATATGTGCCGCGTGAGATTTCTTATTGGTTATGTTTGGTAATGGCGTTATGACTAAAACTAACGGTGCCGCGACGAAACCGGTGGCCTTCTATGTGTGCGCACACACGGTTGTGCTGCTCGGCACGCGCTGGTACCACGGTTAGTAGTTGTAATCCATTATTAGACTATATCGATATGTCATCTCTGCATACTCTAGTTTTACTATGTGAGATTCATTGTTGGTGCCAGTTTAGTAATGCTGTCATGGTTAAGGACTTATGGTGCCACGGCGAAACTGAGAGCCTCCTATGAATGCGCACACAGGATTTTGCTGCTTGGCACATGCTTGTATCGAGGTCTCTAGTCATGATCCATTATGGAACTACCCTAATATGTTATCTTCCATAGATCTCTTCCTTGAAATGATTTTGGTGTTGTTTGTCAAAGTGACCAAGCAACATCTAACATCTCTGTTGGATCAAAAGAGCATACCACTTTAATGTGCTCTTTAACGAATTCACTACCAATTTAGAAATCTCCAAAAAAATCAGAACTCTCCGATTGTCTAAACTCCCTTTTTAGTTCAATCTACCTTGAAAGAACGCTTAAAAAATTAACTTAAGTCGACTGGTAACCACCTAATCATTGCTCTAGTTGCACCTCGACCGCTTCCCATGTGAACATCCAGCATGTGGGATTAGGCGGAGTCGCACTAGCGCTAGATGAGGTTCGGTCATCGCGAATTCAGCATCTATGGATTCCTTCATTGATGTTTTCTCAGGTTTCTATTATCTTTCATGGACTTGGATTTTCTGGCTGGCACAAGTTAACCGTGATGTTGTTTGACATCCACACTCGTCTTGTGTGCCATGAAATTTCAATGACCACTTGTTGGTAAACCTCCTTTTGTGTGTTTTACCCAAGATGGTGCATCTGATTCTGCTTGGGTAAGATCGCGTATTTGCCGCTCGCTCAACAGACTCAGATAGTACAGTGTCATCAGAAAAAGCAAACTACACACATGGAACCTTATGTGTTCTTCTGGCAGACAACGTCTCTATTGGTGGACATCTCTAAATTAGCCTAAGGTGATGCATGTTATGTCCACTAGTGAAATAACATTCTGAGACACTCGCCTTTGTTTGGAACTGCCTTATAATTACTGCTGATATGGACATGGGTTACATGCTTCTCTACTCGTAAAAGTCTTTCGCTCCGAATCTCGGGATGAGATTCTTTTAAGGGGGAGGGCTGTAACACCCCTGATGTTTATATTCCGCTCAACAACGAGTATGGATTTAAGCATGTAATATCAGTATATAAAGTGGACACTAAATTTTAATCATCTTCGTCTATCGCGATTTTAATATCGCATCTGTTTCTGTCTATTTAGACTCCTTCTAAAGTTTTCGCGAATTTTGGAACAGAACTGTTCTGAAAGTTAGCGAGCCCTGTGCCTATTTAAAATTCATTAATTATGCGATACGAGTCTGGAAACTTCGTCTAGTCTTGTGATTTTGTCCCAGGCAAATTAATTTGAACTTGGTGACAAAAGTTTTAATGTAAAATTTAATCGGACCTCACTCGGAATCCGAGAAAACCAGACGCAGGATTGTTACTTGAATTGTTCTCCGATTGAATATTCGGATAGCAGGCGAAATTTGTTTAGGTTCAACTAAATCAGACGTCGACTAAAATACCAAATTTGATTTTGTCTGGTTATATCCGTTTATATCTCGCTCCCGTGATGATGCTGGTATCGTCTGCGGGGGGATTCCGTTTGCGATGCCGTATTTGGCTCGCACAGTTTAAAATTTATTTATTTCTAAAGTGTCGAGTCTAATGTCAATTTAAATTAACCGATTGAGATGAACTAAAATTATCACTTAAGTATTTTGCTCTGTTCGAGCAATATCTATAAATTCGGAAGCTCGACCCACTCGGATGATTTTATCCTGAACAAATTAATTGGAACTCGACGAAAATAGTTTTTAGTCCGGAACAACCTAGACCAATGAAATTAGAACTGAAAGCGAGTAATTAGCGATTAATTTGGTTCGCTAATTCATAGAAAGAAATGTGTAGCTCGTATCGTCGACCCTTTATTCGTCGCTAAAAAAATCCTAAATCGAAATATCTATGAATTTCAAAAAAGAAAAAGAAAATATCTATCACTCCTTATCTTCTCACCACTATACATTGCTTCTTATCCCCTCCGCTCTCTCTTTCTATCAGCCGCTGTTCTCTCTGCGCTGAGCTTTTTGCGCGCGTTTTCCTCTCTGGCCACGCCCTGCTTTTCTTCCTACTGCACACGACGGCCTTCTACGCGCGGTCTTCTTTCCCAGCCGAGATGCTCCCTGGCGCTCCTTCCCTACTGCGCCCAGTCAGAGCAGCCACCAACGCCGGCCATCTCCAACTCTCCCATGGCGACCACTCAGTCGCTCGGCGCCCATCTCCTACGGCGCCTGGCAAGAGCTCCCTGCCCAATTGGTCACATGCCTCATCATGGGTAAGCTTTGCCTCGGGCAGACTAATACCAGAATAGGACAACACGCAATGGGAGTGGAGAGATGGCGAATGTTGAGTGTACCCTCCGTGGCAAGAGGCTGGACGGTGGTGTATCTGTGCTCCCGGTTGGCGTGAACCCGATCTAGTCTTAAGAACCCCGGTGGCGAGTTGACATATGCAAGGGTTAAGTGCTACATATGTCGTGTGATTAGAGATCCCTAGCTGGGTATTAATCGATTTGGATCACCATTACTTCTCGGATATGAAGACTTGGTCACTGCCCTGCAATCTAAGTCATGGATGGATTCATAATGAGCAAAAATCATGTTGTATTGATTAAAGTGATGATGAAATTAGACTAGATGCAAACAAGCTCTATTAAAACTTAATCTAGCATTTAAATATTGAAAGTAAGGACTCACTTTAATAAGCTATTTCTGCAAAAGTATCTAAGTTGATTCTTGCTAAAGCCTTTTCCTTGATTCCCAAATCCAGCATATCCTTGAGAGTCTTTTTCCTTTGTCGGGTAAGACTTGCGAAAGTATACTTCGTACTCAGGGTTTTCGAACCCATGCTGTTGCAGGTACTAGTTTTTTGCTGTTGTGGATGGTGTTAAGCGCCAGTGGGCACGGCCTTCTTATAAGTCTAAGTACCTCTCCTATACTTCTTATTGTGGATTGTCATTGAGCTAGCATATATATTTCAAAATTATTAATAATTTATAAAATTTCAAAGTTTATTTCTTTGAATCACTTTTGTAATCCCTCAGATGAACATAATGTAAATTTGTTGTAACTTGTAACTTTTGTAATAAAGAAATTCCGCTGCAAAAATGTTGGTGTGTGATTTGTGATGTAACACCCTTGGTGTTACTGTCACTAAAACTTGAGCATAACATCATGAGCTTTAGCATATCATGTGTTTGTTACACTTAGAATGCATTCACTAGGTAAAAATTTCAAACAAGTTGTATTGATGTGTCTTGTTATGGATGAAACACTAGGGTAGGGTACTTAACCCTAAACCAGGCTTAGGAGTGATAGTAAAGCCCAGGCATGAGAAAACTTCAAAACTCATGAGAAATAATCATAAGATATCACATTTAATGGACTTTAGTGGCACCCAAACCCTAGAAGTGTCAAAAGCCCTAAACAAACCCTGGAAAACCCTAAGTTGAAACCCTAGGGGGTTATATGTTAATTTTGCACACTTTTGGATCTAAGTGCAAAAACCAAGGTATTAGGGTACCTCAAACCATATGGTTCACATATTTGAGGATTTGCAAATTAAACCATGAGATTTGGGCTTATTTGCAAAAAGCCACTCTACACCTCCCAAGTGACTAAGTCTGAAAATCAGTAAACAGGGCTGAGTAGTTCTAAAAACACAAAGAATTTGCCTAGGGTTAACACATCAGTCTAGAGCTATAATAGGAGAAAAACTTTGCTTAAGTAACTAAGCTCTGATCACATACAAAGTTTGGAGAAAAATAGGCTTAAAGTTGTGCTGTCAGTCACCCTAATGACTGAAATTAGGTCACCAGTGACATTGGCCAGACTTTTGGGACAAATTAGAGTAAGATCTATTGCTTGGTTTAGGGTAGTTGCCATAGTCGATTTGTAGCTGGATCATAGGGCTACAAGTTTGCTACAAAGGATTAGCATGTTCTTACGTGAAAATCCGAGATCTGGGCATCACAAATCTATCTGTCAGGCGCTCTGAACAAGTTCCCAATGGTATAGTGTCTGGATCAGAACGCCAGGTTCAGATGCCTCACCATCGACGTCTGTGCGCCCGGATTCGCGCCCGCCGCAGTGATTCGTGCCAGCGCAGATGGACAACGGTGAAGGGTAAAAATCCTAGCGCTCGGATTAGCTCGGACTCGCTCACCTGTGCGCCCACAATACCCACTTGACCCACAGCTGGTCAGGATCATCCTCGCCGGCGTTAGCCGCTCAACGATCATGCGCCACGTGCCTTGGTGTCTTACCACATCGCAATAGCTCGGGTTACACATATCCGGTGATCGCTGGTGAGCTCGCCACAGTGAAAGCCACCAATTGCTTGTGCCAATGCCCCCCTTCTCTCCAACCGCCACCGCGACATCTCAAATTCACGGGCCACCGCTCGGGGATCCTATAAGTTGAGCGTACCCTCAGCTCCACAAGGTATTCAAGCACTCAGCGCACCCACTCGTGTCCCAAATCGTTCACCAGAGAGCCCCAATTTGGGATTTCCCCCAAATCGGTCCAAAACATCGCGCGAAGTGAGCTCGCTGTGGCCAGCATGCTATAGGTCCGTTCATGCTCTCTGCTCTCCCGTTTCAGTACCCTTATGTTCTCCTGATGCTCCTCAACCCGTTCAATTAAGCTAGACCTCGCCAGATCATCGGGAACACCTCTATTCATCCGTAGTTCGCGCTGTCACTGTGGACAGTGTGATTAAAAGCTTAGATCGTGCAATTGATCAAGGGGAAATGATTATTAGGTGTTGAATTAGGAGTAAACCAAGTTAGAGCACTGGCCGTTGCGTATTCCGGTTAGAACGAGCTCGCCGAGCTATTGCGTCGCTGCTCCCCATCGTGCATTTCACCTTGTGAAGAATTAGAAAGTAGAGGACCTCGGTGTAAATGTCAGTGACTGAAACAAATAGTGCACAGGGTTCTTCGCTAGTTATTCAAACCGCTGGGGACCTCGGTGCAAACTGTCCACCATGGGCGCGCGCGCAACAGCGTTTTCCTCGTTCTCGGGCTGACTTGGGCCAGTTTCGGCCCAGTACTATTCATGCTTTTCCTTTTTCTTTTTCTTCCAAGGTTAGAGAATTTCTAGAAAATTGTAGAAAAATGGTAAAAATATGAGACCAATTTTGCTATGTTCCTAAAATTCTATACTATTTAATAAAAATAGTTTTATATTTTTAGTCCAAATAAGGAATTATGGAGTATTTAAAATAGCCAAAACCTATACTCCTAGAATTTTAGAAATTATTTGGTAACTCCAAAAATCACTAAACTTTTTGGATAAGCTTAAAATGATACTTAGAAGCCTTGGGTAAAGTTTGGCATGATTTGGACAATGTTTGGTACTTAAACCCCAAAACCCTAATCTTCTAGTGATGCGTGCCCTATGAACTACACTACAGACTTCAAAAACCCTAGTTTCCTGGAGTCCCATGAAGGAAAATTGTATTCAAGACCTAAGATAATGTACTTTTATTATCTATCCATTTTCATAAGCATTACATGAGCATTCATGGTTATATAGGTGATATATATAGAAAACGAAGAAGAAGTAGAAGTTGAAGAAGAAAGAGCTACACCACCACCACCACCTGAAGACCCATCTGCCGAGAGCTGCTTTTATTTTGATATTTGTGGAGCAGAGCCCGACTCTCCTATAACACAAGGCAAGCCCCGGTGCATTTGCCACCTCCTTGCTATTTTAAAATCTTTTTCACATGCTTGATGCATTAGGTGATAGGAGTTGTGTGTTAAACACTTGCTGCATTTCCTTCCTTGAAAGCTTGATTACCTTTCCTTGATCACTTGTTTTATAAAAAGGTTTTCCTTATGCTTAGTCTTGCTCTAGAAAAACAAAATGTTTTGTTTTGATAAAAGGTAATGCTTCAAGTGGGATGGGATGTTTTCAAAATAAAACTTGATGGTGGATCCATCATGGCCGTGATGGGTTCAACCTCGGAAAAGATGTACCTCTGTCAGGTACGGTTGAAATGATAAAGCTGAGACCGAGCGGGTGACTTGCACGAGAAGAGAGTCTCGGTGTAGTGTCTCCGTCTGAGTCGATTAAGGACCTTGTCGATGTAGGCTTGATGATCGAGGACCCTTTAACTGGTCACATGCCTCATCATGGGTAAGCTTTGCCTCGGGCAGACTGATACCAGAATAAGATAACACGCAATGGGAGTGGAGAGATGGCGAGAATTGTGATGGAACCTCCCAAGTCATTAGGCCCACCTATAGTTGTCCTTGTCCAACGGACATCAGACAACCCTGCAGATGCCTCTGAATCACTCGACAAGTTTGGTATCTACTTTTCTTACCTTTCCCAAGAGCGTTTCACCCGTCTCGCAGACATTACAGATCATCGGAGATACGAAAATGCGGAAGCGGTTACATAAACTTACCTTTATTTTAAAAGTAAGACAAAGTTATATATTACAGACCAGGATTTAACTTATGAGTGCAGAGTAGTATTATTACACACCAAGGGAGGCAAAAACCCCTCCCGATAAGTTTTTAAACAGAAGTTCTTATGGAGGAACTCTTCCTCCCGCAACTTCATTCTTGCTTTTTCTTCTTTTGGAACCACCTTGGAACAGAAACAACAAAAGTTTGTTGCTTCCTCAACTAAAAACAATAGGGAATAAAACCCTGAGTATGGAATTACTTAGTAAGACTTACCCGACTAAGGAAAAGACTCTCAAGGGTATGCTGGCTTAAGGGAGTCAAGGTAAGGCTTATCAATAATCAATGACTCTGTTTGCAAAAATGCTTACTAAAGTGGATCCTTAAAAATCTAATTTTATTTTGTTATGTTAGTAAGATTACCTGCAACTAGAGTTCTTTCTATCCTAGTTCAAACACTTGACCTACACTAGCCAATTTCTTTATCAACCCGTCATCTTCATTGGAGTTCTACGTGTAAGTCAATGACCAAGTCTTCATAACCGCGAAGGTACGACGATCCAAATCGATTATACTCAGCTGAGGATCTCCAATCACACGACATATGTAGCACTTAACCCTTGCTTATGTCAACCCGCCACCGATGTTCTTATGACCAGATCAGGTTCACGTCAACCGAGAGCACAGATACACCACCGTCCAGCCTCTTGCCACGGAGGGTACACGCTACTCTCGCTACCGCTCCACGCCCATTGCGTGTTATCTTATTCTGGCCTTAGTCTGCCCGAGGCAAGGCTTACCCATGACGAGGCATGTGACCAGTTAAAGGGTCCTCGGTCAGCAGGCCTACATCGAGACGGTCCTTAATCGACTCAGACGGAGACACTACACCGAGACTCCTTTCTCGTGCAAGTCACCCACCCGGTCTCAGCTTAAACATTTCAAACCCAAAGTTTGGTACCTGGCAGAGGTACATCTTTTCTGATGTTGAACCCATCACGGCCATGATGGATCCACCATCAAATTTTATTTTCAAAAACATCCCTCCCACTTTGCCACATCATCTTTTGTAAAAACAAAATCTTTTTCCTTGCTAAAGCAAGACTAAGCATCGTAAAAACTTTTTATAAAACAGGGATTCAAAGGAAGGTAATCAAATACAAGGAAGGTAATGCAGGAATTGTTTTATCAATCAATTCCTATCACCTAATGCATCAATTAAGTGAGAAAGATTTTAAAAGAGTCAAGGAGGTGGCAATTGCACCGGGGCTTGCCATCGTTTATAGGTCAGTCAGGCTCGGATCCGCAGATGTGAAAGTAAAAACAATTCCCTGCCTGAGGTTCCACAGGTGGTGGTGAAGTCTTCTCCTCTTCTACCTCGACTTCTTCGTTTTCTAGATATAACCATATATATACATATATAAGAATGAATGCCATGTAATGCTTATGAGAGTGCAAAGATAATAAGAATTTATTATCTAAAATCTTGAATACAATTTTCCTTCACGGAACTCCGAGAACTTAGGGTTTCCGAAGTCAACAGTGAAGTTCAAAGAGCAGGGGGTGGGGGTTTTGGGTTCTAATTAGCAAACAAGGTCCAAATCATACCAAATTCTACCCAAGGCTTTTAAATAGTGTTTTGAGTTCATATAAAAAGTTTGGGCATTTTTGGAATTATTATCTATTTTCTAAAAATCCGGAAACAATGTTTTAAGCTATTTTAAATACTCCAAAATTTCCTATTTGTTCTAAAAATCAGTCAAATATTTTTATTAAATACTATGAAAATTAAGGAATCTAGGAAAATTGGTTTGACATTTTTAGGATTTTTCTACCATTTTCTAGAATTTATTTAGCTGTGGAAGAAAAAGAAAAAAAACTTGCAACAGTATTGGACCCAATCTAATCCAGGTCGGCCCAGTAACAGCAGAAGCGCGCCCGCGCGTGCGCCTGCTGGGCAGGTTTGCACAGAGGCCCTCATAGCTTTGGATATCCGTTAAGAACCCTTGGCTACTGTTCAATGTCTCACTGACAGTTACAAAGACACCCCCGTGCTTCTATCCATTCTCGGTTTGAAGTCCACAGCGGCAAACCGCGCTGGGAGCCGAGCTCCGGTAAGCTAGACTGGCTAGAGGGAGCCAAGACTGGTGGCCCCGAATGGCTGACACCAAATTGGACCTCCTCTGAACAATTCCCCTAACTTAATTTCATGGTTGGTCATCTATCAAGCTCTGTCCACGCGGACCACGGACGAGGAGGACAATTGCACGCGTTCCCGGTGACCAGTGGTTTCCCAGTTCAATTGGGTGGGTTGGCAAGTATCACTGACTTATGAGAATGCTTAAACAAGGGAGTAGAGGGGAGGAGCTGACCTGGATTGGGCTGATCACGGCGGGGTGTGTTCCACGGTGGCAGAAACCAAATTGGGGGAAACCCAAATTCGTGAGCTCTGGCGAACGATTGAGGGTGGGAGCGGGTGGCACTCAATTTGACATAGCGCAACTGACCCGGCCATCAATTTATAGAGGGCTTAGGTGGTGGCGCTCAATTTGACCGAGCGATGCTGGCGGTCGGAGATAAGGAAGAACACTGGCTCAGTGGATTTGTGTCTTCCGTCGTGGCGACTTCACCGGCGATGAGTAATTATCGCAAGCCAAGCTAATAAGACGTGGTAAAGTGCTTAGCATGTGGCGGTGAGAATCTTATCTAAGGGGCGGTGAGAAAGGGAAGAGGCACGGCGGCTAGCCGGAGTGGCGTCCAGCTCACCGGCGGCAAAGATTTTCCTACCCCGCGACGTTATCTATCCGCTCCGGGCACGAATCGGGACGTCGACGGCACGAATCACGGCGGAGCTCATCGGCGGTGAGCTGAGCGTGCGACTGATCTATGTCAGGTTACTGTACCATGGCATTTCTCATCAGTTCACCTGACAGAGCATCTTCAGGGCAATTCTTCTCCAATTTTTGCATTACAACTTCATCATCTCTCTGCACCAAAGTTGCAGGGCTACAATCCAGCTTTAACTTTGCTACATTGGGTTCCTACAAAAAGCCACTAGATCCTGCTTAAAATTAAGCCCTAAGTTCATGTAATCTTTCTGTCAGTCTGAATTTCAAGCTTCAAAAGCCTGACAGCCTGACTTTGGGTGTGATTATCTCCAAATTCTTCATAACAATTGTGCTTACACTCTTAAGCAAAGTTGTTCCCCTTTCAAAGAGCTACAAAATTGATGTGGTGCCCTAAGGTGAATTCTCACTATTTTGAAAGTTACACAGCTCTAAAGTTGAGACTATAACCCTGATTTCAGACTTAGCATAGAACTCAAATGAGGTCCATTTTGCAAATAAGTCCAAAATCCAAGATTTAGCTTACAAATCCACACATTTGTGAACCAAATGACTTAGGATACTCATTTATCATAGTTTTTGCACTTTAGTCTAAAAGTGGACTAGTTTTGCACATAGGCCCCAAGGGTTTGGATTTAGGGTTTTCCAGGGTTTCAATTAGGGTTTCTGGTATCTCAAGGGTGTAAATGCAATGTAGGTCCATCCTTGGTAACTTTTCATGACTATTTCACTTAATCTTTGGGGTTTTCTCTATTTGGCTCCTATTTTACCCCTCAGATCCCTATTTAAGGTTAAGTACCCCACTCTAGGGTTTTATTTGCAAAATGCCATAACAATACAACTTGTTTGAAATTTTTACCTAGTGAATGCATTCTGGGTGTGTCAAACATATGCAATGCCCATGCTCATGATGTTATGCTCAAGTTTTAGTAACAGTAACACTAGAGGTGTTACATCCTTCCCCCCAAAAAAGAATCTCGTCCCGAGATTTAAAGTCCTAGGGTAAGTAGTGGAAAAGGAAATGCTTCACGTTTTTATTTCCTAAATTCTGGTACAGGGTAGGGGTGGGTTTAGGGCTCACTCCTTTATTACAACAATATTATACACTTTACAAATTACAAGAGGCTAAAAAGCCTGGGAAATTTTTGTCTAAGAAGTCTCGTGTTTCCCAAGTAGCCTCGTCTTCAGAATGTTGGTTCCACTGTATCTTGTAAAACTTGAGAGTTTTTCTTCAGGTAACTCTGTCCTTTTGATCCAAGACTCGAATAGGATGTTCAGAATATGTCATGTCCGGTTTAAGGACAACATCTGTCACTTCAATGGTTCAATCTGGAACCCAAAGACATTTCTTCAGTTGAGACACATGGAACACATTATGTACAGCAGACAAGGTTTCGGGTAGCTGAAGTCGATACGCCACTGGCCCATATCTTTCAAGAATGAGGAAAGGACCAATATATCGTGGTGCAAGCTTCCCTTTAACCCCGAAACGCGATACGCCCTTCATTGGCGAAACCTTTAGGTAGACATAGTCTCCCTCAAGAAAATATAAGGGCATTCGTCGTTTGTCTGCATAACTCTTTTGACGAGCTTGAGCTTTCTTCAAATTATGAATTATTCTCTGAACCTTTTCTTCGGTCTCTTTTACCATATCGGGCCTGAAGAAGTACCTTTCACCAGGTTCAGACCAATTTAGCGGAGTATGACATCGTCGTCCATATAAAGCTTCAAAGGGTGCCATCATGATGCTTTCTTGATAGCTATTATTATATGAGAACTCCGCTAATGGTAAACATTCATCCCATTTCTGTGGGAATTCCAGAACACATGCCCGCAGCATATCTTCGAGTATTTGATTTACCCTTTCAGTCTGCCCACTGGTTTGAGGATGATAGGCTGAACTATGGAGCAACTTAGTACCCAGGGAGTTATGAAGTGCCTCCCAAAACTTGGCTACAAATTGAGGTCCACGGTCCGACACTATAGTCTTTAGAATACCATGCAGACTAAGAATACGAGCAATGTACAATTTGGCATAGACAGTAACTGGGTGATCTGTCTTGACTGGCAGAAAATGAGCAATTTTCGTAAGCCGATCGATTATAACCCAGATAGAGTCATACCCCTTTGCAGTTCTGGGCAATCCCACAATAAAGTCCATACTTATATCTTCCCATTTCCATGTTGGTATTGGTAGAGACTGTAATGGATCGGCAGCTTTCAGGTGTATGGCCTTAACACGTTTGCAAGTGTCACATCTAGCCACATAGCGTGCAATTTCAATTTTCATCTTCGTCCACCAATAATGTTGTTTTAGATCTTGATACATCTTAGTGCTTCTGGGATGAATAGAATAGCGACTAAGATGGGCTTCATCTAGAATTTGCTGGCGGACTTTTTCATTTTTCGGCACCACTATGCGGTTGTTGAACCATACCACACCTTGGCCGTCTTCTCTAAAACAATTGGCCTTTCCAACCCTTATCTTCTCATACCCTCATCATTCTTTTGTGCATCAATTATCCTTAGTAGGATGACTGACTCTAGCTTCAAGTGATTTGAAGTCCCCTGCTAAATCATTCCCAGGTTCAGGTTTTCCATCTCTTGGCACAATGTAATGTCAGAAGTCCTCATGGTTAAACAATGGCAGGAAGCCTTGCGACTGAGTGCATCTGCCACTACATTTGCTTTGTCTAGGTAATAATGGATCTCTAATTCATAATCCTTAATCAGCTCGAGCCATCGCCTTTGTCTCATGTTCAACTCTGACTGGGTGAAGATATACATCAAACTTTTATGATCTGTATAAATGTGACAGATATTACCCAGCAGATAATGACGCCAAATCTTCAGGGCATGGACCACTGCAGCTAGCTCCAGATCATGAGTTGGGTAATGCTCCTCATGTCGGCGCAACTACCTTGAAGCATACGCTATTACTCGGCCTTCTTGCATTAATACACAGCCAAGACCACTGCCTGATGCATCACAATACACATCAAAGGGCTTATTGATATCCGGTTGAGCCAATACCGGAGCAGTGGTTAATAATACCTTCAATTGTTCAAAAGCTTCATTACATTTTGAAGACCAATTGAATTTAGTATCATTCTTCAATAGACTTGTTATTGGCTTCACAAGCTTGGAAAAATCTGATATAAATCGGCGGTAATAACCAGCCAGTCCAAAGAAACTTCGGACTTGATGAACAGTGGTCGAAGGTTTCCACTCCAAAATGTCATTGACTTTGCTGGGATCTACTGCAATCCCCCTGGCAGATAGCACATGTCCCAGAAATTGAATTTCTTCCAGCCAAAACCCGCACTTACTGAACTTAACATATAATTGATGTTCCGTTAGGCGCGTCAATACGATCCATAAATGTTGAGCATGCTCCTCTTCATTCTTTGAATATATCAAAATATCATCTATGAAGACCACCACAAATTTGTCCAACTCGGACATGAATACCGAGTTCATCAGATAAGTGAAGTGGGCAGGAGCATTCGTCAGTCCGAAAGACATTACCAAATATTCAAATAAACCATACCACATGGTAAATGCGGTCTTTGGTATATCCTCGGGCCGAATACGGATCTGATGATAGCCCGATCTGAGATCAATCTTGGAGAATACCCTCGCCCCAGTCAGTTGATCAAACAGAATGTCAATTTGTGGAAGAGGGTACTTGTTCTTGATAGTGACCTCATTCAGGGGTCGATAATCCACGCACATCCGTAATTTTTGATCCTTCTTCTTGACGAATATGGCAGGACAACCCCATGGTGACGAGCTTGGCCAGATGAATCCTTTCTCTAGTAAATCTTGCAATTGAATCTTCAGTTCTGCCAGCTCATTTGGAGGCATCCGGTACGATCTTCTAGAAATGGGAGCCGTACCGGGCTTCAACTCAATTACAAACTCTACATCTCTTTCGGGTGGCAATCCAGGCAAATCCTCTGGAAAGACATCTGGGAACTCACATACTACCGGAATATCCTTGATCTCCGGTATAACGGCTTCATAAACTCTGCCAGTAGTTTTGGTTGGAATGGGGATAGACAAAAGAATTTCCTCTTGATTATGACTCAACCTGATGGTTCTTTGATCAGTGTTGAGGGTTGCTTTATGTCGGGCCAACCAATTCATGCCCAAAATCACATCTATATCTTGGCCTTTCAGAACAATCATATTAGTAGGAAAGTCCCGTCCGGCCAATGTTACGGGCACTTGGAAAGCCACTTCCCTAGTAAAGATTTGTCCCCCAGGTGACTGAATTTTAAACCCTTCTTTTGATTCATGGTATGAAATGCAATGTTGCTCCACAAATTTCTGGCTGATGAATGTATGTGAAGCACCAGAATCAAAGAGAATAATTGCAGGATGATTGGCCACAAGGAACGTACCCATCATTACTGGTTCACCATCCGGTGTGGTGGCCACTTGAGTGTAATAAATTCGTCCCGTCTTCTTTGTATTCTTGCCCCCATTTCCCTTAGCTTGAGAAGAATTCCTAGTACCTTGTTGATTGTTTGTGCGATTCTGCTTCGGGTAAGGGCAATTCTTAATAAAATGCCCAGATTTTCCGCAATTAAAACAACTTGTTGACGGACTGGGGAGGGCCGGGAAACGAGTGCCAGGGGCACCCGGCTGACTTGTTGTAGTGGGGGCAGCACTGGGACGGATGAACACTAGTTGTTTAAATGGGAAGGAGGGTGGACGTGATGAGGAACGACCCTGATTAAAAGGCCGGATAACTAACTGTTGCCTTTTCTCGGGGCCCTGATTAGGCCTGTTACCTACACTCCCCTTGGACTTTCCAGAACTTGTATATTTAGATTCGATTGCCAGCGCTGTGCAGACAGCCCTTCCGTATGTGAGGTCGATGTAGGTAGCCATTTTCCTTTGCATCCAATCGTTTAGACCCGTCATGAAACAGTTCTTCTTCTTTATGTCGGTATTGACTTGGTCAATTGCATACTGAGACAAGTGATTAAATTTATTGAGATACTGGGTGACAGTATCTCCGCCTTGCTTCAACTTCATGAATTCCTCCTGTTTCATGTGGAGTACTCCTTCGGGTATGTAATGCTCTCTGAAGGCTAACTTAAATTCATCCCATGTAATCTGATGATTGGCTGGCTGAACGGCCACAAAGTTCCCCCACCAGGTGTTGGCAGGGCCACGCAGTTGCTGAGCCACGAACAGGGGTTTCTGAGTTTCAGAACACCAAAGAAGTCCAAATTTCTGCTCAATGACGCGGATCCATTCATCCGCCTCTAAAGGGTCTTCTGCCTTGACGAACAACGGTGGGTGCGTTTTGGAGAAGTCCAAATAAGATGTCTCACGGGGACATTGCGGATAGCCCCGCCCGCCTTGTTGTTGAAGTTGCTGACCTGCCATCTCCCGCAGAAAGCGGGTATTTTCTGCTCTAGCGTTTACTAAGGCAGCGATGGCCTCGGCAAGTGTCGGGGGTACTGGAGGTGGATTTGGGGTCGCCTCCCTCCCACGAGAGGTAGCAGCCCCATCCTGAGCGCGAGTCCTGGAAGGCATCTGAGGCAAAGAACATTGAGAGCAATATGATATGCCATACAAACCATCCATTTCACATTACTTCAAAAGGTAATGTTACAGACTCGTACTTTACAATAGGATTACACCCCCCTATTTCACAATAGTACTACTTCTACACTATACTATTTTTGCTTCCTGTCACTTTTGGTAGCCTCACTGTCGGCCGTAGGAGACCACTCATCGACCAACTTCATGGAGGGAGGGGGCCTGAAAAGGTCCAATTCGCCACCAAAAGCTTCTCCCACTACTTGAGAAGGTCCAGCTTCTGTCCCGACCGGATCCGCAGGTACACTAGGGTGTAGTTGTGAGTACAATACATGAACTTCTTCATGTAAAGTATTACAATACGCCTGCAAGGTATCAATGGCTGAGCTAAGCTCTTCAATTAGGGCTCGAGCTTTTGCCTCCTTAGCCCAGGCAAGCGAATGAGAGTGAACCGCCCAGTCAAGCGCCAAATCTCGATCTGCGAGCTGATCTTGCAGGCGGCGGATGTTGCTTCTTAATTCATTGATTCTGTCACCATCCGCAACCCAGATGTCAGTCCTGCGTCGGAGTTCTGTTTGAAGCTGATTCACTTGCGCTTCAAGATCCCCGATCGGATCATTACTCCCACTACTGCTATCCTCGTGCCTTAGGGCAAGTTGATGACGTGGCACACCAATTGGGCCAGTATGCTTGCGCGCGGTTTTCCTCGTGCGTGGTGGCATTTTTCTAAGGGGAAAATTTTATTAACATAGTTCTTAGCATGATGCATGAGTAATTACAGAATCAACCTTAGTTGATTCACACCTTCTATATGTAGCACTCTTACTATCCGGTCTTTAAGATAAACTCTTCAGATATAATAGATAAGAAAGGAAGAAAATTTTCTAGATGAATCTTTAGAAAATTCCTTTGAAGATGCCTCATAATATCTGCAGAGAAGGGCTTCGCTCCGATACCAGCTGTGACGGAACCTCCCAAGTCATTAGGCCCACCTACAGTTGTCCTTGTCCAACGGACATCAGACAACCCTGCAGATACCCCTGAATCACTTGACAAGTTCGGTATCTACTTTTCTTACCTTTCCCAAGAGCGTTTCACCCGTCATGCAGACATTACAGATCATCGGAGATACGAAAATGCGAAAGCGGTTACATAAACTTACCTTTATTTTAAAAGTAAGACAAAGTTATATATTACAGACCAGGATATAACTTATGAGTGCAAAGTAGTATTATTACACACCAAGGGAGGCAAAAACCCCTCCCGATAAGTTTTTAAACAAAAGTTCTTATGGAGGAACTCTTACTCCCGCAACTTCGTTCTTGCTTTTCTTCTTTTGGAACCACCTTGGAACAGAAACAACAAAAGTTTGTTGCTTCCTCACATAAAAACAATAGGGAATAAAACCCTGAGTATGGAATTACTTAGTAAGACTTACCCGACTAAGGAAAAGACTCTCAAGGGTATGCTGGCTTAAGGGAGTCAAGGTAAGGCTTATCAATAATCAATGACTCTGTTTGCAGAAATGCTTACTAAAGTGGATCCTTAAAAATCCTATTTTATTTTGTTAGGTTAGTAAGATTACCTGCAACTAGAGTTCTTTCTATCCTAGTTCAAACACTTGACCTACACTAGCCAATTTCTTTATCAACCTGTCATCTTCACTGGAGTTCTAGGTGTAAGTCAGTGACCAAGTCTTCATAACCGCGAAGGTACGGCGATCCAAAACGATTATACTCAGCTGAGGATCTCCGATCACACGACATATGTAGCACTTAACCCTTGCATATGTCAACCCGCCACCGAAGTTCTTAACACCAGATCAGGTTCACGTCAACCGAGAGCACAGATACACCACCGTCCAGCCTCTTTCCACGGAGGGTACACGCTATCTCGCCACCGCTCGACGCCCATTGTGTGTTATCTTATTCTGGGCTTAGTCTGCCCGAGGCAAGGCTTACCCATGATGAGGCATGTGACCAGTTAAAGGGTCCTCAGTCAGCAGGCCTACATCGAGACGGTACTTAATCGACTCAGACGGAGACACTACACCGAGACTCCTTTCTTGTGCAAGTCACCCGCCCGGTCTCAGCTTAACCATTTCAAACCCAAAGTTTGGTACCTGGCAGAGGTACATCTTTTCTGATGTTGAACCCATCACGGCCATGATGGATCCACCATCAAATTTTATTTTCAAAAACAACCCTCCCACTTTGCCACATCATCTTTTGTAAAAACAAAATCTTTTTCCTTGCTAAAGCAAGACTAAGCATAGTAAAAACTTTTTATAAAACAGGGATTCAAAGGAAGGTAATCAAATACAAGGAAGGTAATGCAGGAATTGTTTTATCAATCAATTCCTATCACCTAATGCAGCAATTAAGTGAGAAAGATTTTAAAAGGGTCAAGGAGGTGGCAATTGCACCGGTGCTTGCCTTCGTTTATAGGTGAGTCAGGCTCGGATCCGCAGATGTCAAAGTAAAAACAATTCCCTGCCTGAGGTTCCACAGGTGGTGGTGGTGGTGAGGTCTTCTCCTCTTCTACCTCGACTTCTTCTTCGTTTTCTAGATATAACCATATATATACATATATAAGAATGAATGCCATGTAATGCTTATGAGAGTGCAAAGATAATAAGAATTTATTATCTAAAATCTTGAATACAATTTTCCTTCACGGAACTCCGAGAACTTAGAGTTTCCGGAGTCAACAGTGAAGTTCAAAGAGCAGGGGGTGGGGGTTTTGGGTTCTAATTATCAAACAAGGTCCAAATCATACCAAATTCTACCCAAGGCTTCTAAATAGTGTTTTGAGTTCATATAAAAAGTTTGGGCATTTTTGGAATTATTATCTATTTTCTAAAAATCCAGAAACAATGTTTTAAGCTATTTTAAATACTCCAAAATTCCCTATTTGTTCTAAAAATCAGTCAACTATTTTTATTAAATACTATGAAAAATAAGGAATCTAGGAAAATTGGTTTGACATTTATAGGATTTTTCTACCATTTTCTAGAATTTATTTAGCTTTGGAAGAAAAAGAAAAAGAAAAACTTGCAACAATATTGGACCCAATCTAATCTAGGTCGGCCCAGTAACAGCAGAAGCGAGCCCGCGCGCGCGCCCACTGGGCAGGTTTGCACAGAGGCCCTCGCAGCTTTGGATATCCGTTAAGAACCCTTGGCTACTGTTCAATGTCTCACTAACAGTTACAAAGACACCCCCGCGCTTCTATCCATTCTCGGTTTGAAGTCCACGGCGGCAAACCGCGCTGGGAGCCGAGCTCCGGCGAGCTAGACTGGCCGGAGGGAGCCAAGACTGGCGGCCCCGAACAACTGACACCTAATTGGACCTCCCCTGAACAATTCCCCTAACTTAATTTCATGGTTGGTCATCTATCAAGCTCTGTCCACGCGGACCACGGACGAGGAGGACAATTGCACGTGTTCCCGGTGACCAGTGGTTTCCCAGTTCAATTGGGTGGGTTGGCAAGTATCACTGACTTATGAGAATGCTTAAACAAGGGAGTAGAGGGGAGGAGCTGACCTGGATTGGGCTGATCACGGCGGGGTGTGTTCCACGGTGGCAGAAACCGAATTGGGGGAAACCCAAAATTCGTGAGCTCTCGCGAACGATTGAGGGTGGGAGCGGGTGCTGTGGCTTCGTGATGACATAGCGCAACTGACTTGGCCATCAATTTATAGAGGTCTTAGGCGGTGGCGCTCAATTTGACCGAGCGGTGCTGGCGATCGGAGATAAGGAAGAACACTGGCGCAGTGGATTCGTGTCTTCCGTCGTGGCGACTTCACCAGCGATGAGTAATTATCGCAAGCCAAGCTAATGCGACGTGGTAAAGTGCTTAGCACGTGGCGGACGACGGTGATGGCTCCACGGTGGTGAGAATCTTATCCGAGGGGTGGTGAGAAAGGGAAGAGGCACGGCGGCTAGCCGGAGTGGCGTCCAGCTCACCGGCGGCGAAGATTTTCCTACCCCGCGACGTTATCTATCCACTCCGGGCACGAATCGGGACGTCGACGGCACGAATCGCGGCAGAGCTCATCGGCGGTGAGCTGAGCGTGCGACTGATCTATGTCAGGTTACTGTACCATGGCATTTCTCATCAGTTCACATGACAGAGCATCTTCAGGGCAATTCTTCTCCAATTTTTGCATTACAACTTCATCATCTCTCTGCACCAAAGTTTTAGGGCTACAATCCAGCTATAACTTTGCTACATTGGGTTCCTACAAAAAGCCACTGGATCCTGCTTAAAATTAAGCCCTAAGTTGATGTAATCTTTCTGTCAGTCTGAATTTCAAACTTCAACAACCTGACAGCCTGACTTTGGGTGTGATTATCTCCAAATTCTTCATAACAAATGTGCTTACACTCTTAAGCAAAGTTGTTCCCCTTTCAAAGAGCTACAAAATTGGTGTGGTGCCCTAAGGTGAATTCTCACTATTTTGAAAGTTACACAGCTCTAAAGTTGAGACTATAACACTGGTTTCAGATTTAGCATAGAACTCAAATGAGGTCCATTTTGCAAATAAGTCCAGAATCCAAGATTTAGCTTACAAATCCACACATTTGTGAACCAAATGACTTAGGATACTCATTTATCATGGTTTTTGCACTTTAGTCCAAAAGTGGACTAGTTTTGCACATAGGCCCCTAGGGTTTGGATTTAGGGTTTTCCAGGGTTTCAATTAGGGTTTCTGGTATCTCAAGGGTGTAAATGCAATGTAGGTCCATCCTTGGTAACTTTTCATGACTATTTCACTTAATCTTTGGGGTTTTCTCTATTTGGCTCTTGTTTTACCCCTCAGATCCCTATTTAAGGTTAAGTACCCCACTCTAGGGTTTTATTTGCAAAATGCCATAACAATACAACTTGCTTGAAATTTTTACCTAGGGAATGCATTCTGGGTGTGTCAAACATATGCAATGCCCATGCTCATGATGTTATGCTCAAGTTTTAGTAACAGTAACACTAGAGGTGTTACAAGAGTAGCGTGTACCCTCCGTGGCAAGAGGCTAGACGGTGGTGTATCTGTGCTCTCGGCTGGCGTGAACCTGATCTGGTCTTAAGAAACCCGGTGGCGAGTTGACATATGCAAGAGTTAAGTGCTACATATGTCGTGTGATTGGAGATCCTCAGCTGAGTATTAATCGATTCGGATCGCGGTTACTTCTCGGACATGAAGACTTGGTCACTGACCTACATGTAGAAATCTAGTAAACAAGAAGGGTTGATAAGAAAGTGGCTAGTACAGGCCAAGTGCTTGAACTAGGGTAGAAAGAACTCTAGAATCAGGTAATGACTTAACTTGCTAATAAAACTGGATTTGTAAGGATACACTATTAGTAAGCATTTTTGCAAACAGAATCTTGATTTTGATTAAGCCTTACCTTGACTCCCTCAAGCCAGTATATCCGTGAGAGTCTTTTATTTTGATGGGTAAGACTTGCGAAAGTACACTTCGTACCTAGGGTTTTCAAACCCATGTTGTTGTAGGCGAGAAAGCAGCAAATTTTTGTTGCTTTTGTTCCAAGGTGGTGCCAGAGGAAGAGAATCAGGATTGAAGCCTCGGGAGGAAGTGTCCTCCTTTAAAAACTTCTTACTGTTATGCGGGAGGGGTTTTTGCCTCCAGGGTTTGTAATAATATTACTCCTGCACTCTTATATATTACTGGTCTGTAATAATAACACTCTTTCTATACTTTAATATAAAATAAGTTGTTGTAACTGCTTCCGCATATTTGTTCCTCCGATGTGTTGTAATATCTGCGTGACGGGTGAAACGCTCTTGGGAAAGACAAAGGACACAGATACCAAACTTGTCGAGTGATTATAAGCATCTACAGGGTTACCCAAGGTCCGCTGGACAAGGACAACTGTAGGTGGGCCTAATAACTTGGGAGGTTCCATCACAGCTGGTATCGGAGCGAAGCCCCTCTCTGTAGATATTATGAGACATTTCAAAAAGATTTTTCAAAGACTTATCTAAGAAAACTTCTTTCATTCTTATCTTACTACTTTCTGAAGTACCTATCTTATAAGACTAGTTAGCAGAATGCAATGTATAGAAGGTTGTGAATCAACTAGGGTTGATTCTGTAATTATGCATGCATCATGTTAAAAACTATACCAATAAAGTTTTCCACCTTATGGAGATATGCCGCCGCGCATGAGGAAAACCGCGCGTAAGTCCATTGGACCGATTAGCATGCCTCGGCATCAGCTGACTCCACGGCATGAAGAGAGCAGCAGAGGCAGTAACGACCCCATTGGAGACCTAGAAGCCTAGGTGGAGCAGCTTTGAGTGGAGTTACGTCACAGAAATAGGGTGTGGGTAGAAGATGGTCAGCGTATAAATGAGTTAAGAGCTGACGTCTGACATCTGCAAGATGAGCTTGCTGAACGGGATTTGGCAATCGATTGGGCTGTCAACTCACGTTCAATTGCTTGGGACCGGGAAGCTAAAGCTCGAGCCCGTGTGGAGGAGCTTAGCACGACCATTGACAACTTGCAGGTGTACTACAATACATTACATGAGGAAGTTCATGAATTGTATTCATGACTGCACCCGGACGTACCTGCCGACCCTGTTGGAATGGGAGCCAGACCTTCTGGAACAGCAGGTGAAGCACTTGGTGGGGAATTGGACCTTTTCGAGCCCCCTCCTTCAATGAACCTGGCTAACGAACGGTCTCCTACAACCGACAGTGAAGCAACCAAGGACGATAAATACTAGAGTAGTATAGTTTAGATAAAATACTAATGTAAAATAGGTAATGAAGTCATGTTGTACATTGAGTCTGTATCATTACATTTTAGTAATGTAAAATAATGGTGTATATCAGCATGTTATATTTTTCCCAAATATTTCTTTGCTTCAGATGCCATCCAGAACTCGTGCACATGACGGCGCGGGAACGTCCCATGGTCAAGAAGATACACCCATTCCACCACCGGTACCACCCACATTGGCCAAGGCTATCGCTGCCTTGGTCAGTGCGACTGCTGACAACACCTGCTTTCTGCGTGAAATGGCGGGACACCAATTTCAACAATAAGGCGGGAGGGCTTATCCGCAGGGACCCCGTGAAACTTCATACTTGGATTTCTCGGAAACCCGTCCCCCACTATTGTCAAAGCCGAAGACCCTCTCGAAGCCGAAGAATGGGTACGGGTCATTGAGCAGGAATTTGAGCTCATCCGCTGCAGAGAGACCCAAAAGCTGTTGTTCGTGACTCAACAGTTAAGGGGCCCTGCCAGTACCTGGTGGGGAAATTTTGTGGCCATTCAACCTGCCAGACATCAGGTCATGTGGGACGAATTTAAGTTAGCATTTTCTGAGCACTATATTCCAGAAGGAGTGCTACACATGAAACATGAGGAATTCATAGGACTCAAGCAAGGAGGAGATACTGTCATGCAGTATCTCAACAAATTCAATCATTTGTCCCAGTATGCAATTGACCAGGCCAATACTGACCTGAAAAAGAAGAATTTCTTTATGCGAGGCCTCAATGACCGGCTACAAAGAATGATGGCCACCAGCCTTGATCTCTCCTACAGCAGGGCTGTCAGCACAGCGCTGGCAGTTGAAGCTAAGCATGCAGGCCCAGGAAAATCGAAGGGAATTGGAGGTGACAGGTCCAACCAGTGGCCTGAAAAGTGACAAAGGTTGGTAATCTGACCTTTCAATCAAAACCGTTCTTCACCTCATCCACCTTCCTACCCCTTTAAACAGCCTGTCTTCATCCGCTCTACCACTGCCCCCACTTCAACCAATCAGCCGAGTGCCCCTGGTGCTCGTTTCCCAGCCCTCCCGAGCTCTTTAACTGGTGTTGGGGGCCTTCATCCTCCGAAGGTCCTCAAAAACGTAATTTAACAATGTCTTCCAAGTATGGTCTATAGACAGGTACCATCGGATTCAAGATTAAAAGCATATACGATGACAAGGGCATGATCATGATGAAGGTTGCTATTGCTCCAAAGCTATGCGAAAGGAAGCTTCGGCTCAATTGCGGGAAGAGGAACCGACTTAAAAGGTAAAAGGTTATCTAGTCCTCATAGATTTTTCTATAAGTCAATAGTGAATGCAAAGGGCATGACTATAATTTTTCATAGGCTACGTCCTGTGCCTATAAATAGATGAACAGTACCCCCGTACTGTTCACGCTGACTTGTATTCACTCTTGAGTCACGCTTGGACTTTTACCTTCTGTCAAGCCAAAGGTACAAATGTAATATAATATTGTTTCTGTTTATTCACGATAATAATAAATATATTAGCAATGTCGTATCATTATTCATGTTGTCTTTTATGTTTCATATACTTCTTCTTTCATTATCATATGTTGTGATGATGAAGGTATGTCCTTCATTACCTTCGTCTCAAGATCATTATATCCTATGGGAGATAATTCTTCAGAAGACGAAGGGCATTAACCTTTAACATTTTATGTTGCCTTGTTCTTAATTCATAGCACTTGAGAACAAGCCCCCAACATTGGCGCCCACTTCCGGTGAACCCTTTTCGACCACCTTCAGCAAGCACTGACCTGCGTCATGCCGTCGAAGAAAGCTTCAGCGCTAGGGGCTGCTGCATTGCAGCCGCTGGATCCGAACCAGGAGACTCTCACTCTTCGAGAGGCCCGAAGCCAGAAAAGGAAGGTCACCAGTCCAACACTCTAGGAGGAGGAGTTGGACCAAGAGATCAGGGATATGGAGATCATTCATCAGCAAGTACAAATAAAGAAGGAGAAGATGGCGCAACTGGGTGACCTTCAAAGGCAGATTGATGAAGCTACTGAAGAAGTGCGCCATATAGTTCAAGACGAACAAAACCAAAGGCCCCAGCATAGGGAGCTTCGCCAAGAAGGCCTATTCAACGAAGATGGATGGTATGATGATTTTAATCATGATACGTTTACCTTTGATGATGCTTCTTCCTTGGCAGCAGAACTACAGGCTATTCCATGGCCCCATCTTACAAGCCACCCCAGCTTCCCATGTATGATGGGCATTCAGATCCAAAGCAGTTCCTCATGAGCCACGAAGCAACTATATCTTCGTATGGAGGCAATACCGTAGTTATGGCGAAGTCCTTCGTCATGGCGGTCTGGAATGTAGCTCAAACATGGTATTCTTCTCTTCGGCCAGGGACAATCACATCATGGCAGAAGCTTAAGGACATGTTGGTCACCAGCTTCCAAGGCTTCCAAACAAAGCTGATCACAGCTCAAGCTTTGTTCCAATGTACGCAAGACCACGAATAATACCTTCAAGCATACGTACGAAGGTTCTTGAGACTAAGGGCACAAGCGCCTACAGTGCCCAATGAGATTGTCATTGAGGCCATAATTAAGGGCCTTCGGCCAGGACCTATGGCTCAGTACTTCGCTAGGAAGCCCCCGCTGACTCTGGAGAAGCTGCTTCAGAAAATGGATGAGTACATCCGAGCTGACAATGACTTCCGCCAAAGAAGGGAGGAAGCTTACAGATTCTCCGAAATGACTAGGGGCTTCGGAGGAAGAATTCATCCAAGGCACGTCAGGTCAATTCACAACACTCAGAATGATGACAAAGGAGGTCAGCTGCAGAGGCCACAGTATACCTCACAATCTTTGGGGTAGCAACAAAGTTCTTTCCAGCCGCTAGCTCCAAGAGGCAGAGGTGCCAGGGGCTTCGAAGGAAGATATGGGGATCAGCCTAGAAAGATCTACTGCTTATTCTTTGGTGAGGACAAGGGCCATACCACAAGAATGTGCCAAATCACCATCCAAAAGCAGAAGGAGATTGTAGAAGCCGAAGTAGGTCTTGCACACTGCTTCGTGCCATTCACCCTACATACCAGAATATGTGGGTAATCACTCTGCAGCTTCTGTTTCTTCGGCTAGTCAGCCATAGGCTCCTTGGCCATAGCTTCCACCTCCACCCACTCTACAGCCTACTTATTCATGGGGTCAGCATCCAGAAGGGAGCCAACACACTCAACAACAGAGGGATTTCAGGGAGGACTCCGAAGCTCGCACAGTTAACAGTACTATGCCAGAGTCAAAGCACATCTATTGAGAGATATCCTATCCTCTGAAGCACTTTTTTACTTTATGCCATTTTGTTTCTTAATAAAGGACAAGTAATGCAACTCTAGTTTTAATTCTTTGTAATAGTAACATTTCTATTAAAATGAAATGTATCTTCTTCACAAATTTACGAAGCTCAAAAATTGTTGAAGCTTCAAAATGTTGTTCCTAAGGGAGCGTAGCAAAAGTCTTGTCGAAGCTTCAAAAGTCGTTCCCAAGGGAGCGTAGAGTAAGTTTTTTGCTCAAAAGTCGTTCCTAAGGGAATGCAGAGCCAAATGCCGCAGAAATATAAGGCGAAGCGCGAAAAGTCAACGCGAAAATACAGCTGAAATATAAGGCGAAGCGCAAAAAGTCAACGCGAAAATACCACCGAAATATAAGGCGAAGTGCGAAAAGTCAACGCGAAAATATCGCCAAAATATAAGGCGAAGCGCGAAAAGTCAACGTGAAAATACCGCCAAAAAATAAACGGCAAAGAGATTTTGACCGTTCCTAAGGGGACGCAGAGATGGTGTGTTTCAGCGAGGGCGTGTGTCTTCGGCATTAGCATCATTCTTCGCATCATATCATCGCATCATCTCACATATCATCACATCATACATCATATTGCACTAATGATACCAATTGGAAATGAAGTCGATCTTCAGAGAATGCTTTACAAAGGTGAAAAGGTGCTAAGGCACAAGGTAAACTGGGAATTATAGCTTCATCAGCTCTGATATGGAAGAACATGTCTATTGTTTTCGAAGCATTGATATTTTTACGAAGCTTGGATGCTCTTTACGAAGTATGGATATTCTCACGAAACATAAGTATTTTTATTTACGAAGCATGAAAAGAAGGGAAGGTGTTTTTTCGCCGAAGGCTCAAAAACGGTATGTACGTAAAAAGTTTCATGCATCGCAAAGAAGTGAATTGCAAAATAGTTTACATATTAGATTCAAAACTATACATATCAAATATTACAGACTTAGTTCAACAAATGTTACATTAACCACCTAAGAACGTTTTTACAACAACTAGTCCTCTTCCTTTAGAACTTTTTCTATAACTTCGATAAGTAACTTGTTGACGACTTCGTCAACAATAGATTCGGCTATGTTGATAATTTCTATTGCTTTCTTCATCTCCGGGTCAGCCAGGGGGTCAAATGGCTCCGGTGGAGGAGATAATTCAGCTACAAAAGAAAGAATCAATCAGTTCGAAGCCACGAAAGCAAACGATGAAGCCTAAACCAGTTAAACAATACTTATCCGTCTCTCGAGTTCTGCAGCTTTCTCAGCTTCTTTTGCTGCTTCTCGAGCGTCATGAATGTCTTTTTTGCTCTTTTTCATTATCTCGTGGGCCATTTCTCAGCCACCATTCTCCCAGTTGTCAGTAAAAAAATTTCCGCCAAGAAAACTTGCTTCGGCCGAGGGGTCCTTTGTGTCATCTACGGAGAGGGCAGCTTCGGCCTGGGCCAAGGTTTTAAAATGATTACAACCCGCCTTCTCCAAGATAGCCGAAACTCCTCTCGCACCAGAGAATGCACAGACATCCCCATGATCCCCTAAGATTTCTTCAAAAGCTTCGGCTTCTCCGCTGATCCACTCAATGACACCCTCAAGGTCGCCTCGTATGAAGTTATCTTCGTTTGAATAGGCGCCCACGTTGGCGAAGCTCGTCTTTATCTTCTTCATGCAGTCTAAATAATTTTCAAAACATCTCTCCTTGGATGCGTGAAGCTCTTTTACTGTTTTTTCAAAATAATTTTTCCAATACTCAGTGGCCTCACGATCAGCTTCTGCAATAGCACATTTTTCCTTGGCTTCTGCTAGTCGTTTTCGAAGGTATTTGATCTCATTCTTTTGGACCTCGGCTTGAGCTTTGAAATTAACTTCGTCTTCTTTTTCTTTGTTTACCAATGAAATTAATATCCTGTCTTTTTCAAAACCTTCTTTCCTTAGTTCAATCACCTCTGAACGAAGGTTGTTCAAGGCCATTGTATGCCCTTCATCTTCAGCGTTTTTCTGTGCTCTAAGGGCATTGCTAAGGATTAGGCCCTGCAAAAGGAGAACGAGATCAAGTATAAGCAAATGAAACAATTCGTTTTAAAATACAAAATTAGCTTTTATACCTTTATGCTATTGTATGCTAAACTGTCAGCCAATTCATCCTTTGATAGCACTGAAAGACCTTCTTCTAGCTTAGGAAATCCGAAGCTTCTACCCATCTCCTGACAGACGGATATCTCCTTACTATCCGGGAGACAGTACAAAAAGTCTTCCTCCCCACTACCATTAAACACTAATGCCCCCTTTGGGTATTTTAATCTTTGGGCATAATGTTAAGCTTCTTGTTCTTCTTCTTTAGAAAGTCTCTTTCCCGAATCATGGCGAATAATGTAATCAATGCTCTCTTTTAAAGCTTTGGGAGCAGGAGTGGCAACCTTTTCAGGCGAAATTTGCTCTGTGGCTTTTTCTTCTGTTGCTTTTTCTTCAATTTCTGCAGACTTTTCTTCACCGGGCTCTAAAGGCCCAGCTTCGGTACCAGCTTGAGCTACTGCAATTTCAATCTCGGCCTGCTCTATTTCAACTTTAGTTTGCGCTTTCGGAGCTTCGGCAATTCTCCTCGAAGGAGTTGAGGTCAAAGTCTTCACTGTTTCTAGCACATTTAGTACGTTTGCCATCCTTCTCCTCTTGGCAGTTGCGGCAGAACTTTTTTGTGCCTTTGGCACTGTTACCTCTGTTGAAGGGCTTAAAATTTCTAACACTTTTGTTTCTCCAATATTTCATTCTTTAGCTTTACCCTTATCAGTCTTCGTCTCAGCTAGTTCAGCTGAAGGTAGCTTCGGCATTGCAGTTGGTTCTTCAGTCCTTTGCGTAGGGGGAGCAACTTTTCCTAATTCAGTAGCTGAAGAAGCCTCCCCGTCAAACTCAGGCACCACGGCTGGCTCAATATAGCGTGGCCGGTGGGTAAGGACCTTCAATTTTTTGCCCTTCGGTGTAGGCTCGTCTAGAGTGGCCGAAGCAGCAGGCTTCCTTTTTTTCCCTAGCCTCGCAGTGGATAATGGTAGTCCGGGTAAACAAAGCCAATAGCATCAAAAACTTTGTTCAACCTCTTCTTTCCCTGGCCTCCGAAGGCTGTGGATAGTGCATTATCTTCCGCCTTGGAATACGATCCAAGCAGCTCATCACTGGTAAATCCAATACATTTTAGCCAGTCATCATTCGGTTCATCGAATTTATCTCCGTATCTGAATGTGTATTTCAGCCAGACTAAATCACCTTCACTAGATTTGGTGATGGTTTCCTTCGGCATTTCCCAGCCCTCTATAAGCGGCCATACTCTGTATGCTATGTGCTCTTGAATCAAATCTCTCGAACCAATAAAGAAGCAGACAGTACCAAATGCCTTTTGACATGCTTCGGCGACTTCGTCAATTTCAACCTTCGGCCTTCGGAGACCGAAGCGGAACCAAATAGGGCACATAATAACTTTCTTAATATCTTCTCTTGCCTTCAAGTCATTTTTCACATAAAACCATTCCTCCATCCAGGCCCCGGGCCACCTTTTCCGGTATGTTGGCACCGGGTAGCTTGCATTGGGGCGGGCGGCAAATCCGTAGCATCCAAAATTGTTATGATATTGTTCTTTGCCGATGGCCTTCGTCTCGTACACAAGCTCGTGCATAATGCAAAAGCATTTTGCACTGGGCTCCAGTCCCTGGCTTCTCACCGCCCAAACAAAAATCCCCATTCTAATAACAGCTTCGGGGGTTATCTGATGAAGGTAAATCTGATAAATTTTGAGCACTTCGACTACAAACCTGCTCAATGGAAACCGAAGCCCAGCCTTGAAGAAGCTTCGGTAAATCACTACTTCGTCTTCCTCAGGGGCAGGGACAAAGTTGTCTCCACCAACTCTCACAATAGACATATTTCGAAAGTATCTTCCCCTCATGTTTTCAAGGTGACTTTGCTTAATGGAAGATTTTCCGAAAATTATATGGCTAGGCCTCCAGGGTCGATCCTCAGAATCTTCGCCACCACTTTCTGCATCATAGCTATCACTATCACTAGTATCCTCAGACAGGCCCTCCAATATTTCCTCAGTAATCTTTTCTGTGTTTGTTTTTGCCATTGACTCGATAAACCCAGCTATGTAAGGATTTGCAGCCTTCTTGTCTTCAAAAAGCTTCTCCTCTTCAGTCAGCTTCGTCTCTGCAACAGTCTTCTTGTCTTGAGACATTACTCTTCGGAAATGGTGATAATGTGTCTTTCAAACCGAAGCTGAGGAAGCTTGAAAAACTAGCAAGCGTCAATAAGAAGGAGCTATAAAATTGAGAAAACAAAGCAAATACCACAAGTAGCGTACCAAATGCGGTTGCTGCAAGTTCTTATTTATACGCTCGGAACCCCCCAGACTGGAGGGTCCCGCCTGTCATTGACTGTTGCTATTCTAGCAAAGGGAAGGTGTTTTTTCGGACCTTCGGCGTAAGGCCTTCGTCCATGTCACAGTCTGAATTTGTTACCCTAAACAAATTAATACTGCGAGGGGCTACTGTTGGGGGCCTTCGTCCTCCGAAGGTCCTCAAAAACGTAATTTAACAATGTCTTCCAAGTATGGTCTATAGACAGGTACCATCGGATTCAGGATTAAAAGCATATACGATGAGAAGGGCATGATCGTGATGAAGGTTGTTGTTGCTCCGAAGCTATACGAAAGGAAGCTTCGGCTCAATCGCGGGAAGAGGAACTGACTTAAAAGGGAAAAGGCTATCTTGTCCTCATAGATTTTTCTATAAGTCAATAGTGAATGCAAAGGGCATGACTGTAATTTTTTACAGGCTCCGTCCTGTGCCTATAAATAGATGAACAGTACCCTCATACTGTTCACGCTGACTTGTATTCACTCGTGAGTCACGCTTGGACTTTTACCTTCTGTAAAGTCGAAGGTACAAATGTATATAATATTGTTTCTATTTATTCACGATAATAATAAGTATATTAGCAATGTCGTATCATTATTCATGTTGTCTTTTATGTTTCATATACTTCTTCTTTCATTATCATATGTTGTGATGATGAAGGTATGTCCTTCATTACCTTCGTCTGAAGATCATTATATCCTATGCGAGATAATGCTTTGGAAGATGAAGGGCATTAACCTTTAACATTTTATGTTGCCTTCTTCTTAATTCATAGCACTTGAGAACAAGCCCCCAACAACTGGTTGCTTCAATTGTGGGAAGTCTAGACATTTTATCAAAGACTGCCCATATCTGAGGCAGAACAAATCCAATAATCAGCAGAACCCAGGGAGTTCAAGCCAAGGCAAGGGAAACACGACAAATAATGCAGCGGGCAATAATATAAACAAGACTAGGCAAATATACTACACACAAGTGGCCACTACACTGGAGGGAGAGCCAGTTATGATGGGTACGTTTCTTGTGGCCAATCACCCAGCAGTTATTCTCTTTGATTCTGGTGCTTCACATACATACATAAGCAAGAAGTTTGTGGAGAAACATTGCATTCCTTGCATTGAATCAAGGGAAGAGTTTATTATTCATTCGCTTGGGGGACAAATATTCACTAAAGAAGTGGCTTTCCATGTGCCCGTAACAATGGCTGAATGGGACTTTCCCACAAACATGATTGTTCTGAAAGGCCAAGATATAGATTTAATTTTTGGCATGAATTGGTTAGCCCAGCACAAAGCTATCCTCAACACTGATATGAGAACCATCAGGTTGAGCTATGGCCACGAAGAGGTTCTCTTGTCCATCCCTGTAGCTATTCCAGCTAAACCATTTGGCAGAGTCTATGAAGCCATGATACCGGAAATCCAAGATATTCCGGTAGTATGTGAATTCCCGGACGTCTTTCCGGAAGATCGTACCGAATGCCTCCAAATGTGTTGGTAGAGCTCCAGACACAATTACAAGATCTACTAGAGAAGGGATTCATCCGACCTAGCTCGTCACCTTGGGGTTGTCCAGCAATCTTTGTCAAGAAGAAGGATCAAATGCTTCGGATGTGCGTGAATTACAGACCCCTCAATGAGGTCACAATCAAGAATAAGTACCCTCTTCCCCAGATTGATATTTTGTTTGATCAACTTACCGGAGCTCGAGTATTTTTCAAAATTGACCTCAGGTCGGGCTATCATCAGATCCATATCTGACCCGAAGATATATCCAAGACCGCATTTACTACGCGGTACGTATTATTCGAATATTTGGTAATGTCTTTTGGACTAACGAATGCTCCTGCCCACTTCACATATCTAATGAACTCAGTATTTATGCCTGAGCTGGATAAATTTGTGGTGGTCTTCATTGATGATATCTTGATATATTCCAAGAATGAAGAGGAGCATGCTCGGTGTTGGGGGCCTTCGGCTTCCGAAGGTCCTCAAAAATATGATTTGACAATGTTTTCCAAGTGAAATATGTGAACAGGTATCTTCGGAATTGGGCCACGAGTATACAGGAATATGGTCAAGACGAAGCTAGAATAGGACGGAAGGCGATCATAACGAAGGATAAGATGATCACGAAGCTATGCGCAGAAAAAGCTTCGGCATGACAGGAGAAAAGGGGAACCGACTTATATGGTGAAAGACAAATTGGACCTCGAAGAATCACTATAGAATTATTGATAAATGTAAAGGGCATTAATGTAATTATCCACAGGCTGCGCCCTGTGCCTATAAATAGATGAACAGTATTCCCGTACTGTTCACGCTGATCTGGCGTCTGCTTTTCGCATCACGCCTGTATCTTTACTTTTCGACAATCCAAAGGTACATTTATAATTTGTTATCATGACTCTGATAATACAAAATAGAAATAAATTGATGATAATATTTGTATTATTGTTCGTATTCCATGTATGTATTCTCCTTCATCATATGTTGGACTTACGAAGGTCTTTTCCCTCATAACCTTCGTCTGAAATTCATTGTATCCGAAGGGATATAATGTCTTGAAGGACGAAGGACTTTAACATTTAACACTTTTTATGTTGCCTTGTTCTTGACTCTTAGAATTTGAGAACAAGTCACCAACATTGGCGCCCACCTCCGGTGAACTCACGTCCATTTTTTGAGTTTTGAACATCTTCGGCAAGCATCACCTTCGTCATGCCGCCGAGGAAAGCTTTAGCTGCAGGGGCTGCTACTCTGCAGCCGCTGGATCCCAATCAGGATGTCCTTTCTCTCAGGGAGGCCCGAAGCCAGAAGAGGAAGGCCACCAGTCCAACGCCTTCGGAGGATGACTTGAATCAAGAAATCCAAAATTTGGAGATGCTCCACCAACAGGTCCAACGAAAGAAGGAAAAGATGGCTCGTCTAGCTTATCTACAAAGGCAGATAGACGAAGCCTCTGAAGAGCTTCGACATCTTGCTCAAGATGACTAGAATCAAAGGCCCCCGCGCAGGGAGCTTCATCAAGAGGGCTTCTACAACGAGGGCGACTAGTATGAAGATTTCCATCATGGAAATTTTGCTTTTGATGATACTTCTCCCCTGTTAACAGAATTGCAGGCTACACCTTGGCCACAGTCTTACAAGCCACCTCAGCTCCCCATGTACGACGGTCATTCAGACCCGAAGCAATTCTTGATGAGCTATGAAGTAACCATATCTTCGTATGGTGGCAACACGGCGGTCATGGCAAAGTCTTTCGTCATGGCTGTCAGGAGTGTTGCACAAACCTGGTACTCCTCTCTTCGGCGAGGGACAATCACTTAATGGCAAAAGCTAAAGGACATGTTGATAACCAGCTTCCAAGGGTTTCAAACGAAGCCAGTTACTGCCCAAGCTTTATTCCAGTGCACCCAGGACCACGAAGAATATCTTCAGGCGTATGTCCGAAGGTTCCTGCGTCTGAGGGCACAGGCACCAACAGTGCCCAATGAAATTGTCATTGAGGCCGTGATCAAGGGGCTTCGGCCAGGACCTTCAGCTCAGTACTTTGCCAGAAAGCCTCCTCAAACTTTGGAGAAGCTGCTCCACAAGATGGACAAGTATATTCGAGCTGACAATGATTTTCGCCAAAAAAGGGAGGAAGCATTCAGGTTCTCTGAAATGACCAGGGGCTTCGGAGGAAGATTCCATCCGAGGCACGTCAGGTCAATTCATAATTCTACTCAAAGTGATGACAAAGGGAATCAACATCAAAGGCCACATTGCTCCTCGCAAGCTTCGGGGCAACAACAAAGCTCTTTCCAGCCGCCAGTGCCAAGGGGCAGAGGCGCCAGGGGCTTCGGGGGAAGATTTGGAGATCAACCAAGAAAAATTTACTGCCTATTCTATGGTGAAGGCAAGGGCCATACCACCAGGATGTGCCATGTTACCATCCAGAAGCAAAAGGAGCTAGCAGAAGCTGCAGTGCAATAGAGCCAGCCGAAGCAGGTCATGCATACTGCTTCGTACCATTCGCCTTACATTCTAGAATATGTAGACAATCACCCTGTAGCTTCTGTTGCTTCGGCAAGTCAATCCCAAGCATCTTGGCAACAGCCTCCACCGCCACCTCCAATGCAACGAGGTCAGCAGCCAGAAGGGAGTCAGCACGCTCACCTTCAGCGGGACTTCAGAGAGGAGTCCGAAGCTCGTATAGTCAATAGCACTGTGCCGGAGTCGAAGCATATTTACTGACAAATATCCTACCTCGTCAGCAGATTTTTGCATTTTCGCATTTCAGTCTTACTTTCTTTTTAATAAGGAACAATTATGGGAAGTTTAAGTGCTTTTTATTGTATTTTAATCTCTTGTAACAGTTTCGTTCTTTGCCATATTAAAAAATATATATATGTCTCCTCCATAGGCTTAAATTGCTGAAACATAAGAATTTATGGGGGCAAGAAGGACCTTCAAATTATCAAAATTTTGTTCTAAAGAATACAGTGCAATTTCTTCGAAGCAGCAAAAGTCGTTCCTAAGGGAGCGCAGTGTAAGTTTTCCGCTCAAAAGTCGTTCCGAAGGGAATGCAGAGCTTACAGCGAAAAATAAACGCTGATTCCGCTGAAAGTAAAAGGCGAAGAAGCTCCTAAGGGAGGCTTACAGCGAAAAATAAACGCTGATTCCGCTGAAAGTAAAAGGCGAAGAAGCTCCTAAGGGAGGCTTACAGTGAAAAATAAACGCTGATTCCGCTAAAGTAAAAGGCGAAGAAGCTCCTAAGGGAGGCTTATAGTGAGAAATAAATGTCGACCTTCGGCAAACATCATTTTGCATAACATCACATCATTACATCATTTGCATAGTATAACATCATACATCATAGTGCATCAACAACGCAAGAAGGGGTGCTTCAATATTGATATTCGAAGATCGTTTTGAAGAAATAGTGGCACGACACAAACAATGGCCATGGAAGGGTTATATCTTCGTCAAACTCTGAGAAGGAAAGATCTATTGATCATTAATTTTACCAGGGTTGGTTACTGATTTTATGAGACCACGGATATTATTTACGAAGCATGAAAAGAAGGGAAGGTGTTTTTTCGCCGAAGGCTCAAAAACAGTATGTGTATAATGTTTCATGCATCGCAAAGAATAGAACTATAAACAGCTAATAAATTACACCCTAAGTTACACAATATTACACATGATTCTCAACAAACATTACATTCTGAATGTTTTTGCAACAGCATCTAATCTTCCCTTAAGACTACTTCGGCAGCTTCGTTTAAAAGCTGATCAACAACTCTATCCATGATGGCTTCGGCCATTTGTCTAATTTCGTCATCCCCCTTCGTGTGGGGGCCCGTAGATGACTCAGCAGGTTCTAAGGGAAGAGTAGATACGGATTTATTACTATTACAAACCCTGAGCAAGTTGGAAATCAAAAAATTACAACAAAGAGACAAAAACCACTAGTTAATACCTATTCGCCCTTCGGGCTCTGCGTTTTCCTCAGCAGCCTCTGCTACTTTTCTAGCATCATGGATGCCTTTTTCGCTTTTTTGAATAATCTCTTGGGCCATTTCCCGGCCACCATTATCCCAGATGTCGGTGAAAAATTTTCCACCAACCATGCTAGCTTCGGCCGAGGGGTCTTTTATGTTTTCGGAGGATAAGGCAGCTTCAGATTGTGCTAAAGTTTTCACATGCTCGCAGCCTTTCCTCTCCAAAATAGTAGCAATCCCCCTGGCACCCGAAAAAGCACATATGTCTCCGCGGCTATTAAAAATTTCCTCAAAAGCCTCGGCTTCATGATTGATCCATTCAATCGGGCCCTCGGGGTTCCCCCTTGTGAAGTTTTCCTCGCTCGAGAATGCGCCAAAGCTGGCGAAGCTAGTTTTTATTTTCTTAACGCATTCTATAGATTTGTCATAGCACCTTTTCTTGGATGCATGAAGCTCTTCAACGTTTCCTTCTAAATGATTTGCCCACTGGTCGCTAAGTTCTCGTTTCGTTTCTTCAAGTATGCGTTCTTCTTTAGCTCGGGCCAATTGTCTCCGAAGACCCTCGATTTCCTGCTTTTGAGCTTCAGCTTGAGCTTTAGAAGTAGCTTCGTTTTCCTTTATCTTATCCACCAATGTAAGCAGAATTTTGTCTTTTTCCAAGGCTTCGTTTCTTAGCTTGATAACCTCTGTCCGAAGGTTATTGAGAGCAATAGTGCAGCTTTCGTCTTCAGCATTCTTTTGTGCCCTTAAGGCATTGCTGAGTATTAAGCCCTATACAAAGGAATGAATGGATTAAAAAAAATTTACCTTCAGACTATTGTATGCAAGGCTATCTGCAAGATCGTCCTTCGTCATGGCACAGAGGCCAGCTTCGAGCTTCGGGAACCCCATACTTCTAGCCATCTCCCGGCAGACGGATAATTCCTTGTTATCTAGGAGGCAGTATAAGAAGTCGTCTTCGTCTGTGCCATTGAATACTAAGGCCCCTTTTGGATACCTCAGTTCTTGGGCATAGTGATTAGCTTCAAAAATCTCTTCTTCAGATAATCTTTTTCCCGAAGCATGTCAAACAATGTAATCAAGGGCTTTGGAGGATGCTTCGGGGGCAGCAGTGCCAGTTTCTTCAACTAAAATCGGCTCTGTCATTTTTGTCTCTTCGGCTTCCAAGGATTTTACCTTGGTGGGCTCTGAAGGCTCAGCTTTAGTCTCAGATTGTTGCTTTGGAGCTTCGGCAACAAAGACTTCAGTACGCACTTCGGAAGTTTCAACAATTTTCTTCGGGGTTGTGCTTGAAGACTTAATTGTCTCCAAAACATCTAGCACATTAACCATCCTTTTTCTTTTCGGGGTCACTGCTAGACCCTTTTGGTTTTTTGCTGCCTCAATTTTTGCTGAAGGACTCAAAATTTCTGATGTTTTTGCTTCTTCAGTCCTCGGTTTTTCTGTTTTTTCTGCTGATGGTGCTTCGACCATTTCTTCGATTTTTGGCACTAGAGGTGGTTCTTTAGCTTCGGTGGCCGAAGAGGTCTCACCAATAAATTCAAGCACTATGGCCGGTTCAATATAACGTGGCTGGTGTGTGAGAACCTTTACCTTTTTTCTCTTCGGCGCTGGCTCGCTAGGAGCAGCTGAGGCAATTTCCTTTGCAGAAGAAGTATTCTTTCTTTTTTGGCCCCACGCTGGGTAATGGTAGTCGGGGTAGACAAACTCAATTGCATCAAATACTCGGTTAAGTCTCTTCTTCTTTCGGCCTTCGAAGGCCGCTGATAATGCAGTATCTTCGACCTTCGAGTATACCCCAAGCAATTCGTCACTTATGGCCTCAATACTTTTTAACCAGTCATCATCTGGCTCAACAAACTTATCTCCGTATTTGAATGTGTATTTTAGCCTAACTAGTCCACCTTCGTCGGTCTCTTTAATGGTTTCCTCCGGCATTTCCCACTTTTCCACAAGTGGCCATACTCTGAAAGCAATGTGTTCTTGGACCAAATCCCTTGTTCCAATAAAAGAACAAACAACGCCGAAGGCTCTCTGGCATTCTTCGGCTGCTTCATTCATTTCCACCTTCGGCTTCCGGAGGCCGAAGCGTTGCCAGATAGGGCGCATAATGATACCCTTGATATCTTCACATGATTTCAAGTCATTTTTCACATAAAACCATTCCGTCATCCAGTCGCTGGGCCATCTCTTTCGAAAAGTTGGCACAGGGCAGCTTGACCCAGACCGAGCGCCGAAGCTGTAGCAGCCAAAGTTGTTGTGATACTGCTCTTTGCCCCAGGGTTTTGTCTCATACAATAGCTCATGTACGTTACAGAAGCTTTTTGCGTTAGGTTCCAAACCTTGGCTCCTCATGGCCCACACAAAGATGTTCATCGTTATGATTGCTTTGGGGGTAAGTTGGTGAAGGTAGATTTCAAATATCTTCAGTACTTCCACGACAAAACTGCTCAATGGAAATCGTAATCCAGCTTTTAAGAAGCTTTGGAATATCACGACCTCATTTTCCTCGGGAGTCGGACAAGTCTTCTCTCCTTCGTCAGCCCTCACAACAGACAAGTCCCAAAAATATCTGCCTCTCATATTGACAAGATGATTTTCCTTAATACTGGATTTACCAAAAACAGCATGGCTTGGTCGCCAGGGTCGATCTTCGGAATCTTCACCACCACTATCTGCATCGTAACTTTCACTGTCGCCAGTATCTTCAGATAAACCCTCCAAAATCTCCCTGGTAATCTTCTCTGTATTAGTCTTTGACATTGATTCAAGAAAACCCAGATGCATCTCCTCAGAAAGGCTTAGCTTTGAAGCACCAACAACTTTCTTATCTTCAGACATCTTCGCAAATGCTGACAAAGCGCACTCGAAACCAAAGCTTAAAAATTTAAAACCAAGCAAGTGCTGTTGCGCGCAGGCTAAAAGTTGGGTGAGTAAAAGCAGCTAGCAAGGGAGCGTGCCAAATAACCTGGCAGTGAGCTCTTATTTATACACCTAGTGCGTTGAAAACTAGAGGGTCCCGCATGTCAAAGACTGTTGCTATTCTAGCAAAGGGAAGGTGTTTTTTCGGACCTTCGGCTTAAAGCCTTCGTCCATATCGCAATATGAATTTATCATTCCAGTAAATTAATATTGCGAGGGGCTACTTTTGGGGGCCTTCGGCTTCCGAAGGTCCTCAAAAATATGATTTGACAATGTTTTCCAAGTGAAATATGTGAACAGGTATCTTCGGAATTGGGCCACGAGTATACAGGATTATGGTCAAGACGAAGCTTGAATAGGACGGAAGGCGATCATAACGAAGGATAAGATGATCACGAAGCTATGCGCAGAAAAAGCTTCGGCATGACAGCAGAAAAGGGGAACCGACTTATATAGTGAAAAGACAAATTGGACCTCGAAGAATCACTATAGAATTATTGATAAATGTAAAGGGCATTAATGTAATTATCCACAGGCTGCGCCCTGTGCCTATAAATAGATGAACAGTATTCCCGTACTGTTCACGCTGATCTGGCATCTGCTTTTCGCATCACGCCTGTATCTCTACTTTTCGACAATCCAAAGGTACATTTATAATTTGTTATCATGACTCTGATAATACAAAATAGAAATAAATTGATGATAATATTTGTATTATTGTTTGTATTCCATGTATGTATTCTCCTTCATCATATGTTGGACTTACGAAGGTCTTTTCCCTCATAACCTTCGTCTGAAATTCATTGTATTCGAACGGATATAATGTCTTGAAGGACGAAGGACTTTAACATTTAACACTTTTTATGTTGCCTTGTTCTTGACTCTTAGCATTTGAGAACAAGTCACCAACACTCGGCATCTGCGGATCGTATTAACGCGCTTAAGGGAACATCAACTATATGCTAAATTTAGCAAGTGCGCGTTTTGGCTAGAGGAAATCCAATTTCTAGGACATGTATTGTCTACCAAGGGGATTGCGGTTGATCCCAGCAAGGTCAAGGATATTCTAGAGTGGAAACCGCCAACCATTGTACATCAAGTCCGAAGTTTCCTTGGACTGGCTGGTTATTACCGCCGATTCATCCCAGATTTTTCCAAGCTTGTGAAGACAGTCAAAAGTTTATTGAAGAACGATACAAAATTTAACTGGTCCTCAAGATGCAATTAAGCCTTCGAGCAGCTGAAGGTGTTATTGACCACTGCTCTGGTATTAGCTCAACCAGACATTGAAAAGCCTTTTGATGTGTATTGTGACACATCAGGCAGTGGTCTTGGCTATGTTTTAATGCAAGAGGGTCGAGTTATAGCATATGCCTCAAGACAGTTGCGCCGGCATGAGGAACATTATCCAACTCATGACTTAGAATTAGTTGTTGTGGTTCATGCCCTTAAAATATGGCGTCATTATCTGCTGGGAAATATCTGTCATATATATACTGATCATAAAAGCTTGAAGTACATTTTTACCCAGTCAGAACTAAATATGAGGTAGAGGAGATGGCTTGAGCTGATTAAGGATTATGAATTGGAAATTCACTATCACCCAGGCAAGGCCAACGTGGTGGCAGATGCACTAAGTCGCAAGGCTTCCTGCCATTGCATTACAATGAAAACCTCTAACATCACATTATGCCAAGAACTGGAGAGGTTAAACCTGGGAATGATTCAACATGGAACCTTAAATCACTTGAAGCTTAAGTCGGTTCTTCTGCAAAGAATAATTGATGCACAAAGAAGTGATGAGGGTATGAAACACATTCATGAGAAAATAAAGGCCGGTAAAGCAAACTATTTCAGAAAGGATGATCTAGGCATAATATGGTTTAATAACCACATAGTTGTGCCCAAGAATGATGATGTCCGCCAACAAACTTTAGATGAAGCACATCTTAGCTGATATTCCATTCATCTGGGAAGCACTAAGATGTATCATGATCTAAAGGAACATTATTGGTGGACAAAAATGAAGATCGAAATTGCACTCTATGTGGCGAGATGCGACACTTGTAGACGTGTCAAGGCCATACACATGAAAACTGCAGGTCCATTGCAGTCTTTACCTATCCCAACCTGGAAATGGGAAGACATTAGCATGGACTTCATTGTGGGATTGCCTAGGACAGCCAAAGGTTTTGATTCTATTTGGTTTATAATTGATCGGCTTACGAAAATAGCTCATTTTCTGCCAGTCAAAACATATTACCCGGTCATCACTTATGCCTAGATGTATATTGCTCGTATTCTCAATCTGCACGGGATTCCCAAAACTATAGTGTCGGACCGCGGACCACAATTTGTATCCAAATTCTGGGAAGAACACAAATTCTTGGGTACTATGTTGCTTCACAGTTCGGCCTATCATCTTCAAACCAGTGGACAGACTGAAAGAGTAAATCAAATACTCGAGGACATGTTACGAGCATGTGTTCTAGAATTCCCACAGAAATGGGATGACTGCTTACCTTTGGCAGAGTTTTCATACAACAATAGCTATCAAGAGAGTATCAAGATGGCACCCTTTGAAGCTTTGTATGGACGACGGTGTCGTACTCTGTTAAACTGGTCTGAACTAGGAGAAAGATGGTTTTTCAGGCTTGATATGGTGAAAGAAATGGAGGAAAAAGTTCAACGAATTATACATAATTTGAAAGAAGCACAAGCTCGACAAAAGAGTTATGCAGACAAACAGGGCAAACCCTTGTACTTTCAAGTCGGAGATCATGTGTATCTAAGAGTATCACCAATGAAGGGTGTATTTCGTTTCGCGATAAAAGGGAAACTTGCACCTCGATACATTGGTCCATTCCTCATTCTTGAACAATGTGGACTAGTGGCATACCGACTCCAACTACCTGAAACATTGTCTGATGTGCACAATGTGTTCCATGTGTCTCAATTGAAGAAGTGTCTTCGGGTTCTAGATCGAACCGTTGAGGTGACGGATGTTGCCTTAGAACCAGACTTGACATATTCAGAACATCCTATTTGAAAGGGAAATTGGGTCTAACCTTTTCCTAATTGATTTTGGTGGTTGAATTGCCCAACACAAATAATTGGACTAACTAGTTTGCTCTAGAGTATATGTCTTACAGGTGCCAAAGGTTCAACTCAAAGCCAATACAAAGATTAAAAAGGGTTCAAGAAGAAAGGAGCAAAGGAAACCCAAGTGCTCCCTGGTCTAGCGCACCGGACTGTCCGGTGCACCAGGGAACTCGACTTCAAACTCTTCACCTTCTGGTTTTCCAGGCGCACCTCCGCTATAATTCACCGGACTGTCCGGTGCACCAGCGGAGCAACGGCTATCTGCGCGCAACGGTCGACTCTGCAAAGTGAACAATGCAAATCAGATGTCAGAGCAGACGGTCAGAGGGGCACCAGACTGTCCGGTGTCGCACCAGACTGTCCGGTGCCACATGAGGACAAAGCCTCCAACGGTCGACTAGCTCCAAGCCCTAACGGAAGGATGACGTGGCGGCACACCGGACAGTGTCCGGTGGCGCACCGGACACTGTCCGGTGCGCCCTTTGCCAGCAGACTTCACCAACGGCTAGATTTTGGTTAGTGGCTATAAATACCACCCCAACCGGCCACTTCAATGTGTGGGAGCCCAAGCAACATTCCAAGTCATCTAGTTGACATACTCAAGCCCTCCCAACCACATATATTCATTGATCCATCCTATACACAAGATTTATACCACTACAACCAACACAAGTGCCACAAAAGAGAGAGCAGGCAAAAGAGAGCTACTCATTGTGTTTGACACTAGTGCCTTGTGAGATTCACTGAGAGATAGTGTGTGCTACATCTTTGTGTTCATTTGTGCATGGAGTATTGACTCCCATCGAATTTCCTCCAAAGTTTTGGAGGCGTGTAAAAGCTAGCAAGAGACACCAAAGAGTGTGGTGGTCCTTGCGGGATCGAGAGTGATCCTTGAGAAGAAGAAGAGCTCACCGATCCTTGGGTGATCGGTGGAGAGAGGGAAAGGGTTGAAAAAGACCTGTCCTTAGTGGACTCCTCAACGGGGACTAGGCCTTCGAGGGCCGAACCTCGGTAAAACAAATCACCCGTGTCCATTGTGTTTATTGCTTGTGATTTGTTTGTTCTCACTTCCTCTAAGTTTTCTTGCGCTATTCTTTGTCAATATCATTTGGTGTTGCTTCAAGTTAAATTCTCATTTAGTGAAGCAGCACTTCGCAAGAAAGCATTGCTCTTCCCACCTAAGCCATCTTGCTTTATTAATTCATTTATCTATCAAGTTGTATTGATTATCAATTCTGCATTATTTGAAAGCAATACTCTTTACAAGCAAGGACTTAGTTTTATACTCCAATAATTGTATATCTTGTTCTAACCACTAATCAAGGGATCTAGTTGGGGGATAAAATTTTATTTTTTAGGTTTTGCCTATCCACCCCCCCCCCTCTAGGCGACTTTCAATTGGTATCAGAGCTAGGCACTTCATCTTGAGTCTAACAACTTGAAGTGATGGCTCGTAGAAGATCCCAAAAGAACAAGAAGACCCAGGAGAACACAACTCGGAAGGAGGTAACTCTTGAAATTTTATTTGATGATTGTTCTAACTATGATTCATGGTCTACTAGTGTGCTAAAAGCTTTTAGAACCATAGATCCACGATTAGAACAAATTATAGACAAGAGTATCTTCACCTCTAGTTATAATAAAGAAATTATTTCCGAGGAGGATCAAAGATGTTTTCGCTTAAACTACCTAGCTTTTGACATCTTAAGTAGTTCTCTTAGCAAAGAAGATTATCGTGCCTTCATATCAAATTATGATGAATCCATCCATGATGCGCATGATATTTGGACTAGAATTAAAAGTAAATTTGATGAGTCCAAACATGATAGTTCATTTTGTGCTTCTACTTCCTTTGGTATTTGTGATACTAACCCTTGCAAGGAAGAAGAAGAAAATGAACGATGGAGACCAAACGATGAATCCACCTCTCCAAAAGGTTTGTCTTCCCGTTTCGATTCCCACATATGTTGTGTGGCTAATGAAAATGATAGCGGAAGGACAAATGAGGATGAGGAGGAAGAAAGAAGCTTCTTGCAACTCTACGCTCGCCTAAGCCAAGAAGATAAGGCGGTCATGCTCAAACTTCTAGAAAGAGCGAGAGAGCAAAGGGAAGCTCGTCAAAGGCTAGAAGATGTTCTCTCCATAAAAATGCTACACTTTGACGAGTTGACTAAAGAACATGAGGAGCTAAAGTGCTCTCATATTGATTTGGTCCAAAGGTATGAAACTGTTTCAATTGAGCAAGATAACGCTTTACATTGTATAGCTCAATTAGTAAATAGGAATACCTTGCTTAAGGACCAAGTAGAAAAGCTAAAAGTTGAAAATCTAGCTTTTCAAGAAAAATATGATATGCTTCTATGTTCTCATGAAAATCTTAGAGATGATCATATCATATTAAACATTGCTCATGAGGTTGTGATAGAAAACTTAAAATCCCAACAACCTCACTCATGCACATGTATTCAAATTGAATCTATATTACCATGTGCTAATGCTTGTTGTCCGTCGACAAGCAAATCTTCCTTTGAGCTAGAATTTGCAGGAACAAAAATTAACACATATCAAAAGCTCAAAGAAGAGAATGAGAGGCTAAGAATGAGCTTGACACAACTAAAAGGGAAGTGCAATGCTCAACCTTCTCAAGATAACCGTGATCACATGGTGAAGAAGCTTGAGACGGGAACAACCAAGGCATGCACTAAATCCCTTGAAGAAAATGTCAAGGACCTGAGGATTGCCAAGAGGAGGAAGCAAAAGAAGAAAATCAATACCTCTTCCAAAAGCCTCAACCGTGCCTCCATACAAGGTAACATCCAAGGTAATGATCAAGCCACACTTCACACTAAGAAAAATAAGAAGTGTTGTGAATGCTTTGAAGAGGGACACTTAATTAGGTCATGACCCTATATAAAAAATGGCTTGACTACTAACAAGGATGATAGACTTTGTTTTAAATGCTCAAAGAAGGGACACTTAATCAAATCTTGTCCCTATTTAAAACAAAAAGACATAATGTTAGAAAAGAAAATTTTCACTAACCATGTAGCAAGAAAAAAACAAGGAAGGAAGAAATCTTCAAGGGTCGAAGATCGCCTATGCTACATATGCCGAAAGAAGGGACATCAATGCAAAGATTGTCCTATTAGTAACACTTACACTCCTAGCTTGTCAATTAATTCTCATATAACTAGGCAACCCAAAATTGCAACTTGTGCTAGAAAGGTAATGAGTTTACCTAGTGCTAACACAAAGGACTTTTGGGTTCCTAGATCTTTGTTGACTAACCATGATGGACCCATCAAGCGATGGGTACCAAAATATGCTTGTCAAGCTTTGCAGGAAAAGGAGATGATATGATGCCTTAGGGTGCTTGAGAGAGTCATTTCAATTCTTATTAACTCAAGCTATCAATCTACAATGATCTACATATCCAAGATTGACCCAAGGTTATTTCAAATTATTATGTCTAAAACTCATATCATCTCGGAGAGATATTGATGCTGTAGGAAATAAAGAATTAATCCTATGCCGAAAAGTCAAGACCTACAACATGGAGGAGAGCCAAAGGATGGTAACAAATATGCTTTTAAGTGCAACTATCTTAATTATCATTTCTTATGTATCTTGTGCAATCACATAGAAAAAGGAAGCACTTAATATGTTCTTAAATTATGTCACCTTTCTTTGAAGAAATTCCTCCCATATGGTAGATTGTACATTCATCATTTCTATACTATGGCAATCTACATGTTTTAAATTATCAAGAAACTCATGGCATGTTTTGCACCTATTATCTTATTATTGTCATGATTCTAGATATAGAGAGATATTCCGAGTTCCTAAAAGAATAGGGTGTCATGTAAGGAATCCAAATCTCTACGACACCTACAAAAGGAAGATTCTCTCTATAACTAGAATAGTGAGATTAATGCTTTTATCTAAGTAACACATGTAGTCTCACTAATAGAGAATATGTTTCTCTTTGGAGATGCGTAATTTGACAAAAAAAAGGTCAATGCAATGATTTATGTTGTTTGGATATGATTCTTCTTCATTTATCGCTCTCCATGTTGTGAATTAGATTTATTCCCATAATCCTAAAGAACTTTCTATGCTTGTTCCATAAGTTAAAACTAAGCATACTTCAAGGAATAATCTAGTTCATATTATAAAGTTTCCATGCTTTAGTAATCAACTTTTCATTCCTTATCAAAATGATTACAAAAAGGGAAACTAGTGCTTGTGTTGCTTTTAACATTTCTCTTGAGCCTACTTATGAAAATCTACAAGAGAGTAAGTGCAAGGTTAAAGCCACAAGTCTCAAAGGGTACTCTTCACCTAAAAGGAAGAAAGGTAAAAGCAAAGGCATGGGAACTCATCTCTTTAATATAGTTCCCACCAATGATTGTTTACTCTAAATTATATCTTTGTGAAGAAACAGATTCTTTATTGAATTTAAATTGGCTAAGATGTGCATTCAATCTCATTCTCATTAATACACTTATCCATTAGAATCTATTCATACCTTTGCTATAAATGTTCTCATATTGACCTGTTTTATTTAATAATTAATAAAGTTCAATATGAAGAAGTAAATTCCTATGAGTGATCAAATTGTTAAATAGTGCATGTTCCTCTTTTCAAGTAAAAGTGCACTAATGTTAAGGATTTTATTTCATGTCTGTGTGACTTATGGATGATGAATTATGCTTATTTCCTATCTAAAAGAAATCATCCTTCATTATATACTCCCTTGTGTTACTAACATCCTTCTTGAGTATTTTCAATAAGTTTGAAAGGAAAAAGAAGCCACTGCAAAGGGAGGACTCTCAAATGAAGGAAGAGGACATCAAGAACAACACCACCTACTTCTACAAAACAATCAATGGTGTGGTTGTGAGTATTCTAAATCCTTTCATAATGAGAATACTAGGCTCAAGTTGTTTATTGCAAATTTAATGAGCCTTGGTCAAGATGTATAATGCTTCTCTCTATTTGTCTTTAAAGTAAATGCATCCATTCAACTCATTCAAATACTTGATGCATATGTTTAGGGGGAGCCTCTTTATGTATCTTGATTATGTTGAGACTATTACTTTATCTTAGTAATTGCATATAGTCTCTTGCATGAGAATGAGTTTCTCATGAAGTATGCTACTATTTTCCAATTCTTATCTTTCACTCTAAAGTAGCATACTTGCTGGATTCTCCTACTCCAAGCTTAATTGATAATCTAATGCGTATGTTGTTCTTTTTTATCACATCTATTATTTGTTTGATCATTGAATGACTTCAATTAACAATCATGCTTCTTAGTGCCGTATATTATATTAATTAATATCTCTCTTGATGTGCACTAAGTTAAAAGGAGAATTCATGATACTTTTATGCAATTTATGATCCATTTGATATATGCTTACAATAACCTTGAAAAGGATCACTAGTTGCAGAACTCTCTCTTGTGCAAAATATTTCCATATATTGTCATTGAGTATAGGTCTTAAGCATCTAAGACTAAGGACAAAGCACAATGAAGAGAGTGTCTCTATGTGAAGGTACAAAACGGTAAAACTACTTCCCTTTATTTACACATGTACCTAAATCTTCCTTCTCTATACATTACTTGTATGTCTTGTATAAAAGGAAGAGAAAGCATGTCTGTTGGGACCATGCTTCGTCGCCGAAGGTCCTGCAAGAAGAAACAGTTTTGGTTGAAGCTGTCTGTACGTAATGCCGAAGGGTGCCGTTCATGAAGCTTCGGAATTACAAACCGACTTAAAGATAGAATGACCTTTTAGTCCATAAGAGTTTGAGTCGATGTTGCAAACTTTTATGAGGGGTATGATTGTAATTGTTCACAGGCTGTGTCCTGTGCCTATAAATAGTGAACAGTATTCCTTTACTGTTCACGCATTCCTGTAATTGCAATCGCATCACCCGGAAATTATCATTTGTCAAGGCAGAGGTATAAATGTATTTAAATATTATGTTTAAACATTTAAGATTTATATAGCATAATAAATGATGTCATTTATTTCCAATTTAACCATCTTTAATGCTTTATGTCCTGCGTTATTCCGCATTACCTTCGAGAATTAAATTACGAAGGTGATACTTTCGTAATTTTGTTATTATAACCTTCGTCCGAAGTTCATCGAATCCTTGGGGAAATAATGCTTCAGCGGACGAAGGACATCGATATTTAACATTTTATGTTGCCTTGTTCTTAATTCATAGTATTTGAGAGCAAGTCCCCAACATTGGCGCCCACCTCCGGTCAACTCACTTCCACTTTTTTGAGCTGATGGCTTCGTTCAACGATCAAGTTGGAGCTGCTTCGGCCCCGAAGCTGGTACTCCCGATAACAGGTGGTTCATGCTCAGAGCCAGCCAACAAGAAGCAGAAGAAGGAAGCACAGAGAAGGGTACAACATGTTGGAGTGCAAGGACCCTTCATCAAGTCAAGATGGTCTCACATTCCAATTACCTTCTCCCAAGAGGATCTTCAACTCAAGGATTACCCACACAATGATGCTATGGTTATCTCTTGTGTGATCAAAGGATTTCTGGTCCATAATGTTTTGGTTGACACAGGCAGCGCAGCTGATATCATATTTGCTAAAGCTTTCAGACAAATGCAAGAGCCCGAAGACAAGTTCCATGATGCTACGCACCCTCTTTGTGGCTTCGGAGGACGGCAAATTGTAGCACTTGGGAAGATTACCATGCCAGTAACCTTCGGATTTGTTAACAACACAAGGACTGAGCAAATTGTGTTTGATATTGTTGACATGGAGTATCCTTACAATGCTATCATTGGTCGCGGTACTCTCAATGCCTTCGAAGCAATTCTTCACCCAGCTTACCTCTGCATAAAGATACCTTCGGACCAAGGGCCTATTGCTATTCATGGAAGTCAGGAAGCTGCCAGAAGGGGCGAAGGAAATTGGACAGATTCAAAAGCAATCCATAACATAGATGGAGCTGAGGCCTGTGAGCAATACAAGTTCAGAAGGGAAAAAGCTGCTTCAGCTGACCAGCCGAAGCCCATTCTCTTATGTGAGGATATAGCAGATCAGAAGGTGCTATTGGGATCTCAATTGTCTGAAGAGCAGGAAAAAACCTTGATAAGGTTTCTGTTCAACAATAAAGATGTTTTTGCTTGGTCAGCTAATGATCTTTATGGAGTTAACAGGGATGTTATTCAGCATTCGCTCAATGTCGATCCATCCTTCAGACCCAGAAAGCAGAGGCTTCGGAAGATGTCTGATGACAAGGCCGAAGGTGCTCAGAATGAAGTGAAAAGACTTCACAGTGCCAGAGTTATTAGAGAGGTAAAATACCCAGAATGGTTGGCTAACACTGTTATGGTGAAGAAGGCCAATGGTAAATGGAGAATGTGTATTGATTTTACTGACCTCAATAAGGCTTGTCCAAAGGACAAGTTTCCATTGCCAAGGATAGATTCCTTAGTCGATGCAGCAGCTTCATCAGAGCTTATGAGTTTGCTGGATTGCTATTCAGGCTATCATCAAATCTGGATGAAGAAGGAGGATGAACCAAAAACCAGCTTCATAACCCCTAGTGGGACATATTGCTACCTTCGGATGCCTGAGAGGCTTAAAAATGCTGGAGGAAGCTTCAGCAGAATGACAGTGAATGTTCTCCATTCTCAGATAGGCAGGAATGTACTAACTTATGTTGATGACATCATTGTTAAAAGCACGAAGCAAGATAACCACATTGCTGATTTACAGGAGACCTTCGCTAATTTTAGACAGGCTGGTTTAAAGCTGAATCCAGAAAAATGTGTCTTCGGAGTAAAGAAGGGGAAATTTCTTGGTTGCCTAGTTTCAACAAAGGGAATTGTGGCTAATCCAAGCAAAATCGAAGCTATACTTCGAATGGAACCACCAAGTACAAAAAAGGGGGCTCAAAGATTGATGGGAAGGCTGGCATCTCTCAACAGATTCATATCCAGATCAGCAGAGAGAAACTTACCATTCTTCGAAGTACTGAAGTCAGCCAAAGTCTTTCAATGGGGACCAATCCAGCAGAAAGCCTTCGAAGAGTTGAAGCAATATTTGATAGATCTAACAACATTAACTCCACCAACGCCAAGGGCTCCTTTGTTATTATATGTGGCAGCTTCGCACTCAGCGGTAAGTGCAGCACTTGTCCAGGAGAAGCTTGAAGGCCAAGTTAAGAGGCAGGCCCCAATATATTTCGTATCCGAGGTTCTTAGTTTATCGAAGAAAAATTATACAGAATTGGAGAAGGTACTGTATGCTGTTTTGATGGCCTCCAGGAAGCTTCGGCATTATTTTCAAGCTTACAACATAATTGTTCCTTCTTCGCAACCTCTGAAGGATATTATGAGAAACCGAGAAGCTACTGGAAGGATTGGAAAATGGGCTGCAGAGCTCAATGAATTTTGTATTGATTATGTTCATAGATCCTCGATTCAGTCCCAGGCGTTAGCAGACTTCATTGCTGACTGGACGCCAGGGGCTCAGGAGGAAGAAACAAATAAAGATGCCGAAGCATGGATAGTGTTTTGCGATGGGTCTTGGGGAACCTTCGGAGCAGGAGCGGCTGCTGTGTTGGTTTCACCTTCCAAAGTTAAAACTTGTTATGCGGTAAGACTTGATTTTAGCTGCACAAATAATATCGCTGAATATGAAGCTCTGCTCTTGGGTCTTCGGAAGTTAAAGGCAATGGGAATCAGAAGGGCCATTCTTAAAACTGATTCTCAAGTTATTTCTGGTATGTTGACAAGAGCTATAAAGCAAGAAACCTGAAGCTTGAAAAGTATCTAGATACAGTCCGAAGGATTGAGGCTTCCTTCGAAGGTTTCTCTGTCAAAAATATTCCTCGTGGAGAAAATGAATACGCTGATCTATTGGCCAAGTCAGCAGCCCAGGGGCTGCCTATACCTTCAGAAGTATTTTTCGAAACAATAAAAGCACCTTCGGTCGAGCTTCTTGAAAGAGCAATCCTTAATATATCCCCTGTTTATAGCGAGGATTGGAGAACTGAGATCGTCTCTTTCCTTCAGGGTAATTTTCTTTCAGACGACGAAGCTTATAGCAGGAGAATAGAAGCAAGAGCTCGACCATATGTCATAATAGAAGGGGAGTTATACAAGCATGGGGTCTGTTCCCCATTGCTCAAGTGTTTATCCAGATCCGAAGGTATAGAATTAATGAAGGAAATACATGCAGGCCTGTGTGGATCTCACATTGGATCTAGGCCCTTGCTCGGGAAAGTTTTTCGCCAAGGATTTTATTGGCCAAAGGCAGCTTCGGATGCAGCGGATATAGTCCAAAAGTGCGAAGGTTGTCAGAAATGTGCAAGAGATCAAAAACAACCTTCGTCTTTAACTCAATTAATACAACCCACTTGGCCGTTGCAAAGGTGGGGCCTTGATTTTCTAGGCCCATTACCACCAGCACAGGGGAATTTAAGATATGTGGTAGTGGCAGTGGAGTATTTTTCCAAATGGATTGAGGCAAAGCCCTTAGCCACAATAACTTCATTTACTATTCAAAAGTTTTTCTGGCAGAACATTGTTTGTCGCTTCGGAGTACCGAAGGCCATTACTGTGGACAATGGGACACAGTTTGATTCTGAAGCCTTCAGAGAATTTTGTGATCAAATTGGCACGAAGATCCATTTTGCATCAGTTCAACACCCAGAGTCAAATGGACTTGTCGAAAGAGCTAATGGGATCATAATGACAGGAATAATGAAGTCAATCTTCAATCAGCCCAGGGGAAAATGGCCTGACGAGCTAATCAAAGTGGTATGGAGCCATAATACAACCATGTCAAGGTCAACAGGTTTTACGCCCTTTAAACTTGAAAGGGAAATGTGCCCTTGGGCCATTTCTAAGTGTTTTGGTGATTTAGTGTCCAACACAAGTGCCTAAGTGTAAAGAGGTGGACAAAGTACAAATCAAGGATAAAGGTATGTTTCTCAGACTTAGTACATTGTTTTATGGACTAATGTATTGTGTCTAAGTACTGGAAACAGGAAAAATCCAATTGTAAATGTCTTGGCTCGAGCAGCCAAGACTCTGCTGAGTCTGGGAGCACCGGACAGTGTCCGGTGGTGCACCGGATAGTGTCCGGTGTTGCACCGGATAGTGTCCGGTGCGCCAGGCTGGTTCGAGCGAAGTGGCCGCTCTCGGGAATTCATCGGCGACGTACGGCTAAAATTCACCGGACTGTCCGGTGAGCCAACGGTCGGCCGGGCCAACGGTCGGCCGCGCAATCTGCGCGGGACACGTGGCCGAGCCAACGGCTAGAAGATGGCACCGGATTGTCCGGTGTGCACCGGACATGTCCGGTGCGCCAACGGCTCTCAGGCTGCCAACGGTCGGCTTCACTATTTAAGGAAGGAAATCGGGCACCGGACAGTGTCCGGTGTGCACCGGACTGTCCGGTGCGCCAGTCGACAGAAGGCAAGATCAGCCTTCCAAGATTGCTCCAAACGGCTCCTAGCTGCCTTGGGGCTATAAAAGGGACCCCTATGTCACACCCGGATTTTAGGGGTCCAAAGCCCGGGCGCAAACATAATCACCAGGTGTGCTGGGACCAAGTCTCACACATATGATGAATCATGGCACAGGATCGAATGTCACATCTTTACTATATAATAGGAGTTCTATACAAAGTAAATAATTACATTATAAGGAGACAATGGTCCAGCAACCCGAAGTTGACTGGGAGACGACGACCTAAACCTCTCACGAACTCGTCACAGCATCCTCCAAGCGCCTCATCCTGTGGTACCTGTTCTTGTCCTGTGGGGGGGTGTGAGACAGCAAGAGTGAGCTCACATACGTTCATCGCTCAACAAGTTGTGGGGAATAATGTGCATGAACTCGCCAAAGGTGGGAGCTCACGTGAAGTGTAAGGCTTACCAAAGAAGATGGTTAGAGCTGAGCATTGCTTTTAAAGTTGGTCAAAATTTTATTAGCAGTTACTAAGTATAAGTAAATACCAACCCAGTTAAATAGTAGAACAAAAGTAACAACTTCACCTGCGATGCAATGCATATGACAAATTGAGTTTAAGTTCCATAATTTAATCATGTGAGGGTCCGAGCTGCTCATGACCGTGAGCACGGCTAGTATACCAGTTTTACACTCTGCAGAGGTTGCGCATCTTTACCCACAAGTCATGTTACCCATCTGCCAAGGGATCGCGACTTCCCATACACCTCTACCGAGGAGGCGAGGCAGGGTAACACTACGAGGCCTTTACAAAGTTCCACTAGCTTCAGAAAACCCGCTACAGTTTATAGGAAGCTCCAATGCAGGAATCCCTTGCAGGACCGCCATCGCAGCAAAATCCTCCCGAGGGCCTCCCTACACTGACCACTCCCCTACTGCCCTTGCCCCTTTCGGGTAAGGTAGTCTTCCACTAGCTTTCCTAATTAATCAGCCAAGGGGTCCCATTCCTCCCTTGTGGTAGCACTGTTTTCCCGGGTGGTCGCTCCATGTTCCAATTAACATAATGATCTTATCATGAACAGTAATAATAAACATATAATAAAAGTGTGATCATGAATAATGTACCTTCATACCTAAAACCACATAAAGCACTAGCAAGTACTACCCAAAAAGTTCAGTGGTAAACAAGGTATAAAGATAGACAAACTAGGGTATCCTATTGGGTCCCATCAAAATTAACCTATGCAGATCATTATGATTAATTAGAACATGAGTGGGTAAAAAGAAGTGATCAAGGGCACAACTTGCCTGGGACTTGAGATTCCAGGTACCACTTGCTCTTTAGATGACTCGTGACCTCACGCTAGTCGTAGCAATACAAACAAACATGGTATAGGCAAAATTAACATCACACCAAACATAATAATACATTGCATAATAATAATCTACGCGCTTGTATGAGACTAACGCAACTTGAACGGATCAAATCAGAATTAAAACGAAGGAGTTATGACTTTTCTAAGGTTTTATGTATTTGATATAAGATTAATTGAGATATACATGTTAATATGGTTTTCATGTCAAAACAGAGACACTATAAGATAAACAATAATATTATAAAATTATAGGAACTGGAATGAATTAATTTGGAGCTAGAATGGATTTTCTATGAATTAAATAAGTTCTAGCATTTATTTATCTATTAAAAATCCATTTATAAATTATTTTCTCTGTTTTATAATACTCTGGACTGGGCCTCAATTCCTGGAAAATCCAGGGGCCACAGGGTAACAATTCTAAGACACAGCGCACAGTAAGGCTAAACTGCGGGTTGGTTACCTAAAATTCCAAGGGCTCTTATGTGAAATGCGGCGGTGAAGGGGTATCGCGGGATCTGGATCGTCCGATCAAAATCCTAGGGCCCAGATTACCCGAGACACATATGAACCTGAGATCATCCTCACACGTCGGATCCGAATCCTACGATCCACAGCACACTATCAATCCTATCCCACACTGGCCGCATGATCCTTGATCGACGGCGCCCGAACCTTCTCCTACCCCCAGCCGGCCGAATAGCGGCGGCACGGCAACGGCGGCCGCGGCGTGTGGCGGATCCGAGCTCGTCGTGGTCGTCGGTGTGAAATTCTCCGAGCTACGACGATCCACGCACCCAATCGCGGCCGCACGCCAACAATCCAACGGTTCCAATGCTTCGCATCCACTGTCTTCACCGGTAGCGGCGCCAGAGCGCATGCCGCGGCGGCGGACAACACCGGAGAGCGGCCAAACCTCGCTGAGGGCCCCAAACGATATTTCGAGCAGCGCTACACGTTACTAAACGCATGGCGAACCTTGCAGAGGACTTCTTACCGATGGAGGAGCAACGGAGGTCCCGGCCCACGGGCGGGGCGGATCTGTGGCGGCCGAGCAGCTCCGTTGAGAAATTCCGATCCGTATAAGCCAAGTTATCGGATGATTTTGCCACACTCGTACTCCTTGATATATGGCGAAGCTCCAGATCCAAATCCCAAGCTGGATACGCACACGCGGTTGAGCTTCAAGTGTGGTGGCCATGGCGACCCCCCCCGGCTTTATAAGGGCTAGGCGGGGTCCGCGTGGGGCGCCTCGGCTGAAACAATCCGCATACCCCGCCGTCGTCGCCACCCTATTGTGCCAGCAACGACGGATTTGTAGCGCCAAACCACCCCAACCCGAGATACGCGCAGCGGCAATCTCGCGCGCGCCGGTAGCCTGAGGAAGAACTAGCTGACCACTAGGGCCCGCGTGACAGCCAGACGGCCCTCATGCAACGAGACCGCCACCCAGGCCCCACAAGACAGCGCCTAAGGGTACGCGCGCACCCGAGGGAGACTGGCCAACCGGGCGGCGCACGGAGAAGAGTGGGAGCTGGGCCGGGACCTGAAGGACAACGGGCAAAGGGATGGGCCGCTGGTTGGTTCAAATTAGTGGGCCGACCCCAGGAAGCCAGCCCAACTGAGGGTTCCGAATTTCTCTTTTTTTTCTTTTCTTCTGATTTCTTCTCTCTCTATTTTTCAGATTTTGATTTCAAATTGGAAATCCAACTTTGTTGTGAAATTCGTATGTATGTTTAAGAGTACAAATTCAAATCTTAGGATGAGAAGAATATATTTATTTATTTATTTCCTTTATACTGTGTGGTATTTTTTTTCCTTTTTCTTTCTATATGTTATCTCCAAATCCTAATTTGGGTGCTAATATATATTTTATTAATATTATCATTATCAAATGCACAAACACAATAACACCAGCCTAATGCTTAGGTTGTTTAGTTATCATTAGTCATTTAGACACCTCCAATGTGGTTGTTCTCATGTTCAAAATAGTAGAGGCAAAACACATAAGAAGAATTTTTCTCCTTTAATATTGTTTACAAGTTTGGGTGTTACAAATCCTACCCCCCTTAAAAAGAATCTCGTCCTCGAGATTTGTAAGAGAGTGCATAATCATGTTATCTCAAACATATGCACAGACAAAATCTCTGTATGATGCATAATTTTATTAGCAGCACATGGGGTCAAATAGACCTTATTATTCTTCCTAGCATAGTATCATACCAAATACTAATTGAAGTAACATTTAGATCTTACAAATAGTAGTAACGTATATACATGTTTATGTAGCTTGGTGGAGCTGGTGGTTAGGAAAGCATGGGTGTATATATGTATGTCCACTTTATTTTGTAGGATAGAAGATGCCTTTAAAGCATAGATGGGTTTAGGTAAGAAAGTGTAGGGTAAGGAAAGACTCCATCCGAGATTTGTGGATCTTGATTCATCTGATGATCTAGCTTGATCTTTGAAGGCTTGAGTTGGTGCTTATCCTCCTTTGACGTGGTTTGTCTTCTTTGGTCTTTCTTCTTGGTGTTGCCATCCGAGTTTGGGACAAGGGTTCCAGATAGATCTGTAGGTAACAGATGGGTAGAGGGTTTAGTAGGTAGCTATATGCTAGATGGGATTTGTTATGTAACCTGTTATGTAGGTCAAGTTGTTGAGTATGGCCGAGTTGTTTCAAGTCACCATTTTAGTCTTAAGTGAGTATGGCCTTATCTTTTTTTTTTACCAGCATTAAGAATCACCCACTAGGTTAAATCATATTAGGTTAGATAGGGTCTTATATTAGATTGGATATGACTAGATTAGACTAGTTTAGGCTAGATAGATCTACTAAGGTGATGGAGTATCTTTAAAGATAAGATGGATCTATGAGTGTAGGATAGAATCTTTCAAGATGAGATGGTTATTGTTAGGCTAGATACTTTTAATGAGAGATAATCTAGTTGGTCTAGTTATTTTGATGAGCATTTTTTTTCTATATGCAGATGTAATTGTGGACATTACTCCACAACTAATCACACTCAATCAAAGATCCAAATCAGACAAGTATCATAAGAACAAAACATTCAAATTCATAGATATCTATAAAAATAGTTTTATTTTTGTTCCTAAGAGTAGGTCTCCTATTCCAAAAAGTCACTTTAACCACAGGATTTCAAAGTGTGAAATCCAAGTTTGTCTTTAGAAAGAAAAGGTAAGGATAATCAGAGTAAAGCGGAAATAGATGAGAAAAGATTAAGAAAAGTTTAGAAAAGATCAGAGTAGCAAAGGTAAGTAGACAATAGTTGTCCAGTTCTATCTAGGTTTCGTCCTACAGTCAACATTCCTCTGATACCACTTCTGTCACACCCGGATTTTAGGGGTCCAAAGCCCGGGCGCAAACATAATCACCAGGTGTGCTGGGACCAAGTCTCACACATATGATGAATCATGGCACAGGATCGAATGTCACATCTTTACTATATAATAGGAGTTCTATACAAAGTAAATAATTACATTATAAGGAGACAATGGTCCAGCAACCCGAAGTTGACTGGGAGACGACGACCTAGACCTCTCACGAACTCGTCACAGCATCCTCCAAGCGCCTCATCCTGTGGTACCTGTTCTTGTCCTGTGGGGGGGGTGTGAGACAGCAAGAGTGAGCTCACATACGTTCATCGCTCAACAAGTTGTGGGGAATAATGTGCATGAACTCGCCAAAGGTGGGAGCTCACGTGAAGTGTAAGGCTTACCAAAGAAGATGGTTAGAGCTGAGCATTGCTTTTAAAGTTGGTCAAAATTTTATTAGCAGTTACTAAGTATAAGTAAATACCAACCCAGTTAAATAGTAGAACAAAAGTAACAACTTCACCTGCGATGCAATGCATATGACAAATTGAGTTTAAGTTCCATAATTTAATCATGTGAGGGTCCGAGCTGCTCATGACCGTGAGCACGGCTAGTATACCAGTTTTACACTCTACAGAGGTTGCGCATCTTTACCCACAAGTCATGTTACCCATCTGCCAAGGGATCGCGACTTCCCATACACCTCTACCGAGGAGGCGAGGCAGGGTAACACTACGAGGCCTTTACAAAGTTCCACTAGCTTCAGAAAACCCGCTACAGTTTATAGGAAGCTCCAATGCAGGAATCCCTTGCAGGACCGCCATCGCAGCAAAATCCTCCCGAGGGCCTCCCTACACTGACCACTCCCCTACTGCCCTTGCCCCTTTCGGGTAAGGTAGTCTTCCACTAGCTTTCCTAATTAATCAGCCAAGGGGTCCCATTCCTCCCTTGTGGTAGCACTGTTTTCCCGGGTGGTCGCTTGATGGAGCAATTAACATAATGATCTTATCATGAACAGTAATAATAAACATATAATAAAAGTGTGATCATGAATAATGTACCTTCATACCTAAAACCACATAAAGCACTAGCAAGTACTACCCAAAAAGTTCAGTGGTAAACAAGGTATAAAGATAGACAAACTAGGGTATCCTATTGGGTCCCATCAAAATTAACCTATGCAGATCATTATGATTAATTAGAACATGAGTGGGTAAAAAGAAGTGATCAAGGGCACAACTTGCCTGGGACTTGAGATTCCAGGTACCACTTGCTCTTTAGATGACTCGTGACCTCACGCTAGTCGTAGCAATACAAACAAACATGGTATAGGCAAAATTAACATCACACCAAACATAATAATACATTGCATAATAATAATCTACGCGCTTGTACGAGACTAACGCAACTTGAACGGATCAAATCAGAGTTAAAACGAAGGAGTTATGACTTTTCTAAGGTTTTATGTATTTGATATAAGATTAATTGAGATATACATGTTAATATGGTTTTCATGTCAAAACAGAGACACTATAAGATAAACAATAATATTATAAAATTATAGGAACTGGAATGAATTAATTTGGAGCTAGAATGGATTTTCTATGAATTAAATAAGTTCTAGCATTTATTTATCTATTAAAAATCCATTTATAAATTATTTTCTCTGTTTTATAATACTCTGGACTGGGCCTCAATTCCTGGAAAATCCAGGGGCCACAGGGTAACAATTCTAAGACACAGCGCACAGTAAGGCTGGACTGCGGGTTGGTTACCTAAAATTCCAAGGGCTCTTATGTGAAATGCGGCGGTGAAGGGGTATCGCGGGATCTGGATCGTCCGATCAAAATCCTAGGGCCCAGATTACCCGAGACACATATGAACCTGAGATCATCCTCACACGTCGGATCCGAATCCTACGATCCACAGCACACTATCAATCCTATCCCACACTGGCCGCATGATCCTTGATCGACGGCGCCCGAACCTTCTCCTACCCCCAGCCGGCCGAATAGCGGCGGCACGACAATGGCGGCCGCGGCGTGTGGCGGATCCGAGCTCGTCGTGGTCGTCGGTGTGAAATTCTCCGAGCTACGACGATCCACGCACCCAATCGCGGCCGCACGCCAACAATCCAACGGTCCCAGTGCTTCGCATCCACTGTCTTCACCGGTAGCGGCGCCAGAGCGCATGCCGCGGCGGCGGACAACACCGGAGAGCGGCCAAACCTCGCTGAGGGCCCCAAACGATATTTCGAACAGCGCTACACGTTACTAAACGCATGGCGAACCTTGCAGAGGACTTCTTAACGATGGAGGAGCAACGGAGGTCCCGGCCCACGGGCGGGGCGGATCTGTGGCGGCCGAGCAGCTCCGTTGAGAAATTCCGATCCGTATAAGCCAAGTTATCGGATGATGTTGCCACACTCGTACTCCTTGATATATGGCGAAGCTCCAGATCCAAATCCCAAGCTGGATACGCACACGCGGTTGAGCTTCAAGTGTGGTGGCCATGGCGACCCCCCCCAGCTTTATAAGGGCTAGGCGGGGTCCGCGTGGGGCGCCTCGGCTGAAACAATCCGCATACCCCGCCGTCGTCGCCACCCTATTGTGCCAGCAACGACGGATTTGTAGCGCCAAACCACCCCAACCCGAGATACGCGCAGCGGCAATCTCGCGCGCGCCGGTAGCCTGAGGAAGAACTAGCTGACCACTAGGGCCCGCGTGACAGCCAGACGGCCCTCATGCAACGAGACCGCCACCCAGGCCCCACAAGACAGCGCCTAAGGGTACGCGCGCACCCGAGGGAGACTGGCCAACCGGGCGGCGCACGGAGAAGAGTGGGAGCTGGGCCGGCACCTGAAGGACAACGGGCAAAGGGATGGGCCGCTGGTTGGTTCAAATTAGTGGGCCGACCCCAGGAAGCCAGCCCAACTGAGGGTTCCGAATTTCTCTTTTTCTTTTTCTTTTCTTCTGATTTCTTCTCTCTCTATTTTTCAGATTTTGATTTCAAATTGGAAATCCAACTTTGTTGTGAAATTCGTATGTATGTTTAAGAGTACAAATTCAAATCTTAGGATGAGAAGAATATATTTATTTATTTATTTCCTTTATACTGTGTGGTATTTTTTTTCCTTTTTCTTTCTATATGTTATCTCCAAATCCTAATTTGGGTGCTAATATATATTTTATTAATATTATCATTATCAAATGCACAAACACAATAACACCAGCCTAATGCTTAGGTTGTTTAGTTATCATTAGTCATTTAGACACCTCCAATGTGGTTGTTCTCATGTTCAAAATAGTAGAGGCAAAACACATAAGAAGAATTTTTCTCCTTTAATATTGTTTACAAGTTTGGGTGTTACACCCTAGGCGCATGGAGGAGAACACCAAGTATTCCTACAACATTTCTAAGCACCAAGACATCGATTTCTCGCATTCGTTTCATTGTGATAGCATATAGAGCTCTTGTGGAGTTATGAACTCATTGAGTCGTGTTGCGAGCTCTTGTTGCGATTTGTGTGCGTGTTGACACTCTGATTCTTGTGTCTTGTGTGCGTTGCTAATCCCTCCCTTGCTCCGTGTTCTTTGTGAATTTCAAGTGTAAGGGCGAGAGGCTCCAAGTTGTGGAGATTCCTCGCAAACGGGATTGAGAAAAAGGAAGCAAAACACCGTGGTATTCAAGTGGGTCTTTGGACCGCTTGAGAGGGGTTGATTGCAACCCTCGTCCGTTGGGGCGCCACAACGTGGAGTAGGCAAGCATTGGTCTTGGCCGAACCACGGGATAACCACTGTGCCATCTCTGTGATTGATCTTTGTTGGTTATTGTGTTTTGTTGAGGATTCCTCTCTAGCCACTTGGCAATTATTGTGCTAACGATTAACCAAGTTTTGTGGCTTAAGTTTTGAAGTATTACAGGATCACCTAGTCACCCCCCCCCCCTCTAGGTGCTCTCAATTGGTATCAGAGCCATTCTCTTCACAAAGGGACTAACCGCCCGAAGAGATGGATCCTAAGGGGAAGGGAATCGTGATCAACGACAAAGAGAAGGAATCCTTCGTCAACGAGCCAAAGGACGACAAGCCTACCGACTCCGGCTCGGGCCATAGACGGAAGGAAGGGAAGAAGAAGAAGACGAGGCGCATCAAGGAGATTGTCTATTACGACGACAGCGATGAGTCTACTTCTTCCCAAAAGGACGACGACCACAACGACTACGAGAGAAGGAAACTGGTTAATTTGAACTTTTCTTTTGACTACTCTCGTATTCCGCAAAGTTCAAATTCACATTTGCTCTCCATTCCACTCGGTAAGCCCCCACACTTTGATGGGGAGGACTACAGATTTTGGAGCCACAAAATGCGTAGTCACCTATTCTCTCTCCATCCTAGTATATGGGAGATTGTAGAGAGTGGAATGCACTTTGATAGTTCGGATAGTCCCATGTTCATTAATGAGCAAATCCATAAGAATGCACAAGCTACTATTGTTCTTCTAGCTTCACTGTGCAGGGATGAATATCACAAAGTGAGCGGCTTGGATAACGCCAAGCAGATCTGGGACACCCTCAAGATTTCTCATGAGGGGAACGACGTCACCTTGCTCACCAAAATGGAGTTGGTGGAGGGCGAGCTTGGACGGTTCGCGATGATAAGGGGCGAGGAGCCAACTCAAACATACAACCGGCTCAAGACTCTTATCAACAAAATAAGGAGCTACGGAAGCACGCGATGGACGGACCACGATGTCGTCCGACTGATGCTAAGGTCCTTTACCGTCCTTGATCCTCATTTGGTGAATAATATTCGTGAGAATCCCAGGTATACCAAAATGTCTCCCGAAGAAGTCCTTGGAAAATTCGTTAGCGGGCGGATGATGATCAAGGAGGCAAGGTACGTAGACGACGCCTTGAATGGTCCGATCAACGAGCCGAAATCCCTTGCTCTCAAGGCAACAAGAAGCAAGGAGGCGCTACCTAGTAAGGTGGCACAAATTGAGGCAGCCAGACTTAATGATGAAGAGATGGCCCTCATCATCAAAAGATTCAAGACGGCGCTTAAAGGTCGCAAGGGACAGCCAAGCAAGACCAAAGCCAAGGGGAAGCGCTCATGCTTCAAATGCGGTAAGCTTGGTCATTTTATTGCTAACTGTCCCGACAATGATAGTGAACAGGACCAAGGGAGCAAGAGGGAGAAGAAGAAGGCATACAAGAAGGCAAAGGGCGAGGCATATCTAGGCAAGGAGTGGGATTCGGATTGCTCCTCCTCCGACTCCGACAATGAAGGACTCGCCGCCACCGCCTTCAACAAGTCATCCCTCTTCCCAAACGAGCGTCACACTTGCCTCATGGCAAGAGAGAAGAAAGTAAGCACTCATGATACTAGTACTTATGCTTCTTCAAGTGAGATAGATTACTCATGCTTATTCAAGGGATTAGATAGATCTAAAATTGATAAGATTAATGAGTTGATTGATGCTTTGAATGACAAGAATAGATTACTAGAAAAACAAGAGGATCTTTTATATGAGGAGCATGATAAATTTGTTAGTGCACAAAAATCTCTTGCTCTTGAAATTAAAAGGAATGAAATGCTCTCTAGTGAATTATCTTCTTGTCATGAAACCATTGCTACTTTAAAAAGTGTTAATGATGATTTAAATGCTAAACTAGAAGTAGCTAGCAAATCTAATTCTTGTGTAGAAATTGTTAAAACTTGTAATAGGTGTAAAGATTTCGATGTTGATGCTTGTAGTGATCATTTAGTTTCAATTTCCAAACTTAATGATGAATTGGCTAGTCTTAATGCTCAACTTAAGACTAGCAAGAGTAATTTAGATAAGCTAAAATTTGCAAGGGATGCCTACACGATAGGTAGACACCCCTCAATTAAGGATGGACTTGGCTACAAGAGGGAAGTCAAGGACTTTACAAGCCATAAGGCTCCTATCTCCGCCAAGGAGAAAGGGAAGACTCCTATGGCTGGTAGTGCTAAAAAGAACCATGCTTTTATGTACCATGATAGGAGACAAACTAGAAATGCTCATAGGAGTTATAATGCTTATGATGATTTTGATTCTCATGCCATGTTTGCTTCTAGTTCTTCCTATATGTATGGTAGAGATATGTCTAGGAGAAATGTTATTCATCATGTGCCTAGAAAGAATATTGTTCATGCTCCTAGGAAAGTAATGAATGAACCTTCTACGATTTATCATGCTTTAAATGCTTCCTTTGCTATTTGTAAAAAGGATAGGAAAATAGTTGCTAGAAAGTTAGGGGCAAAATGCAAGGGAGACAAAACTTGCATTTGGGTCCCTAAGGATATTTGCACTAACCTTGTAGGACCCAACATGAGTTGGGTACCTAAGACCCAAGCCTAAATTTGCCTTGCAGGTTTATGCATCTGGGGGTTCAAGTTGGATTATCGACAGCGGATGCACAAACCATATGACGGGGGAGAAGAAGATGTTCACCTCCTACGTCAAGAATAAGGATTCCCAAGATTCAATAATATTCGGTGATGGGAATCAAGGCAAGGTAAAAGGGTTAGGTAAAATTGCAATCTCAAATGAGCACTCTATCTCTAATGTGTTTTTAGTAGATTCTCTTGGATATAATTTGCTATCTGTTAGTCAACTATGCAATATGGGATATAACTGTCTATTTACAAATGTAGATGTGTCTGTCTTTAGAAGAAGTGATGGTTCACTAGCTTTTAAGGGTGTATTAGACGGCAAACTTTATGTAGTTGACTTTGCAAAAGAAGAGGTCGGTCTAGATGCATGCTTAATGGCTAAGACTTGCATGGGCTGGTTGTGGCATCGCCGCCTAGCACATGTGGGGATGAAGAACCTCCACAAGCTTCTAAAGGGAGAACACGTGATAGGTCTAACCAATGTTCATTTCGAAAAAGATAGACCTTGTGCAGCTTGTCAAGCAGGTAAACAAGTAGGAGGAGCGCATCACAGCAAGAATGTGATGACCACGTCAAGACCTCTGGAGCTGCTGCATATGGACCTCTTCGGACCCGTCGCCTATCTGAGCATAGGAGGAAGTAAGTATGGTCTAGTTATTGTTGATGACTTTTCCCGCTTCACTTGGGTGTTCTTTTTGCAGGATAAGTCTGAAACCCAAGGGACCCTCAAGCGCTTCCTAAGGAGAGCTCAAAATGAGTTTGAGCTCAAGGTGAAGAAGATAAGGAGCGACAACGGGTCCGAATTCAAGAATCTTCAAGTGGAGGAGTTCCTTGAGGAGGAGGGGATCAAGCACGAGTTCTCCGCTCCCTACACACCTCAGCAAAATGGTGTGGTAGAGAGGAAGAACAGGACACTCATGGATATGGCGAGGACTATGCTTGGAGAGTTCAAGACCCCCGAGTGCTTTTGGTCGGAAGCCGTAAACACGGCTTGCCACACCATCAACAGGGTCTACCTTCACCGCCTCCTCAAGAAGACCTCATACGAGCTGCTAACTAGTAATAAACCCAATGTATCGTACTTTCGTGTATTTGGGAGTAAATGCTACATTCTAGTGAAGAAGGGTAGGAATTCCAAATTTGCTCCCAAAGCCGTAGAAGGGTTTTTATTAGGTTATGATTCAAATACAAAGGCGTATAGGGTCTTCAACAAATCATCGGGTTTGATTGAAGTCTCTAGCGACGTTGTATTTGATGAGACTAATGGCTCTCCAAGAGAGCAAGTTGTTGATCTTGATAATGTAGATGAAGAAGACGTTCCAACGGCCGCAATACATACCATGGCGATTGGAGATGTACGGCCTCAAGAACATTTGGAGCAAGATCAACCGTCTTCCTCAACTATGGTGCATCCCCCAACCCAAGATGACGAACAGGTACCTCAAGTGGAGGCACATGATCAAGGGGGAGCACAGGATGTTCAAGTTGAAGAGGAAGAAGCACCTCAGGCACCTCCAACCCAAGTTCGAGCAACGATCCAAAGGGATCATCCTGTCGACCAGATATTGGGTGATATTAGCAAGGGAGTAACTACTCGTTCAAGATTAGTTAATTTTTGTGAGCATTACTCTTTTGTCTCTTCTATTGAGCCTTTCAGGGTAGAAGAGGCCTTGCTAGATCCGGACTGGGTGTTGGCCATGCAGGAGGAACTCAACAATTTCAAGCGCAATGAAGTTTGGACACTGGTACCTCGCCCCAAGCAAAATGTTGTGGGAACCAAGTGGGTGTTCCGCAACAAACAAGACGAGCACGGGGTGGTGACAAGGAACAAGGCTCGGCTTGTGGCAAAAGGTTATGCCCAAGTCGCAGGTTTGGACTTTGAGGAGACATTCGCTCCTGTGGCTAGGCTAGAATCAATTCGTATCTTGCTAGCATATGCCGCTCACCATTCTTTCAGGTTGTACCAAATGGATGTGAAGAGCGCTTTCCTCAACGGGCCGATCAAAGAGGAGGTGTACGTGGAGCAACCCCCTGGCTTTGAGGATGAACGGTACCCCGACCACGTGTGTAAGCTCTCTAAGGCGCTCTATGGACTTAAGCAAGCCCCAAGAGCATGGTATGAATGCCTTAGAGACTTTTTAATTGCTAATGCTTTCAAGGTTGGGAAAGCCGATCCAACTCTTTTTACTAAGACTTGCGATGGTGATCTTTTTGTATGCCAAATTTATGTCAATGACATAATATTTGGTTCTACTAATCAAAAGTCTTGTGAAGAGTTTAGCAGGGTGATGACGCAGAAATTCGAGATGTCGATGATGGGCGAGTTGAACTACTTCCTTGGGTTCCAAGTGAAGCAACTCAAGGACGGCACTTTCATCTCCCAAACGAAGTACACGCAAGACTTGCTAAAGCGGTTTGGGATGAAGGACGCCAAGCCCGCAAAGACGCCGATGGGAACTGACGGACACACCGACCTCAACAAAGGTGGTAAGTCCGTTGATCAAAAAGCATACCGGTCCATGATAGGTTCTTTGCTTTATCTATGTGCTAGTAGACCGGATATTATGCTTAGCGTATGCATGTGTGCTAGATTTCAATCCGATCCTAAGGAGTGTCACTTAGTGGCTGTGAAGCGAATTCTTCGATATTTAGTCTCTACGCCTTGCTTCGGGATCTGGTATCCAAAGGGGTCTAACTTTGACTTGATTGGGTACTCAGATTCCGACTATGCTAGATGTAAGGTCGATAGAAAGAGTACATCGGGGACGTGCCAATTCTTAGGAAGGTCCCTGGTGTCATGGAACTCTAAGAAACAAACCTCCGTTGCCCTATCCACCGCTGAGGCCGAGTACGTTGCCGCAGGACAGTGTTGCGCGCAACTACTTTGGATGAGGCAAACCCTCCGGGACTTTGGCTACAATCTGAGCAAAGTCCCACTCCTATGTGACAATGAGAGTGCTATCCAAATAGCGGAAAATCCTGTTGAGCACAGCCGCACAAAGCACATTGACATCCGGCATCACTTTTTGAGAGACCACCAGCAAAAGGGAGATATCGAAGTGTTTCATGTTAGCACCGAGAACCAGCTAGCCGATATCTTTACCAAGCCTCTAGATGAGAAGACCTTTTGCAGGCTGCATAGTGAGCTCAATATCTTAGGTTCGTGGAACTTGGATTGAATTGAAGCATACATGTGTTTATGCCTTTGATCGTGTTCATTCTGCTTTTTGTTGCTTACTGTGGTGCTCAAGTTGTACAAACACTCCCTGGACCTCACAAGTCCGTTTTGCAAGTGATGCACATATTTAGGGGGAGCTGTGCTACAACTTGACCCTTTGAGACTAACCATGTACTTGAGTTTGGTTGTTTTAGTCTTCAAGGAGGATTGAAAGGGAAAAGGTGGACTTGGACCATGCAAGACTTCCACTGCACTCCGATGAAAAGAGTAACTTCTCCAAGTTCATCTTTATACTCTTATTGCCTTTGTGTTCTCTTTTGATGATTTTGGTGAGGCAATGGGGTTCAGGGGCCAAGATTGATCCCGTTTTGGTGCTTGATGCCAAAGGGGGAGAAAATAAAGGTCAAAGCAATAAATGGATCAGCTACCACTTGAGAATAAATGGATTAGCTACCACTTGAGAAATTTTGAAAATAGTAGATTAGAGCTTTTGGTTTGTCAAAACTCTTTTATTGTCTCTTATGTCAAAAGTTGGCCTCTTGTGGGGAGAAGTGTTGATTATGGAAAAAAAAGGAAAAAAAGGGGGAGTTTTTGAAATCCTTGATCAAATTTCTTTGGAAAACCTCTCTTTATGTCTCTACAAGTGGTTTTGACTTAGAGATAGGAATTTGAGTTTGACTTGCAAAAACAAACCAAGTGGTGGCATAGAGTGATCCATATATGTCAAAATTGAATCAAAACAATTTTGAATTCTTATTTGATTTGATTTTGTACTTGTTCTACTTGCTTTATGTTGTGTTGGCATAAATCACCAAAAAGGGGGAGATTGAAAGGGAAATGTGCCCTTGGGCCATTTCTAAGTGTTTTGGTGATTTAGTGTCCAACACAAGTGCCTAAGTGTAAAGAGGTGGACAAAGTACAAATCAAGGATAAAGGTATGTTTCTCAGACTTAGTACATTGTTTTATGGACTAATGTATTGTGTCTAAGTGCTGGAAACAGGAAAAATCCAATTGTAAATGTCTTGGCTCGAGCAGCCAAGACTCTGCTGAGTCTGGGAGCACCGGACTGTCCGGTGGTGCACCGGACAGTGTCCGGTGCGCCAGGCTGGTTCAAGCGAAGTGGCCGCTCTCGGGAATTCATCGGCGACGTACGGCTAAAATTCACCGGACTGTCCAGTGTGCACCGGACTGCCCGGTGAGCCAACGGTCGGCCGCGCAATCTGCGCGGGACACGTGGCCGAGCCAACGGCTAGAAGATGGCACCGGACTGTCCGGTGTGCACCGGACATGTCCGGTGCGCCAACGGCTCTCAGGCTGCCAACGGTTGGCTTCGCTATTTAAGGAAGGAAATCGGGCACCGGACAGTGTCCGGTGTGCACCGGACTGTCCGGTGCGCCAGTCGACAGAAGGCAAGATCAGCCTTCCAAGATTGCTCCAAACGGCTCCTAGCTGCCTTGAGGCTATAAAAGGGACCCCTAGGCGCATGGAGGAGAACACCAAGTATTCCTACAACATTTCTAAGCACCAAGACATCGATTTCGCGCATTCGTTTCATTGTGATAGCATATAGAGCTCTTGTGGAGTTGTGAACTCATTGAGTCGTGTTGCGAGCTCTTGTTGCGATTTGTGTGCGTGTTGACACTCTGATTCTTGTGTCTTGTGTGCGTTGCTAATCCCTCCCTTGCTCCGTGTTCTTTGTGAATTTCAAGTGTAAGGGCGAGAGGCTCCAAGTTGTGGAGATTCCTCGCAAACGGGATTGAGAAAAAGGAAGCAAAACACCGTGGTATTCAAGTGGGTCTTTGGACCGCTTGAGAGGGGTTGATTGCAACCCTCGTCCGTTGGGGCGCCACAACGTGGAGTAGGCAAGCGTTGGTCTTGGCCGAACCACGGGATAACCACCGTGCCATCTCTGTGATTGATCTTTGTTGGTTATTGTGTTTTGTTGAGGATTCCTCTCTAGCCACTTGGCAATTATTGTGCTAACGATTAACCAAGTTTTGTGGCTTAAGTTTTGAAGTATTACAGGATCACCTATTCACCCCCCCCTCTAGGTGCTCTCAAAACTATTGTTCGGTGACGAAGCAATAACCCCAGAAGAGGCCAAAGCAGGATCAATAAGGATAGTAGCTTTGGCAGAAGGCAAAGACGAAGCTGATTGCTCTGTAGAAAAAGATGCTATTGAAGGGATCAGACTTCAAGCTGTGAAAAAACATCAATAAATATCAAGCTGAAACAATAAAATGGTGTGACAGAAAAGTCAAGCTTAAGAACATTGAACCAGGACACTTGGTACTTCGAAGAGTAGCCAAACCTGAGACAGCAGGCAAATTACTGCTGAAGTGGGAAGGCCCCTTTTTGGTAGTATCTTCGTCAAGACCCGGTTTCTACAGATTGAAGGATATGGACGGCAACGACATTCCTAGATCATGGAATGCGGATGAGCTTCGACGATATTATGTTTAGCGTGATGTAATTTTTTATATTCTTTTTTGTGGCACCCTTTTCCTTTCCAAAGGGGGAGAAAGGTTTTTAATGGGGCCACAACATGTAATTTTCCTTATTTCAATTTTATGAGAGTGATATCCCCCAAAAAATGTAAATGTAAATGCAAAAGGAAAAAGAAAAGGAAATAGGGAGAAGCTCAAAAGTCGTTCCTAAGGGAATGCAGGGCTTACAGCGAAAAATAAGCGCTGATTCCGCTGAAAGTAAAAGGCGAAGAAGCTCCTAAGGGAGGCTTACAGCGAAAAATAAGCGCTGATTCCACTGAAAGTAAAAGGCGAAGAAGCTCCTAAGGGAGGCTTACAGCGAAAAGTCAACGCTGAAGGACTATGATTATGTATTTTGATATTCATTTGCACAATGCATCTCATCATGTCATTTGCATTCATAAACATGCATTTAGACATATATAGAATCATCATTACACCGCACAAAAACACAGATGCTTCAGCGATGAGGAAAAACTCGAAGGAAAATTTTTATGCTTCGTTGTGTACGAAAAGAAGGGAAGGTGTTTTTCGTCTTCGGCTCAAAAGAGAAGTTTCGTCCACAGCAAAGCAGATTGTACGCAGATAGCAGAAACAAAATATATTACAAGGTATGTACAAATTTACATAAGTTGTTCCATAACTATATTACAAAAGTTTCTCCAGAATTTTTGCAGGAAAGTATATTGTAAACAACTATCAAGCTTCAGGCTAGGCTTCGTCAAACTTCAACTTCGTCATTCTCCAGCTTCGTCATCCTGCGTATATCAAACAGCAGAATAAGACAGGTGCAAATTTCAAGGAGAAGGTAAAAGTAACAAATATAAGTTTCTTACCGGCTTAAGATGACTTCGAGCTTCGTCACCCGCCATTTTTCGCCCGCCACCTACCCAGATCTGGGTCATGAATCTATTTCCAATGCTTCGGGCTAGGCTTGGGATATCTATCAGATCTGATGCTGACAAGCTAAAGTTTGGTCTGTTCACAATATTTCCATGCGTGCAGCCAGCCTTCAGAAAAGCGGTGGCTGTGCCCCGAGAAGCTACCAGGGCGCAGAAGTCGGCATGCCCACCAATAACTTCGTCAAGGGCATCAACCTCGCCTTCAATATATTCTAACATGCTGGGCAGATTATCAGCTGAAGGTGTAAATTTTGCAGAGCTGGCTCCGACAGAATGAAACACATCCTTCAGCCGTTGCACGCATCGGCTGCCGAAGCTTAGGCATTTCTCTTGAAGTTCTTTAAAGGATTTCTGCAAATTTGAATTTTTATCCACCTCAGTTTTCAGGCTTGCTTCGAGATATTTCTTTTCTTGCTCAAATTTTTCTGACTGTTGGAGCAATTCATTCTTTAAGCTGTTATTCTCAGTTTGGACTTCAGCCAAAGAACCCTCCATAGTCTGAATAACAAAATCTTTCTTTTCTAATGCACCTTCGTGCTCTTTGACCATCATTTCAAGATCTTGGATGGTGAAATCCTTCTTTTTCAAATCAGCTTCGTAATTTTAAACTTTTTTAGCCAAATTTTGGATGACGGCTTTGTTCTTCTCTTCTTCGAGATCTTGTTGCATTTTTAGAACCTTACTTAACAGTATGCTCTGTCGAAACGATCTTCGTTAGAAAACGACCTAAAAGATAATAATAGTAATAAAAGAACAAAAATATTTGTTACCTTGAAGTTAGCATAAAGCAAACTTCCGGCGATATGGTGCCGTTGGTAACGGCAGAGGTCCGCTTCCAGCTTCGGCAAGCCAATGTTTTTGCAGAGAGTTCTAACAATTTTAGCTTCGCTGCGGTTTCGAAGGCACCTCAGTTTTCCTTCGTTAACCCCACCAAACAGTGTAGCCCCTGGCTTATATCCGCAGGCTATGGCACATCTTTTAAGCTCTGCTTTTTCAGCGTCTGTCAGCTCTTGCCCAAGTAAATCTTGAAATTCAAAATCTCCCCCCTCCAAAATGTCTTCAGCTTGTTTTTTTCCCCTTTTCAGTGCCTGTGCTCGCCGCGGCCACAGCAGGTTCTTCCTCAGTCATTTTTAAGAGTATGTTATCAATAACTTCAAGTGTCTCGTCCAGGTTCAGATCTTCTGTGGCCCCAGTTTCAACCCCGGCAGCTTCGGCTGCGCCAGTTTCAGCTTCGAAGGTTTTCGCTTTCGTGGTTTCGGCTGCGGCGCCTTTAGCTTCGGCAGTTTCGGCAGTCTGGTCAATAGCAATTCTTGATGCCGGTGTCGGTAACGGTGTCCCATGAATTACATCTGCTATTTGAATAATCCTTCATTTTTTCGGCAGTGCAGGACCTTCTTCTGCCGAAGCTGCCTTGTCCTTCTGAAAAAACTTCGTCAGTTCCAACGCCAGCGAACTTAGCTTGACAGGCAAGGGTTCAGTCATTACTTTCATAATCTCTACTACTTCAACAGCAGAAGGCATTGCAGGAGTATCTTCTTCTTGAACCAACGTTCTTGGTTCTGGAGATGCAGTTTTCCTCTTTCCTGTAGTGGCCACCTTTGGCTCAGGATTCAACTCTTCAGGGCTAAGTTTTTCAGAATCTCCCCTTTTCTTTTTTATTACCTTGGCGACCTCTTCGTCAGCAGCGCTGGAAATTCTTTTTTGCTTTGGGCCTCCAGCATCTCCGCCCAGGCGATCATAATCAGCATATTCAAAACCTATGGCATCAAGCACCCTATTCAGCCTTCGCTTCAGCCGAGTGCCGAAGGCTGCTGTCATCAGCTGGTCCTCTTTTTTGGAGTAATTTCCAAGGATTTCATTACTCATTACTTCAATTGTATCGAGCCATTCTTGACAGGGTGCTTTAAAATATTTCTTAAACTTATAATAATAGGGTAGTCGGACAAGCTCCCCTTCTTTCTTTTCTCCTTTAAGCTTCGGCATAGTCCACTCCTTCATAGTCGGAAATACTCTGAAGGCCAGAAATTCCTGCACTAAATCTCTAGTGCCAACGTGTTCTGCAATAATTTTGAATTCAGCCAGTGCGGCCCAAGTTGGACCTTCAGTTGTCATTCTGCAACGGGGTCTTGTTTCTCTGAAGATCAGTTCAAGAGGGCTTTGTACTAGCTTCTCTCTGTCTTCGTTAACTTTGACATAAAACCATTCTGACTTCCAGCCTGCCGGCCATTTGCTTCGGTAGCTAATCACAGGAAATTTTGTGGTCTTCCGATAGGCAAAATTGTAACAACCAAAATTTTCGTGCAACCCATCCTTTCTGGCCTTAGTCTGGTAATGCAACTCATGTACTCGACAGAAGCTGTCGGCAAACGGCTCCACCGCCTGGCTTCGGAGAGCCCAGATATAAACGCTAAGCCTGACAATGGCGTTAGGAGTCAGTTGGTGAAAATAGATCCCAAACTTTTGCAGCACATCAGAAATCATTCTATTCAAAGGAAATCTCAACCCAGCCTTTAAAAAACTCTTGAAAATAACTATTTCATCCTTTTCTGGATTCGGGGTAGTCTCCTCTCCCCCGAAGCGAACTAGATTCTTCTCATTTTCTCTGAAATAGCCCGACTTCACCATTTTGGAGAAATCAGCCTTGGAGATAGTCGACTTCCCGAAGTCCAAATGGCTAGGCTTGCTCGGTACTGTGATATGGTAATCATCGTTAGAATCAGCTTCCTCAATATCTCCTCGTTCTGCTTCGGCAGCAGCTTGTTCTGTTTCGGCAGCAGCCTGTTCTGTTTCGGCAGTAGGGATTCTTTCCGAGGTCACCAATCCGGATCGCTGCATTGCTTCGGAGATAGGAACAGTCTCTGCACCTTCGACTTCGTCTCCCTCACGCTCAACTCTAGCAGTAGAGCGCAATCTGGCCATTCAATTTTGAATTTCTTGAAAGATTTCTCGGGAACTAAATAACCTCTTCTCCCGAAGCTTTTCTTCTGACGAAGTAGACACCAAATTGGAGCTTCGTCTGAATCCGAGAGTCGAGCTTCGGCTATGGTTAAAATTTTTGGCAGCAAAACAGTGCAATAGCAATGAATGCTGTGGTAACTCCACACCTACCTGTCTGTTTATATAGTGCTGCAGGTAAGAAGGTGAATCGTCAGGATTTTAACACCAGGCAAACAGCTGCTCGCACCCACTGCGCGGTGGGCCGCAAAGACCAAAATAGTGAACCTGCATGGTGGGACCGCTACGCGCTCGGAAACTGTATCGTTTCTCGACAACGAGCTCCGGGAAGGTGTTTTTCGGACCTTCGGCTTCCTGAAGCCTAGGAGACTTTTTTCACGGATCAAGCTCGTTACGAAAAACGATCTAGCACCGCGAAGGGGCTACTATTGGGACCATGCTTCGTCGCCGAAGGTCCTGTAGGAAGAAACAGTTTCGGTTGAAGCTGTCTGTACGTAATGCCGAAGGGTGCCGTTCATGAAGCTTCGGAATTACAAACCGACTTAAAGATAGAATGACCTTTTAGTCCATAAGAGTTTGAGTCGATGTTGCAAACTTTTATGAGGGGTATGATTGTAATTGTTCACAGGCTGTGTCCTGTGCCTATAAATAGTGAACAGTATTCCTTTACTGTTCACGCATTCCTGTAATTGCAATCGCATCACCCGGAAATTATCATTTATCAAGGCAGAGGTATAAATGTATTTAAATATTATGTTTAAACATTTAAGATTTATATAGCATAATAAATGATGTCATTTATTTCCAATTTAACCATCTTTAATGCTTTATGTCCTGCGTTATTCCGCATTACCTTCGAGAATTTTGTTATTATAACCTTCGTCCGAAGTTCATCGAATCCTTGGGGAAATAATGCTTCAGCGGACGAAGGACATCGATATTTAACATTTTATGTTGCCTTGTTCTTAATTCATAGTATTTGAGAGCAAGTCCCCAACAATGTCCATTCATTATCCCTACTTTGTATCTTGTTTAACCTCTCAAAAATTCATTCCTGCTTTAATGCATCTTTGTTAAAACTAGATGAAGTGCTTTTATTGTCAAAGAGCTTAAAGCTTAACCTTGTAACGAGGATAAGCTGCCTTTGCTCCAAAGGTGGATGGTCCTTAAGTCTCTTAGAAATCCTTAAGGGAAAATGCTTAAAATGTTTACAACATGCTTTCATAAGTGCATAACCTGTCATGAGCATCACACTTATACTATGACACAATGCACTTCACATTCTCTATGATATAGAATTGTTCTCAATAACCTAATTATGTGCAATTGGCATTTAAGGCCAAAGTATGTTTTCCATCTCATGCACATACTTAGGGGGAGCAATCTATGTTGTATAGAACTGTGATCATGCTTAATTTGATATATCCTTTGATCATATGTCCATGACTAATGTGTTTTCAAGTATATTCACATGCTTAGTCATAGAATTGAAAGGGAAATGGAGTATTCGGCAAAGACGTCGCTTCCACTCAACTCCATCGGTATTATCCTTCCTTACCAGTATTCCGCCATTTCTCCAAATTTGGTATAATCTTCACTCATATTTTAATTGTTTGCCAAAGGGGGAGAGAAAGTTGTTAGTAAAAGGGCTTATATTTCACTCAAGTATCCGTTTTTGGCGATTCATGCCAAAGGGGGAGAAAGTATTAGCCCAAAGCAAAAGGACCGCACCACCATCAAATTTTAAAACTTATGATTTTCAAATTGGTATCTCATTGTGTTCAAAAGAGGGAGAAAGTAGTATTTTCAAAATTGATATCTTAAAACCCTCTTGAACACTAAGAGGAAGAATTTTATTAAGGGGGAGTTTTGTTTAGTCAAAGGAAAAGCATTTGAAACAAGGGGAGAAAATCTCAAATCTTGAAAATGCTTCGCAAAATCTTATTCATTTACCTTTGACTATTTGCAAAAGGACTTTGAAAAGGATTTACAAAAAGAATTTGCAAAAACAAAACATGTGGTGCTAGCGTGGTCCAAAATGTTGAGAATATAAAGAAACAATCCATGCATATCTTACGAAAATATTTATTGGTTCAATTCTTAGTAACCTTTGCACTTATCTTATGCAAACTAGTTCAATTATCCATTTATATATTTGCTTTGGTTTGTGTTGGCATCAATGACCAAAAAGGGGGAGATTGAAAGGGAAATTGGGTCTAACCTTTTCCTAATTGATTTTGGTGGTTGAATTGCCCAACACAAATAATTGGACTAACTAGTTTGCTCTAGAGTATATGTCTTACAGGTGCCAAAGGTTCAACTCAAAGCCAATACAAAGATTAAAAAGGGTTCAAGAAGAAAGGAGCAAAGGAAACCCAAGTGCTCCCTGGTCTGGCGCACCGGACAGTGTCCGATGCACCAGGGAACTCGACTTCAAACTCTTCACCTTCGGGTTTTCCAGGCGCACCTCCGCTATAATTCACCGGACTGTCCGATGAGTCACCGGACAGTGTCCGGTGTTGGAACTTGCTCACAGGCGCAAGATGATCCAACGGGGAGATGTGGTGATGCTAACAGGGTTTCTGCACGTAATGGCAATGGCTCTATTCCTCTAGCCTCTCAAGGGCACTGTGCGGGGGTATTTATAGGTATCTGAGTGCCCAGTGTCCTGTGTTAAGGACGCATGTGCCCTCAGACACCTAGGTTATCCCCGGAATATTCCCATAAAGCGGGGTTACAGACCGTAATAACAGGGATGCCTTTACAAATTTGGCCCATAATGCGCAGCGGCCACGCAGGGCCTGTTACAATGGGTCGTGTGGTCGTGGGCCTCCATGCTGGACGAGGTCGCAAGATGGGACGACCTCGTCACAGGTCTTCGTCCGGTGACGTATGGGACGAAGGGTGAGCCTGCCTGTTGTCTTGTCTCCGTTGGTCCAACGATTACGGCGAAGGCATCGAGCGAAGGGTGGTGTCTTCGCCTTCGCCCCAACATTTGCCTCCGAGGGACCAATTCGACTAAGTCATCTGGTGCCGAAGACGTCGCTAGATGGCGGAGACGCTGCCCTCGCTCGAAGTGGTTCCGCGGGGATTTTTGACATGACCGTTGATTGACACCGTACTGTTGGACTGCGGGTTTCCCGAAGCGCAGCGCCCTGTGTATAAAAGGGGGCGGGGGGCGGCGCGTTTTGAACTTTATCTTTCCGCGCTCCGTGAAAACCCTAGCCGCCTTTTCCGCCTTCTTGCTGCTCATCTGCCCTCCTTGCTCTTGTTCGCCGGAGATCTGGCCCGAGTGAAGCAGACCGCCCGCTGCCGCCGACGGTACGTAGCGATGCCGACCTCTTCTTCTTCTGCTGCCGCTACGCCGCCGGCCGACGCGTCGTCTGAGGAGACGCTGAGCACTGTGGCGGTGGAGGAGTTGCGCGCCGGCGATACGGTGGATTTCGGTGTGTCGCGGATGTCCTCGGTCCGCGTGCAAGATATGCAGCGGCTTGGTTACTTTGGCGGCGGAGTCGCTCGTGTCCCGGGGACGGAGGAGGTCCCCGAGACGGAAGGCGAGTTGGTTGTGTTCGAGGCGTTCTTTGCCGCTGGTCTTCGCCTGCCTGCGCACAGATTTGTGGGAGAAGTCCTGCGCGGATTTAACGTCCAGATTCATCAGCTGACTCCGAATGCCATGGTGGCTCTGTCGAAGTATGTCTGGGCAACGACTTCGTACTGCGGACAGCCATCGGTCAAAGTCTTCCCGAAGTACTATTGCCTGCATTGGCAGAAAAGGATGATCGGAAATGAGGTTGCCCAGTTTGGGTCCTGTACATTTACGCCGAAGACCGGCAAGACCACGATGGAGGTAGTTGAGTTGGTTCCTTGCGCCCGCAATAAGTGGGGCAACTGGCATGAGTTTTGGTTCTATGTTGCGGAGGGCACAGTCAAAGACCATCCAGGGCTCCCCGTGGCCGAGATGTGCTTGCATTATTACTCAGCATACCCGCCGTTTGAAGTGGCGGAGGAGGATGCGGACGAAGGGGCCCTTCGGTGCGCCGCCGGCCTGAGCAGCGGGCGCGATTTGGTTGAGGAGTTTGTGGCGTACGGGGTGTGGCCCTTGGCACATGGCTGGGCGTTGGGCGAAGTATGCCCTCGCCAGATGCCTTCCCATGGTGGGAAGCTGGTGCGAAGTCCCGCCTTCGCGCTGGATCTGCATAGCCGCGATCCAGCCGCCTTTGTGCGTGAGGCGGAGGATGGGGCGGTGCGGATCATCGGTCGGTACGTGTCGAGGACAGAGGGCCAGCGTAGCTAGGATATTCGCGGGTCTAATGACCGCTTGAACAGGGTTTTCGAGTTGAACCGTCTGCCGTATGGCGGTTATCCCGGCCAAGACGATGTGGATCGTCGCGGGAAGAAGCCGGTGGTAGAGACTGGAAACAACCCCGCGCCGGCGGCCGCCCCATCCTCTAAGAAGAGGAAACTAGGTATTGCTATGGGAGGACTGGGTGTGTCTAATGGTTTTGCTAGGGAATTGATGAGGACATGCGCGGCCCCGGGGGGAAGGATGTCTTCGCCCGAGCTCTAGGAGTCTTCGGCGCGGATGCTGAGGGTTACCGGGGGTTGGTGGCCTAAGAATGTTCCTATCCCCCGCGCGGCCGGCGAAGACTTTTTTACATCTCGCATGGTTAGTGACTGGAAAGTGTTTCCTTACGGGCGGAATATTGCTGCTGTTGTGTCGGCAGTGATGGACAAGGATCGTCAGGGAGCTGCACAGAAGCGCCAGGCGGTCGTCAGGCTTCATGAGGCCAGGCCGTAGAGGCCGCAGGGGACTGTGAAAGCTGCTGCCCCCGGCGGAAGCCAGCCGCCGCTGGCGGCGAAGTCGGCCGTCCCTGCATCCAGCAGGGCGCCGGAGGCTGCGAAGGCGGCTGCCGCCGGTGGTTCCAAGTCTGTGAAGGCTGCCCCTGTGTCCAGTGGGGTGCCGGAGGCTGCGAAGGCGGCCCGAGAGTTGCCGCCGCCGGGCAAGCGCGTCGCCGACTTCGCCACCGACATTAGTGTGGAAGATTATCTTGTTGGTAAGTCGCTGGCTCGAGTTTTTTTTTAAATCTGGTGATATGTCGCAGGGTCGGACGAAGGCCAACTTGTTGTTGTTCCGCCTGCCGTGGTGACCGCGGCGGCTGCCGTGGTGCCCAGGGCGAAGGGCAGTGCTCTTAGTGCCGGTGGTGAGATTCCGGCACTCACTGCCGTCAGGGACGAGGCGGGTGCTGTGTCCCGCCGGCTGAAGGAGCTGAAGGAGGCACTAAGTCAGGTACGTTGAGCTAGACTTCGGTTTTTTACCGGCTTTGCTGGGGCTGTGGTCTTATGTGTGTCTTGTAGGCGGCTGACTTCGCTGACCGCACGGCGTCGGGGGCCCTGACGGCAGTTGTGTCTGCCGAAGTCGAGAGACTTCGGACGCAACATGCTGACGCCGTCCGGGAAAAGTCGGCCGCCGACAGCAAATGCCGCAAGCTGGCGGATAAGGTGGCCGCGCTGGAGGGTGAGAGGACTGACCTCCGGCGCCAACTGGCGGAGGAAAGGAAGGAGGCTAATGAGGCCCTCGCCAAGGCGCAGTCTGCGCAGGCGGAAGCCAATTTGGCGCGGGCGGAGGGCAGTCTTGCCAGGCAGCGCGTCGAGGAGTTGGAGGGGCGGCTCAACGCTCTGCAGGCCCGTGTGGAGAGGGCCGAGGCTTCGACGCGCTCGGAGGCTAAGCGGACACGCAAACAGCTTGTGGATTCATACCATGAGCTGGGCGCGCAGACCGCTGACTTCAAAGTGCCGGACCGAGAGCCCGGACTTCGCTGCTTCGAGTGGATACAGGAGGAGTTGCTGGCGCTCCCCACCATTATGGAGGGGTTTATGTCCTATGCCTCCCTGGTCACTTGCGAGGGGGCGATGAACGCGCTATCTCGCGAAGGGTGCCGGCACTATGAGGTCTTCGACCAAGCTGATGAGGATTTCGAGCGTGATATTTACAAGGTTGAGGACCTTGTGGTGAAGGAATCCGCGGGAGCCCTCTACGACCGGATGTGGGGCCCCCACGGTCGAGAGGTGGTCAGGGAGCAGGTTGAGACGGCGAGGGGTCAGGTAATGTTTGGCTTTTGTTTGGTGTTTGTTGAATGTGGGTTAAATGTGGGTTTGCTGAATCTGTGTGTTGTGTCTCAGGCGGCGCGTGGCGAGAGGGTGGATGACTTCGGGGCTTTGAATAGCGCACAGCCTGACTCGGAGGTGAACCCTATGGAGGCTGCGTCCGAGACCGCCCCGGAGCTGCCCCCGGAAACCGTCGAAGGCGTTCCCGATGCTCCCGCAACCACTGCGGCCGGCGGAGGCCCGTCGCCAACTGCCGCGCCGAGGGCTAAGGATCCTGTGGAAATGGCGGCTGTAACACCCCTGGTGTTACTGCAACTAAAACTTGAGCATGCCATCATAAGCATTGACATTGCATATGTTTGATACACCTAGAGTGCATTCACTAGGTAAAAATTTCAATCAAGTGTATTGTTTCTGGTGTTTTGCAAATAGGACCCTAGATAGGGGACCTAACCCTAAATCAGGCTCAAAGGGGCAAAACTTAACCCAAGTTGAGAAAACCTAAAGATTTTAGGGAAAAGAGTCATAAAATATCCCCAAAAACAAAGTTGAATAACATTTATGCCCCTGGGATACCAAAAATCTCAATTAGAACCCTAGAAAACCCTAAAACCAAACCCTAGGGACCTATGTGCAAAATTAGTCCACTTTTGGGCTAAAGTGCAAAAACCAAGTCAAATAAGTATTTTAAGTCATTTGGTTCACAAATATGTGGACTTGAAAGCCAAACCCTAAGTTTTGGACTCATTTGCAAAAAGGACCCCAATTTTGATTCCTATGCTAAGTCTGAAATCAGGGTTATAGGCCCAACTTTGGGGCTGTGTAGCTTTCAAAATAGTGAGAATTCATATTGGGTCACCACATCAAAATTGTAACTTGATTATAGGAGAACAACTTTGCTTAAGGTGGTAAGCTCACTTGTTGAGAAAAATCCAGAGATAATTGAGCCTGAAGTTGGACTGTCAGACTACTTGAGGTCTGAAATTCAGAGTAACAGGGTTATGGGATGAACTTTGAGCTCGATTATGAATGGGATCCAGTGACTTTTTGTGAGAGCACATTGTAGCAAAGTTATAGATGGATTATAACTCTACAACTTTGCTATAGGTCACTGGTTGTGTTGCCATTTGAAAATCAGAGAAAAAGTGGCTTAAATTTGCTCTGTCAGGCAACTGAATGGGTGATCGCCATGGTACAGTAGTCCATTAAGGATCAGACCGAGCGCAGCAACAGAATCTCACCGCCGGTGACCCCTCCGCCGTGATTCGCGTCGCCGGTCCTAAGATTCGTGTACGGGGTGGATTGATAACGTTGCGGGGTAAGAATCCTCGCCGGCAGTGGGCTGGAGGTCACTCCGGTGATATCACCGTGGCTTTCTTATCCTCCTCGCGGCTGGGCAGATTAACACGCCGGTGATCGCCGCCTCCCGGCCATGCGCCGCGTGGCTCTCGCTTTCCACCGCACCGCCGCGACTTACTCTCGCTCTCCATGGCTCACCGGAGTAACTTCCACGGCAGTGGACACCAAGCCGCTGCGCCAGTGTTCTTCTTTCCTTCCGGCCGCCGCGCGTCTTGCACGAAATTCGCGGCCACCGCCCGCTGGCACTATAAATTGACCTCGCCTGTAGCTGCGCCATGTCGTCGTGAAGCTGTAGCACCCGCTCCCACCCTCGATCACCCACCAGCACGCGCGAATTTCCAGTTTCCCCCAAATCTCTTTCCGCCACCGTGAAACAAGCTTCGCCATCGCCAGCCCTTTTTCCGGTCAGTCCAATCCTCCCTCTGCTTCGTTTAAGCCTCTTCACGTGTCTGTGATGCTTACTGACCCGTCCAATTAGGCTAGAAGTTCCCTGACCGTCGGGAACGCATGGATCTTTGGTTCATCCGCGCGCTCTCCGTGGCCAGACCAAATTAGTTCGCCAATTGTGCAATTAACTTAGGGAAATTGATGGTTAGGGTGTGAATTCGGTTTCGACCGAAGTAGGGCATCAGTCCTTAGGTGAATAGGCCGGCGTAGGTGCTCGCCGGAGCTCGGCTGGGCATGAACGCCGTCGGGGACCTCGAACCGAGAATAAATGGAAGTGCGGGGGTCTACCTGTAAACGTCAGTGACTCTGTTAAATAGTGAAAGAACTCGTTTGCAGTTAGACAGAACCGCGAGGGTCTCTGTGCAAAGTAGCCAGGGCGCGGGCGCGCGCGGGCGTCTTTCTCCCTCTAAGCTGGGCCGCTGGGCTGAAATCAGCCCAGTACTATTCACCTGTTTTCTTTTTCTTTTTACTCCAGAGCCAAAACAATTTTAGAAAATTGTAGAAAAATCCTAAAATTGTGAAACCAATTTTCCTAGGTTCATTATTTTCCCTAGAATTTAATAAAAATAGTTTCATGATTTTTAGTTTAAACAAGGAATTTTAAGGCATTTAAAATAGTTTAAGATAGTAGTTTTGGATTTTTAAAGATACATGGTAATCCCAAAAATGCTCAAAATTTTTGTATGAGTCCCTCATATTATTTAGAAGCCTTGGGTAGAATTTGGGTTGATTTGGACTTTGTTTGGTCACCAAACCCCAAAACACCCCCTGCCCTATGAACTCCTTTACTGATTCCGGAAACCCTAAGTTCTCGGAGTTCCGTGAAGAAAAGTTGTATTCAAGATTTAGATAATAAATCTTTATTATCTTCGCACTCTCATGAGCATTACATGACATTCATTCTTATATACATATATGGTTATGTTAGAACGCGAAGAAGAAGTGGAAGTCACCGAAGAAGGGACACCACCACCCTCGAATTCTCAAGCAGGCAACTGCTTCTACTTTGATATTTGTGGATCCGAGCCAGACTCACCTGTTAACGAAGGCAAGCCCCGGTGCATGCAACCCTTCTCCTTGTGTTTTTAAATACTTTTCGCACACTTTAAGTCAAGTGAAATGTGCATTAAGTTCATAGGAATTGCTTGGAACCCTTTGATGCATTGCTTTCCTTGATATTCACACCTTATAGATACTTCTGGTTAAGTATCAAAATTTGATTTACAAAAATGCTTAGCCCTGCTTAGATCTTGTGGATAGAGGTTGTCTTTTGCTATACTGCCTAGCTCAGGGGTTATCCTGACAAAAGATGACTTCTACCTGCAAGAATATTTTCATTGAGAGCGTGGTGGGATCTTACTGCAAAGTTCCCTGTGATGCTCTTTTCATCCTAAGGAACAGAAACAATCCTAAGGATGGAAGTACTTAAATCGAAACTTGGGTTAGGAACAGGTGATGTTCTACCCAGGTTGATTAAGGATTGAATGCGTATGTAGGCGTGCTGATCGAGGACCCTTTAACTGGTCACATGCCTCGTCATGGGTAAGCCTTGCCTCGGGCAGATTAAGGCCAGAATAAGATAACACGAAATGGGCGTGGAGCGGTGGCGGGAGTAGCGTGTACCCACTGTGGCAAGAGGCTGGACGGTGGTGTATCTGTGCTCTCGGTTTGCGTGAACCTGATCTGGTCTTAAGAACCCCGGTGGCGGGTTGACATATGCAAGGGTTAAGTGCTACATATGTCGTGTGATTGGAGATCCTCAGCTGAGTATAATCGATTCGGATCGCCGTACCTTCGCGGTTATGAAGACTTGGTCACTTCCCTGCAACCTAAAGTCAAGATGTGAACATTATGGATAAAAATGAGGTTGTACTGGTGAAATGATGAAATTAGACTAGAGGCCAACAGAGTCTATTAATACTTAATTCGGCATTAAAATATTGAAAGTAAGGACTCAATTTACTAAGCTATTTCTGCAACAGTATCTAAGTTGATTTCTGCTAAAGCCTCTCCTTGAGTCCTATTTATCCAGCATACCCTTGAGAGTCTTTTCCTTAGTCGGGTAAGACTTGCTGAGTAATTCCATACTCAGGGTTTATTCCCTCGTTGTTTTTAGGTGAGGAAGCAGCAGATTTCTGTTGCTTCTGTACCAAGGTGGTTCCTAAAGAAGATAAACAAGAGTGATGCGCGGGAGGAAAGGATCCTCCATTAAGACTTTTTGTATGATAACTGTCGGGAGGAGTTTTTGCCTCCCTTGGTATATGTAATAATATTACTCTGCACTCGTTTATATTCCTGGTCTGTAATAAACAACCCGATCTTACTTTTAATAAATGTAAGTTCATGTAATCGCTTCCGCATATCTATATCTCCGATGTTCTGTAATGTCTGCAAGACGGGTGAGACGTTCCTGGAAAGGTAAGGAAAGATACCGAGCTTGTCAAGTAGTTCAGGGGCACCTACAGGGTTGTCTGAGGTCCGTTGGACAAGGACAACTATAGGTGGGCCTAATTACTTGGGAGGTTCCGTCACAGCTGGTATCGAAGCGTAGCCCTTCTTGACAGATATAATGTGGCATCTTCAAAAAGATTTTCTAAGACTTATCTATAGAATTGCTTCTCTTCTTACCTAAGTATTTCTGAAGAGTTTACTTCAAAGACCAGGTAGGAAGAGTGCAATGTATAGAAGGTTGAATCAACTGAGGTTGATTCTGTACTTATTCATGCATCATGCTAAGAATTGTACTAATAAATTTTCCCCCTTAGCAAATGCCGCCACGTACAAGGAAAACGGCACGTAAGCATACTGGACCCATCGGTGTGCCTCGGCATCAACTTGCCCCACGGGAGCAAGATAGCAGTAGTGGGAGCAACGATCCTATTGGTGATCTCGAAGCTCGCGTGAATCAACTTCAAGCAGAGTTACAACGCAGGACTAATTTATGGGTTGCGGACGGTGACCGAATAAATGATTTGAGAAGTTACATCCGCACCCTGCAAGATCAACTAGCTGACCGAGATTTGGCGCTTGACTGGGCAGTACAATCTCGCTCAGTAGCTTTAGATAAGGAAGTGAAGGCTCGAGCATGAGTCAACGAACTTAGCATTGCTATTGACAACTTACAGGTATATTGCAATACTTTACATGAAGAAGTTCATGTACTGTATTCGCAATTACACCCAAATGTCCCTGCGGATCCCGTCAGGTCTGAAGCCGGACCCTCGCATACTGCGGGAGAAGCGCTTGGTGGGGAGTTAGACCTTTTTAGGCCCCCTCCTTCCTTGAGGCTGGTCGACGTATGGTCTCCCACCCCTGACGATGAAGCTACCAAGAACAATCAAAAGCAGGAGTAGTAGTGTAGCTTGTAGAAGTTGAAGTAGTATGTTGTATAATAGGATGAACTATTGTATAATGGGTAATGTATCCTGTTATGTAATATCGAGTCTGTATCATTACTTTTTATAGTAATGTAAAATGGAAGGTTTCTCTGGCATATTATGTTTACTTCAAATGTTCTTTGCCTCAGATGCCTACCAGGACTCGAGGACAGGACGCAGCAGGAACTTCTGGGGGAAGGGATGTTACCCCAAATCCACCTCCGGTTCCTCCCACATTGGCCGAGGCGATTGCCGCCTTGGTAAACGCGACTGCGGACAATACCCGCTTTCTTAGGGAAATGGCGGGTCAACAGCTCCAGCAGCAGGCGGGAAGGGGTTATCAACAAGGCCCCCGTGAAACCACCTATCTGGACTTCTCTGAAACCCGTCCACCCCTATTCGTCACGGCAGAGGACCCGTTAGAAGCTGATGAGTGGATACGGGTTATTGAACAAAAGTTTGGTCTTCTCCGTTGTTCAGAGACGCAGAAGCCATTATTCGCGGCACAACAACTACGTGGCCCTGCCAGTACCTGGTGGGGAAATTTTGTGGCCATTCAACCTACCAACCATCAAGTCACCTGGGAAGAGTTTAAAGCAGCCTTCCGTGAGCACTACATACCCGAAGGTGTGCTGCATATGAAACAAGAAGAATTCATGAAGCTGAAACAAGGAGGAGATACCGTCAATCAGTATCTCAACAAGTTTAATCACCTGTCGCAGTATGCCATCGACCATGTGAATACTGATTTAAAGAAGAAGAACTGCTTTATGAGGGGTCTAAATGACCGGTTGTAGAGAAAGATGGCCACATGTATAGATCTCACGTATGGAAAGGCTGTCAGCACAACCTTATCTGTTGAAGCAAAATACGCAAGTTCTGGGAAGAACAAGGGATTCGGTGGTGAGAGGCCTAATCAGGGCCAGGCGAAAAGGCAACGGTTTGTAATCCGGCCTTCTAGCCAAAATCGCACTTTTTCTCGTCCACCCTCATTCCCTTTTAAGCAGCCAATCATTATTCGCCCCAACAATACCCCCACTACCCCAAATCAGCCGGGTGCCCCGGGCACTCAATTCCCTGCCTTGCCCAGCTCTTCAACCGGGTGTTTCAATTGCGGCAAGTCGGGACATTTCATCAAAGACTGCCCATATCCCAAGCAAAATCAATCAAATGCTCAGCAAGGATCTGGGAAATCAGCTCAGCCTAAGGGAAATACTGTGGGGAAGAATACAAAGAAGACGGGGCGTGTATACTACACCCAAGTGGCCACTACACTGGAAGGAGAGCCGGTGATGATGGGTACGTTTCCCGTGGCCAGTCACCCTGCAATTATTCTTTTTGATTCTGGTGCTTCGCATACATTCATTAGCAAGAAATTTGTGGAGCAACATCACATTGCATGCCATGAATCAAAAGAGGGATTTAAAATTCATTCACCTGGGGGACATATTTTTACTCGAGAAGTGGCCTAAGAAGTGCCAGTAACAATGGCCGGACGGAACTTTCCTGCTAACATGATTGTTCTGAAAGGCCAGGATATAGATGTAATTTTGGGTATGAATTGGTTAACCCAACACAAGGCAATTCTCAACACTGAACTCAGAACCGTCAGGTTGAGCTATAATCAGGAAGAGATTCTTTTGTCTCTCCCCGTAACCAATCCAGCCAAAGCTTCTGGTAGAGTATATGAAGCCATTGTACCGGAAATCAAGGATATTCCGGTAGTATGTGAGTTTCCAGATGTATTTCCGGAAGATTTGCCTGGACTGCCCCCTGAAAGAGATGTAGAATTTGTAATTGAGCTAAAGCCCGGTACGGCTCCCATCTCCCGAAGATCGTACCGTATGCCCCCTAATGAGTTGGCGGAATTGAAGATTCAATTACAAGATCTACTGAATAAGGGATTCATCCGTCCAAGCTCATCTCCATGGGGTTGCCCCGCTATTTTTGTTAAGAAGAAGGATCAAACCTTGCGAATGTGCGTGGATTATCGACCCCTGAATGAGGTCACCATCAAGAACAAGTACCCTCTTCCAAGGATCGACATCTTATTTGATCAACTGACTGGGGCGAGGGTATTTTCCAAAATTGATCTCAGGTCGGGCTATCACCAAATCCGTATTTGGCCCGAGGATATACCGAAGACCGCGTTTACTACGCGGTACGGATTGTTTGAATATCTGGTAATGTCTTTTGGGCTAACAAATGCTCCTGCCCACTTCACCTATTTGATGAACTCGGTGTTCATGCCCGAGTTGGACAAGTTCGTGGTGGTCTTCATCGACGATATCTTGATATATTCTAAAAATGAAGAGGAGCATGCTCAGCATCTACGGATTGTATTGACGCGCCTGAGGGAACATCAGCTGTATGCCAAGTTCAGCAAGTGCGCGTTCTGGCTGGAGGAAATCCAATTTTTGGGGCACGTGTTATCAGCCAAAGGAATTGCGGTAGATCCTAGCAAGGTCAAAGATATTCTGGAGTGGAAACCCCCAACCACTGTTCATCAAGTCCGGAGTTTTCTTAGACTAGCTGGATATTATCGCAAATTCATACCAGATTTTTCTAAGCTAGTGAAGCCAATCACAAGTTTATTGAAGAATGACATTAAGTTCAATTGGTCTTCTAAGTGTAATGAAGCCTTTGAGCAATTGAAGACATTATTAACCACTGCTCCGGTATTGGCCCAACCGGACATCACTAAGCCTTTTGATGTATATTGTGATGCGTCAGGCAGTGGACTCGGCTGTGTACTAATGCAAGAGGGCCGAGTAATTGCATATGCTTCAAGGCAGTTGCGCTGACATGAGGAGCATTACCCCACTCATGATCTGGAGCTAGCTGCGGTGGTTCATGCCCTGAAAATTTGGCGTCATTATCTGCTGGGAAATGTCTGTCACATATATACAGACCATAAAAGTTTGAAGTACATCTTCACCCAGTCAGAATTAAATATGAGGCAAAGACGATGGCTTGAGCTTATTAAGGACTATGAACTAGAGATCCATTATCACCCAGGCAAGGCCAATGTAGTGGCAGATGCACTAAGCCGCAAGGCTTCCTGCCACTGTCTTATAGTGAAGACCTCTGACAACACCTTATGTCAAGAGATGGAAAAGTTAAACCTGGGGATGATCCAACAAGGGACTCTGAATCAGCTAAAGCTTGAGTCAATCCTTTTGCAAAGGATAATTGATGCTCAAAAGGATAATCTGGGTATGAAGCACATACGAGAGAAAATAAGGGCTGGAACAGCCAAGTATTTCAAAGAAGACGATCAAGGTGTGCTATGGTTTAAAAACCGCATAGTAGTGCCAAAGAATGAAGAACTCCGCCAGCAAATTCTTGATGAAGCACATCTTAGTCGCTATTCTATTCATCCCGGAAGCACTAAGATGTACCACGACTTGAAGCAACATTACTGGTGGACAAAGATGAAAATCGAAATTGCACGCTATGTAGCTAAGTGTGACACTTGCAGACGTGTCAAGGCCATACACATGAAAACTGCTGGTCCATTATAATCTTTGCCAATCCCAACATGGAAATTGGAAGACATAAGTATGGACTTTATTGTGGGACTGCCCAGGACGGCCAAAGGGTATGATTCTATTTGGGTTATCATTGATCGACTCACAAAGATTGCCCACTTCTTACCCGTCAGGGCCAAATATACAGTGGCCACTTATGCAGCATTATACATTGCCCGTATTCTCAGTTTGCATGGTATTCCAAAAACTATAGTGTCGGATCGTGGACCTCAGTTCGTATCCAAATTTTGGGAAGAACTTCATAAATCCTTGGGTACCAAATTGCTCCACAATTCGGCCTATCATCCTCAAACAAGTGGACAGACTGAGAGGGTCAACCAAATACTTGAGGATATGCTGCGGGCATGTGTTCTGGACTTCTCACAGAAATGGGATGAATGTTTGCCCTTAGCGGAGTTTTCATACAATAACAGCTATCAAGAAAGTATCAAGATGGCACCTTTTGAAGCTTTATATGGGCGACAGTGTCGAACTCTGCTAAATTGGTCTGAACGTGGAGAAAGGTACTTCTTTAGGCCTGATATGGTAAAGGAGGTCGAAGAAAAGGTTCAGAAAATTGTTCATAATATGAAGAAAGCTCAGACTCGACAAAAGAGTTATGCAGACCGACGATGACAACCCTTATGCTTTCTGGTAGGCGATTATGTCTACTTGAAAGTTTCACCAATGAAGGGTGTATCGCGTTTTGGGGTTAAAGGGAAACTTGCACCCAGGTATATTGGTCCATTTCCGGTACTTGAGCAATGCGGGCCAGTGGCATATCGACTGCAACTCCCCGAAATTCTGTCTGCTATCCATAATGTGTTCCATGTGTCGCAATTGAAGAAATGTCTTCGGGTTCCCGATCGAACCATTGAAGTGACAGATGTTGTCCTGGAACCAGATTTAACATACTCGGAACATCCTATTCGAGTTCTGGATCAAAAGGACAGGGTTACCCGGAGAAAGACTCTCAAGTTCTACAAGATACAATGGAACCAACATGCTGAGGAAGAAGCTACATGGGAAACTCAAGACTTTTTGAATAAGAATTTCCCAGACTTTCTAGCCTCATGTAATTTGTAAATGTATACAGTTATTGTAATAAAGGAGTGAACCCCCACACCACCCCTGCCTTGTACCAGAAATAAGGGAATAAAAATATGACACATTTCCTTTTCCATTACTCACCCTAGGACTTTAAATCTCGGGACGAGATTCTTTTATGGGGGGAAGGATGTAACACCCCTGGTGTTACTGCAACTAAAACTTGAGCATGGCATCATAAGCATTGACATTGCATATGTTTGATACACCTAGAGTGCATTCACTAGGTAAAAATTTCAATCAAGTGTATTGTTTCTGGTGTTTTGCAAATAGGACCCTAGATAGGGGACCTAACCCTAAATCAGGCTCAAAGGGGCAAAACATAACCCAAGTTGAGAAAACCTAAAGATTTTAGGGAAAAGAGTCATAAAATATCCCCAAAAACAAAGTTGAATAACATTTATGCCCCTGGGATACCAAAAATCTCAATTAGAACCCTGGAAAACCCTAAAACCAAACCCTAGGGACCTATGTGCAAAATTAGTCCACTTTTGGGCTAAAGTGCAAAAACCAAGTCAAATAAGTATTTTAAGTCATTTGGTTCACAAATATGTGGACTTGAAAGCCAAACCCTAAGTTTTGGACTCATTTGCAAAAAGGACCCCAATTTTGATTCCTATGCTAAGTGTGAAATCAGGGTTATAGGCCCAACTTTGGGGCTGTGTAGCTTTCAAAATAGTGAGAATTCATATTGGGTCACCACATCAAAATTGTAACCTGATTATAGGAGAACAACTTTGCTTAAGGTGGTAAGCTCACTTGTTGAGAAAAATCCAGAGATAATTGAGCCTGAAGTTGGACTGTCAGACTACTTGAGGTCTGAAATTCAGAGTAACAGGGTTATGGGATGAACTTTGAGCTCGATTATGAATGGGATCCAGTGACTTTTTGTGAGAGCACATTGTAGCAAAGTTATAGATGGATTATAACTCTACAACTTTGCTATAGGTCACTGGTTGTGTTGCCATTTGAAAATCAGAGAAAAAGTGGCTTAAATTTGCTCTGTCAGGCAACTGAATGGGTGATCGCCATGGTACAGTAGTCCGTTAAGGATCAGACCGAGCGCAGCAACAGAATCTCACCGCCGGTGACCCCTCCGCCGTGATTCGCGTCGCCGGTCCTAAGATTCGTGTACGGGGTGGATTGATAACGTTGCGGGGTAAGAATCCTCGTCGACGGTGGGCTAGAGGTCACTCCGGTGATATCACCGTGGCTTTCTTATCCTCCTCGCGGCTGGGCGGATTAACACGCCAGTGATCGCCGCCTCCTGGCCATGCGCCGCGTGGCTCTCGCTTTCCACCACACCGCCGTGACTTACTCTCGCTCTCCGTGGCTCACCGGAGTAACTACCACGGCAGTGGACACCAAGCCGCTGCGCCAGTGTTCTTCTTTCCTTCCGGCCGCCGCGCGTCTTGCTCGAAATTCGTGGCCACCGCCCGCTGGCACTATAAATTGACCTCCCCGTAGCTGCGCCATGTCGTCGTGAAGCTGTAGCACCCGCTCCCACCCTCGATCACCCACCAGCACGCGCGAATTTCCAATTTCCCCCAAATCTCGTTCTGCCACCGTGAAACAAGCTTCGCCGTCGCCAGCCCTTTTTCCGGTCAGTCCAATCCTCCCTCTGCTTCGTTTAAGCCTCTTCACGTGTCTGTGATGCTTACTGACCCGTCCAATTAGGCTAGAAGTTCCCTGACCGTCGGGAACGCATGGATCTTCGGTTCATCCGCGCGCTCTCCGTGGCCAGACCAAATTAGTTCGCCAATTGTGCAATTAACTTAGGGAAATTGATGGTTAGGGTGTGAATTCGGTTTCGACCGAAGTAGGGCATTAGTCCTTAGGTGAATAGGCCGGCGTAGGTGCTCGCCGGAGCTCGGCTGGGCATGAACGCCGTCGGGGACCTCGAACCGAGAATAAATGGAAGTGCGGGGGTCTATCTGTAAACGTCAGTGACTCTGTTAAATAGTGAAAGAACTCGTTTGCAGTTAGACAGAACCACGGGGGTCTCTGTGCAAAGTAGCCAGGGTGCGGGCGCGCGCGGGCGTCTTTCTCCCTCTAAGCTGGGCCGCTGGGCTGAAATCAGCCCAGTACTATTCACCTGTTTTCTTTTTCTTTTTACTCCAGAGCCAAAACAATTTTAGAAAATTGTAGAAAAATCCTAAAATTGTGAAACCAATTTTCCTAGGTTCATTATTTTCCCTAGAATTTAATAAAAATAGTTTCATGATTTTTAGTTTAAACAAGGAATTTTAAGGCATTTAAAATAGTTTAAGATAGTAGTTTTGGATTTTTAAAAGATACATGGTAATCCCAAAAATGCTCAAAATTTTTATATGAGTCCCTCATATTATTTAGAAGCCTTGGGTAGAATTTGGGTTGATTTGGACTTTGTTTGATCACCAAACCCCAAAACACCCCCCTGCCCTATGAACTCCTTTACTGACTCCGGAAACCCTAAGTTCTCGGAGTTCCGTGAAGAAAAGTTGTATTCAAGACTTAGATAATAAATCTTTATTATCTTCGCACTCTCATGAGCATTACATGACATTCATTCTTATATACATATATGGTTATGTTAGAACGCGAAGAAGAAGTGGAAGTCACAGAAGAAGGGACACCACCACCCTCGGATTCTCAAGCAGGCAACTGCTTCTACTTTGATATTTGTGGATCCGAGCCAGACTCACCTGTTAACGAAGGCAAGCCCCGGTGCATGCAACCCTTCTCCTTGTGTTTTTAAATACTTTTCGCACACTTTAAGTCAAGTGAAATGTGCATTAAGTTCATAGGAATTGCTTGGAACCCTTTGATGCATTGCTTTCCTTGATATTCACACCTTATAGATACTTCTGGTGAAGTATCAAAATTTGATTTACAAAAATGCTTAGCCCTATTTAGATCTTGTGGATAGAGGTTGCCTTTTGCTATACTGCCTAGCTCAGGGGTTATTCTGAGAAAAGATGACTTCTACCTACAAGAATATTTTCATTGAGAGCGTGGTGGGATCTTACTGCAAAGTTCCCTGTGATGCTCTTTTCATCCTAAGGAACAGAAACAATCCTAAGGATGGAAGTACTTAAATCGAAACTTGGGTTAGGAACAGGTGATGTTCTACCTAGGTTGATTAAGGATTGAATGCGTATGTAGGCGTGCTGATCGAGGACCCTTTAACTGGTCACATGCCTTGTCATGGGTAAGCCTTGCCTCGGGCAGACTAAGGCCAGAATAAGATAACACGAAATGGGCTTGGAGCGGTGGTGGGAGTAGCGTGTACCCACTGTGGCAAGAGGTTGGACGGTGGTGTATCTGTGCTCTCGGTTTGCGTGAACCTGATCTGGTCTTAAGAACCCCGGTGGTGGGTTGACATATGCAAGGGTTAAGTGCTACATATGTCGTGTGATTAGAGATCCTCAGCTGAGTATAATCGATTCGGATCGCCGTACCTTCGCGGTTATGAAGACTTGGTCACTTCCCTGCAACCTAAAGTCAAGATGTGAACATTATGGATAAAAATGAGGTTGTACTGGTGAAATGATGAAATTAGACTAGAGGCAAACAGAGTCTATTAATATTTAATTCGGCATTAAAATATTGAAAGTAAGGACTCACTTTAGTAAGCTATTTCTGCAACAGTATCTAAGTTGATTTCTGCTAAACCCTCTCCTTGAGTCCTATTTATCCAGCATACCCTTGAGAGTCTTTTCCTTAGTCGGGTAAGACTTGCTGAGTAATTCCATACTCAGGGTTTATTCCCTCATTGTTTTTAGGTGAGGAAGTAGCAGATTTCTGTTGCTTCTGTACCAAGGTGGTTCCTAAAGAAGATAAACAAGAGTGATGCGCGGGAGGAAAGGATCCTCCATTAAGACTTTTTGTATGATAACTGTCGGGAGGAGTTTTTGCCTCCCTTGCTATGTGTAATAATATTACTCTGCACTCGTTTATATTCCTGGTCTGTAATAAACAACCCGATCTTACTTTTAATAAATGTAAGTTCATGTAATCGCTTCCGCATATCTATATCTCCGATGTTCTGTAATGTCTGCAAGACGGGTGAGACGTTCCTGGAAAGGTAAGGAAAGATACCGAGCTTGTCAAGTAGTTCAGGGGCACCTACAGGGTTGTCTGAGGTCCATTGGACAAGGACAACTATAGGTGGGCCTAATTACTTGGGAGGTTCCGTCACAGCGGCGGAGCCGGCAGCGGAGGATCTCGCGATGGCTGGGTCTTCGCAGGTGGCTTAGTGGGTGTGGGTAGTTAGGGAATTTTGGATATGTTGCTGAACCTTGGTTGCTGCGCAAGTTCAAGATTTTGGGCCTGCGCACGCAACCGCTACTGCTAATTTTTTGGCGGCTTCGACTGTGGATGATGGGAATAAATCGGATGAGTCTGCATCTAAGTTTTCTGATTTTGGTGACTCTGGGGGCTCGATTGAGTGGACCAAAGAGTCGTCGGATGAGGACTTGGACTATTTTGCGGCCTTGGATGTGGCAGCGGCGGAGGCTTCACCGCATGCTGCGGATGCTGAAGTTGTGCCTGGTTCGAGTGCTGGGCGTAGGCGGCGAAGGGCGGTTGCGAAGCGTAGAGTGAGTAAGGTGGACGGTGGTCGGCTTCGTGTGAGTAGGGCTGGCAGGCAGGAACTGCTGTCCTTGTCGGCCGCTGTGAGTGCAGGTGAGGGGGAGCTACGAAGTCTTTTTGCAGGTGAGGAGCTGAGGATAATGCTTTTTAACTATAGAGAGATGGGAATTATTCCGAAGGTTGAGCCGATGTAAAGTGTGATGCCCTCGCTTGTACATATGTAATAGCTTGTAAGATGAAGTTATGTGCCTTCGGCTATGCTCACAAAGGCGTTACGTACTTGGTCTGGTGTGTTTGTTATGTTGCGCTGGTGCGCATGTAGTCGTTCTTTGCACGGACGGTTTGGTGTAGTCGTTTTCGCACTTGTTAGGCTTCGTCCGGCTGCACCCTTAGGCGACTGTTGCACGGATAGTCTTCGCGGAAGACTTCGATTTTTCGCACTTGCTGTGCTAGTCCGGCTGCACCCTTAGGCGACTTCTGCACAGATAGTTTTCGCGGAAGACTTCAATTTTTCGCACTTATGCTAGTCCGGCTGCACCCTTAGGCGACTTCTGCACGGATAGTCTTCGCGGAAGACTTTGATTTTTCGCACTTGTTGTGCTAGTCCTGCTGCACCCTTAGGTGACTTCTGCACGGATAGTTTTCGCGGAAGACTTCGGTTTTTCGCACTTGTTGTGCTAGTCCGGCTGCACACTTAGGCGACTTCTGCACGGATAGTTTTCGCGGAAGACTTCGATTTTTCGCACTTGTTGTGCTAGTCCGGCTGCACCCTTAGGCGACTTCTACATCGATAGTCTTCGCGGAAGACTACGATTTTTCGCACCTGTTGTGCTAGTCCGGCTGCACCCTTAGGCGACTTCTGCGCGGAGTTGTCGCACGCGAGGGTGGCTGATGCTGGGCCTCGCGGTGACTATGTATTGGTCGAATGTCGAAGACCGTCGGCGTGGTCTTTTTTCGACGTAGATTTTGCGGGGGATTTTGCACTTGTATATTACATGACTCTGCCTCGTTAAAAACCTCACCCCCGGGAGGAAAAGAGTGCGGGCCAGAATAAAAATTGTCTTTGCGAATTACAAGGGCGAGCTGGCCCTGATGAGTCAAACAAAAAATTTGCGGAGATTATCGATGTTCTAGGAATGCTCCAAGTCTTCGCCGTTTGGCGTTGCGAGCCTGTATGCGCTGGGGGAGGCCTTCGTCTTGACAATGAAAGGGCCCTCCCACTTGGGCTCCAGCTTGCCCCTGGACTCTGTTCGAGCTGTACGGACGAGTACGAGGTCCCCTTCGCTGAATTCCCTTGGGATGACTGCCTGATCGCGCCATGCCTTTGTCTGCGCTTGGTATTTGTCCAGAGATTGTAGGGCGAAGACGCGGTCTCCGCGATGAGGTCCTTCGAAGTCGGCTCGTCTACGTCTGGGACGGCCGACGCGGCTGTCCGAGGCGACCCATGCTTTATTTCTTGCAGAGTCATGGCCTCCGATCCGTATAATAGGCGGAAGGGGGTGAACCCAGTTGCCCTACACTCAGTTGTATTCAGTGCCCAGACCACTTCGGGTAACAGGTCGGGCCACTTGCCTTTTTTGTCGTCGAGGAGCATTTTCTTGACGGCTGTGAAAATTTTGCCGTTGGCGCGCTCCACGACTCCGTTGGACTGGGGGTGGTACACGGAGGCGAAGGCAAGCTTGGTGCCGATGGAGAAGCAGAAGTCTTTGAAATCTTGGTTGTCGAACTGCTTGCCGTTGGCGACCGTGAGTTCGGACGGTACTCCGTAGCGGCAAACAATATTTTGCCAGAAGAATTTCTGGGCTGTCTTCGATGTGATGGTGGATACTGCCCTCGCTTCAATCCATTTGGTGAAGTATTCAACGGCGACGAAGGTGAACTTGAGGTTCCCCTGAGCCGTGGGCAGGGGCCCGACAATGTCTAGGCCCCAGCGCTGAAGGGGCCACGTGTGGGCGATCAGCTTCGTGAACTGCGAGGGGCACCCCGAGCGTGGGGAAAATTTCTGACAGGCTTCGTAGGATCTGACGACCCGATTTGCGGCGCAAATAATGGCGGGCCAGTAGAAACCTTGGCGAATCACCTTTGCCGCTAGGGCCCTAGGCCCCGCGTGGGAGCCGCAGGTCCCCTTGTGGACTTCGCGCAGGATTTGGACGCCTTCGGTCTCGGTGACGCACTTAAGCATCGGTTGACTGACCCCCTTCTTGTAAAGTTGGCCCTCGATCAGTGCGAAGTCCCGGCTTCTGTGGTGGAGGCGCTTGGCCTCATTGCTGTCGATTGGGTGATAGTACCCCTGCAGGTATAGGGTTATTAGCGCCCGCCAGTCTTCGGTCATGATGAGGTTGATTATGCGGTGGCCTTCGCTGTCGTTGGTTATTTGGAGCCCTTCAGGGCTGCGGATGGCTGGCATGCCGATGACGTGGTAGAACACGTTGGAGGGTAGGTCTTCACCCCTGGCGGCTGCCTTGGCCAATGCGTCGGCTTCTTCATTCTTGGCCCGGTCCACATGCTGCAATGTGAATCCCTTGAATTGTCTCTCGAGACTTCGGATGGCCACGAGGTATTGCATAAGAGCGGGGTCCTTTGCTGCATAATCTTTCTCGACCTGGGCGGCGACTACTTTGGAGTCTGTTCGGACTATGCAGGTGGTGACACCGAGGGCTCTTAGTTTGCGGAGGCCGAGGATGACAGCTTCGTATTCTGCTATGTTGTTTGTGCATCTGTCAGATTCCAGAGCGAAGCTTAAGCGTGCCGCGTATCTGTGCTTGACCCCGGCGGGTGAGGTGATGACTGCAGCAGCGCCTGCCCCCGCATGGCACCAAGCGCCATCGCAGTGGATTGTCCAAACTTTCTCTACAGACGGGTCCGGCTGTGTTATTAGCCTGGTCCAGTCGACGATGAAGTCTGCTAGAACTTGTGACTTGATCGCCGTCCTGGGCTCAAAAGTGATGTGGTAGCCGGAGAATTCGGCCGCCCATTTGGCGATCCGTACCGATGCCTCCGGGTTTCTGAATAATTCGTCGAGTCCCCTATCTGAGGTGACGCGGTCCTTGAATGCTTCAAAGTAGTGGCGCAGTTTGCGCGAAGACATGACAACAGCATATGCAATCTTTTCGAGTTCCGTCATGTTACACTTTGACGGTGTGAGCACTTCGGAGACGTAATAAACTGGGCACTGTCTGATCACGCCCTCTACTGTCTGCTCCTGAACTAGTGCCGCGCTGACCGCGTGCGGCGAGGCCGCCACGTAAAGCAACAAGGGTAGCGAAGAGTCGGGGCTTGTAAGAACCGCCAACTCTAACAGGTACTGTTTTAGTGAGGCGAAGGCCGCCGCCTGCTCTGGTCCCCAAGCGAAGTCTTTTGCGCCGCGGAGTGTTTTGAGGAAGGGAAGACTTCGCTCAGCGGATTTGGAGATGAATCTGTTGAGGGCGGCCAGTCTGCCCGTCAGACGCTGGACCTCTCTTGCCGACTGCGGGGGCGTTATGTTGATGATGGCCTGAATTTTGGTTGGGTTGGCCTCGATGCCGCGGTGTGATACCAGGTAGCCCAATATTTTCCCTTGGCGAACGTCGAAGACGCACTTTTCCGGGTTCAGGCGAAGTCGTGCGTCTCGCATGTTCACGAATGTCTCGGCGAGGTCAGCGAGATGGTCCTCCTTGCTCCTGCTGGCGACGACGATGTCGTCCACATATGTGAATATATTTCTGCCAACTTGCCCCTCGAGCACAGTTTTGGTAAGCCGGGAGAAGGTGGACCCGGCGTTCTTGAGTCCCTCCAGCATTCTGATGAAGCAATATGTGCCGAAGGGTGTTATAAAACTGGTGCTAGCCTTGTCTTCCTCCTTCATGTATATTTGGTGGTAACCGGAGAAGCAGTCGAGGAGTGACATGACTTCGCATCCGGCCGCGCTATCGACAATTTTGTCGATCCGCGTCAAAGGGAAGTTGTCCTTTGGGCAGGCCTTGTTGAGACTGGTGAAGTCGATGCACATTCGCCACTTGCCGCTCTTTTTCTACACCATCACAACGTTGGAGAGCCACGTGGGGTAAGCCACTGGCTCGATAAATATGGCTTCCAGGAGGAGGTGTACCTCCGTCTTGGCGGCCTCTGTCTTCTCATCGGACATTTTGCGAAGCCGCTGTTTTTTCGGTCTCACCGAAGGGTCGATTCCCAAGCTATGCTCAATTATGGATCGGCTGACCCCGACCAGGTCGAGGACTGACCAAGCGAAGACGTCTTTGTTCTTGGACAAGCAGCAGAGGAGTTTCTCCTCTTCCTGCGAAGTGAGGTCTTCGCTGATGGTGACTGTCTGCTTGGGCGTGGCCTGGTCGAGGGGAACAGTCTTGGTCCCGTCGTTGCTCTGCAGCTGTGCCTTGTGCTCTTTGTCGGTTGGGCTGACGGACGCTGGGACTTCGTGCTGGCCCATGATGGCATTGTACGGATACACCATATCAACGATATCAAAGGTTATTTGCTCACTTCGGGCATTGGGTGCTACACCGAAGGAGAGAGGCAGTTCTATTTTGCCGACAGGAAAAGTGCCCTTGCCACCGAAACCATACAATGGGTTGTCCGAAGGCTTGAGCAGGCTGTGGCTTATGCCCATGCGGTTGAAGGCATGGAGGAAAATGATGTCTGCTTGACTGCCATTATCGACTAGGACTTTGTGCAGGTCCTAGCCTGACACGCTGCAGTTGATAACCATGGAGTCGATCTGGGGGGCGCTGCGCAGGTCGACGTCTCGTGCGTCGAAGGTTAGCGGTACGTGGGACCACTTTGTCTGCACGACTGGGCCGGTGATGGCAACGTGGTTGATGCTGTGGTAGTGGTCCCACTTCTGCCGCTTTGTGTCAAAGTCGGTGCTGGACCCCCCAGTGATCATATGAATGACTCCACGATACGGCTGATCGGCGAAGTCTTCTTGTTTTGGGGCGTGGGGGTGGGGGTGGGGGATGTTCTGATGTTGCTGGTGTGGAGGTGGGGGTGGGGGAGGTATGATTTGTACTTCCTAGTGGTGTTGGTATGCGTGGTGCGGTGGATGCGGGGCGGGGGCGTGGATGTATGGTGGAGGGGGTTGCTGATAAGTGTGCGCGACAACTCTGGGGTTGTCGGCTGGCTGCGCCCGTGCCATCCTGTCTTTGGTGGCCTTCGTTTCTGGGTAGTCTTTGGTTTGGTGGGCGCAGTCTTCGCCATGAAATAGACAGTAGAATCGGCGCGGCGGCTGCGCACGCCCCCGACCCCTACCGCGAGTTCCGTTTCTGCAGCCCTAGGGGCGATACTCCTGGCGGCGAGGGGCGTCAGTTGCGGGGTGCTGGTTGGCGATGTTGTGCACTTGCTGCTGATTGCGGCTGTCTCGACCGGAGTCTGGCTGCGGAGTCCTCGTCCACATGCGGCTGGACTGTGGAGCATCTTTGGGTTTCCTCTGAGACTCGACCTTGCGCTGGTGGAGCTCTTCGGATTTGGCGTATTTTTCAAATAGCTTATATAATTCCTAGAGTTTCTTGGGCGGGTCCCTGATGCAGTGGCTGTAAAGGACGCCGGCGCGAAGGCCACTGATGGCATAGTGGATGGCGATCTGGTCATCAACTGAGGGCAGCTGTGACTTGAGTGTTAGAAACTTGCGGTAATACTCCCGCAGAGTCTCTTTTTCTAGCTGCTTGCAGAGTGAGAGTTCGGCCAAGGCATCGGTGTCTGGGCGGTACCCTTGGAAGTTGAGCAGGAATTTGTCCCAGAGGCTTCTCCAGGAGTCAATGGACAACGGGGGCAACCTAGTGAACCAGGTGAGGGCTGGGCCTTCGAGGGCGATGATGAAAGACTTGGCCATTGTGGCGTCGTCCCCTCCGGAAGATGCAACGGCGACCAGATAACTCATGATGTACTGTGCTGGGTCCGTGCTGCCGTTGTACTTGGGATAGGTCCCTGCCCGGAAGTTGGCAGGCCAGGGTGTCACTTGCAGATTTGGCGCCAGGGGACTTCGCTCGTCGAGGTAGTTGACCCCTTGAAATGGCGCGGCGTGTGGGAAGGCGAAGTGCGGGTCTTCCTTTTGCGCGCGCTGTTGCAGGGGTGGCCCGTGCTGCAGGCCGAGGTGGCCTTCGCGTATGTCTTCCGGTTGTGCGCGCTGTTGCAGGGGTGGCCCGTGCTGCAGGCCGAGGTGGCCTTCGTGCTGCATCAGTGCGATCTCCCGCTCGAGGTCCTGGGCCTTCTGCTCTTCGTCGCGTATCATTTGTCGCACCTTGGCTAGTGCGGACACGCGCTGGCGCTTGGCCTCCAGTATCTCTTTTTCCCTCTGGAGATTGCGGTTCTTGAGGCGCAGGGCGCGCAGCTGTAGCTGTTCTTCCGCTGAAACGCCGAGGACTTCACCGTCCTCGGTGAGGTCCGCGCCCTCCGGTGGGGCGAAGCCTGGGGGTTGCGGTTGTCCTTCAAGGCCGCAGGTGCGGAGAGCGTCGTCTTCGCAGGTGCGGAGAACGTCGTCTTCAGTAGCCTCTTGGTGGGTGGAATGGGTGAGTGCGAGGGCCTTGCCCTTTTTTTGCGGCCAGCAGTGCTGCCTTCGCAGCCTCGTCAGCCTTCGAGCTAGCTTTCTTGGGTGCCATCGCGGGTGGTTTTTTCGTAGCACGAACGGTGGGCGCCAAATGTTGGAACTTGCTCACAGGCGCAAGATGATCCAACGGGGAGATGTGGTGATGCTAACAGGGTTTCTGCACGTAATGGCAATAGCTCTGTTCCTCTAGCCTCTCAAGGGCACTGTGCGGGGGTATTTATAGGTATCTGAGTGCCCAGCGTCCTGTGTTAAGGACGCATGTGCCCTCAGACACCTAGGTTATCCCCGGAATATTCCCATAAAGCGGGGTTACAGACCGTAATTACAGGGATGCCTTTACAAATTAGGCCCGTAATGCGCAGCGGCCACGTAGGGCCTATTACAATGGGCCGTGTGGTCATGGGCCTCCATGCTGGACGAGGTCGCAAGATGGGATGACCTCGTCATAGGTCTTCGTCCGGTGACGTATGGGACGAAGGGTGAGCCTGCCCGTTGTCTTGTCTCCGTTGGTCCAATGATTACGGCGAAGGCATCGAGCGAAGGGTAGCGTCTTCGCCTTCGCCCCAACATCCGGTGCACACCGGACTGTCCGGTGCACTAGCGGAGCAACGGCTATCTGTGCGCAACGGTCGACTCTGCAAAGTGAAAAGTGCAAATTAGATGTCAGAGCAGACGGTTAGAGGGGCACCGGACTGTCTGGTGTCGCACCGGACTGTTCGGTGCCACATGAGGACAAAGCCTCCAACGGTCGACCAGTTCCAAGCCCTAACAGAAGGATGACGTGGCGGCACACCGGACATTGTCCGGTGGCGCACCGGACACTGTCCGGTGGTGCACCGGACTGTTTGGTGCGCCCTTCGCCAGCAGACTTCACCAACGGCTAGATTTTGGTTGGTGGCTATAAATACCACCCCAACCGGCCACTTCAATGTGTGGGAGCCCAAGCAACATTCCAAGTCATCTAGTTGACATACTCAAGCCCTCTCAACCACATATATTCATTGATCCATCCTATACACAAGATTTAGACCACTACAACCAACACAAGTGCCACAAAAGAGAGAGCAAGCAAAAGAGAGCTACTCATTGTGTTTAACACTAGTGCCTTGTGAGATCATTGAGGGATAGTGTGTGCTACATCTTTGTGTTCATTTGTGCGTGGAGTATTGACTCCCATCGAACTTCCTCCAAAGTTTTGGAGGCGTGTAAAAGCTAGCAAGAGACACCAAAGAGTGTGGTGGTCCTTGCGGGATCGAGAGTGATCCTTGAGAAGAAGAAGAGCTCGCCGATCCTTGGGTGATCGGTGGAGAGAGGGAAAGGGTTGAAAAAGACCCGTCCTTAGTGTTCTCCTCAACGTGGACTAGGCCTTCAAGGGCCAAACCTCGGTAAAAGAAATCACCTGTGTCCATTGTGTTTATTGCTTGTGATTTGTTTGTTCTCCCTTCCTCTAAGTTTACTTGCGCTATTCTTTGTCAATATCATTTGGTGTTGCTTCAAGTTAAATTCTCATTTAGTCAAGCAGCACTTCGCAAGAAAGCATTGCTCTTCCCACCTAAGCCATCTTGCTTTATTAATTCATTTATCTATCAAGTTGTATTGATTATCAATTCCACATTATTTGAAAGCAATACTCTTTACAAGCAAGGACTTAGTTTTATACTCCAATAATTGTATATCTTGTTCTAACCACTAATCAAGGGATCTAGTTGGGGGATAAAATTTTAATTTTCAGGTTTCGCCTATCCACCCCCCTCTAGGCGACTTTCACTATTCGAATCCTGGATCAAAAGGATAGGGTTACCCGAAGGAGAACTCTCAAATTTTATAAGATACAATGGAACCAACACACGGAAGATGAAGCTACATGGGAAACTCAAGACTTTCTAAAAAGAATTTCCTAGGCTTTTTAGCTTCATGTAAATTGTGATGCATGTACAATTGTTGTAATAGAGGAATAAACCCCATACCACCCCCTGCCTTGTACAAGAAATAAGGAAATAAAAATATGACGTGTTTCCTTTTCCATTACTTGCCTTAGGACTTTTAAATCTCGGGACGAGATTCTTTTATGGGGGGAAGGATGTAACACCCCTGGTGTTACTGTCACTAAAACTTGAGCATAACATCATGAGCATTAGCATATCATGTGTTAGTTACACTTAGAGTGCATTCACTAGGTAAAAATTTCAAACAAGTTGTATTGATATGTCTTGTTATGTGTGAAACCCTAGGGTAGGGTACTTAACCCTAAACCAGACTTAGGAGTGATAGTAAAGCCCAGGCATGAGAAAACTTCAACACTCATGAGAAATAATCATAAGATATCACATTTAATGGACTTAAGTGGCACCCAAACCCTAGAAGTGTCAAAAACCCTAAACAAACCCCTGGAAAACACTGAGTTCAAACCCTAGGGGGTTATATGTAAATTTTGCACACTTTTGGATCTAAGTGCAGAAACCAAGGTATTAGGGTACCTCAAACCATATGGTTCACAAATTTGAGGATTTGCAAATTAAACCATGAGATTTGGGCTTATTTGCAAAAAGCCACTCTACACCTCCCAAGTGACTAAGTCTGAAAATCAGTAAATAGGGCTCACTGTTGGAGCTCTGTAGTTCTAAAAACACAAAGAATTTTCCTAGGGTCAACACATCAAAAGTCTAGAGCTATAATTGGAGAACAACTTTGCTTAAGTAACTAAGCTCTGATCACATACAAAATTTGGAGAAAAATAGGCTTAAAGTTGTGCTGTCAGTCACCCTAATGACTGAAATTAGGTCACTAGTGACATTGGCCAGACTTTTGGATCAAATTAGAGTAAGATCTATTGCTCGGTTGAGGGTAGTTGCCATAGTCAATTTGTAGCTGGATCATAGGGCTACAAGTTTGCTACAAACGGATTAGCAAGTTCTTACGCGAAAATCCGAGATCTGGGCATCACAAATCTGTCTATCAGGCGCTCTGAACAAGTTCCCAATGGTACAGTGTCTGGATTAGAACGCTAGGTTCAGATTCCTCACCACCGGCAACCGTGCGCCCGGATTCACGCTTGCCGCGGTGATTCGTGCCTAGCGCAGATGGACAACAGCGAAGGGTAAAAATCTTGGCGCTCGGATTAGCTCGGACTCGCTCACCTTTGCGCCCGCCGTACCCACTTGACTCGCAGCTGGTCGGGATCATCCTCACCGGCGTTAGCCGCTCAATGATCATGCGCCACGTGCCTTGGTGTCTTACCACGTCGCAATAGCTCGAGTTACACATATCCTGTGATCGCCGGTGATCTTGCCACGGTGAAAGCCACCAATTGCTTGCGCCAGTGCCCCCCCTTCTCTCTGACCGCCACCGCGACATCTCAAATTCACGGGCCACCGCTCGGTGATCCTATAAATTGAGCGTACCCTTAGCTCCGCAAGGTATTCAAGCACTCGGCGCACACACTCGTGTCCCAAATCGTTCACCAGAGCGCCCCAATTTGGGATTTCCCCCAAATCGGTCCAAAACACCGCGCGAAGTGAGCTCGCCGTGGCCAACGTGCTACAGGTCTGTTCATGCTCTCTGCTCTCCTGTTTCACTACCCTTATGTTCTCCTAATGCTCCTCAACCCGTTCAATTAAGCTAGACCGCGCAAGATCATCGGGAACACCTCTGTTCATCCGTAGTTCGCGTTGTCACTGTGGACAGTGTGATTAAAAGCTTAGATCGTGCAATTGATCAAGGGAAAATGATTATTAGGTGTTGAATTAGGAGTAAACCAAGTTAGAGCACTGGCGGTTGTGTATTCCGGTCAGAACGAGCTCGCCGGAGCTACTGCGCCGCCGCTCCCCATCGTGGACTTCACCTTGTGAAGAATTAGAAAGTAGAGGACCTCGACGTAAATGTCAGTGACTGAAACAAATGGTGCATAGGGTTCTTCGCTAGTTATTCAAACCACTGGGGACCTCGGTGCAAACTGTCCACCACGGGCGCGCACGCAGCCGAGTTTTCCCCGTTCTCGGGCTGACTTGGGCCAGTTTCGGCCCAGTACTATTCATGCTTTTCCTTTTTCTTTTTCTTCTAGGGTTAGAGAATTTCTAGAAAATTGTAGAAAAATGATAAAAATATGAGACCAATTTTGCTAGGTTCCTAAAATTATATACTATTTAATAAAAATAGTTTTATGATTTTTAGTCCAAATAAGGAATTATGGAGTATTTAAAATAGCCAAAACCTATACTCCTAGAATTTTAGAAATTATTTAGTAACTGCAAAAATCACTAAACTTTTTGTATAAGCTTAAAATGATACTTAGAAGCCTTGGGTAAAGTTTGGCATGATTTGGACAATGTTTGCTACTTAAACCCTAAAACCCTAATCTTCTAGTGATGCCTGCCCTATGAACTACACTACTGACTTCAAAAACCCTAGTTTCCTGGAGTCCCGTGAAGGAAAATTGTATTCAAGACCTAAGATAATGTACTTTTATTATCTGTGCATTTTCATAAGAATTACATGAGCATTCATGGTTATATATGTGATATATATAGAAAACAAAGAAGAAGTAGAAGTTGAAGAAGAAAGAGCTACACCACCACCACCACCACCTGAAGACCCATCTGCCGGGAACTGCTTTTATTTTGATATTTGTGGAGCAGAGCCTGACTCTCCTATAACACAAGGCAAGCCCCGATGCATTTTCCACCTCCTTGCTATTTTAAAATCTTTTTCACATGCTTGATGCATTAGGTGATAGGAGTTGTGTGTTAAACACTTGCTGCATTTCCTTCCTTGAAAGCTTGATTACCTTTCCTTGATCACCTATTTTATAAAAAGGTTTTCCTTATGCTTTGTCTTGCTCTAGAAAAACAAAATGTTTTGTTTTGACAAAAGGTAATGCTTCAAGTGGAATGGGATGTTTTCAAAACAAAACTTGATGGTGGATCCATCATGGTCGTGATGGGTTCAACATCGAAAACGATGTACCTCTATTAGGTACCAAACTTTGGGTTGAAATGATAAAGCTGAGATCGGGCGGGTGACTTGCACGAGAAAAGAGTCTCGGTGTAGTGTCTTCGTCTGAGTTGATTAAGGACCTTGTCGATGTAGGCTTGATGATCGAGGACCCTTTAACTGGTCACATGCCTCATCATGGGTAAGCTTTGCCTCGGGCAAACTAATACCAGAATAAGATAACACGCAATGGGAGTGGAGAGATGGCGAGAGTAGCATGTACCCTCTGTGGCAAGAGGCTAGACGGTGGTGTATCTGTGCTCTCGGTTGGTGTGAACCTGATCTGGTCTTAAGAAACCCGGTGGCGAGTTGACATATGCAAGGGTTAAGTGCTACATATGTCTTGTGATTGGAGATCCTCAGCTGAGTATTAATCGATTCAGATTGCCGTTACTTCTCGGACATGAAGACTTGGTCACTGAGCTACATGTAGAAATCCAGTAAACAAGAAGGGTTGATAAGAAAGTGGCTAGTATAGGCCAAGTGCTTGAACTAGGGTAGAAAGAACTCTAGAATCAGGTAATGACTTAACTTGCTAATAAAACTGGATTTCTATGGATCCACTATTAGTAAGTATTTTTGCAAACAGAGTCTTGATTTTGATTAAGCCTTACCTTGACACCCTCAAGCCAGCATATCCTTGAGAGTCTTTTATTTTGACAGGTAAGACTTGCGAAAGTACACTTCGTACTCAGGGTTTTCGAACCCATGTTGTTGTAGGCGAGGAAGCAGCAAATTTTTGTTGCTTTTGTTCCAATGTGGTGCCAAAGGAAGAGAATCAGGATTGAAACCTCGGGAGGAAGTGTCCTCCTTTAAAAACTTTTTACTGTTATGTGGGAGGGGTTTTTGCCTCCCAGGTTTGTAATAATATTACTCCTGCACTCTTATATATTACTGGTCTGTAATAATAACACACTTTCTATACTTTAATAAAATAAGTTGTTGTAACTGCTTCCGCATATTCGTTCCTTTGATGTGTTGTAATATCTGCATGATGGGTGAAACGCTCTTGGGAAAAGACAAAGGACACAGATACCGAACTTGTCGAGTGATTTGAAGCATCTACAGGGTTGCCCGAGGTCCGCTAGACAAGGACAACTGTAGGTGGGCCTAATAACTTGGGAGGTTCCATCACACTTAATCTTGCGATCTTGGTTGTAAGTGGTTTATCCAGGGTCCTTGGGACACTCGGACAGATCCTATTAAGTTATATGGTGCACATGCACAGCCGTCTGAGGTCTTTGAGACAAGGACAGGTTCATGTGGGCCCAATAACTTGGGAGGTTCTGCCACAGAGTCATAACTGGCTCGAGTGTGAGGCAAGCCAACTATAACTATAAAGTCCATCCCAATATCATCCCATTTCCACTGAGGAATCTACAATGGCTACAACAAACCTGTGGGTCTCTGATTCTCTGCCTTGATTCTCTTACAACTGTCACATATAGCAACATATTCCGCGATCTCCCTTTTCATACCGTACCACCAAAATCTTTTCTTTAAGTTTTGGTACATCTTCTCGCTGCCAGGGTGTATGGAATAAGCTGTCTCATGATCTTCCTTGAGAATCAGCTCCCAAATCGATTTGAAGTCAAGAACACACAACCTATCTTTAAACCATACTACGCCTTCCACGTCTTCCCAGAAATCCTTGCCTTTCCCATCTACGAACAGCTGCCGAATTTCATTGATCTTCTCATCATCTTTCGGGCCATCCTTGATATCTTGTTCTAGAGTGGACTCTAGCTCAATTGTCACTTCTTGATTGTTGTTTAGAATTCTGAGACTCAGCCTGTTGAATTCCTTTGCTAGCTCATATGGCATCGGATGAGCGGCCATCATGTTGACTTGACTCTTTCTGCTCAAAGGATCTGCAACCACATTAGCTTTGCCTAGGTGATAATGTATCTCCAGCTTGTAGTCTTTTATCAACTCCAGCCATCTTCGCTGCCTCATATTTAGCTCTGACTGGGTGAAGTATATTTAAGACTCTTGTGGTCTGTGTAAACATCACACTTTTGCCCATATAAGTTGTGCCTCCAGGTCTTCAGTGCATGAACCACTGCTGCCAATTCCAGGTCATGTGTGGGGTAATTCCTTTCATGAATCTTCAACTATCAGGACGAGTATGCCACTACTCTCCATTCTTGCATTAACACACATCCCAGTCTGGTGTACGAAGCATCACAATACACTGAGATGACTTATGGACATCTGGAAAAATCAACATAAGTGTTGTAGTCAATTTCTTCTTTAATGTTTCAAAGGACTCTTGGCACTCTGCGGTCCATTTGAATTCAACTTTCTTCGCTAGCAAGGCTATCAATGGCCAGGCAATCTTGGAGAAATCTTCAATGAAACGTCGATAGTATCCCGCCATTCCAATGAAACTTTTGATTCCTCGAACATCTCTTAGTGCTTTATAGCCTAGAATATCTGCTACCTTCTTCGGATCCATGGCTAATCCATCTCAGTTTATGATATGACCCAAGAATAGGACTTCCTTGATCCAGAACTCACATTTGCTAAGCTTGGCATACAACTGACAATCCCGTAGTCTCTGCAATACTTTCCTCAAATGCTCTTCATGCTCTTCCTCATTCTGGGAGTATATGAGGATATCATCAATGAACACCACTATGAACTTGTCGAGATAGTCCATGAACACACTATTCATCAAGTACATGAAGAAAGCTGGTGCATTCGCCAATCCGAATGACATGACTGTGTACTCATAAAGCCCATACTTGGTGATAAATGTTGTCTTTGGTATGTTTGAAGGCTGAATCCTGAGCTGATGGTAACCTGACCTCAGATCTATCTTTGAGAATATGCTAGCTCCCCTCAACTGATCGAACAGATCTTCAATTCTGGGTAGGAGGTACTTGTTCTTGATAGTGACTTCATTTAGAGCTCGGTAATCTATGCACATCCTCTTTGTACCATCTTTCTTCTCCACAAACAACACTTGGGCGGCCCAAGGCGAGCTGCTGGGTCTGATGTAACCCTTCTCCAACAACTCATCTATCTGCTTCTTGAGTTCCACCAATTCTGGTTCGGACACTCTATAGGCTCTCTTAGAGATAGGGAGGTGCCAAGCATAAGCTCTTTGGCAAATTAAACTTTTCTCACACGCGACATGCCTGGTAGATCCTCGAGAAACACATCTGGAAATTCTGATACTGCTTTGATAGCTTCCAGTGGATTGACTTCCTCACTATGGGTAGTGATCTGGGGACAGCTTCCTTTCCTTGGTCCAGACAAGACAACCTCCACCAACACTTCCTCTCCTGATAAGGACACTAACTTCACAGTCATCTTGTCATAGCTAAAGCTTGCTTGATATTTGGTTAGCCAATTCATCCCTAGGATGACATCTATGGCTACATCTCGGGTACCCATTACTATCAGATCAACGGGAAGCTCTATCCCCCTTATTTGAACTCTTGCACTAGGGCAAAATTTATCTATTTGGGTCCTCCCACCCATTAAACTAACCCTCATAGGTGGGTACATGGGTGCTACTGGTATGTTGTGTGTTTCTACCAATGATGCAGTCACAAAAAAATGTGTTGCTCTAGTATCAAATAACACATTTTCGGAATGAGATTCGGTTGAGAACGTACCTAGTGCCACTCCTGTGGTCTCCTGAACTGTGTCGGCCTCTAGGTGGTTCACCTTTCCGTACTAGGCACGGGGCTATCCACAGTTGTTCGCTCCTTGCTTAGATGCATTATGTCTTGTAGGGGCATTGGGAGCTGACTGTTGCTGAGCTGCTTTCTTCGGGCAATGAGTCGCCCAGTGACCTTATTCCCCATAGTGGAAACATCCGCGACCTCCTCCTTGCGCTGGAGTGGCTTGGTTGCTGGGGCAGGAAAGCAAGGTGCTTGGTTGTTCTGTCGTTGATACTGGTTTCCTCCTTGTTGGTTGTTCTGGCGGTACTGCTGCTGTTGTTGAGGGAACTGCCTTTGGAACTGCTGTTGATGCTGACATTGATGTTGGTGCTGGTATCCTTGAGGGTGACTCTGCTTGAATTGCTAGGGTGGGTTGCCTGAGAAACGTAGATGGCTGCTGCTCCCAGCCTGCGGTCCACTGATCTTGCGCTTCTGGTCAATCATGATAGATCTATCGATCAGATGCTGGAAGGTAGGGAAGGTATGGTTCATCAGCTGGTAGTGAAGGGAGTCAACCAAACCTCTCCAAAACCTGTACTACCTCTTGGCATCATTATTGACATCCTTAGGTGCATAACGAGATAACTGTAGAAATTTGTCCCTGTACTCACTGACAGACAGGGGACCTTGCTTCAATGCCAAGAATTCTTCCTTTCTCACTATCATTAGTCCTTCAGGCACATGGTTCCGACGGAAGTTGTCCCTGAACTCCTCCCAAGTGATGGCTTTAGGGTCGGCATGGGTGGCGAGGTTGGACTCCCACAAGGACTATGCTGCTCCCCTTAGCAGATGGGGACTGTACAGAACTTTCTCGCGATCATTGCACTAAGCGGTATGCAGCTCCCGCTCCACTCTACGTAGCCAATCTTTGGTGTCCTTGGGGTCTGCAGAGTGGGCAAACATAGGGGGATGACCCCTCATGAACTCCACCCGCTTGTCCCTTGGCATCCGTGGCATCTGCACTTGCATCTGAGGTCGAGGTGGGGGTTACTGTTGCTACACCTGTTGCATAGCTGCTAGAGTCTAGCCAATCGCTTGGACTGCAAGGGTCTGCATCAGAAACATCTGCTCGATTGTCATTAGGGGTGGTGGTGGCAACTGCTGCTGAGGTGCCTCTTCCTAGGATGCCTGCTACTCTTGCTTGGCATGTCTTCCACCTTGGTGCCTGTTGTCAGACATCTGTAGAAAGCATGCACACATCAGACCTAACCCTGTAGTCTTTCAGCAAAAAAAGATATATAGAAGTCTTCATAACACTAAGCAAATGAGCATCTTCACTAACTCTCAACACAGCCAAACACAGATTCTCAGATAAAGAGGAAAGTGGAAATAAAAGGTTGCCCAACTAAATGACTGACTTTATTAATAACTACACCAAGTTGCAGGGGGTACCCACACCTTGGTGACAATCATTACAAAGAGCCAATTCCATCATAAGTTCATCACGACAAGCATAGAAACATATGATAAACAAACTAAAACTAACTAAGATTGACTAAGACTCTAATTTAAACAATATTACAGACTTTGAATCTATCGATCTAGGGATCCAAGTCTATCTTGGTCGTACAGTCAGGGGTGCCAGAAGCATGATGACCATGGGGCGGCAAGCACTAAGGGTGCTGAGTCCCAACAGGGGCGGGGGAACCATCCTCTTGATGGCGACGCTCCACGCGCTTAGCACGCAGTTCCACAATCTCCGCCTGAGCCTTGCCCAACTCGTCACGGGCGTGATCTAGCTTAGTGTTGAGCACGGCGACCAGGTTGACCATGCTTCTCAATCTAGGATTGCCCTCACCAACTGGTGAGACAATCACACCTCCGGTATTGCCGGTCGAATGGTGGTGGTAGTACTTCAGGTTGACGCCGTTAGCTACTCCGCTGAACAACAAACAATACTACAAAAGTGCACGCCGCGTAGCATCCTACATGGCTGCCTTGGTAGTGTCCTGCTCAGTGATAGAATAATGCTCTAATTATGCCTCTGCACCCCAGAGGTCATCGTCCGGATGGCACACCAAGCAAGTAGCCTCCCACTGGTTTAGGTATAACCCGCGATGGTGCTGGTAGACCACACAACGGTACTCGATGGACCAAGTGTGTCGGTTGAAGGCCCGACACAGCAAGGTGTCAAGAGCATCATGGAAATGACAACCATGAGCGGCATCACAAGTGATGGGTCCGGCGATCCATCCTTCTGGCTCCTGCTTCTCCGAAAGCTCTGTGCTGTGGCTCGAACTACCACCATCATTGTCGTCTCCGTCAGGGTCTCCTCTAGAACCCGGGGTGACCTGTGGTGGTGCAGGGGCACCTCTAGCAGAGACGTAAGGCAGGGCTGCCTCCCAGACTCCACCTCATGCTGAGGCGAGTGGGAAGAGTCCTGCTGCTCTTGCTCCTGGCTCGGTGCTCCTACTCCTCATGCAGGCGGCGATGCAGTCTGTGTAGGTGGCTCGACTGCCCTGTCACCGTGCGGCATAGTGGACACTTCGCAAGGCGAGAGGGCAAGAAAGGGATCACCGACTTACGTGCAGTGCATCTAAGATGGACCATCTACAAAAGACATCATAAGCACAAGAATGAGAATAGAACTACATGACCAACAAGTAAACCAAAAGCAAAGTAAGATAAAAAATTTGTAAGATGAGTATACACTCATCTTATTATCTTACTATCTTACAAAGTAAGATAGTAATATAACATAGAATTGGTCAAGATGACCAACTTTTGAAGTGACACCAAAGGTCAAGGTGAGAATAAGGGTCTATAGTCCTTAAGGCGGCCATTCTAGTCTAGGTTAGCGGTCCTATAGTCAGCAAGGCTTTGATACCACTTATGTCACACCCGATTTTGGAAGGCAACCCGAATGCGAACCAAGTACGTGCCAGGATCAGAAACTCACGTACGCAGCGATTACATAGTTGGACATCATCACACATTGCTCGAAATGAATAGCTGAAATAGTACGTTATTATATCAAGATGTCCAAGACATCCACAGAGTCATTAACTAAACATAGTCATAAATGTAATCAAAGTGTGGAATACAAAACGTACAGATAAGGCCTTCACAGGCAGCTGACTGGGGGTTTGCCACTAACATGACTAGAACTCATCATAGTCTTAGAACTCTTCAAAGTCCTCTATGTTGCCTGCATCTCCTTCTGAGCACTGATTGCAATGGGGACAACCTGGGGTTGGGGGGTTTAAAGCAAGGGTGAGTACACATCAACGTACCCAACAAATGTCCCGTTTGGCTGAAGTGTACTAGCTGTATGTGGAGTTAAGGTTAAAGCAGTTGCTTTTAGTTGGTCAAATATTTATTACTAGTAGTAAGTCAAGTTTTAGAAATAAATCTAGTTATTACCCAAAAGTACTCCCTCCAAGAATAAATACCAAGAACCACATATATGATTGTTACTAGTTACCATTATCATAAAAGTATCCAAAGTTAATCTAATCAAAGAGGATCCCAAGGCTGCTCTTAACCGTGAGCACAACTGATATACCAGTTTCTAACACTCAGAGGTTGCACACTTTACCCATGAGTCGTGATCCCTTTCCATCCTGGGTTGTACAGACCCAATTTTCACTGCCAAGGTGAATGGCTAGGGCTACACTATGTAGCCTTTACAAAGACTCCCCTGGTGCATAGCTGCTCATTAGGTTTCACCAGTCGTACAAACACAGTATTCCTCCCTAAGGTGGGTGACTAACAAAACCAAATCGAATAAACCTTGGCACCCACCCTTAGCAGAGCGAGCACTATGCCTCGGCACCCATTGACGGCCCTCCGGCAAAGCCAACTACACCCCGAAGTTCATCTAATTAATCAGCTAAGGGCATCCCATTCCAACCTCATGGTTGTACTGTTATCCTGGGTGGTCACTCAACGAATAGGTCCTTACGGAGAGGTACTCAGGAAATAGCCTGAGTCACCTAAAGTGCCACAAGAACATCATCATAATCATAATAACAGCATCGTATCATAAATATTCTCATCATGTTCATTGATTAAAGTAAAGCAATAGCATGAAGCTAACCATAATAACCCAAAAGGCAATCAAGGACAAGGTAAATACAGACTAGTCAATCCTTAGGTTTCAATTAAGTAATGCGGGATAGTGAATTATAAAGTAAGTAGGACATAATGGGTCAGAGAACACTTGCCTTCACTAGGTTGCTGCTCAGGGAAGTCTTCGACAACACACTCAGGAACCACAGACTGCTCGTTGTCTACGCAAAGCGATCATGCATTCAAACATTTGGATAATGACAAAGAAACAGTACACCAAACATGTACAATCAAGTAAACACGAGCTCGAAGGAACAATAAAAACACAAGAGGGGAAATCTAGGTTCTACTGTGTGCAATTACACCTAGAGGTTTGTGGTTCTCTAAGTACTGCTTATCTCAATAAATTACATAACTTAACTTCATTTATCTTAATGAGTCACAAAAATTATACCAGGGATGGGTCATACTTTACATGATACTACTTCCACAAGGTTGATTACCTAATTACCATTAGAGTTTTCTTTTTAATAAATAAACCATCACTTACACTAACCTATAGTGTAGACATAAAAATTAATACATGCAGATAGTGAAAGATTATAATTTAAACAGATGGAGAATAAACTTATGAACATTTTGCACTTTGTATCACTCAATTTGGAGTTCATTTGCAAAAGATATGAAGTAAACAAGTTTTGGAATTCACAATACAAAATTAGGCCCAATTCTATGATAAACTAAAAGGTCAGGGGCTTTTCTGCAAAAACTCAGGGGTCTATGTGCAAAACTTATGGACGGCGGGTTGATATCCAAAAAGCAAGTGGGTTTTAACAAGCACGTGCGGGCGCACGGGCAAGCACTGACATGCGGGCCAGGGGTGTCAGCGACTGGGGAGGGAGGCAGGCTGACCAGCCAGGCCCAGCGCTAGGGGGTGCAGGCACTGACGGGTAGGGCCCAGGGGCAGAGCGTGCGGACGTGGATCGATGTCCGCAGATCCGAACCGTTGGATCGGGGACAGACGTTTGCGATGGGGCGCATTGGGGGTTTTACAGCTCGGTGACCGGCGTTGCTCCCAACGCAGCAGCGAGGTCGCTGAAGGCGAGGCAGACGCGTTCGTCGGGTGTCTGGGGTTGCCGATGAGGGCTAGAACGGGTGAAGAAGGTCTGGCAAACTCGCTGGCAGGACTCCGACTGCGAGAACGGGGCCAGAGGTGGGAGAACGGCGAAGGGGAGGTGCTCCGGGCGGGTCGTCAACTCCGGTGAGGAATCCCGACCGCGGGAGGGGGATTCGGGCACGCTATGGCCTCGACTAGCTCCGGCAGGTAAGGGGAACACTACAGACCAAAGCAGGGGCACATGGTGGGGCTAAATCGGCCAGTCACCACGCGGGCGCGGCGAACCAGCATGGCCGAACTTCGGCGAGGCCAAATTGGCTAAGACAAGACGGAAATAAGATAAACCAAGCATGGGAACGAGTTCCTCACCTCAGGACGGTGCTCGGGACGGCTTGGCACGACTTCTGGTTGGCTGCACGGCGAGCACGGGCGGCGATGGTAGAGCGCGAGAGAAGGCAAGAGTGGGCGAAATGAGGCAGACGAGAGAGAGCGGTTACAGTGGGGCTCAAAAAGGAGCTGGGGCGCGTGGGCGAGCGACGTGGGCGGTCTCCACAGTGGGTGCGTAGACATGGGTCAGCGGCGGTTGCAGGGAAGACAGAGCTAACAAGGCTGGCCCACCGCATAGCGGGAGAGAGCGAACGCTTGGGTGAACGGTTCGCGGCGCTGACGGTGGGGCCCACTGCACAGAGAGAGAGAGAGTGAAGCACGCGCGTGAGGGAAGCCGACGCCGATAGATCGGCCCCACGGGGCAGAGGGAGAGAGGGAGCGAGAGCGTGCGGGCAGGCTGTCGCTGACAGGTGGGGCCCACCTGTCAGGAAGAGCAGGCACGTGGCCTAGTTGGGCTGGGCTGGGCCTGCTGGTCTGAAATCGGTTTTTTATTTTTCCATGAATTTCCAAATGCTTTTCTTTTTATTTTCTCTAGGGAATTCAAATCAATTCAAACACAATTCATATTTCAATTAATTCGAACATGTGCATCAAACAAAAGAATAATTTAGGCTCACCATGATGCAACATTTCATGACTCACATAGGTTTTTGCTATATTACATAAATAATTAATCTCTCACCTAATTGGCATAATTCTAATAAAAAGGAAGAGAGAAGAAGTCTAGAGAGAGAAACAAGCGGTAACACCTGAATTTGGTAGGCATTAGAGAAGAAATTTTATACCCCAAATTCTGGGTGTTACATATAAATAGAAAGCTAGTCAATCCTTGGGTTGATCATGGTATGCGGGGGAGTGAATGATAAAGTAAATATGACAAAATAGGTCAGAGGACACTTTCCTTCACCAAGCTGCTGCCCAAGGATTCTTCTTGTAACTCCCTCGGGAAACAATATTGCTCGTTGTCTACGCAAAGCAATTATTCATTCAATACACTTGGGGAATAACAAAGGAACAATACACCAAACATATAATAGAGCAATCATAGGTTTAACAAAAAGGGATGGGTATTAAGGTGTTCCCTAAGCCTAGGGTAGATCACAATACAAAGAGATGCACTATTCACTAACCAAATCTATATCATTGTAGTATTGTTCAAATAAAATTAGTTTAGTGTTGGTGTTAATCACTAGGACATTTTTTAAAGTTATCTACCATTTAATTATTTTAATTAGGGCCTTAATAACTTCACAAAATACAAATAAAAACACACCAAGCAAATGCATCAAATAAAAATAAAGTAGGAAGATCAGCATGATGCAACACTTCATAATTATCTTAAGATTTTGTCTACTAGAAAATAATTACATCTCCAACTAAAACCATAACTCTTTTTCTTAGGGGAAAAGGATGGGGGATTAAGAGAAAAGAGGAGTAACACTTGAATTTGTGAATATGAGCAAAAAAATTTATACCCCCAAATTTAGGGTCTTACAAACCTATCCCCCTTAAAAGATTCTCGCTCCAAGATTCAAGGTTGGCGAGTAAAGAGTTTGGGGTACTTGGCTTTCAGGTCATCCTCTCGCTCCTAGATTGCTTCTTCCTCAGAATGGTGACTCCATTCAACTTTGCACATTCTGATCGTATTCCTTCGGGTGACCCTGTTTGTTGTCTCTAGAATCTATGTTGGCTTCTCTATGTAGGTCAGATCCTCCTAGACTTCTAGGTTCTCCTATAACAACTAGTCTTCTAGCACTCTCAGGCATTTTTCATCTGAGACATATGGAACACATCGTACACTGCTGACAGACTCTCTGGTAAGTAGAGTTTGTAGGCCACTAATCCACATCTTGCCTGAATCTGGTACGATCCGATATATCGAGGTGCTAACTTGCCATTTGATTACGAACCTTTTGACTCCTCTGATAGGTGACACCTTCAGGTAAACATAATCTCACACTTTGAAGCTTAGCTCCCTTCTTCGGGTGTCGACATAACTTTGTTGTCTTGACTATGCTATCTTCATATTCTCCCAAACCATTTTGATGTTCTCCTTGGCTTCAAGCAAGATGTCTGGCCCAAACACTTGTCTTTCTCCATGTTGATCCCAATGCAATGGGGTTCTACAACTTCTCCCACCAATCGCTTTAAATGGTGACATCTTTAGACTAGCCTGATAACTATTGTTGTAGGAAAACTATGCATAAGGTAACCTTTTGTCCCATCCTGACTTGTCTTGTAATGCAAAGGCTCTCAGCATATCTTCTAGGATCTGATTAGTCCTTTTAGTCTGACCGTTTGTCTATGGATGATAAGTTGAACTGAAATTCAGATGTGTGCCTAATGCTTCATGTAGCTGCTACCAGAAGTGGGAGGTGAACTACGTTCCTCGATCTGACACTATCTTCATTGGCACTCCTTACAAACTGATAATCTGAGACATATAATTCTGCCAATACTGCATTATTGTAGATGGTCTTTGCAGGTATGAAGTGAGCCACCTTTGTTAAATAGTCTACCACTACCTAGATGGAATCGTAGCCATCTTGGGTGCGAGGTAGCCCAACTATGAAGTCCATCCCGATCTCATCTCATTTCCACTATGGTATATGTAGCGGCTGCAGGAAACCGCCTGACCTTTGATGCTCTGATTTATTCTCTGACAGGTGTCACAAATGGCAATGTGCTCTTCAATTTCTCTTTCCATACCATACCACCAAAACCTCTTCTTTAGGTTTTGGTATATCTTCTCACTCCCAGGATGTATGGAATAGGATGTCTCATGAGCTTCTTTGAGAATTAGCTCCCTAATGGACTTGATGTCGAGGACACAGAGTCGGCCATTGAACCATACTACACCTTCTTCATCCTCTCGAACGTCCTTGCCTCTCCCTTCTAAGATCAGCTATTGGATCTCATTGATCCTCTCATCATCCTTATGCCCTTCTTTGATATCCTGCTCTAGGGTGAGTTCTAGCTCAAATGTTACTCCTTGCGTGATGTTCAGAAATCTGATACTCGGCCACTAACTCCTCTCCAGAAGGGGACACCAAGCTCATGGTCCTCTTGTCGCAACTGATACTCGCTCGATGCTTCCTTAGCCAATTCATCCCTAAGATGACATCTATCCCATATGTACCCATCACTATTAAATTAGTGGGGAACTCAATCCTCCATATTTCCACTCCTGCATTCAAGAATATCATATCTGTCTGACCTTTCCCACTAAATAAATTAACTCGCATTGGGATTGTCATGGGTCTTGTTGGAAGGTTATATGTTTCTACCCATTTTGTAGTGTTAAATGAATGTGTTGCACCATTATCAAATAACACTTTTGCTAGATGAGATTTGATTGAGAACATACCTACTACCACATCTTGCGCATCCTAGATTGCTTCGACCTCTAAGTGATTCACCTTCACACAGTTGTATGCCTAGCCACAACCACCTATAGCTTGTTGCAGTGCGCCTTTTCTTGTTGGGGCATTAGGAGCTGACTGCTGTTGTGTTGCTATCTTTAGACAATGCATGGCCCAATGGTCTTGCTCTCCACAGTGAAAGCATCCTCTGTCTCCTCCTTGTCCTAGGGCTGCCTGGTTGCTCTGGTTAGCTATTAGGGCAGGAAGACAGGGTGCTTGGTTATCATGCCTCTGATATTGGTTACCTCCCTACGGGTTGTTTTGAAACTACTGCTGCTGCTGCTGTGGATACTACCTCTAAAACTATTGTTGGGGTTAGCGCTGACTCTGTTGCTAATATCACTGTGAGTGACCATGCTTGCAGTGCTAGGACAGATTGCTTGAGAAACGAGGACAACTGCTGCTTCTGGTATGAGGTCCACTCATCTTGTGCTTCCGATCTTCCATTTCCTTTCGCTTCCTTTTGGTCATGATTGCTCTATCAATTAGGTGCTAGAAGATGTGGAAGGTGTGGTTCAACAACTGGTAATGCAGGGGGTTGACCAAGCCTCTCATGAACCTGTACTACCTTTTAGCGTCAGAGTTGACGTCTTCAGGTGCATAATGAGACAACTATAGGAAGTTGTCCCGGTACTCACTAACAGAAATGGGTCCCTGCTTCAGTGCCAGGAAGTCTTCCTTCTTCACGATCATTAGTCCCTCTGCAACATGGTACCCGCGAGTTCTCTCTAACTCCTCCTAGGTGATGGTTTTAGGGATGACATTGGTGGCGAGGTAGAACAGCCACCAGGATTGAGCTACTCCGCTCACTTGACGGGGACCATACAAAACCTTCTCTTTGTCATCACATTGGACGAAGAGTAGTTCTGAGGGTGCCCTCTCATGATCTCTCCACGTTTGTCCTGTGGCATCTTTGCCATCTGCATAGCATGGCTACCAAAGTCTACCCAATAGCATGCACTGCATGTGTCTGCATCAAGAACATCTGCTCCACTATCAACGGAGGTGGAGGGGGAGGTAGCTGCTGCTACTGGGGTTCCTCCTCTTGTTAGGAACACTACTCCTACTGAGCATGCATGCCTCCTTGGTGCCTATTGTCAAACATCTGTAGAAAACATTCACACATGAACATTGATCTTGCAATCTTTCAACATAGGAGGAGGTACACAGAATTCTTCATAAACTAAATGAACATGGCTTTCACTAATTCTTAACATGATCCAACACAACTTCTTAGATAAAGAGGAAAGTGGAAGTAAATGGTTTCCCAACGGAATAGCTGAATTTATTAATATTGCTAGCTAAACCAAAGTACAGGGCTCACATTTTGGAGACAATCATTACAAAGATCAAACTCTAGCATAGGTCCATCATAACAAACATAAAAGCGACTAAAGCAAACTAACCTAACCAACTAAGACCAAGATACATGAATTATGAATTTTTTTACAGACTTTGATGCTAACGATCTAAGTATCCAGATCTATCCTGGTATTGCAGGTGGGGGAACCGTAGGTGTGGTGACCATGTGTCGGCGAGCGGTAAGGGTGCTAAGTCCTAACGGGTGCAGGAGAACCACCCTCCTGGTGGTGGCACTCTGCTCGCTCAGCACGCAACTTCGTGAACTCCGCATGAGCCCTGCTCAGCTCATCCAAAGAGTGGTTCAGCTCGGCGTTAAGCACAATGACTAGGTTGACTGTGTTGCTCAACCTAGGGTTGCCTTCATCGATAGGCAAGACAACCACACTCTCGATATTGCCAATTGGATGTCGAGGGTAGTACCAGAGGTTAAGACAATCAGTGTGGTGGAACCGCCCAGATTATTCTAGCTTAAGTGCTCAAGCATCGCCTTGGATGCAATAATGCACTTAAATCGGAGTAAACTATCAGTTCATCTGATCGAGTCTGATTAACCACTTAACAAGGATCGAATACCATTCCCTCACACAGAGAATCACAATAAAACATGAAACCATAGATTAAAGATGTACTTGAATTATTACATGAGTTAGAGTTTGATAATAAGAAACAATGTTTTCAAATGCAAAAGATAATAACTAACGATGATAAAAGGCAGTAGGGTGAAGCCTGGTGTAACACCTTGAATTTAGGGGTATAAAATTTCTTCTCTAATATCTACCAAATTCACGTGTTACCTCTCTCCTCATCTCTATAGATTTCCTTTCTCTTCCTTTTAATAGAGTTTGTCTATTTATTTGAGAGAAGTATTATTTCTTTAGTATATTAAAACCTAGGGGAGACATGAAATGCTGCATCATACTTGTCCTAAACTTTGTTTTTGGTTGATGCACATGTTCGAAATATTTAAATTTGAATTTGTGGTTTAGTTGGATTTAAATTCAAAAGGGAAAACTAAAACAAAAAAGGAAAAAGAAAAACCCAAATCAGCCCAACCGCCGCCTTCCCTCGGCCTTTCGGCCCATTTGGCCTAACCTGCCCCACGCGCACGCCCACGCTCTTCCTCTGCTAGGCGGGCCCGCCCTGTTGACTCTAGCCAAGCCTCGCTCGCGTGACCGTTGCCCCCTCTCTCCCTCTTCCCATGGGTCCTGCCTGTCAGTGCTGATCCGCTCGCTCGCGCACGCCCGCTTCCCCTTTTCTCTCTCAGCCCGGTGAGTCCGCCCTGTCAGCGCTGCCTAATCGTTCACGTGCCCCCTCCCGCTAACTCGTGGGCCTCGCCTGTCAATCCCATTCCCCCAACCGTCCTCGCGCATGACTCGACGCATGCCGTGGACTCCGTGCCCACAACACACGTCGAGGCTGCGACTGCCCCACCCTAGCCATTTCTAGCGGCCCGCACCCCCACTCACTCCCCCTCCCTCAATGGCACCCCATGCAGAGCTCCCGCACCCACCTCTCACTATAACACCCCATCCGATCCCTGGACCAGTGGTACTTACTCTTGGCAGCTCGCTAGGATCATATATTCAGACCAACACGAGTCTTTTGTGTGCACTTTGACCTCACTCATACGCATCCGAGAAAACTTCCTGGTCGGTCACTCATCCTAAATTGCTCCAAGCCAAGCACGATTAACTTGGATGTTCTTTCGAGATAGGCTTCCAAAAAAGAAAATGCACCTTGTTGGTATGGATACTCTATTAATTCTATTAAGCCTTGGGCCAGGATATTACCAACCTAGGGGCCAGGATATCACAATCCATCCCCCTTAGAAGACCAACGTCCTCGTCGGTCAACCCCAATCCAGGAACCTCCCCTCTTAGCCACGTCTGTGTGTCTAGTGTCGTCATATGCCATGCTATGTGACCACTCCGGGCCCACATGCGCCATATACCTGAACCCCTAACCCACACACGCCCGTGAAACCGCAAGGGTCAGCTCTGATACCACTTGTAACACCCTGTCCAATCCCTGGACCAGTGGTACTAACTCCTGGCAGCTCGCTAGGATCATATATTGTCCCCCACAAACCAACAAGAGTCTTTTGTGTGCACTTTGTCCTCACTCATGCGCACCCGAGAAAACTTCTGGGTCGGTCACCCATCCTAAATTGCTCCAAGCCAAGCATACTTAACTTGGAGGTTCGTTCGAGATAGGATTCCGAAAAAGAAGATGCACCTTATTGGTATGGGTACTCTATTAATTATATTAAGCCTTGGGCCAGGATATCACCATCCGAGGGGCTAGGATATCACACTCACCGCGCGCGCCAGAGAAACGCCATTGTCGTCCGTTGTGTTCACGCGCCTATTCTACCGCCACCGTCGAGGTCTCGTCATGCTGTTGCCTCGGTGAGTTCTGCCTTGACATCCACAACTCGAGACACAACTAAACTTATGCTCTCCCCTCTGGTTATCTCTGCTCGCGCTCACCGAACCTTCACTGTGTAGCCGAAGTGCCACCGCCGTCGACCCGAGCCCTCGCCATGTCCCAGCCACCGTTCAAGGGTCCTGGAGTCCTTTCTCGAGGTAACCAACCTTCCCCTGTCCCCAATTTCCCGTTTCCTGCCCTCGGGTGTGCGCTATTGCTCGCCGGAGCATGGTTGTACCACCGTCGAGCCATCCCGCTGTGGGCAGCTACCTTCTGGGGCCTCTGCATTGTCGCCATACCCACACCCGTGTTCGCCACGTTTCCTCAAACATCCTTGAGCCCTTCCCGACGCCCTAGGGCCTCCAGTGCGTGTGGCGGAACCGCCCGAATTGTTCTAACTTAAGTGCCCAAGTTGCACCCTTAAAGGCAGCAACACACTTAAACCGGAATAACCCGTCAGTCCCTCGGATCTAGTCTGATAAAGCCACTTATCCAGGATCGAATACCGCTAGCTCACTCGAAGGTGAGGCACAGAGAAATACAATAAAGCATAATACCATAAATTAAGAAAGTATCATTAGTGATTACATTATCAGAGTTTCAGAAATAATAACCATAAATTTTAATGCAGCGGAAATAACTAACGGAGAAAACCGAGTAACATGGCGAAGCCTGGCCACGCTACTCCTCCTGGTCCTCTCTTGCGGAGCAGTAACCCACTTGACCGTCTACCTGGTGGCAGGGATGAAGGCCAAGTCAAACCATCAACCAAATCAAGGAGGTACCTGCAAAAATTATGCCACAAGCAAGGCAGAGTATACTAATACTAAGCTAGACTTACCCGGTGTGAGGAGTCTACTCCTCTACTTCTAGACCATCACTACAGCAATCCAAAGCATCCCCGTCGGCTACATCAATTCCCGTCGGCCTGCGCGCGGGCCGACGGGGATTAATTAATTCACGTCGGCTAGAATAAGGCCGACAGGGATTAAATAATTCCCGTCGATCCGCCAAAGTAGCCGACGGGGATTAAGTAATTCCCGTCGGCTCGCGCATAGGCCGACGGCGATTAAATAACTCCCGTCGGCCGCGCCGCCAGCCGACGGGAGTTATTCGAATAACCAACGCTGGGCTTCTTCTTCCTTTCTGTTTCTCTACGCCCGCGCTATCTCTATGCCGCGCCCTGCCCTGCCCGCGCCTTGTCCCCGCCCGCTTGCTGCCGGAGCTGCCGGCCGCCCCCGCGCCGCCCGCACGCCGCCCCCACGCCGCCCGCACGCCACCGCCACCACGCCGCCGGTGCGCCCGCACGCCGCCGCCACCACGCCTCCGTGCTGCCCGCCTCCCCCGCGCACACGGCCGCCACGTCCACGCCGCGCCCACGGCCGTCGCCCCCGCCCGGGCGCCCGACGACCGCCGCCGAACGCCGTCGCCCGGCCAACGCCGTCACCCGCTGCCGTCCACGGTAGCCATGGCTTCCCGACATCGACGTCGTCCATCCGCGTCGTCCACCGACGTCGTCCACCACCGTCGTCCGCGCAAAGCGAGCAGCGAGGTATATTATATATATTGTTTTATTTTCGTCGGTTTTTTGTGGCCGACGGGAGTTAACTAATATGTGATTAAATTTTGTTTAAATTTGTTAATTAACAGTGTTAGTAGTCTTCATATTTTTAATTTTATGTTGCAAATACAAAATGTGTTGTTTAATGTTATTAGTTAATGAATTGGATGATTAATGTGATGTGTTATACAAATAGTAGTTATTTCAAATATTATTATTTAATGAATTTGATGTTATGCAAGTAGTAATCATGTTAATGTGATTAAGTTATGTTGTGTATATATAGTTTAACTACTTATCTATAGATGTATGTGTGACGTTTAGAAACATGAATGTCTCACACACGCAATTCTTATTTGTACACACAGCCGCAATAATGGGTGATAGACGTGATTGGATGTATGAAGGTTTCAAGAAGGGTGTGTGTCACACAAGTGAATGGTTTGTCAAGACGCAGATGTTTCTGGACCATGCAGCTGCTTTGTCACAAATAGATAATATTAGGTGTCCATGCAATAAATGTAGAAATATGATGAGCCACACCAAGAGGCAGGTCACACTACACCTGTGCTCGCATGGTTTTGTGCCAGGCTATAAGGTCTGGTATCTCCACGGGGAGTCACGCCTTGAACGAGCAGCAGAAGTAGAAGTTGATGACGGTGAAGATGATGTTGATAGGATGGACCAGATGCTTGAGGATCTGCAACCTGAACTGGCACCAGATCATCATGATTCACCTACACCGGAGGTTCAGAAGTTCTTCGACCTACTTAAAGCGTCAGAAGAGCCTCTTCACGGGCACACTAACATGACCGTACTCGAATTCGTGACCCGGCTGATGTCAATCAAGTCCAAGTTTGCATTCTCAATTAATTGTTACAAGGAGCTTGTGGATTTGATTAGCGAGGTTCTTCCTACGGGTCACAAGATGCCCAAATACATGTACCAGTCCAAGAAATTGCTTGATGGTCTTGGTATGGAGTATGAGAAGATTGATGTTTGCCAAGACAACTGTATGCTTTTTTGGAAGGAACATGGCAGAGAACAGAAATGCTTAAAATGTGGGAAGTCAAGTTACATGGAGCTTGTAAATGAAGATGGGGAGAAGGTGGTGACAAAGGTTGCACATAAACAGCTTCGGTACATGCCTCTCACTCCTAGAGTGAAATGTTTGTTTCTCTCGAGGAAGACCGCTATGCACATGAGGTGGCATAAAGATTGTACGGACAGACAAGATGGGTTAATGGTGCACCCGTCAGATGGTGATGCATGGAAGGCTCTTGACAAATTTGATCCAGATTTTGCCAGCGATGCAAGAAACATTCGTATCGGCTTGGCAACTGATGGTTTCACGCCATTCAATATGACCGCTGCGTCGTATTCATGTTGGCCTGTCATTGCCATACCGTACAACCTTCCACCTGCTCTTTGCATGAAATATGAGTTTATGTTCCTATGTCTTGTTATACCTGGGCCTGAGCATCCTGGCGTACGCCTCAATGTGATGCTTCAACCACTGATTGAAGAGTTAAAGAAGCTATGGCAAGGTGTGGAAGCCTATGACTGCTTCAAGAAGCAGAAATTCAATCTTCGTGTTGCATATCTGTTCTCGGTTCATGATTTTATGGCGTATGGTATTTTCTCTGGATGGAGCGTGCATGGTAGATTGACATGTCCTTATTGTGCTAAAGATACAGATTGTTTTCATCTTAGTGCTGGTGGCAAGATATGTTACTTTGATTGCCATAGATGTTTTCTACCCTTCAATCACCCCTTCAGAAGGTAGAAAAAGGAATTTAGGAAGGGCACCATCGTCACGAAGGGACCGCCCAAGCGACGTAGTGGGATAGAAATTACAGAAGAGCATATGAAATTTGTCCTAGACGAGAGTGGGAAAAGGTATCAAGGTTTAGGTGAGGAGCATAACTGGACTCACATATGTGGCTTGTGGGAACTTCCTTATGCTAAGTCATTGATTTTGATGCACAACATCGACGTCATGCATCAAGAGAGTAACTTTTGCCAAGCCCTCATAAATACATGCATGGATTTCCCTGATAAAACGAAAGACAATGACAAGGCACGCATGGACTTAGCAGTGATATGTGATCGTCCAACCCAAGTGCTTAGAGAAAACGGAGGCAAACCAAAAGCTGACTATTGTCTGAAATCTAAGCAACGGAAGAAGTGATGAAGTGGATGAAGGATATTAAATTCCCCGATGGTTATGCCGCTGGTTTTAGAAGATCTGTGAACTTGAAGACAATGAAGATGAATGGACTGAAGAGCCATGACTTCCACATAATTATGGAGAGGCTCATGCCTGTAATGTTTCGTGGGTACATTTTCTGAAGCTGTGTGGAAAACGTTAGCTGAAGTTAGCTATTTCTACAGACAGTTGTGTGCTAAAGAAATCAGAAGAGATGTGATGGAACAGCTGGAGAAAGAGGCACCAGTGCTTTTGTGCAAATTGGAAAAAATATTTCCACTGGGTTTCTTCAATCCTATGCAGCATCTCTTTATACATCTTCCATATGAGGCTATGGTCGGTGGTCCTGTTCAGTATAGGTGGATGTTTCATATACAAAGAGCTTTAAAGAAGCTTAGAGCAATGGTGGGCAATAAGGCAAGAGTTGAAGGATGTATTGCGGAACAATTTAAACTTAAGGAGGTAGCACACTTCACAAGTTGTTACTTTGCAGAAGAACATAATGTATTTGCTCGAAAGAAAAGGTACCATGATGATGAACGAGAGATGCCTCCTTGTAGTGATCTTTCGATTTTTCAGACAAACGACAAAGCCGTTGGTCCACCCAAGGCATATCACCTCAGTATGGAAGAACGGAAGTCTGCTTTACTGTACATGTTCACGAATATGCCTGAGGTGGAGAAATACTTTGTGTAAGACTTATTTTCTTAAACTATTCATACGTGAATTAGTTTATGTTATCAAATATTTGACAGCGAGTTTGATGAACAAAACATGAGGTGTCTCGATAGGCCAACAGCGAGAGACATAGACAAATTGCGACGCGATGGTATGCATGGGCGACCTAATTTCATTATGTGGCTTCGGGACCGTGTAAGTCTTAATTATGTGGCTCCGAGAGCTAATTTCAGTTAACTAATATTACAGAATTTGCTAATGCTTTGTGGCATAATTGACAGTTTGGGGAGGAAATGAATTTGAATGATGACTTACGTCAGTTATCTATTGGAATTGTAACTGCCAAAAGCTATGGACGTTACGACATCAATGGATATCGCTTTCGTTCAAGCATTTTCGAATCAAGTCATCCTATGGCCGCCACTCAAAATAGTGGAGTCGTTACTAGGGCAACCGACATGGAAGGACACGAAGCCTGCTATTACGGGAAAATCAAAAATATGATCGAGATTACATTTGCTAGAAATAAGCCTTTAGCGCTAGTTTTCTTTGAGTGTAAATGGTATGACCCGAAGTATTATAGGACCGAATTTGGGATGACACAAATCCAACCGGAAAAATTGCTTCAAGGACACGACACGTATATCCTTGCCCATCAAGCAGACCAAGTTTATTTCTCGACATATCCATGCAAAAAGTTGTCTAAATGGAGGGTTGTGTACAATGTAAATCCTCGCGAACGCCTATACACTCCTGGTGAGGACGAATATCAAATTGGTCACCTTGAGCAGGTTGATGAGGTGTTTCAAGAAGAAGAGTTGCCAACTAGTTTTCATATTGATCCTGCGCCGGCATTAGATTCACTAGTTGCAGACGTTAATGACTTAACTTTTCCTGAGAGACGGAGAAGACAACCTGTTAGGAGAAAGGTTACATGGCGACCTCTGCATAGAAGAGAACAAATAGATCCTGATTTTGATGATATTTAACAAGTAAAGTTGTTTTGTTATTTCATTTGTTTCTATTTTTAAGTATTATGTCATTTTTGATGCACTAATGAATAATTTCTTATTTTTTATGCAGGATGCCGCCAAAATCAAAGAAGTCAGTGAAGGGGCTATTCAAGGGCCTGGGCCTTTTTCAGGGCAGTTCTTCTAGCAGCAGCAGACGTCGAGAGCTGTTGAGCGCGGTACATGGAGATGAGGTAACATATCTTGTACAAATAAATTTGTTTACATATTTACAAATAAATCTTGAGTTGTATGTACCAGGATGAGCAGCACACTGAGGAGCAGCACATTGAGGAGGAGCAGCACAATGAGGAGGTGGAGCACAATGAGGAGGTGGAGCACGTGACATGGGACCAGGCCACACAGCATCACCAGCCATGGGACCAGTGGGACCACCAAAGAGAGCAGCAACAGGCGTGGGACCAGTGGGGCCAACAGGGCGAACCGGCTGACAACCCGATGGATGATGGCTCGGGAGGCTCTTCAGCGACACGCACACGTCGCTCAAGAAAAAGCCACTCAGTAAAGCCTCGTCACGTGATAGAGCGAGAGGCTGATAGGACTTTAATCATGCCACATGGAGATCGGTGAGGGTAATATATTAACTTATCTCATATGACTATTATGTCTATTGTTAATGTTTTTGTGTAATGCAGGAATTGGGAGGACCTGTCCTTTGACGGCAAGGGACACCACACTTAGGTTAACCTTACGTCGGGTTCTCTTTGCCGCCTTCACTACCCTGGTATAGTGAAGGTGTAAAACGGTGATACTGAGGATGATGTGCTCGTCAGTACTTGGGACGAGTACAAGTTTAAAAAGGAACGAAACCACACCGACAGACAGGGACTTGTGCGTAATGACTTTTGGGTATGAATTCTTTATTAATTTTGTTATGTTACTTAATATTGTAAATCTATGACTTATACCATTGTATTTGTATTCTTTATGTTGTAGCTTCGATATCGGTTGCCTGACGGAGAGGATTACATGGGGCACGCTGAACGTGTCTTCCAAAACAATGCAAAGAAGCTGGTGAAGGATGCCATATACTATGCGAGAATTCAGGCTACAAACCTGTATTTTCAAAAGCATCCGGAAGAAGCAGGCCCCTTGAATAAAAAGGAAGGGTCCTCAAAGATATATTTGACTGAGGATCAATATCGTGAGGTTAGTATTCAATTTGTTTTACCCTTTATATTGATTGTTGTGATTGATATAATATGTAACATTGTGTGTACAGGTGATGGTTCCATGGATGGCGCCCGTGCCTGATGCGTACTATGCTTGGTGTCGATATTGGGCTTCCGAAGGCTTCCAGAAAGCGTCAGCGCATCATAGACAATGTCGAGGAACCAATCCTAACAACAAGTTTGGCGGTGACGACATGATACGAAAAGCTAAAAGAATGGTAAGTTTGATCTAGCTATGTCGATCAGCAAATAGTATGATTTCTTATGAATGTTTTTTGTTTATACAGGAAGCTACGAGTGGCCAAAAGCCTAGTGACATTGAGGTCTACCAGGAGGGCCACAAAGGACTAGACCCGAACAACCCTGACCAGCTCTGCAGCCAGACAGCCACGGATCGCTTGGTGAGTTTTGGCTCAAAAGTTCAAACGTTCAAAGTATATAAATTCCTGCATTTGTAAGATTGTGAATGATGTATAGGCAGCATATGGGGAGGAGATGGTTCGTCGCCATGGCCCTGACTTCGACTGGCGCCATGAACCGGTGGATCCCTCGGTGGTGTACGCAAGTGGTGGTGGCAAAGCGCATGGACGGTAAGCTCTAACTTATGAAATTATATGGTTGACACTAAATTGATTATGCAGTAATCACATTTTTTGAATCACTTATAGATACGCACTCTTCGACGGATTCATTGACTCGTCGTCAGTGAGATCTCAGAGGACGGGTTCATCTTCCCATAGCTCATGCTCTCGTCGACCGAACGAGCAGGAGTTGGAGATTATGAGGATGCGTGAAGAGATGAGACAACAACGCGAATTTATGGAGGCTTGCAATGCACATAACCAAGCGATGTATCAAGCGAGTACACATAATCCGAACTCTAAATTATTATATTTCAATACAACATCTTCAGTAGTAACACATATGTGTTTAACAGTTAATGCAGCAACAGGGTATGGCAACAAATTTTCCACCGCCACCACAATGGAGCCAATTTGCAAACACACCAGTTCCACCACCACAGTTCAACACCCCTCCGACACATATAGCTGCACCTGGAGATAGGGTACGTTTGATAACTCTCGATTAATTTATACACTTGTATACTTTTTGATATTTGCATTTAACGTGTTGATATTTGCTAACTTGCATAGGTTACGCCTGAAGCGGGTGGTAGTGGGTCTGATCCAGCAGTAGGGACTGGATTTGTTGACTCGCTCTTCGCGTTCTCTCCTCCTGGTGGTGGTGGCGACAGCGGTCAAAGCTCTAACCACCCAAGTGGTGGTTATCTCTAAACACTTGAACTTATGTTTGAAATGTCGTACTCGTTGGTGGATGTTATTTTTCAATACTTTGTCGTACTCGTTGGTGGATGTTGGTGGATGTTATGTTTTAATACTATGTCGTACTCGTTGGTGGATGTTTTAATTATAAATGCATATGTTTATGTCTAAATGCATGTGTTTGTGAATGTCGTATCTCTAAATGCATGTGTTTGTAATGTGGCTGTTATCTGTGATTTATGTTATGTGATATATGTTATGTGTGCAGAAATAGTGACCTAATTTAGTGCTGTTTTTGTAGCAGTATAGGGTAATTCTCATCGGCCCAGTTAATTCTCGTCGGCTATGGTCGAACCGACGGAAATTAATTACTAACGCTCGTCGGCCCAGTTAATTCCCGTCGGCCACGTAGGGCCGACGGGAATTAATTAATAACTCCCGTCGGCCTGGGGAACCGACGGGAATTAATATGTGACGCCCGTCGGCCAGCAAAATCGACTGGAGTTAGCATTAATTCCCGTCGGCCACTAACTAGCCGACGAGAATTAATTATTCCTGTCAGCCACCGACGGGGATAACCTTATCCCCGACAAGGGACGCCTGGCGGCTGACAACCGACGAGAATTACTTATTCCCGACGGTATAATGCTTATTCCCGTCGGTTCCTGGCCGACGGCAATAAACTATTTTCCTATAGTGCATGAAGCTATTTGGCTAAGGGGTTTGGTTTGCCAAAACCACTAGCTGAGTCAAAATCAAGTTTTAGATTTTCAAGTTCTAGAATAATAATTTAAGACAAGATGAGCACCAAACTATCCAATCATGGTAGCAAGCAATTTAGTCAAAAAACATCTTTTGTAAGTAACCTCATTTCCACTTATTACTCAATACCGTACAATGGATCAAGCAGTCTCATTAGCTGCGAGAAGCAGACGATTCGAATCGAGTTTTAACCTTGCAAGGTAAACCTAAACACACAATGTGGTGAGGCACTCCATCCCCACACACATCAACCGTCCCATCAATTCCCCGTCAACAGAAAGGGGCTCACCGCCTTGGCGTACAATGCCTCACTGACCCCGACTGCCGTCGTGCAGTGACCGCACTTGTACCCACCATAACCGGAATGGGTGACTACGTCTCAGTTCACGTGAGGAGGGCAATCTGCGGGCAGGTTCACTCTGGTACTAGGCTTATCGATTTACCATATTTTTCGATATGTGTTTAGTACGTTCAAACGGTTGACACAGGTACCACACATCAATCCTTATTCCAATTTTCGTCTCGTAGACAACATGCCCCCATGGATCGTTGTCCACAGACCATCATCATTCCGATATAAAAAAATGGATACAACCAATTCCTGACCTCGCGCGAGTGCGAGAAAAATCAGTCGACTTCTACCGAGATCCCTAATTAGCAAAGCAGCTACTCGACCTAGCATAGTAGTATCCATCTCAAAAGGAATCCTGAGTTCTTGCAACTATGCTTTTAGGCAACTCCTACACTTAAGTGCACAGTACATGCCTACAAACATTAAGTGCAGTAAAATAGCATATATAACGGTTATGCATAAAACTAGAGCTTGCCTTGAATTTAACACTTAGATAGTGTCTCCTAGAGGGTACTCGCTTGGCGAGCATCCACTGGTTATGTCCATCATTCTTCAGGTCGTCCACCAACTACATCTTGTGGTTGGCACCACATCACTTGCACGATCATCATATCTTGGTCCTAAATGAGATGCAAGATGCATATGTATGAATATAATGAAAGTAGCACAAGATATACAAAGACACAGTGGCGAACTAAACAATAAATTGGAAGACACCGTAGACAACCACACGTTAGCTTTAGTTCTACACGTCATCGGGCATACGTAGTCAGTACCACTGAAAAGATGACGACACTTACTATACTTAACCAATACAAACATGACCTCATAAGTACAAGCATTTATTTAATTGGATACGGCTTTTTATTAGTTCTTCTATTAATCACACGAAAGCATCCTAGACAACCCAAGTTCAATAGAGGACATAGGCATCAATGTCTATGGAACTCCTATATCACCACCAACTAGAGAAAGAAACATATAAAACAGGACACATATGTTATCTCAAGCTTAGCCATGGCAAGTCTACATTAATTAAGTGCTAACCAAACATTTTTAGTAAAAAGGGTGAACTAAACAATCAAATGAACACTTGCAGATTTTTGGACAGCAACACAACAGTTACTTGTTTTAATCATAACTCTTCAAATATTAATCCAAAAATAGCAAACTAGGACTTTAGGTAAAGCTTAAGAAGTGCTCTACAACTTTAGTATTGTCATCACAACATGATTCAACACTTAGCAAGGTCAAACAGTGCTAACACAACAGCTCTGTCCAGATTTGGACAAATTCATACTTGCGACTTCAAAAATTCATAACGAGAGACTCATGTATCTAAAGAAAGTGATCCTAGACTTTATGGAAAGCTAATTAAATGTTCTATAAATTATTTATAAACATCCCTGGCTGGTTTAATATGTATCAAAAGTAAAATACACTATGAAGGCTTTGCTGTCCAGAACTGGGCAGATTCAGTCTTCACATTTTAAACATCCATAACTTAATCTTTAGATCACCAAAAAGAGTGATCCAAGACTTTTTTGGAAAGCTTAGAAAAAGTGTTACATAACTTTTATAATTACCAAGAAGCGATTCTATGTTTAACCAAGTCAAACAATGCAGTTTTCAAAATCTGTTCTGACAGTGGACAGAACACATCAACCAGTTTGTAAAATTCATAACTCTTAAACTATTAGGCCTATGGTTATGAAATTTTAACACAAGCAAGATAAGAACAGACCTACAACTTTCTTATAATGACCATGAACTGATTGTAAAATTAACTTAAGCAAACAATGTAGTTTATGAAATCTATACAGAAATTGGACAGATTCAGTTACTGATTCTGTGAAAAGCATAACTTCTAAACCATTAATTCTAAGATCATGACATTTTAGGTCAAGCTACATATTGAAGTTAACTACATCTTTTGTATAGAACACATATTCCTAAAAGATAACCTGCTTTACTAAATCATCACCACAACAGAGAGCATACATGCAGCAATTTCAGCTCGGGAGCAAACAAGACTTAATTTGACTACCAAGCAAGATTATGATGAGTACCACAAGCGTTTAGCTCTAGACTATCATGGAATAACCATAAATCCTCTAATTTTATATCAAGGCACACTTAAGCATAGTCACACAATAGATGACGTGATGACTACGTAGTCATGCCATCACTTCACCACACAATCCCAAGTAACAAAACAACTCTAACCGAACTTGCCATTTAGCCGATCGATTTCTAACCCATTTTTTATACCACCACTACACTACATATGCCCAAACAATTTAACCACACCGATCGAACTTCTTATCGAGTAAAACCTATACCTCCAATCTACTCACTTCATCCCCAATTATAACTAGTCGGCTCTCCGATTAACACACATGCGTACCAATTTCTCCTCTATGAACCTTTAATCTACGCCAAAACATACTCGCGCAGATACCTACTTACAATCCTAAGCACAACAACGAAACTAACGACCATCACATGACACACTTCCTAAAAATATGAGCCATCACAGCCATTAGATATTTTTATCCAATCCATTCATCACCACATATAGCCATAGTAAGAATTTTAGCTCACCATATGAAACTACCTAATTTGGAGCTGGCATTTTTATGAGGCATAGGTGATGACAAATAATGACTGATGTATAAATTTCACATGCTCAGGTTTTATATTTTATTTACTACAAGAATAACAAATTGTTGATGCAATAAAGCATGTGAGAGCAAGTTAAATCTAAAACTAATTATTTTCTGTGAATGCATGACCTTATTAAGTTTCGTCAGGCTACTATAATATCATGCAAGGACAGTGGAACACCATTTTTCATTTTTGCATCTATACATTATTTTTAAATCATTTAAAACTACTTAAGGTGTATTAAACAAGTTAAATCACTAACTTAGATATACATCAGCAACAATTCATGAAACCTTTACCAGTCACTAAGAATCCCACCAAGAGGCTACTGTAAAAATTTCAATCCATTTGGAGTAATAGAACTACAGATCCAAAAATAACAAGCAAATCAATCTTCTTTTCTCTATTTAACTTGTTTTAATTAACACACCAAGAAAACAGTCAACAACATATAAGTTTTATATTTTTCTTAGATGGACTATGACAACATCTAGCTAACAAAACAAGTTTCATCATTTTTAGATTTTTATAAATAAAACTATGGAGAGAAGCAAGTTCATTTGTTTTGTAAACCAGTTTCTAAATACGAATTTCTACAGAAAAACTTTTCCACAAAAACATGCCAACCTATAGATCCAATAGTTAGAGTATTTCATAAGGAATCCAACAAAACAAATTTCATGATTTTAGGAGCTCTAAAACTCGAGATATGAATATTTGAAAGAAGAGCAAAATCTGCAACTTTGGTCACTTGTGCACTTAACCTTGGACCCACCTGTCATAGCCTCATGGAATCTTCTTCTACCTCCACCTCCAGCCATCACGCAACAGCATAGGGAGCAGCCATGGCTGGCGTCCATGGAGAGCAGAGGAGGGGCTGCTCCAGGGGAGGGACAGCCACCACGAAGGGAGCTGCAGCAATGGAGAAGGAGGGAGGGAGGGGCGAGCACCACCATTGGAGAGGGTGGGCGCCATGGAGGGTGGGCTGCTGCTCCATGGATGGGAGGAGAAGAGGATGGCGTGGGGAGTAAGAGAAGGGGCTGCTGGCGGCTAGGGGGGAATGGAAAATTTTCAAGTGCAAAGGGAGGGGTCCCTCTATTTATAGACAAGTGCTAGGGCTAGGATTTTAGTGGGGTTGCTTAGGGTAGAAGCAAAGGGTTGCTTCTAGGCTAAGAAACCATTATTTACGGGAATAAAATGCTCCTGTGGAATTTGACTATACACAGGAACATAGCAAACTAGAGTTCAGACGAACGGAAGATCAAATGATTAACATGACCGAGAGTTTGAGTTGACTTCGCTCGGAAATAATTCCTCACGCATGATTCAAAAATAAATTGTCTCGGGATATGACTGGCTTTCGGATTTATGATTGAAAGAGACAAATCGCGACATTTAAAAATCATCACCGATGTTGATTTTTTTTGAAATCGGATTGGATACAGAGATATTAAGCCGAATCGGATAAGAATTTATTAGAGGACAACGCATTGGAGATTTCGCTTTGAAATTTTTTTGCACACTATTTTAGAAACAAATTTTTATCTCAAGATTTCGGTTCACTTTGGATTTTTAGTCGGAGAAGGCAAATCGTGACATTTTGAAAATCACTGTCGGAGTGGGTTTTGAATTCGGTTCGGACACAAAGATATTTGGCGAAGTCGGATAATAACTAATTAGATACCGACACAACAGAGCATTTCGTTTGAGCGTACAGACTCGAATTAATTTTTGGACATAGATCAAATCATCGAGAAATTGGATTCGGACACAGCTCGAATAGCAACTGTCGAGCTATTGATTAAATGAGCTTTAGACAAGATTTATAAATCGAGATGGATTATCGAGTTCGTATTCATGCCGAGAAATAAAAGTTTTAACAGGCTCCAAATTCGGCCTTCTGTGAGACTGAATAACTCCGAATTCGGTGAAATGTGGATGAATAATATGGATAATCAGAGACATACGTGAGCGAGAAATAGAAATTTTCACGGAGCATCCGAGATTGGGATAAATCTCCCAACAACCTGAAATAGACACCTGCGGTGTCACAGCCTTCCCCCCTTAAAATTATCTCGTCCCGAGATTCGAATGAGGATCTTAAAGGGTGGAGAAGCATGTAACTCCCAGGCTAAAGATAGATGCAAATTCATGAGATGTCGTCTGATAGATACGGAAGATAGATTTGGACAGAATATCACGACATATTGAGACAAAATGCAGCGATCACTTTGAGAAAATGTCCACAAAAGATAGCACATCAGTATAGTCTCGTAATGGACCATGACTATTAATCGCGATACCAGCGCGTGCTGAGCAGCTCAACCTTATGTGCGCGCCCACAGGAGGCTCTCGGTTTCGTCGTGGCACCATCAGTTGTTAGTCATGACATCATTACCAAACGCAACCAATGAGAAATCCACATAGCACAGATAGATGGAGCCCATGAGAGTATGGCTCAGAAAATAAGAATGTGACCAGAGTTGAAGCAGAGGCTGCTGACAAAAAGAGCATCAACTCTTCAACTCCGCGAACTTGTCATGATCACCATGAAGATTATCCAGCAAGAGACTAGCACGAGATTTGATATGAGGATGAACTGACCATGAGATCAAAATAGATTGTCGTGCTTGTAGAGACGCAAGAGATCCAAGACAACAGCAAAACCCATTAATCCACATGGATATGCCATTTAAAGTTAAGGTTGACAAAAATGACGTCATGATGCCTAGAGAAAGAGCATCGGAAAGACTAGAAATGAGAGATTAGATTGATCCACATCCAGTACTTGAGAACAGGTTATAGCAGATAACCAGATAACGGGGCAGAATCATTAAGGGATCTAGAGATTTGGATGATAAGGCCACAACATGATTCACCGGGAAAATGATTACCAGATTCGGACAAAGGAGAGGTAGGAAAACAAGATCTGCTAGGATGATCAACAGAAATGCTATGAAGTTTTAGAGGCAAGGACTTATGGAAAGAAACATGGCTTGGACATGGTTTGCGCAATTAGACACCAACGATTTTTTTGACACAACAAGTGCACCAGGAGACTTGGGTTGGTCTAGCGGTCAAGCTATGGGGGTCTACAAGCGGTGCAGGTGTAAATTCAAGGGTAAAACACATAAGGGTTAGAAGATACCCACACAAGCATGAAAATATTTTTTAAGAGGTTTCACTTGCTAAGCTCAAGGTTGTTTGGAGGGGGTCTTTTTGTGGGCACAACAGGCAACAATTTTTATTGGATAGAGGCAAAAATGGACTGAACAACTATCGTACCTTCTAGATAGCAAGGCAAGAGAAACACATAACACGACCTAGTCAAGACTATCATGACACACAGGATAAGACATTTTTTATAGTTCATAGCAATACAGCATATTATTCACAATTTCTTATTATTGGAATAAAGGTGAGAGAAGCATGTTGGTGCACAAGAGACAATGATGTGACAATCATGATGCATGCTCATTCTAGACATCTTCTCAGACCTAACTAATTTTTTGGATGCTTCTACAACATCCTATTAATAGTAGTAGTAGCCTTTATGGCCTACATAAATAGCCACCTAGCTACCCATCTAATTCCTAAGGCTTCACATCCAAAGTCTATCCTTATCGTCCTGGCGATCTATCCAACATTGGTTTCTAATCAAATTTTACTTTAGAAAAGGATGGAAATTATGATTTATTGACTTCTCTATAATGGTATTCGCTCTGATACTAGCTGTGGTGGAACCGCTTGAATTATTCCAGCTTAAGTGCCCAAGTCACACCCTTAAAGGCAGCAACACACTTAAATCGGAATAACCCGTCAGTCCCTCGGATCTAGTCCGATAAAGCCACTTATCCAGGATCGAATACCACTAGCTCACTCAAAGGTGAGGCACAGAGAAATACAATAAAGCATAATACCATAAATTAAGAAAGTATCATTAGTGTTGGTGACTTGTTCTCAAATGCTAAGAATTAAGAAAAAGGCAACATAAAAAGTGTTAAATGTTAAACTCCTTCGTCCTTATAAACATTATGTCCCTTCGGGTATAATGAATTTAGGACAAAGGCTACAAGGGAAAAGACCTTCGTAAGATTAATAGATAGTAAAAAAGAATACACATACATAAAGCACGAGTAATGATATGAATATTATTATCAACTTATTTCTATTACCAAATTCATAAAAATAAATTACAAATATACCTTCAGATGGATGGAAAGTAAAGGTACAGGTGTGATGCGAAAAAGCGTATGCCAAGTCAACGTGAACAGTACGGGAGTACTGCTCATCTATTTATAGGCACGGGACGCAGCCCGTGTGAAATTACATTGATGCCCTTTACATTTGACAATAACTTTATAGCAATCCTTCGAGGTTTAATTTGACTTTTCATCCTTAAGTCGGTTCCTCTTTTCCGTCGTCATGCCAAAGCTTTTCTGCACGTAGCTTCGTGATCGTCTTATCCTTCGTCGTGGTCGCTTTCCACTCCAGTCAAGCTTCGTCTTAACCATGCACTTGTACACCCGCAACCTGACTCCGAAGATACCTGTTCACATGTTTCACTCGGGAAATATTGTCAAATCATGTTTTTGAGGACCTTCGGAAGCCGAAGGCCCCCAACAGTAGCCCCTCACAATATTAATTTACTGTAATGATAAATTCATATTGCGACATGGACGAAGGCTTGAAGCCGAAGGTCCGAAAAAACACCTTCCTTTTGCTAGAATAGCAACAGTCATTGACAAACGGGGCCCTCCAGTTCTCGACACACTGGGTGTATAAATAAGAGCTCACCGCGAGTTTATCTGGCACGCTCTTTTGCCATCTGCTTTTACTCACCCAACTTTTCAGCCTGCGCGCAACAGCACTCGCTCGGTTTTAAATTTTTAAACTTCGGTTTCGAGTGTGTTTTGTCAGCATTTGTGAAGATGTCTGAGGATAAGAAAGTTGTTGGTGCTTTGAAGCTAAGCCTTTCTGAGGAAATGCACCTGGGCTTTCTTGAATCGATGTCAAAGACTAATACGGAGAAGATTACCAGGGAGATTTTGGAGGGTTTATCTGAAGATACTGGCAACAGTGAAAGTTACGATGTGGATAGTGGTGGTGAAGATTCCGAAGATCGACCCTGGCGACCAAGCCATGCAGTTTTTGGTAAGTCCAGTATTAAGGAAAATCATCTTGCCAATATGAGAGGGAGATACTTTCGGGACTTGTCTGTTGTGAGGGCTGACGAAGGAGAGAAGACTTGTCCAACTCCCGAGGAAAATGAGGTCGTGATATTCCGAAGCTTCCTAAAAGCTGGATTACGATTTCCGTTGAGCAGTTTTGTCGTGGAAGTACTGAAGACATTCGAAATCTACCTTCACCAACTTATCCCCGAAGCAATCATAAGGATGAACATCTTTGTGTGGGCCGTGAAAAGCCAAGGTTTGGAACCTAACGCAAAAAGCTTCTATAACATACACGAGCTATTGTATGAGACAAAACCCTGGGGAAAAGAGCAGCAACAACTTTGGCTGCTACAGCTTCGGCGCTCGGTCCGGATCAAGCTGCCCTGTGCCGACCTTTCGAAAGAGGTGGCCCGGCGACTGGATGACAGAATGGTTTTACGTGAAAAATGACTTGAAATCACGTGAAGATATCAAGGGTATCATTATGCGCCCTATCTGGCAACGCTTCGGCCTCCGGAAGCCGAAGGTGGAAATGGATGAAGCAGCCGAAGAATGCCAGAGGGCCTTCGGCGTTGTTTGCTCTTTTATTGGGACAAGGGATTTGGTCCAAGAGCATATTGCCTTCAGAGTTTGGCCACTTGCAGAAAAGTGGGAAATGCCGAAGGAGACCGTCAAGGAACCTGACGAAGGTGGATTGGTTAGGCTAAAATACACATTCAAATACGGAGATAAGTTTGTTGAACCAGATGATGACTGGTTAAAAAGTATTGAGGCCATAAGTGACGAATTGCTTGGGGTATACTCGAAAGCCGAAGATACTGCATTGTCAGCGGCCTTCGGAGGCCGAAAGAAGAAGAGACTTAATCGAGTATTCGATGCAATTGGGTTTGTCTACCCCGACTACCATTACCCAGTGTGAGGCCAAAAAAGGAAAAATACTTCTCCTGCAAAGGAAGTTGCTTCAGCTGCTCCTAGCGAGCCAGTGCCGAAGAGGAAAAAGGTAAAGGTGCTCACACACCGGCCACGTTATATTGAACCGGCCACAGTGCCTGAGTTTATTGGTGAGGCCTCTTCGGCCACCGAAGCTAGAGAACCAACTCCAGTGCCAAAAATCAAAGAAATGGCTGAAGTACCAGCAACAAAGAAAACAGAAGAACCGAGGACTGAACAAACAAAAACATTAGAAATTTTAAGTCCTTCAACAAAAATCCAAAAGGGTCCAGCAACGACGCCGAAAAGAAAAAGGATGGTTAATGTGCTGGATGTTTTAGAAACAATTAAATCTTCAAGCATAACTCCGAAGAAAACTGCTGAAGCTTCTGAAGTGTCTACTGAAGCCTTTGTTGCAGAAGCTTTGAAGCAACAATTTGAAACTGAAGCTGGGCCTTCAGAGCCCACGAAGGTAAAACCTTTGAAAGCTGAAGAAACAAAATTGACAGAGGCAACTTTGGAAACCGAAAAAACAAAAATGACAGAGCCGATTTTGATTGAGGAAATTGACACTGCCGCCCCCGAAGCATCTTCCAAAATACGTGATTATATTGTGCGACATGCTTTGGGGAAGAAATTATCTGAAGAAGAGATTTTTGAAGCTAATCACTATGCCCGAGAACTGAAGTATCCGAAGGGGGCCGTAGTGTTCAATGGGACAGACGAAGATGACTTCCTATACTGTCTCCCAGACAATAAAGAATTATCCGTCTGCCGGGAGATGGCTAGAAGCATGGGGTTCCCGAAGCTTGAAGCTGGCCTTTGCGCCATGACAAAGGATGATCTTGCGGATAGCCTTGCATACAATAGTCTGAAGGTACAAAAATTGTGAATTTTGAAGTTTATGAATTTTGAATTAGTCTTCTGTTCTTATGTTAATCCATTCATTCTTTTGAATAGGGCTTAATACTCAGCAATGCCTTAAGGGCACAAAAGAATGCTGAAGATGAGAGGTGCACTATTGCTCTTAACAACCTCCGAACGGAGGTTATCAGGCTAAGAAACGAAACCTTGGAAAAGGACAAAATTCTGCTTACATTGATGGATAAGATAAAGGAAGACGAAGCTAGTTCTAAAACTCAAGCCGAAGCTTAGAAGCGCGAAATCGAAGATCTTCGAAAACAATTAGCCCGAGATAAAGAAGAACGCATTCTTGAAGAAACAAAACGAGAACTAAGTGATCAATGGGCAAATCATTTGGAAATAAACGTTGAAGAGCTTCGTGCTTCCAAGAAAAGGTGCTATGATAAATCCATAGAGTGTGTTAAGAAGATAAAATCCAGCTTCGCCAGCGTTGGCGCGTTCTTTAGTGAAGAAAATTTCACAAGGGGGAATCCAGAAGGCCTGATTGAATGGATCATTCATGAAGCTGAGGCCTTCGAGGAAATCTTGAATAGTCGCGGGGACATTTGTGCTTTTTCGGGCGCCAGGGGAATTGTTACTATTTTGGAGAAGAAAGGGTGCGAGCATGTGAAATCTTTAGCACAATCTGAAGCTGCTTTATCCTCTGAAGATATTAAAGACCCTTCAGCCGAAGCGAGCCAGGTCGGTGGAAAATTTTTCACCGACATTTGGGACAATGGCGGCCGAGAAATGGCTCAAGAAATCATTCAAAGAAGCGAAAAAGGCATCCATGATGCTAGGAAGGTAGCAGAGGCTGCTGAGAAAAGCTCAGGGCCTGAAGGGCAAATAGGTATTAATTAGTGGTTTTTATTGTGTTGTAATTTTTGATTTCAAACTTTATTCGCGGTTTGTAATAGTAATATAGCCGTATCATCTCCTCCCTCAGAACCTGCTGAGGCATCCTCGGGCCCCCACCCAAAGGGAGACGATGAAATTAGAAAAATGGCCGAAGCCATCATGGACAAAGTTGTCGATCAGCTACTGAACGAAGCTGCAGAAGTAGTTCTTAGGGAAGATTAAATACTATTGTAAAAATATTTGGAATGTGACATGTGTAAAACTTTGTAACTTTAAATGTAATATATGATCTTTTTATGGTTCAATTCTTTACGATGCATGAAACTTTGCATACATACCATTTTTTGAGCCTTCGGCGAAAAAAACACCTTCCCTTCTTTTCATGCTTCGTGAAGAAAATCTTTTATGTATCACAAGAATTTCCATACTTCTCTGATGAAGAATATCCAAGCTTCGTGAAAACATTCTCCGAAGCTATAAAAAAGTTTTATGTTATCTCTCTAATGAAGCTACACTTCTTCTAAATTTATTTTTTCCTTAACAGAATTTTCTCTTTTTCAAAACATTCTTCGAAGATCAATACTGTGTTCCCTTCTTGCTCTACATGCGATATGATGTATGATTCTTATGTTATGCAAAATGATGTGATGATGTTATGCTATGCAAAATGATATTTATGCCGAAGATACACACATCCTTGCAATAGAGCACAGAATCTTTTTATCTCAGCGCTGACTTTTCGCTGTAAGCCTCCCTTAGGAGCTTCTTCGCCTTTTACTTTCAGCGGAATCAGTGTTTATTTTTCGCTGTAAGCCTCCCTTAGGAGCTTCTTCGCCTTTTACTTTCAGCGGAATCAGCGTTTATTTTTCGCTGTAAGCCTCCCTTAGGAGCTTCTTCGCCTTTTACTTTCAGCGGAATCAGCGTTTATTTTTCGCTGTAAGCTCTGCATTCCTTTCGGAACGACTTTTGAGCAGAAAACTTACACTGCGCTCCCTTAGGAACGATTTTTTACTACTTCGAAGAAGTTACAGTGCGCTCCTTAGAACAAGTTTTTGATAATTCGAAGGTTCTCCGTGCCACCATAAATTCTTGTGCTTCGGCAACTCAAGCCTATGGAGAAGATATATTTTCATTATGATAATAAGCTAAACTGTTACAAGAATTTGAAAAAACGATAAAAGACACTTAAACTTCCCATAATTGTTCTTTACTAGAAAGAAAGTAAAACTGAATACGAAAATGCAAAAAGCTGCTGTCGAGGTAGGATATTTTGTCAGTAAATGTGCTTCGACTCTGGCACAGTGCTATTGACTGTGCGAGCTTCGGACTCCTCTCTGAAGTCCCTCTGGGGGTGAGAGTGCTGGCTCCCTTCTGGCTGCGGAGCTCGTTGTATTGGTGGTGGCGGTGGAAGCTATTGCCAGGAGGCTTGGGGTTGGCTTGCCGAAGCAACAGAGGCTGCAGGGTGATTGCCTACATATTGTGGAATGTAAGGCGAATGGTACGAAGCAGTATGCATAACCTGCTTCGGCTGGCTCTGTTGCGCTGCAGCTTCTGCTAGCTCCTTTTGCTTCTGGATGGTAACATGGCACATCCTGGTGGTATGGCCCTTGCCTTCACCACAGAATAGGCAGTAAATTTTTCTTGGTTGATCTCCAAATCTTCCCCGAAGCCCCTGGCGCCTCTGCCCCTTGGCGCTGGCGGCCGGAAAGAGCTTTGCTGTTGCCCCGAAGCTTGCGAGGAGCACTGTGGCCTTTGCTGTTGACTCCCTTTGTCATCATTTTGAGTTGAATTGTGAATTGACCTGACGTGCCTCGGATAAAATCTTCCTCCGAAGCCCCTGGTCATTTCAGAGAACCTGAAAGCTTCTTCCCTTCTTTGGCGAAAATCATTGTCGGCTCGGATATACTCGTCCATCTTCTAGAGCAGCTTCTCCAAAGTTTGAGGAGGCTTCCTGGCAAAGTACTGAGCTGAAGGTCCTGGTCGAAGCCCCTTGATCATGGCCTCAATGACAATCTCATTGGGCACTGTTGGTGCCTGTGCCCTCAGACGTAGGAACCTTCGGACATATGCCTGAAGGTATTCTTCGTGATCCTGGGTGCACTGGAATAAAGCTTGAGCAGTGACTGGCTTTGTCTGGAACCCTTGAAAGCTGGTTATCAACATATCCTTCAGCTTTTGCCATGAGGTGATTGTCCCTGGCCTGAGAGAGGAATACCAGGTTTGTGCAACACTCCTGACAGCCATGACGAAAGACTTTGCCATGACCGCTGTGTTGCCACCATACGAAGATATGGTTGCCTCATAGCTCATCAAGAATTGTTTCGGATCTGAATGACCGTCATACATGGGGATCTGGGGTGGCTTGTAAGATTGTGGCCAAGGAGTAGCCTGCAGCTCTGTTGACAGGGGAGAAGTATCGTCAAAAGCAAAATTTCCGTGATGGAAATCTTCATACCAGTCGCCCTTGTTGTAGAAGCCCTCTTGATGAAGCTCTCTGCACTGGGGCCTTTGGTTCTGGTCATCTTGAGCAAGATGTCGAAGCTCTTCAGAGGCTTCGTCTATCTGCCTTTGAAGATCAGCTAGGCGAGCCATCTTCTCCTTCTTCCGTTGGACCTGTTGATTGATCATCTCCAAATTTTGGATTTCTTGATCCAAGTCGTCCTCTGGGGGCGTTGGACTGGTGACCTTCCTCTTCTGGCTCCGGACCTCCCTAAGAGAAACGACATCTTGATTGGGGTCCAGCGGCTGCAGAGTGGCAGCCCCTGTCGTTGAAGCTTTTTTCGGCGGCATGACGAAGGTGACGCTTGCCGAAGGTGTTCAAAACTCAAAAAATGGACGTGAGTTCACCGGAGGTGGGCGCCAATGTTGGTGACTTGTTCTCAAATGCTAAGAATTAAGAACAAGGCAACATAAAAAGTGTTAAATGTTAAACTCCTTCGTCCTTATAAACATTATGTCCCTTCGGGTATAATGAATTTAGGACAAAGGCTACAAGGGAAAAGACCTTCGTAAGATTAATAGATAGTAAAAAAGAATACACATACATAAAGCACGAGTAATGATATGAATATTATTATCAACTTATTTCTATTACCAAATTCATAAAAATAAATTACAAATATACCTTCAGATTGATGGAAAGTAAAGGTACAGGTGTGATGCGAAAAAGCGTATGCCAAGTCAACGTGAACAGTACGGGAGTACTGTTCATCTATTTATAGGCACTGGACGCAGCCCGTGTGAAATTACATTGATGCCCTTTACATTTGACAATAACTTTATAGCAATCCTTCGAGGTTTAATTTGACTTTTCATCCTTAAGTCGGTTCCTCTTTTCTGCCGTCATGCCGAAGCTTTTCTGCACGTAGCTTCGTGATCGTCTTATCCTTCGTCGTGGTCGCTTTCCACTCCAGTCAAGCTTCGTCTTAACCATGCACTTGTACACCCGCAACCTGACTCCGAAGATACATGTTCACATGTTTCACTCGGGAAATATTGTCAAATCATGTTTTTGAGGACCTTCAGAAGCCGAAGGCCCCCAACAATTAGTGATTACAATATCGGAGTTTCAGAAATAATAACCATAAATTTTAATGCAGCGGAAATAACTAACGGAGAAAACCGAGTAACATGGTGAAGCCTAGCCACGCTACTCCTCCTGGTCCTCTCCTGCAGAAGCAGTAACCCACTTGATCGTCTATCCCAGTGGCAGGGATGAAGACCAAGTCACACCATCAACCAAATCAAGGAGGTACCTACAAAAATTATGCCACAAGCAAGGCTGAGTATACTAATACTCAGCTAGACTTACCCGGTGTGAGGAGTCAACTCCTCTACCTCTAGACCATGAAGCTGTTTGGCTGAGGGGTTTGGTTTGCCAAAAAGCACTAGCTAAGTCTAAAATCTAGTTTTAGATTTTCAAGTTCTAGAATAATAATTTTAGACTAGATGAGCACCTAACTATCCATTCATCGTAGCAAGCAATTTAGTCAACCAACATCTTTTGTAAGTAACCTCATTTCCACTTATTACTCAATGCAGTACAATGGACCAAGCAGTCTCATTAGCTACGAGAAGCAGACGATTCGAATCGAGTTTTAACCTTGCAAGGTAAACCTAAACACACGACATGGCGAGGCACTCCGTCCCCACACACATCAACCGTCCCCATCGATTCCCCGTCAACAGAAAGGGGCTCACCGCCTTTGCGTACAATGCCTCACTGACCTCGACTGCCATCATGCAATGACCGCACTTGTACCCACCATAACCGGAATGGGAGATTACGTCTCAGGTCGCGTGAGGAGGGCAATCTGTGGGTAGATTCACTTAGGTACTAGGCTTATTGATTTACCATATTTCTCAATATGTGTTTAGTACGTTCAAACGCTTGACACAGGTACCACACATTAATCATTATTCCAATTTCTGTCTCGTAGACAATGCGTCCCCATGGATCGTTGTCCACAGACCATCATCATTCCGATATAAAAAATGGATACAACCAATTCATGACCTCGCGCGAGTGCTAGAAAAATCACTCAACTTCTACCGAGATCCCTAATTAGCAAAGCAGCTACTCGACCTAGCATACTAGTATCCATCTCAAAAGGAATCCTGAGTTCATGCAACTATGGTTTCGGGCAACTCCTACACTTAAGTGCACAGTACATGCCTACAAACACTAAGTGCAGTAAAATAGCATATATAATAGTTATGTATAAAACCGGAGCTTGCCTTGAATTTAACACTTAGATAGTGTCTGCTAGAGGGTACTCGCTTGGCGAGCATCCACTGGTTATGTCTATCATTCTTCAGGTCGTCCACCAACTGCATCTTGTGGTTGGCACCACATCACTTGCACGATCATCATATCTTGATCCTAAATGAAATGCAAGATGCACATGTATGAATATAATGAAAGTAGCACAAACGTAGCACAAGATATACAAAGACACAGTGGTAAACTAAACATTAAATTGGAAGACACCATAGACAACCACACGTTAGCTTTAGTTATCTACACGTCATCGGGCATACGTAGTCACTACCACTGAAAAGATAGCGACACTTACTATACTTAACCAATACAAACATGACCTCACAAGTACAAGCATTTATTTAATTAGATACGGCTTTTTATTAGTTCTTCTATTAATCACACGAAAGCGTCCTAGACAACCCAAGTTCAACAGAGGACATAGGCATCAATGTCTATAGAACTCCTATATCACCACCAACTAGAGAAAGAAACATATAAAACAGGACAAATATGTTATCTCAAGCTTAGCCATGGCAAGTCTACATTAATTAAGTGCTAACCAAACATTTTCAGTAAAAAAGGGTGAACTAAACAATCAAATGAACACTTGCAGATTTTTGGACAGCAACACAACAGTTACTTGTTTTAATCATATCTCTTCAAATATTAATCCAAAAATAGCAAAATAGGACTTTCTGGAAAGCTTAAGAAGTGCTCCAAAACTTTGGTATTGTCATCACATTATGATTCAACACTTAGTAAGGTCAAACAGTGCTAACACAATAGCTCTGTCCAGATTTGGACAGATTCAGACTTGCGACTTCAAAAATTCATAACTAGAGACTCATGTATCCAAAGAAAGTGATACTAGACTTTATGGAAAGCTAATTAAATGTTCTATAAATTATTTATAAACATCCCTGGCTGGTTTAATATGTATCAAAGGTAAAATACACTATAAAGGCTTTGCTGTCCAGAACTGGGCAGATTCAGTCTTCACATTTTAAACATCCATAACTTAATCTTCATATCACCAAAAAGAGTGATCCAAGAATTTTTGGAAAGCTTAGCAAAAGTAATACATAACTTTTATAATTACCAAGAAGCAGTTATATGTTTAACCAAGTCAAACAATGAAGTTTTCGAAATCTGTTCTGACAGTAGACAAAACACATCAACCAGTTTGTAAAATTCATAACTCTTAAACTATCAGGCCTATGGTTATGAAATTTTAACACAAGCAAGATAAGAACAGCACCTACTACTTTATTATAATGACCATGAACTGATTGTAAAATTAACTTAAGCAAACAATGCAGTTTCTGAAATCTGTACAAAAATTAGACAGATTCAGTTACTGAATTTGTGAAAAGCATAACTTCTAAATCATTAATTCTAAGATCATGACATTTTAGGACAAGCTAGATAATGAAGTTAACTACATCTTTTGTATAGAACATATATTCCTAAAAGATAACTTGCTTTACTAAATCATCACCACAATAGAGAGCATACATGCAGCAATTTCAGCTCGGGAGCAAACAAGACTTAATTTGACTACCAAGCAAGATTATGATGAGTACCACAAGCGTTTAGCTCTAGACTATCATGGCATAACATAAATCCTCTAATTTTATATCAAAGCACACTTAAGCATAGTCACACAATAGATGACTTGATGGCTACGTAGTCATGCCATCACTTCACCACACAATCCCAAGTAACAAAACAACTCTAACCGAACATGCCATTTAGCCGATCGATTTCTAACCCATTTTTTATACCACCACTACACTACATATGCCCAAACAATTCAACCACACCGATCGAACTTCTTATTGAGTAAAACCTATACCTCCAATCTACTCACTTCATCCCCAATTATAACTAGTCGGCTCTCCGATTAACACACATGCGTACCAATTTCTCCTCTATGAACCTTTAATATACGCCAAAACATACTCGCGCACATACCTACTTACAAACCTAAGCACAACAACGAAACTAACGACCATCACATGATGCACTTCCTAAAAATATGAGTCATCAGAGCTATTAGATATTTTTATCCAATCCATTCATCACGACAAATAGTCATAGTAAGAATTTTAGCTCACCATATGAAACTATATAATTTGGGACTGGCATTTTTATGAGGCATAGGTGATGACAAATAATGACAAATGTATAAATTTCACATGCTCAGGTTTTATATTTTATTTACTACAAAAATAACAAATTGTTAATGCAAAACTAATTATTTTCTATGGATGCATGACCTTATTAAGATTCCTGAGGCTACTATAATATCATGCAAGGACAGTGGAACACCATTTTCCATTTTTGCATCTATACATTATTTTTAAATCATTTAAAACTACTTAAGGTGCATTAAACAAGTTAAATCACTAACTTAATCATACATGCGCAACATTCATGAAATTTTTACCAGTCACTAAGCATCAAACCAAGAGGCTACTTTAAAATTTTCATTCCATTTGGAGTACAAGAGCTACAGATCCAAAAATAACAAGCAAATCAATCTTCTTTTCTCTATTTAACTTGTTTTAATTAACACACCAAGTTTTATATTTTTATTAGATGGACTCTGACAACATCTAACTAACAAAACAAGTTTCCTCATTTTTGGATTTTTATAAATAAAACTATGGAGAGAAGCAAGTTCATTTGTTTTGTAAACCAGTTTTTAAATACGAATTTCTACAGAAAAACGTTTTCACTAAAACATGCCAACCTATAGACCCAATAGTTAGAGCATTTCATAAGGAATCTAACAAAACAAATTTCACAATTTTAGGAGCTCTAAAACTCGAGATATGAATATTTGAAGGAAGAGCAAAAATCTGCAACTTTGGTCACTTGTGCACTTAACCTTGGACCCACCTGTCATAGCCTCATGGAGTCTTCTTCTACCTCTACCTCCAGCCATCACACAACAGCATGGGGGGCTGCCATGGCTGGCGTCCATGGAGAGCAGAGGAGGGACTGCTACAGGGGGAGGGACAGCCACCATGAAGGGGAGCTGCAGCAATGCAGAAGGAGGGAGGGAGGGGCGAGCACCACGATTGGAGAGGGTGGGCGCCATGGAGGGAGGGCTGCTGCTCCATGGATGGGAGGAGAGGAGGATGGCATGGGGAGTAAGAGAAGGGGCTTATGGCGGCTAGGAGGGGAATGGAAAATTTCCATGTGCAAAGGGATGGGTCCTTCTATTTATAGACAAGTGCTAGGGCTAGGGTTTTAGTGGGGTTGCTTAGGGTAGAACCAAAGGGTTAAAACCATTATTTACAAGAATAAAATGTTCCTGCGGAATTTGTCTGTACACAAGAACAGAGAGAATTAGAGTTCAGACGAATGGAAGATCGAATGATTAACCTGACCGAGAGTTTGATTTGACTTCGCTCGGAAATAATTCCTCGCGCATGATTCTAAAATAAATCGTCTCGGGATATGACTGGCTTTCGGATTTATGATTGAAAGAGACAAATTGCGACATTTAAAAATCATCAACGATGTTGATTTTTTTTGAAATCAAATTGGATACAGAGATATTAAGCCGAATCGGATAAGAATTTATTAGAGGACAACGCATTGGAGATTCCGCTTTGAAATTTTTTTGCGCACTATTTTTGAAACAAATTTTTATCTCAAGATTTCGGTCGGCTTTGGATTTTTAGTCGGAGGAGGTGAATCGTGACATTTTGAAAATCACTATCGGAGTGGGTTTTGAATTCGGTTTGGACACAGATATTTGGCCGAGTCGGATAATAACTAATTAGATACCGACACAACAGAGCATTTCGTTTGAGAGTATGGAATCGGATTATTTTTTGGACATAGATCGAGTCATCGAGAAATTGGATTCGGACACAGCTCGAATAGCAACTGTCGAGCGCATGATTAAATGAGCTTTAGACGAGATTTATAAATCGAGATGGATTATCGAGTTCGCATTCATGCCGAGAAATAAAAGTTTTAACAGGCTCCAAATTCGGCCTTTTGTGAGACTGAATAACTCCGAATTCGGTGAAATGTGGATGAATAATCTGGATAATCAGAGACATACGTGAGCGAGAAATAGAAATTTTCACTCAGCATCCGAGATTAGGATAAATCTCCCGATATAACCTGAAATAGACACCTGGGGTGTCACAGTGCGCCCACACCCTCATCTCCGGCGGGCCTCTACCGTGGGCGCGAGCGCTGCCACCGCTGTCGGCCAGGGAGCCCTGCCCGGGCTAGCCGTTAGATCTCAGGCATTCACCTGAGTTCGGGCGGCCGAGGTTTAATTAGATCAAAACTAATCCTTTCTGCCCGCTCGGGATCTATTCGCTCGGATTCTTCCCTCACCTGCACCCCTGTCGTCGGGCCTAGCCTGTCAGCCCCGCTGACCCCTGGCCGTTGCCCATAATGGACCACTTGTCAGCCATGCTTGCCTGCCCACGCCCGCGCGCTTGCCTGCCGGTCTAATCTCGACCGTTGATCCGAGATCCAACGGCCGAGGGAGCCTGATACCCCTTCCATTGGCTGTTCTATAAAAGAAACCCTCGGTTCCCTGGTATTAGAACCCGTAGTCCAGTATTCTTGCGCCTGGGTCCTTGGTTTCTTGTAGAGAGACCCCTAGGCTTTATTTTAATTGCATAAATGGGTTTAATTTAGGATTTTTGAATTCCAAAACTTGTAAATTTCATAACTTTCGCATATGAACTCCAAATTGGGTGGTTCAAATTGCAAAATGTTCATAATGTTATTCTCTATCTGTTTAATTGGTATTCATTCACTGTTTTCATGTCTCAATTTTATGGTTATTCTATAGGTTAATTTAAAGTTATAGAATATTTATTAGAGGTAAAATAAAAGATGACACCCTAGTGAATATTCATGTGCTCACATTTGTGGATCCAATCCCATTTAATGTAAGCCCATCCCTGGAATAAGTTTACTTAAGTAATGTAATTTACTAAGATAGACTTAGTTAGAGAAAATAGACCACTAGGTATATTAATCTACCCCAGAACCTAGATTTCACATGTGTGCATGTACCTTTTATTGAACCTATGTTCACTCTATTGCATATGTTTGGTGTACTGCTCTTTTGTCATTCTCCAAGTGTGATGAATGAATAATTGCTTTGCGTAGACAACGAGCAGTTCGAGGTTTCCAAGTGTGTTGCAGGAGACTTCCCTTAGCAGCAACCTGGTGAAGGCAAGTGTCCTCTGAGCAATTAGGTCCTATTTACATTATAATTCATTGTCCCGTATACCATGAACAACCTAAGGATTGACTAGTATTCTGTTTTCCTGTCCTTGTTTACCCTTTGGGAATTGGTTACTATGTTTAGTATCATGCTATTGCTTTACTTTAATCAATGAACATGATGAGAACATTTATGATACGATGATGCTATCTTGATTATGATGATGAACATGTGATACTTTAGGGGGCTCGGGTTGTTTCCCGAGTACCACTCTGTAAGGACCTGTTTGCTGGATGACTAGCCGGGAAAATAGTACAACCATGAGGGTGGAATGGGACACCCTTAATTGATTAATTGGAGGAACTTGGGGGTGTAGTTGGCTTCGCCGTTGTCTCGTCAATGAGGCCAGGGCATAGTGCTTGCTCTGCTAAGGGTGGGTGTCGAGGTTCATTCGATTTGGTTTTGTTAGTCACCCACCTTAGGGAGGAGTACTGTGTTTGTATGACTGGCAAAACCTAACGGGCGATTACACACTAGGGGAATCTTTGTAAAGGCTACGTAGTGAATCCTAGGCCATTCACCTCGGTAGTGAAGATCAGGTTTGTACAACCCAGGCTGGGAAGGGATCACGACTCGGGGGTAAAGTGGCAACCTCTGCAGAGTGTTAGAAACTGGTATATTCGTCGTGCTCACGGTTAAGAGCAACCTTGGGAGCTCCTTTGATTAGAGTTACTCTTGATACTTTTATGATGATGCTTAATGATGATGATAATATCTATGATAGTTGGTATTTCCTCTTAGAGGGAGTGCCATTTGGGTAATAACTTGGGATTATTGATAAAACTTGGCTTTTCTACTAGTAATAAATACCTGGCCAACTAAAAGCAACTGCTTTATGCTTAACCCTACATATAGCTAGTCCACTTTAGCCACATTGATGTGTACTCACCCTTGCTTAAAAACACCAAACCACAGGTTGTCCCCATTGCAACCAGTGATCAATAGAAGAAGACAACATGGAGGATTTCCAGGAGTTTTAGGACTTCGATGAGTTCTAGATTAGATTAGTGGCAAACCCCTAGTCAGTTGCTTGTGAAGGCCTTACCATACTAAGTTTCGTATTCGCACTTTGATTGTGACTTAAGTTAATGACTCTGTGGATGTGTTGGACATCCTGATGTAATAAAGTACTTAATTCTGCTATTATTTTGAGCAATGTGTGATGATGTCCAATTATGTAATCATTATGTATGTGAGTTTCTGATCCTGACATGTACATGGTTCGCATTCGATTTTCCTTTGTCACACCCGGTTTTAGAAGGCAAACCAAATGCAAACCATGTACGTGCCAGGATCAGCAATTCACGTACACAGCAGTTACATAACTAGACATCATCACATAATGCTCAAATAATAACATAAAAGAAGGTAATAGTCGATTACATCATGATGTCTGAGACATCCACAAAGTCTTTAACAATTATCAAAGTGCGGAAAAGAAACATAGATAAACACGGCCTACACAGGTAGCCAACTAGGGGTTTGCCGCTAACCCACGCCTAGAACTCATCGTACTCTTGGAACTCCTGGAAGTCCTCCTCCACGACTTCATCTTCTCCTGAGCAGTGGTTGCAACGAGGACAACCTAGAGGGGTTTGGTGTGTAAAGCAAGGGTGAGTACACATCAACATACTCAACAATATGTCCCGCACAACAGGACTGTACAACATTTTCGGAGGCCCCCACTATTTTCGGCGATCAGGGGCGGGCCGCCGAAAATAAGGTGATATTTTCGGCGGTCTAACACAGCCGCCGAAAATAGGCCTATTTTCGTCGGCCTCTGACATAGCCACCGAAAATAGGCCTATTTTCGGTGGCCTCTGACACAGCCGCCAGAAATAGGGTGCTATTTTCGGTGGCCCAAACCCAGCCGCCGAAAATAGTGTATTTAAAAACCGTCGGGTCCCTTCTTCTCCATTGTTTCTCTCCTCTCTCTCACCCGAACACAACGCCGCCGCCCACGCCGCCGCCCGCACCCGCCCCTGCGCGCGCCACTGCCCGCCCCATGCTCACTGTCCGCCGCCCTCCGCGCGCGCACTGCTCCACCCGCCCCGTGCTGCTCTGCCCACACGTCGCCGACCGTCCCCGCGCTGCTCGCCTGCCGGCCTGCCCGCCAGTCCGAGCCGCCGCCACTCTGCTGTCGTCGTCGAGCTGCCACATCGAGAGAAGGTAATTTTTTGCGTATTTTATTCCTTATTTTCAGCGGTTGTTATTTAGGTGCCGTCGAAATTATTATATATTTGTAATTGTTTTTGTTTGATTACTATTTGTGATTAGTATTATTGTTTAATTTGATTTCATTAATGTATTAGTGAATATGTGATTTAGGGATTAGGGGCATATTGCATTTAGGCATTAATTTCATATTAATATGTTGTACTATTATATTATTAGCTTTAATAGTATATTATATTGGTACGTAGAATAGTTGTATAATTAGTGTATGTGGTACTTAGTTTGATTTGATTAATATTATATCATTGTTTGTTTTGTATATAAGTAATATTATTTAGTGGCAGCGAAGTTATGCTGCCGAATTTTTTTTTGGGTCCTGCTAGGTTCATGTGGGTTTAGAACCTATCCTTGCCTATACATGTAGGATCGATACCCTAGACGAAGTTGAATAATATTTTCACGATATGGTTCAGTTTAACAGTCTCAGGCATGGCTGACGATCGTGCATGGATGTACAATGGTTGGAGTAGGAATGGACATCATTCTGGTGATTGGGTAGCCAAGACCAAAGATTTTGTGGACCATGTATTCTCCTTGTCATTAACCGGCACTGTCAGATGCCCTTGTAGGCGGCACGAAAACAGTATATTTCTTAATAAGGAAAGAGTTAGTCTAGATCTTTGTCAGTTTGGATTTATGCCTAGATATAAGGTGTGGGAACATCATGGTGAGGTAGTAACCAACCGGAATGTAGAAGAGGAGGAGAACAATGATTGGGCTGGCGATGATGCAATGCATGAGATGCTAGATTCGCTACGTCCAGAATTAAACCTAAGCTCCGAGGATCCTGCCACACCAGAGGTTTCCAGATTTTTCAAACTACTAAAAGACTCTGAAGAGCCGTTGCATGAACACACAGATGTGAGTATACTCGCTTTTGTGACTCGGCTCATGGCCATTAAGTCCAAGTACTTTTTCTCGAACAATTGTTACAATGAGATTTTAAAGTTATTAGGAGATGTGCTGCCAAAGCCCAATAAGTTGCCTAAAGACATGTACCATTCAAAGACAATTATCAAGGTCTCGGTATGGATTATGAGAAGATTGATGTGTGCAAAAATAATTGTATGCTTTTCATGAAGGTGCATGCGGAAGAGAAAAAATGTCTAAAATGTGGACAATTTAGATTTGTGGAAGTTGTTAATGATGAGGGGAAAAAGGTGATGACAGATGTTGCACATAAGTAGCTCCGCTACTTGCCACTAACTCCTCGAGTGAAACAGATGTTTCTATCTAAAAACCGCTATGCACATGCGATGGCACAAAGAAGGTGTCCGTGATAACGATGACCTAATCGTGCACCCTTCAGATGGGGATGCATGGAAGGCTCTCGACACGTTTGATCCCGACTTTGCAGCTGATCCGAGGAATGTTCGAATCGGCCTCGCGACCGATGGCTTCACACCTTTTGGTCAAATGGCAACATCATACTCATGTTGGCCCGTCTTTGTTATTCCATACAACCTTCCACCTTCTCTTTGTATGAAATATGAATTTATATTTCTTTGCTTAATCATTCCTGGCCCAGACTATCCTGGAAAGAACCTCAATGTCATGTTAAAACCCTTGATTGAAGAGTTGAAGGAGCTTTGGAAAGGTGTTAAAGCATACGATGTTTTTACAAAACAGATATTCAAACTTTGAGTTGCGTATTTGTGGTTGGTGCATGACTTCATGAAGTATGCTATTTTTACCGGTTGGAGTACACATGGTAGATTGACATGTCCATATTGCGGTTCAGATACAGATTGCTTCCGTCTTGCTCATGGTGGAAAGATCACATACTTCGATTGTCATCGATGCTGGTTGCCCAGGAAACACCCCTTTAGGAGCGATAAGAAAAACTTTATAAAGAACACAGTGGTCACCAAAGGATCGCCTAAACGTCTTAACGCAGCAGAAATATATGCTAAGCTGAACAACCTTGTCCTAAATGAAAATGGGGACAAGTACGAAGGATTCAGAGTGGGCCACAACTGGACACATATATGTGGTCTCTGGGAGCTCCCTTATATGTCGTCATTGATTCTTGTGCCCAACATTGATGTCATGCACCAAGAAAGTAATGTTGCTAAAGCCCTCATACACACCTGCATGCATTTTGAAAAAACAAAGGACAATCTGAAAGCTCGAAGAGATCAAGCAATGCTTTATGACCGACCAACCCAAGTGCTCAATGACAACGGTAAGACGCCACGTGCCTTGTTCTTTCTTACCTCTAAAGACAAGATCGAGGTAATGAGATGGATGAAAAAAATTAAATTTCTCGATATTTATGCTACGGACTTGAAGAGCTCTGAATTTGAAAACAGGAAAACTAACTGGGTTAAAGAGCCATGACTTCCATATATTAATGGAGAGGATTATCCCTGTCATGTTTTGTGGTTATATGTCCGACGCCATGTGGCAAGCAATATCTGAGCTAAGTTATTTCTACAGGCAGATCTATGCCAAAGAAATAAGTAAAAATATGATGGAGAAGTTGGAGAAAGAAATACCAGTGTTGTTATGCAAGTTAGAAAAAACATTCCCACCTAGATTCTTCAATCCGATGGAGCATCTACTTATTCACATTCCATATGAGGCAAAGGTTGGTGGACCTGTACAATATAGGTGGATGTATCACATTGAACGTGCACTCAAAAACCTGCGAGGCATGGTTCGAAATAAGGCTAGAGTAGAAGGATGCATCGCTGAAGCTTTTTTGCTAAAGGAGGTTTCATACTTCACGAGTGTGTATTTTGCAGAGGAACATAATGTCTATGCTGCTACCATGCGATACAATGTCGATGAGGAACCTCCTGTCAGTGATCTCAACATTTTCCAATGGAGAGGCACAAGTACTAGTAAGGGCACGTTCTACCACCTTAGCATGGATGAAAGAATGTCCGCATTGCTATACATGCACTCTAATATGGAAGAGATGGAGCCATATTTCATGTAAGTCTTTATTTTACCCCATAATTTCTTTACCAAAGGAGCCATATTTAATTACTTATTTGTCGTACAGTAAGTTCGACGAGGAAAATTGGACTTATTCCCATCAGCCTACAAGCAAACAACTAGATACGATGCGATGACATGGGAGGCAAGGAAGACCTAATTTTGTTGACTGGTTTCGCGAGCATGTAAACTCATTATATTCCTTACTTTCATGTAATTTAGCCTTTTACGTGAGGTAGTCATTTTAACTATATATTATTTGCAGTGCACAAAGACTCCTAACATACACGAGGACTTGAGACAGCTATCTTATGGGACGGTGACTTGCAGAACCTTTGGTCGATACGATGTGAATGGCTTCCGTTTTTGTTCAGACCAATTTGAAAAGTCTCGTCCTCGTGCAGCCACATGTAACACTGGAGTTCTGACTAGGGCACTCGATGCACTTGGTAGAGAAACTAATTATTATGGTATCATTCAAAACATCCTAGAGTTTAATTTTGCAGGGAACAAAACTTTGAAATTAGTATTCTTTCTATGTGATTGGTTTGACAGCACTAATGGGATTAGACAAAGTCAATATGGCATAACTGAAGTAAAGCGCAAGGAACGACTTCGAGGCCATGTTAATTTTATCCTTGCACAACAGTGCGAGCAGGTCTACTATATGTCATACCCAAATCCAAAGTTTAAAGCATGGTGGGTAGTTCATAAGGTGAACCCTAGGGAACATTTACATACTCCTTGCACTGTTGGTTATCAATTCGAAGACGAACAGGCCGATGATGTTTATCAAGAAGAAGAATTGCCAACAACTTTTACTATCGATGAGGGTGTTGCACTGAACTCACTAGTCGGAGACATTAACGATGTCACTGCTGATGAGTGTGTTGCACCGAAACGAAAACAAAATCCAAGGAACAAAAAAGCCACATTGCGAGCTTTGGATCGAAGAAGACTCCTTGATCGTGATTCCGATGAATTTTGATTTGTAATGCATAATTTAATTTTATGTGATGTATTATTTTATTTTTTATTAATTCACTTAATTTTATGGAGCTAATACCTTTAACGTTTTTCTATTGAACAGGATGAGTGGTAGGAAAACAAAGCGCACTGCTAGGGGGTTTCTTAATGTGGCTAGTAGGATACTACCTAGTGCACGTTCCCTTTTCCAAGGGAGTTCTTCTAGCCAGTGCAGATAGGAGGCGTTGCTGAGACATGCCCGACCAGAACTGCATGATACACCTATCGCTCTACAACATGGAGTACCAATGTAAATGTTTATGTAATTGATCTTATTTTTCAGTCACTTATATATAAATTTGTCTTACATGTCTCTATTCATGTCCATAGGAAGAGGAGGATGACGAGGAGGAGGTGCAACACCATGAGGAGGAGGACGAGCAGGCCCATGAGGAGGAGGAGGTGCAGGCCCATGAGGAGGAGGAGGCAGATGATGATACCACCGTGGCTCCTATCGTTCGACGAAGGGGCACTCGGAAGGGCCACTTTGTCCTACCAGGAGGAGCTTATGCAGGGGGTTACTCCAGGAGAGGTTAGTTTGATAAACAATTTGTTTGAATAGTGGTCATGCATGTAAACACTGCCGTTATTAATGTCTTCTTTTTTCTTTAGAATCCAAACCCGTTACACGACTTCGTCAACGAGTTTTTCGCTTCTGGAGGTAGTGGTCACAACTCCAATGACCCTGATATGTGATGGTGTTAGTTTTGTGTCGAATTGTGCGTTGTAATGGACTATTTGTGAACTTTATGTTGTATGGACTGTTTGTGAACTCGGATGTTGTAATGGACTCCAATTTTATGTTGTGGACTATTTGTGAATTGTGGATTTAATGTTTCTATATTGTGGATGTTGTATGAACTGTCGTTTTATTTTTATGTTGTGATTTTATTGTTGATGAATTTGTTGTTATTTTTTGCATTTTTTCGAATTCTTTTGCTCTGAAATTATTAATTTTCGGCGGCCTCCCCTGGCCACCGAAAATAAGAATACTATTTTCGGCAGGCTTGGATTTACGGCGGCTAGGTAGCAGCCGTCGAAAATAACCGGTTACTTTCGGCGGCTGTCTGCTGGCCGCTAAAAGTATAGCCTTATTTTCGGCTAATTTTTTCTGGCGGCCAGGAACCACCTAAAATAAGGCTAAGGCCATCGAAAATAGCTTATTTTCGGCGGTATCTGGCCGCCGAAAATGACTGTAGCTCTTGTAGTGTCGTTTGGCTGTTGTGGACTAGCTTTATGTGGGGGTTAAGTCAAGCAGTTGCTTTTAGTTGGTCAGGTTATTATTACTAATAGAGGGCCAGGTTTTAGCATTAACCTAAGTTATTAACCTAAAAGTACCCTTTCCAAACGGAAAGAATACCAGAAGCATTACCAAAGCATAATCAAACCATCATCCTTGCCATCACCTGTAAACCAACCATCTCTGATCAAAGTATCTCTAATCAATGGAGCTCCCTTGGCCACTCATAACCGCGAGCATGGCTGATATATCAGTTTCATAACACTCTACAGAGGTTGTGCACTTTACCCACAAGTCGTGATTCCCTTTGCCTCGGGCCGATCAAACCCTTAAACACTACCAAGGTGAATAAGCAGGGTTTCACTACGTAGCCTTTACAAAGATTCCTTGAGGCTGTAGCCACCCGTTAGGTTTCCTAAATATACTGCACTCCTCCCCAAGGGGCAAACCACCCTTGGCAGAGCGAGCCACATACACTGAGCCCCATTAATAGCACAACGGCGAAGCGAACTACACCTCAGTTCTTCTAATTATTCAGCTAAGGGCGTCCCATTCCATCCTCATGGTTGCACTGTTTTCCCGAGCGGTCATCCAACGAACCAATCCTTACGGAGAGGCACTCGAGAAACAGCTAGAGTCCCCTTAAATGCCAAAAGTATATCATCATAATCAAAAGGGAAAATAGCGTATCATAGATAATCTTATCATGTTCATTGATTAGTGTGGAGCATTAGCATATAGCTAAACCAAAATAACCCAACCAAAATAGGTAAACAAGGACACGATAAACAAAAAGCTAGTCAATCCTTAAGTATAAATTGTATAAATACGGGGAGTGAATTATAGGAATGAGTAGGACATAGATAGGTCAAGGGACACTTGCCTTCACCAACCAGTAGCTGCTCAGGGTCTTCACCTGCAACTCTTTCAGACTCCACCAACTGACTGTTATCTAGACGAGTTCAATCATACATTCCACAAATTTAATATAAAAGAATAGTACACCATACAATAAAATATCATAAATAAACAGACGTTCGGCGCAGGACTCACATCTACGACTAAGCGAGAAAGAGAGAGTAACGTCGATGCTACGGTCGAAGAGCGATCACGTCACGTGATTATAAATCAAAGTACTCGTCTAAACAGAATAGTATTAATTTGGCCATCAAGCTATGCCTAGGATAAAATCATATTCCATGTTAAATCATTATAAACAGACCAAAGTAAATTTAAAAGGATTGTCGCGCGGCGAAACGCACGACACAACACTTAGACTAAATTAAGAATAAAACGACTCGTCGCGCGACGAAGCACGCCACGAGGCACTTGCATTAATTATAAAAATAACGTCAAGCGTCGCGCGACGGAGCGCACGACAGCATGTGCCATCCAAATGGCATTTGAAACGAAACGTCGTGTGACTGGACGCGCGATGCCACACATTAAATAATCTGAAATTAAAATGGATCATCGCGCGATGAAGCACGCGACGCAACACATTAATGGATCTGAAATAAAAATTAATTAGTCGCGCAACGAAACGCGCGACGCAGTATGTTAATTAAACAAAGTTTAAAATTAATTAAAAACCAGAAAACAATCCACACGCGCGTGGGGCTGCACGCGCGGGAACACATTGCGCGTGCCGGGGGCACGCGAGGCCGCGCCGGGAGCCACGCGAGTCGTGCCGGGGACAGGGTGGGCGCCGCTGGGGAGGGGTCAAGCAGGGGGCCACCGCTGGGGCCGCGCAGGGGGCGCTGTCGGGGCCGGGCAGGGGGCCGCCGGGGCCAAGCAGGGGAGGGGCACCACTGGGGCCACGCGGGGGCATGCGCGAGGGGCTGGGCAGGGACACCGCCGGGGGCCGCGTAGGGGCGCACAGGGGGATGCGCCGGGGGCCGCCGCTGGGGGCCGGACAGCGGCGCCGCTAGGGCCGCGAGGGGCGCGCGAGGAGCCGCGAGGGGCCACGCATTGGGCGCGAGCAGAGGGAGAAGGAAGCGGAGGGGAAGGGAGAGAGGGAGAGAGAGAGAGGGGAGGGGAGCTCACCTCAGGGTCCAAATCCAGTGATCACCGTCTCCAAAACCTAGGGCACAACAGGGAAGAGAGAGAGAGAGGTGGAGGAGAGGAAGTTGTTGCGTGAGAAAAATTGAATGAGGGGAAAATGGAGAGAAGGGAGGGGGCGCGTGCATGGGGAGGGGCAGGAGCGCCAGGGGTGCGCGGGCCAGGGTCGGGCCGGGCTGGGCCGCACCGTGGGACAAAAACCCACGACGCGCACAACCACAGATCTGAATCCAATCGCGAAACGAAATCCGAAACGAGACTAGGCAAACATGCGATTAAACACGACATCAGGCAAAAGAAATATGATTCGGCATGAAACAACAGCCATGACAACTTAAGTTTGTGTATACACGCAACACGGACACCAGTCGCTATACTGCTTTGAAATTGGGAAGGAGCGAAACGAGAAGAGAAAAGAGAGTAACGCCTAAATTTGGTGAGTAATAAAGAAGAAAAAAATCTACCCCCAAATTCAGGGCGTTACAAACCTATCCCGCTTAAAAGAATCTCGCCCTCGACATTCAAGGTTGGCCAGCAAAGAGTTCGGGATACTTGGCCATCAGATCATCTTCACGCTCCCAGGTTGCTTCTTCCTCAGAGTGGTGACCCCATCTGACTTTGCACATTCTGATAGTTTTCCTCTAGGTGACCCTATCTGCAGTCTCAAGAATCTGCACTGGCTTCTCTATGTAGGTCAAGTCTTCTTGGACTTCCAGACCTTCCACTGGCAACTGCTCTTCTAGCACACGTAGACACTTCTTCAACTGAGACACATGGAAGACATCATGCACCGCTGACAATCCTTCTGGCAGACTAAGCTGATAGGCCACTTCTCCATGCTTTGCGAGAATCTGATACAGACCAACATAGCGGGGTGCTAGCTTGCCTTTGACTCTGAATCTTCTGACTCCTCTGATAGGCGATACTTTCAGGTAGACAAAATCTCCGACTTCAAAACTAAGCTCTCTCCTTGTGTCTGCATAGTTTCGCTGCCTTGATTGCGCTATCTTCAGGTTCTCCCGAACCATCTTGATGTTCTCTTTAGCTTCGAGCAAAATGTCTGTCCCAAACACTTGCTTTTCTCAAGGCTGATCCCACTGCAACGGAATTCTACAACTCCTTCCATAAAGCGCCTGAAATGGTGACATCTTCAGGCTGGCCTGGTAACTGTTGTTATAGGAGAATTCTACGTAAAGCAACATCTTGTCCCATCTAGACTGATCTTGCAACGCACAGGCTCTCAACATATCTTCAAGGATTTGATTAGTTCTTTTAGTCTGACCGTCTGTCTGCGGATGATAAGGTGAACTGAAATTCATATGTGTACCCAAGGCTTCATGCAATTGCTGCCAGAAATGAGAGGTGAACTACGTTCCTCTGTCTGACACTATCTTCTTCGACACACCATCAAGACAAACGATTCGGGACATGTACAGCTCCGCCAATACTGCACTGTTATAGCTAGTCTTGACAGGTATGAAGTGGGCTAAATTGTTTAAGCGATCCACCACTACCCAAATGGAATCGTAGCCGGCTCGAATGCGAGGCAATCCGACTATAAAGTCCATCCAGATTTCATCCGTACCACCAGAATTTCTTCTTCAGATCCTGATACATCTTCTCACTTCCAGGGTGTATAGAATAAGCTGACTCATGAGCTTCCTTGAGGATCAACTCCCGAATGGACTGGACATTGGGAACACACAAGCGGTCCTTGAAACATACCACACCTTCTGCATCTTCCCGAAAATCTTTGCCTCTTCCTTCTAGAATCAGTTGCCGGATTTCATTGATCTTCTCATCATTCTTCTGTTCTTTCTAGAATAAGGCATCGGATGAGCGACCATCATATTGACTTGACTTTTCCTGCTCAAGGCATCTGCTACCACGTTCGTTTTGCCTAGATGGTCATGAATCTCCAATTCATAGTATTTGATCAACTCTAACCATCTTCGTTGTCTCATATTCAACTCTGACTAGGTGAATATGTACTTTAGACTCTTGTGGTCTTGTAGACATCACACTTCTGTCCGTACAGACAGTGCCTCCATGTCTTTAGTGCATGAACCACTGCTGCCAACTCTAGGTCATGGATCGGATAATTCTTCTCATGAACCTTCAACTGTCGGGACGAGTAAGCTACAACTCTCCCCTCTTGCATCAATATGCATCCCAAGCTAGTCTAACAAGCGTCACAATACACTGAGAAGGGCTTGTGCACAACAGGCAAGACTAAGACAGGCGTTGTAGTAAACTTCTCTTTCAGCGCTTCAAAGGCTTCCTGGCACTTCTGAGTCCACTTGAACTCCACTTTGTTGGCTAGCAAGGCTGTCATCGGTTTTGCAATCTTCGAAAATCCTTCAATAAATCGCCGATAATATCCGACCATTCCAATGAAGCTCTTGATTCCTCGAGCATTTGTTAGCGCTTTCCAGTTCAGAATGTCTGCCACTTTCTTCGGATCCACAACTAATCCATCTTTGTTTATTATGTGACCCAAGAATAGGACTTCATTGATCCAGAACTGGCACTTACTCAACTTTGCTAATAGTTGGTGCCCTCGCAATCTCTACAATACCATCCTCAAATGATTCGCATGCTCTTCTTCGCTTTGAGAATATATAAGAATATCATCAATGAACACCACCACAAACTTGTCAATATAATCCATGAATGCACTGTTCATCAGATTCATGAAGAAGGCTAGTGCATTCGTTAGACCAAAGGACATAATAGTAAACTCATACAACCCATACTTAGTAATAAATGTCATCTTCGAAATGTCTGAAGGTCGAATCCTGAGTTGGTGATAACCTGACCTCAGATCTATCTTTGAAAACACACTAGCTCCTCTCAGCTAGTCGAATAGATCTTCTATTCTGAGCATGGGGTACTTGTTCTTTATTGTGACCTCATTTAGAGCTCGATAATCGATGCACATCCTCCTAGTGCCATCTTTCTTCTCCACGAATAGGACAGGGGCGGCCCAAGGCGAGGTGCTTGGCCTGATATAACCTTTCTCTGACAGCTCATCTATCTGCTTCTTGAGTTCAACCAACTCTCATCCAGATACTCTGTAAGCTCTTTTAGAAATGGGGGCGATGCCAAGAAGAAGCTCTATGGCAAACTCAACTTTCCGCTCAGGTGGCATACCTGGTAAATCTTTCAAGAACACATCTAGAAATTCTGACACCACTTTGATAATCTCGAGTGGATCTGTCCCACTGCTATCAATAGCCATATGATGACAACCTCCTTTCATTGGCTCAGGTGAGACTAACTCAGCTACCACTTCTTCTCCTGGTGGGGACACCAACTTAATTGTCCTCTTATCACAGCTAATAATTGCTTGGTACTCATCTAGCCAATTCATCCCTAGGATGACATCTATTCCCTGAGTACCCATTACTATGAGATTAGCGGGAAACTCTATCCCCCTTATTTCCACACTTACATTCAAGCAAATACTATCGGCTCAAACTCTACCACCAGCTAAATCAATTTGAATGGGGTTGACATGGTAGTTATTGGAAGATTATGTGCTTCTACCCATGATGCAGTAATAAAATAATGTGTTGCTCCAGTATCAAATAACACTTATGCAATATGGGAATCGATTGGAAACATACCTACTATCATGCTGGGTGTTTCCTGAACTGCTTCAGCCTCCAAATGGTTCAGTCTCCTATGGTTGTAGCACGTCTGGGCGCGGTTGCCTGCTCCTGGCTGAGACACATTCTGCTTCACTGGGGTACTAGGGCTTGATTGCTGTTGAGCTGCCTTATTTGGACATTGCATCACCCAATGGCCTTGCTCTCCGCAATGGAAACATGCTCTGCTTCCACCTTGAACTGGGGCTGCTTGACTGCTCTGGTTGGTTGTTGGGGCGGGGAGGCGAGGTGCCTGCTGATTCTTCCTCTGGAACTGACCTCCTCCTGACTGATTGTTCTGGCGATTCCATTGCTGGTGCTGAGGGTACTGCCTCTGAAACTGCTGTTAAGGCGGGCGCTGATTCTGCTTGAACTGCTATGGCGAGTTGTTTGAGAAACGGGGGCGATTGCTGCTTCAAGGATGAGGTCCACCAATCTTACGCTTGTGATCCTCCATCTCCTTGCGCTTCTTCTCTGTCATGATCGCTCTATCAATCAGATGCTAGAATGTGGGGAAGGTATGATTCATCAGCGAATAGTATAGGGGATCGACTAAGCCTCTCAAGAAATGGTACTATCTCTTGGCATCTGTGTTGACATCTTCAGGAGCATAGCGGGACAGCTACAGAAACCTGTCTTGGTACTCACTGACAGACATGGGCCCTTGCTTGAGCGCTAGGAACTCCTCCTTCTTCACTATCATCAGACCTGCTGGAACATGATACTGACAGAAATTGTCTCTGAATTCCTCCCAAGTGATAGTGTCGGGGTTGGCATGGGTGGTGAGGTACGACTCCCACCAAGATTGAGCTGCTCCTCTCAACAAACGGGGACCATACAGAACTTTCTCCCTATCGTTTGAGCGGTGTGCAACTCCCGCTCCACGGTACGCAGCCAATCTTTAGCATCCATGGGGTCAACAGAGTGAGCGAACACTAGGGGATGACCTCTCTTAAATTCAACACGCTTGTCTCTAGGCATCTGAGGCATCTGAGGCTGAGGTGGGGGTTGATGCTTCTACTGCGGCATAGCAGCCAGATTCTGACCAATGGCCTGAACTGCCTAAGTCTACATCAAGAACATCTACTCTATCGTCATCGGGAGCGGTGGTGGTAGCTGCTGCTGGGGTGCCTCATCTTGTGGTGCTGCTTGCTCCTGCTGAGCACGCCTTCCTCTTCTGCACCTATTGTCTGACATCTGCAGAATGCAATCACACATTAGAACTAATCTTGCAACTTGCAGCATAAGAAAAGAGTATAAAATCCTTCCACAATACTGAGCAGATAAGCATCTTCACTGACTCCCAACACAAGTAAACACAGTTTCTCAGATAAAGAGGAAAGTAGAATAAAAGGGCTTCCCAACTAGATAACTAATTTTATTAACATTAACAAGTAAACCAAAGTGCAGGGGATACCCACACTCGGGCGACAGTCATTACAAAGATCCAAATCCATCATAGTTCATCATGACAAACATAAAAACACAGGATAAGCAAACTACCCTGTCTAACTAAAACTAACTGAGAGTAATGCTAAGGCTAAAACAATAACTTCTATTTTTAAGCATTAATTACAAGATCTAACGCTGATGATCTAGGGTTCTAAATTTATCCTGGTCCTGCAGTCGGGTTTACCATAAGCATGGTGTCCACACTGAGGTGAGCGGTACGGGTGCTGAGTCCCGACAGGGGTGGTAGAACCATCCACTAGGTGACGATGCTCCGCGCGCTCAGCCCACAACAGGGCGATCTTAGCACAAGCCCTACTCGTCTCATCTAAAGCATGGTTGTAACACCCTGATTTTGGGGGTATAAAATTTCTTTCTAATTATCACCCAAAATCATGTGTTACTCTTCTTTTTCTCACTCTAGGTTTTCTCTCTCTCTAGATTCATTCTCCCTTTTTCCTTTTTGATTAGAGACGGCCTAAACTAGTGGAGGTTAATTATTTATTTTTGCCAAAACCTTATGAGTCATGACATGTTGCATCATGCTGAGTTTAAAATATTCTTTGAAGTGTTGCACAAGTTTGAATTTATTTGAATTTGGATTTGAAAAACCCTATAGAAAAAGAAATGGAAAAGAAATTAAAAAATTCAGAGAAAAAGAAAAGGAGAAAGCAGCCCAAACCAGCCTAGTCGGCCCAGCCAGGCCGCACGCCCGTGCGCCCGCGCCGTCTGACAGGCGGATCCCGCCTATCAGCGGCAGTTCTCCCTCGCACGCGCCCTCTCTCCTTCGCTCGCTGCCCAGTGGGGCCAGCCTGTCGGCGCCAATTTTCTTCCCTGCACGCTCCCTCTCTCTCTGTTTCATGGGCCCGGTCCGCCAGTGGCTGAGTCATTGCCCTGCACGCCCCTTTCTCCTCTCTCTGCGCCGTGGACCCTACCTGTCAGTTCCGCCCCCTCCACGCTCGCCGTGGACCAGCGCGTGCGCACTCGTGCACGTCGCCGGATTTCTCGGCCACGATGCCCGCCCACGCGCCCAGCTCCCTTCTTAGAGCCCCGCTAGTGCCCCGCGCACACCCCTCACCTCATTTTGCGCATCTTCGCCCTCTCTCGCGCTCTGCCCTCGCTGCCAGCCACCGCCAGAGACCCGCGCCCTTGTTCCTGGCCATCCAGCTTGCCGGAGACCGCTCCAAGCCTCCCTGAGCTCCACCCCGAGGTGAGACACCCGTCCCCGTGCCCAATTTCCTTTATTGTGCCCTGTGCTCGGCCAATTTCGCCTTCGCTGGTGCTCGACCGCGGCGGTCCACCGTGCTCGCACGGTGGCCGGCCAATTTAGCCCGGTCTAGTTCCCTGGAGTAGGTCCCTGTGTCACCCCTGCCTCTGCTAAACTTAGCCTAGGCCTTAGCGCGCCTTAAGTTCCCTCTCCGTGGCCGGAATGACTCACCGGAGTTACTCTGGCCCGCTCGAGACCTTCTCACCACCGTTCTTTCCTCTCTGCCCGTGGATTCAAGGCCTCTTCCCCGCCATTGAGTTCGCCGTGGCACCCTCTTCCCCTCTGCCCAACTCCAGCGACCCCGGAGCCACCCTAGCTCGTGCCTGCCTCAACTCCGGTGACCTCACCGTCACGGAGAGGAGCGGCGACGCCCGCAGCCGTCTGTTTCCCCCTTGTTTGATCCCCTCCATCTGATTCAGATTGAATGGCTCATACCACAAATAAAGCTTCGCCGCCCGTAGCCATCTGTTTCCCCCTGGTCTGATCCCCTCCGTCCGATTCAGATCGAATGGCTCGGACCACGGATAACGCTTCGCGCACGCGTGCCCTGATGCCCTGGCCCACCTGTCAGCGCCCAAGTCCTCTGGCGCTAGGCCCGCTCGGTCAGTGAGCCCTCCCCCTCTGCCGCTAATGCCCCTAGCCCTGCTTGTCAGCCGCGCCTACGCACCCGCGCCCCCGCACGCGCTCGCGCGATCTAATCTCAGTCGTCGGTTTTTGATCCAACGGTTGAGGGAGCCCGATACCCCTTCGCGTGGCTGTTTTGCTTAAGAAACCCCCTGGTTTTAGGAAATCAACCGGTCGTCCTCTGTTTTAGCGCATAGGTCCCTGGTTTGTTTTAATTAGACCCCTGGACTTTTATTTAATCACAGATTTAGCCCTAATTTCATATTTCAAACTTCAAAACTTGTTTATTTCATATCTTTTTCATATGAACTCCAAATTTAGTGGTTCAAATTGCAAAATGTTCACCAAATTATTCTCTGTTCAAATAAAATATGATCAACTGTAATCTGTACACTTTAATTTTTACACTTAGAATATAGAATTAAAGTATATGTTGATTTATTTATTTAATGAAATAAATAAAGGAGAACCCTAGGAATAAAGTATATTCAATCTTGAGAGATCAGTGTTATGCATTACTTGGATTTATTTTTGGCTTAACCTCTAGGCCTTAATGACATAAATAGAATTAGGAATGTAATTATGGATAATACTTAAAAGATAATCAAATTTCTAAATATGAGTAGTTTATCTTATAATTCTAGCTTTCATTTGTTTTAATCACTACTTAACCTTTTTAAGCTATGTTCCAAAACATTTAGAGAGTAATCAATTCCCCAATTAGGATTAGTCCATTTTTATAACTTGACCTCATTCCTCTGCACATAATACTGTACCTTCTTGAGTTGTGTGCCAATATTTGTACATGTGTGATGTGATGTTCATTTTTACCTTCCAAATGTATTGAATGTATGCTCGCTTTACTTAGACAATGAGCAGCTCGTGGTTCCTGAGTGTGTTGCCGAAGATCCCTCTAAGCAACAACCTGGTGAAGGCAAGTGTCCTTAGACCTATCATGTCCTACTTTACTTTATAATTTACTGTCCCGCATTACTTTATTGAAACCTAAGGATTGACTAGTTTGTATTTCCCTTACCCTAGTTTACATTTTTTGGGTTAATCATGGTTAGCTTATGCTATTGCTTAAACTTAATCAATGAACATGATGTGATCTTTTATGATACGATGATGTTATCCCGATGGGGTCCTTATGATTACTTTAGGGGGCTCAGGCTCTTTCCTGAGTACCTCTCCGTAAGGACCTGTTTGGAGAGTGATAACCCGGGATAACAGTGCAACCATGGGTGGAATGGGACGCCCTTAGCTGATTAATTGGAGGAACCAGAGGAGTAGTTGGCTTCGCGGTAGGGCCATCAATGGGGTCCGGGCACAGTACTTGCTCTACCGATGTTGGTTGCAGAGGTTCTTTGATTTAGTTTTGTTAGTCACCCTTCCTTTGGGGAGATGTACTGTGTTTATCAAACTGGAGAAACCTAACGGGCGGCTATGACCTCTGGGAAATCTTTGTAAAGGCTACGTAGTGAGACCCTGCTAGGTCACCTTGGTAGTGATCAATGGGGAGGCTAGAACCTCGGGCAGAATGGGAATCATGGCTTGTGGGTAAAGTGTGCAACCTCTGCAGAGTGTTAGAAACTGGTATATTAGCCGTGCTCACGGTTATGAGCAGCCTTGGGATCCTCTTCGACTAGAAGAACAATGGTTACTTTTATGATGATTAACAATGGTGATTATAATCCTGATCTCTGGTATTTCCTCTTGGAGGGAGTGCCTCTGAGTAATAACTGGGTTATTACTAAAATTTGGCTCTACTTATAATAATAAAATTTGACCAACCAAAAGCAACTGCTTAACCTTAACTCCACATACCGCTAGTCCACCTTAGCCAAACGGGACAACAACGAGTTCTAGATCTTTCTTAGTGGCAAACCCCCAGTCAGCTGCTTGTGAAGGCTTAGCATCTATGTTTCGTTTCTCCGCACTTTGATATTTATGTTGATCAATGGTTATATATTAGACTCTGTGGATGTCTTGGACATCTGGTTGTAATAAAGTACCTTTCCGCTATTTATTTCAAGCATTGTGTGATGATGTCCAATTATGTAATCGCTGTGTACGTGAGTGTCTGATCCTGGCACGTACATGGTTCGCATTCGGTTTGCCTTCCAAAACCGGGTGTGACAATGGTCCAGCTCCGTGTTTAGCACGGTGGCTAGGTTGACTATGCTGCTCAACCTAGGATTATCCTCACCGACAAGTGAGACAACCACGCCTCAGGTGCTGCTAGATGGACGGTGGGGGTAATACCTCAGGTTAAGACCGTCGGTGTGCCGGAACCTCCCAAGGTATTAGGCCCACCTACAGGCTACAGTTGTCCTTGTCATAAGGACCTTGGACAACCCTATAGATGCACATAATCACTCAACAGGTTCGGTAACTGTATCCTCGTCATTTCGCCCAAGAGCGCTTCACCCGTCACGCAGATATTACATCACATCGGAGGAAAGAATAGGCGAAAGCAAATTACAATAACTTAATTTACATTAACAAAATATAGAGAGAGTACACTTATTACAATACTAGGGTCATGAGTGCATAAAGTATTATTACAGACCAGGGAGGCAAAACACCCTCCCGCACAAAAGTTTATTGTTTTAAGGTGGGAGGTCACATCCTCCCACGACCATCTTCACTGTTGAGACTCTTCCTTGGGTACCACCTTTGAACAGAAACAATAGAACTCTGCTGTTTCCTCACCTACAACAACATGGGTTCGAAAACCCTGAGTACGGAGTGTACTTTCACAAGTCTTACCCGTCACAAGAAAAGACTCTCAAGGATATGCTAGCTTGAGGTAGTCAAGGTAAGGCTTATTCAAGATTCAAAGACTCTATTTGCAGAAACGCGTACTAATAGTGGATCCTTAAAAATCAAATTTTATTAGCAAGTTAAGTCATTACCTATATCTAGAGTTCTTTCTACCCTAGTTCAAGCACTTGACCTGCACTAGCTGTCTTTTATTACCCTTCTTCTTTACTGGATTGCTATGTGTAGGGCAGTGACCAAGTCTTCATGTCATAGAAGTAACGGCGATCCGAATCGATTAATACCCAGCTGGGGATCTCCAATCACACGACATATGTAGCACTTAACCCTTGCATATGTCAACTCGCCACCGGGTTTCTTAAGACTAGACCGGGTTCACGCCAACCGAGAGCACAGATACACCACCGTCCAGCCTCTTGCCATGGAGGGTACACGCTACTCTTGCCATCTCTCCACTCCCATTGTGTGTTGGTCTTTCTGGTATTAGTCTGCCCGAGGCAAAGCTTACCCATGACGAGGCATGTGACTAGTTAAAAGGTCCTCAATCATCAAGCCTACATCGGTACGGTCCTTAATTGACTCAGATGGAGACACTACACCGAGACTTCCTTCTCGTGCAAGTCACTCACTCGGTCTCATCTTTATCATTTATAACCCCAAAGTTCGGTACCTGGCAGAGGTACAGCTTGTCCGATGTTGAACCCATCACGACCATGATGGATCCACCATCAAGTTTTATTTTTGAAAACATCCCATTCCACTTGAAGCATCATCTTTTGTTTGAAACAAAACATTTGTTTTTCTAAAGCAGGACTAAGCATCAGAAAACCTTTTAATAAAACAGGTAATCAAGGAATGGTAGTCAACTTTCAAGGATGGAAATGCAGCAAGTGTTTGGCACACAATTCCTATCACCTAATGCATCATTCAAGTGTTAAAGATTTAAAAAGTTCAAGGAAAGGGTAAATACACCGAGGCTTGCCTTGTGTTGTAGGGGATTCGGGATCTGTTCCACAGATATCAAAATAAAAACAGTTCCCGGCAGATGGATTTTCAGTTGGTGGTGTAGCTTCTTCTTCAACAACTACTTCTTCCTCGTTTTCTATACATAACCATACATATACATGAATGCTCATGTGATGCTATGAATATGCAATTATGATACAGACACATCAAGTTGTATCTTGAATACAATTTTCCTTCACGGTATACCAAGGAAACTAGGGTTTTCCGAGTCAGTACTCCACTAGCGTAAGGCAGATATTACCAAGGAGGCTCGGGTTTTGGGTTTGGGGATCAAACAATGTCCAAAACATGTCAAACTTAACCCATGGGTTCTAAGTACCATATTAGGATTACCTAAAAAGTTTTCTGATTTTTGGAGTTATTTGGTAATTTCTAAAATTCCAAAAGTTTAGGTTTAGGCCCTTTTAAATACTCAAAAATTCATAGTTGGAACTAAAAATCTTGGAACTATTTTTATTAAATACTAGAGGAATTTAGGAGTCTAGTAAAATTGGTCTCATGATTTTATCATTTTTCTATAATTTCCTACAATTTTCCAAGTCTGGCAGTAAAAAGAAAAGGAAAAGAATGAATAGTAACGGGCCCAAACCAGCCCGAGCAGCCCATCAACAGGGGAAATACACACCCGCGCGCGCCCACGCCGGTCATCTTGCGCAGAGGTCCCTGGTTATTTAAAATATTGGTAAAGAATCCTTTACACTATTTCCCCTGTCTCACTGACATCTGCATTAAGGCCCCTAGACTTCTTTCTCTTCACAACTTGAGTCCTCGATGGCGAACGACGGTGAGTGCGCCCTCCAGCGAGCCTGGACCGGCCGAGATACACCACGACTAAGCTTCTTACTTGGCCAACACCGAATTCTACCCCTGGCGACCCTAATCCCTCTACCAATTGCATAGTTCTAGCTCACAATCTCTCTATCCACGGTGATGGCGCAAACCGAGGACAACCCGAGGTGTTCCCAGTTATCTAACGGGGTCTAGTTCAATTGGCTAGGCTAATAAGCATCCATAGCACACCAAGGTGCTGAAACAATGGGTAAGGAGAGTGTGAACGGACCTGGGAACGGTGGTCCACGACGTGGTGACTCACGGCGGCGCGGAGAACTGAATAGGGGGAAGAAAGAAATTAGGGCGCCATGGTGGTTAATCGAAGGCAGGGGTGGGTGTTCTGACTTCATGACAACCTTGCAGAGCACACTAGGGCCTCAATTTATAGAATCCTACGATGGTGGCGTCCAATTTGAAGAAAGTGCACTAGCGGCCGGAGAGAGGAACTGAGTTACAGCGGCGTTCTACCGTGGGAGTCACTGGCTGAGGAGCTACGGTGGCCACTGGTTAGCTATTACGGCTAGCAACGACGTGGTGAAAGGGTCAAGGCGTGGCGCGATCACGGCGAGCGACGTACACTTCGACGATGGCCGCTCGGCCACGTCGCGGGTAAGTGGATGAGGCGACAGAGTGAAACAGTGCCCCAAGTTCATCCCCGTCGAAGATATTTTCACCAGGAGTCGTTATCTACGTGTTACTGGGCGTGAATCGCGGCGCCGGCATGAATCCGAGCACGCGGGTCTCCGGCGGCGAGGGGTGACGCACCTGAAGATCTTTTCTGTCTACTTTACCATTAGAACGCCATTCAGACCACCTGACAGAGCAGATCAAAGGCCTTGGTTCTCTAATTTTTGTGTGGCAACATGATCATCCATCTGCATCAAATTTGTTGATCTATAATCCATCTTTAATTTTGCTATAGCATACCTAGTCAAATTCTCGCTAAATGCTACTCAAAATTGATCCTAAAGTTCTGCCAATGTCACTGGTGGCCATATTTCAGTTCAAGGACTGACTGACAGCCCAACTTTAAGTCCTTTTATCTCCAATTTCTATACAACACCAATGCTTAGTCACTTAATCAAACTTGTATTCCTAACATAGCTCTACAAGTTTGATGTGTTGACCTAGGATAAAATCCTTATAAATTGAGAGATACCAAGCTCCAAACATGACTCATTTTCATTGAATTTCAGAACTTAGCCACACAGGATTTCTTGGATCTTTTGCAAATAAGTCCAAACTTCATCACTCCACTTGAAAATTCTCCAATGTAAAAGTTACTTGGTTTGTGATGTTTTATCACTTTGCTATATGCACTTTGGTCCAAAAGTGCCTAGAATTTACAGTTACCCCCTCAGGGTTCCAATTAGGGTTTTCTAGGGTTCTTTTAGGGTTTTGAGTATTTTAGGATTTTTGTGCCACTAAAGTTCATCAACTTTGATGTCTTATGAACATTCCTAATGACTTTTGAGATTTTTACCTATTTGGGCTTCACTTTCATCCATAAGCCCTAACTTAGGGTTCAGTACCCTACCCTAGGGTTAATCACACATCAAGTCACCTCATCACAACTTGTTTGAAAATTTTATGTAGTGAATGCACTCTAGGTGTGACAAACAACATGAAATGTCAATGCACATGATGTTATGCTCAAGTTTTAGAGCCAATAACACTAGGGGTGTTACAGTCGGCCACCCCACCGAGCACTGAGCAGTAGTGCGAAAGCGCACGCCGTGCGACATCTTGCATGGTCGCCTCAGCTAAGACCCGCTTAGAAATAGAGTAATGTTCTAAGCAGACCTCCGCACCCTTGAGACAATTCTCCGGATGGCGCACCAAGCAAGTCGCCTCCCAGCAGTCCGGGTAAACCCCGCGACTGTGCTGGAAGACAACACATCGATACTCGATAGACCAGGTACGCCGGTCAAGTGCCTAGCATAGCAAGGTGTCGAGCGCATCATGAAAGTGGCACCCGCGAGTGGCGTCATGAGTAATGGGTCGAGCAACCCATCCCTCTAGCTCCTGCTCCTCTGAGAGGTCGGTGCTGTGGCTCGAGCTGCTGTCGTCACCTCCATCGTCTAGGTCTTCTCCAGCAGCTACTCCAGCGGCCGGGACGCCCAGTGGTGGTGCAGGGGGCGCCTCCAGCGGGGGCACAGGAGAGCAGCTCCTCACAGACTCCATCTCCTGCTGAAGTGAGGAAGAAGAGCCCTGCTGCTCCAATTGTCACCGACGCTCCTGCTCCTCGTGCAGGCAGCAGTGTAGCCTCTCCAAATGGCTAGACTGACCAGTCACCGGACGACGAAGCCGACGCTCCGTGAGACGAGAAGGCAAGAAAGGAATGACTGACATCCGTGTAGTGTGTCTAAGACGAGCCATCTACAAAAGACACCGTAAGCATAAGAGTGAGAACAGAGCTAATATGCCAGCAAGTAAACCATAAAAGAATTAGGAATTAGAATAGGACAAAATTTTTAGCAAGGTATAATATATATAGTAGAACATAGGTTTGGTCGATATGACCAACTTTTGAAGGGATACCAAAGTCAAGGTGATGATATGGGTCTATAATCCTTAGAGCGACCATTCTACTCTAGGTTAGTGGTCCTACAGTCAACACAGCTTTGATACCACCTATGTCACACCCGGTTTTAGAAGGCAAACCGAATGCGAACCATGTACGTGCCAGGATCAGCAATTCACGTACACAACAGTTACATAACTGGACATCATCACACAGTGCTCAAATAATAACATAGAAGAAGGTAATAGTCGATTACATCATGATGTTCGAGACATCCACATAGTCTTTAACAATTATCAAAGTGTGGAAAAGAAATGTAGATAAACATGGCCCACATAGGCAGCCGACTAGGGGTTTACCGCTAACCCACGCCTAGAACTCATCGTACTCTTGGAACTCCTAGAAGTCCTCCTCCACGACTTCATCTTCTCTTGAGCAGTGGTTGCAACGAGGACAACCTGGGGGTTTGGTGTGTAAAGCAAGGGTGAGTACACATCAACATACTCAGCAATATGTCCTGTTTGGCTGTAGTGGACTAGCTTTATGTGGGGGTTAAGTCAAGCAGTTGCTTTTAGTTGGTCAGGTTATTATTACTAATAGAGAGCCAGATTTTGGCATTAACTCAAGTTATTAACCCAAAAGTACCCTTTCCAAACGGAAAGAATACCAGAAGCATTACCATAAGCATAATCAAACCATCATCCTTTCCATCACTGTAAACCAACCATCTCTGATCAAAGTATCTCTAATCAATGGAGCTCCCTTGGCCACTCATAACCACGAGCACAGCTGATATATGAGTTTCATAACACTCTGCAGAGGTTGTGCACTTTACCCACAAGCTGTGATTCCCTTTGTCTCGGGACGATCAAACCCTTAAACACTACCAAGGTGAATAGGCACGGTTTCACTATGTAGCCTTTACAAAGATTCCTTGAGGCTGTAGCCGCCCGTTAGGTTTCCTAAATTTACTGCACTCCTCCCCAAGGGGCAAACCACCCTTGGCAGAGCGAGCCGCATACACCGAGCCCCATTAACGACACGACGACGAAGTGAACTACACCTCAGTTCCTCTAAATATTCTGCTAAGGGGGTCCCATTCCACACTCATGGTTGCACTGTTTTCCCGGGCGGTCATCCAACGAACCAGTCCTTACGGAGAGGCACTCGAGAAATAGCTCGAGTCCCTTTAAATGCCACAAGTATATCATCATAAACAAAAGGGAAAACAGCGTATCATAGATAATCTCATCATGTTCATTGATTAATGTGGAGCACTAGCATATAGCTAAACCAAAATAACCCAACCAAAATAGGTAAACAAGGACAAGATAAACAAAAAGCTAGTCAATCCTTAAGTATAAATTGTATAAATGCGGAGAGTGAATTATAAGAATGAGTAGGACATAGATAGGTCAAGGGACACTTGCCTTCACCAACCAGCTGCTGCTCAGGGTCTTCACCTGCAACTCCTTCGGACTCCAACTGACCGTTATCTATACGAGTTCAAACATATATTCCACAAATTTAATACAAAATAACAGTACACCATACAATAAAATATCATAAATAAATAGACGCTCGGCATGGCTCACATCTACGACTAAGCAAGAAAGAGAGAGTAACGGTCGAGGCTACGGTCGAAGATCGATCACGTTACGCGATTATAAATCAAAGTAATTGTCTAAACATAATAGTATTAATTTGACCATCGCGTTATGCCTAGGATAAAATCATGTTCCATGTTAAATCATTATAAACAGACCAAAGTAAATTTAAAAAGGATTGTCACACGGCAAAACGCACGACACAACACTTAGACTGAATTAAGAATAAAACGACTCGTCGCGCGATGGAGCACGCCACGAGGCACTCGCATTAGTTATAAAAATAACGTCAAGTTTCGCGCGACGGAGCGCACGACAGCATGCGCCATCCAAACTGAATTTGAAACGAAATGTCGCGCGACTGGACGCGCGATGCCACACATTAAATAATCTGAAACTAAAATGGATCGTCGCGCGACGAAGCGCGCGACGCGGCACATTAATGGAATCTGAAATCAAATTAATTAGCCACACGACGCAGCATGTTAATTATACAAAGTTTAAAATTAATTAAAAACAAGAAAACAATCCCCACGCGCGTGGGGCTATGCGCGGGAACACGTTGCGCGTGCCGGGGGTGCGCGAGGCCGCATCGAGGGCCACGCGAGTCGCGCCGGGGGTGCGCAGCCGCATCGGGGATAGAGCGGGCGCCGCTGGGGAGGGGTCGAGCAGGGGGCCACCGCCGGGGCCGAGTGGGGGCGCCACCGGGGCCAAGCAGAGAAGGGGCACCGCCGGGGCCGCGCAGGGGCGCGCGAGGGGCCGGGCAAGGACGCCGCCGGGGGCCACGCAGGGGCGCGCCGGACGGGGAAGTAGGGGCGCGCAGGGGGGCCACGTTGGGGCCGGACAGGGGCGCCGCCAGGGGCCACCAGGGGCACCGCCGGGGGGCTGCGAGGGGCGCGCATGGGAGGCACGCGGGGAGCCGCCAGGGGCCGCGTAGGGGGCGCAAGCAGAGGGAGAAGGAAGGGGAGGGGAAGGGAGAGATGGGGAGGGGAGCTCACCTTGGGGTCCAAATCCGGCGATCACCGTCTCCAAAACCTAGGGCACAACGGGGAAGAGAGAGCGGTGGAGGAGAGGAAGTTGCTGCACGGGAAAAATTGAATGAGGGGAAAAGGAGAGAAGGTAGGGGGCGTGTGCATGGGGAGGGGCAGGGGCGCCAGGGGCGCGAGGGCTAGGGCCGGGCCGAGCTGGGCCAAGCCAGGGCGGGCCGGGCTAGGCCGCACTGCAGGACAAAACCCACAACACGCACAACCACAGATCAGAATCCAATCATGAAACGAAATCCGAAACGAGACTAGGCAAACACGCGATTAAACACGACATCAGGCAAAAGAAATATGATTCGGCACGATGCAACACCCATGACAACTTAAGTTTGTGTTTACACGCAACACGGACACCAGTCGCTATACTGCTTTGAAATGGGGAAGAAGGAGCAAAACGAGAAGAGAAAAGAGTAACGCCTGAATTTGGTGAGTATTAAAGAAGAAAAAAATCTACCCCCAAATTCAGGGCGTTACAGCTTTCTAAAACCAGGTGTGACATAAGTGGTATCAAAGCCTTGCTGACTGTAGAACTGCTAACCTAGACTAGAATGGTCGCTTAAGGACTATAGACCCTTATTCTCACCTTGACCTTTGGTGTCACTTCAAAAGTTGGTCATCTCGACCAATTCTATGTTATACTACCACATATGTACTCACCCTACAAAATTTTTATCTCATTCTGCTTTTGGTTTACTTGCTGATCATATAGTTCTATTCTCACTCTTGTACTTACGACATCCTTTGTAGATGGCTAGTCTTAGATGCACTAGATGTAAGTCGGTGATCCCTTTCCTACCCTCTCGCCTTGCGGAGCGTCCACTACTCCGCACGATGACAGGACAGTCAAGTCACCTGGAGAGACTACACCGCCGCCTGCAAGAGGAGTAGGAGCGCTGAAGGCAGGAGAGGGAGCAGCAGGACTCTTCCCCCTCACCTCAGTAAGAGGTGGAGTCTAGGAGGCAGCCATCCTCTATGCCCCAGCTAGAGGTGCCCCCTGCACCACTACAGGGCACACCAGCTATTATTGGAGGAGACCCTGACAGAGACGACGATGGTGACAGTTCGAGCCACAGCATGGAGCCTTCGGAGGAGCAGGAGCCAGAAGGATAGGTTGCCCGACCTATCACTCATGACACCGCTGGCAGTTGTCATTTCCACGATGCTCTTGATACCTTGCTATGTTAGACCTTTGACTGACGCACTTGGTCTATCGAGTACCGTTGTGTAGTCTACCAGCATAGTTGCAGGTTATACCCAGACCAATGGGAAGCTAGTTTCTTGGTGCATCATCCAGACGATGATCTCCGGGGTGCAGAGGCCTAATCAGAGCATTATTCTATCACTGAGCAGAACACTACCGGGGCAGCCATGCAGGATGCTGCATCGCAGGCACTTTCGCAGTGCTGTTCGTTGTTCAGTGCGGTGGTTGATGGTCTCGACCTGAAGTACTACCCTCGCCACTCGACTAGCAGTACCGAAGGTGTGATTATCTCACCCATTGGTGAGAGCAATCCCAGATTGAGCAACATGGTCAACTGGTCGCTGTGCTCAACACCAAGATGGACCATGTCCTTGTCGAGTTTTGAAAGGCTTGTGCGAAGATTGCGGAACTGTGTGCTAAGCACGCGGAGTGCCACCATCAGGAGGATGGTTCCCCCGCCCCCATTGGGACTCAACACCCTTACCGCTTGCTACCCCGTGGTCGTTATGCTTATGACACCCCTGACTGCAGGACCTAGATAAACTTGGAGCCCTAGATCGCTAGAGTCAAAGTTTGTAATAGATGTTTAAGTCAAATGTCGTAGTCTTAGTTAGTTTTAGATAGTCAGAGTAGTTTTCTTATCACATGTTTCTATGTTTGTCATGGTGAACTCATGTTGAATTTGGATCTTTGTAATGATTGTCAGCAAAATGTGGGTGTCCCCTGCAATTTGGTGTAGTTATTAATGAAGTTAGTCATTTAGTTGGGCAACCTTTTATTTCAATTTTCCTTTTTATCTAAGAAGTTGTGTTTGGCTGTGTTGAGAGTCAGTGAAAATGCTTGTTTGCTCAGTGTTATGAAGACTTCTATGTATCTTTTCTTATGCTGAAAGACTACAAGGCCAATTCTGATGTGTGTGTGCCCTCCGCAGATGTCTGACAATAGGCACTAAGGCAGAAGGCGTGCCTAGAAGGAGCAACAAGCCCCATAGGATGAGGCACCCCAATAGCAGTTGCCTCCACCACTGAAAGGTAAATAGAGTTAACCTTTCCTACAATTAATTTTGGTGGTTGAATGTCCAACACAAACATATGGACTAACTAGTTTGCTCTATAATTCATGTATTACAGGTGCATAAGGTTCAACACAAACCAATAAATATTCAAGTTAGGGACCCAATTCAAAAGGAGCAAAAAGGACTTGAGTGTGCTGTGGACTGGCGCACCGGACTGTCCGGTGTGCCACCGAATAGTGTCTGGTGCACCAGGACCGTACAAGGTCCAACCAGCCACTCTCGAGAAAATGCAGGCGCGCTCAGCTATAATTCACCAGACTATCTGGTGTGCCACCGGACTGTCTGGTGAGCCAGCGGGGTAACGGCTACCTGCGCGCAACGGTCGACTCTGACAGAGCTACAGTGTCGCGGCAGAAGTCAGAACAGCGAGTCAGAGGGGCACCGGACTGTTCGGTGCACCACCAGACTGTCCGGTGCCACAAGAAGACAAAGCCGCCAATGGTCAACTGCTCCAGAACCCTAACGGTTGGGTGACGTGGCGGCGCACCGGACATTGAACAGTGAGTGTCCGGTGTGCCCATCGACAGCAGCCTCCCCAACGGCTATGGAAGTGGTTGGGGGCTATAAAAACCCCCCAACCACCTCATTCATAACATCCAAGCATTCGAAACATTGCATTCAATACAAGAGCAAAAGACTCCACTCCAAGACACATCAAATAGATTTGATCCTCTCCAAAGCCTCCAATTCAACTCAATTCCATTAGGGTTTGAGAGAGGGTGTTCTTGTGTTCTTTTGTTGCTCTTATTGCTTGGCTTGCCTCTTTCTTTTCCTTCTCTTATTCTTAAGTGCTTTGTAAGCAAGGCAAGAGACACCAAGTGTGTGGTGGTCCTTGCGGGGTCTTAGTGACCCGTGAGATTAAGGAAGAAGGCTCACTCGGTCTAAGTGACCGTTTGAGAGAGGGAAAGGGTTGGAATAGACCCGGTCTTTGTGACCTCCTCAATGGGGACTAGATTCTTTGGAACCGAACCTCGGTAAAACAAATCATCGTGTTCACTCGCCTTATTTCTTGGTTGATTTGTTTTCCCTCTCTTTTCGACTTGAATTTAATTCTAACGCTAACCCCCGACCTTAGTGCGTGTTTAAAGTTATAAATTTCAGGTTTCACCTATTCACCCTCCCTCTATGCAACTTTCAACCACCACCCCCAATGACAATAGAGAAGATGTTTCTCATGCAGACTCAAGTAGTTCAAGCAATTAGGTAGACCCTGACAGCCATGCAGCAAGTGCAGCAACAGCCTCAGCCTCAACCGTAAGTGCAGATGCTGCAAATGCCAAGAGACAAGCGTGCAGACTTCATGAGAGGTCATCCCCCTGTGTTTGCCCAATCTGCAGACCCCATGGACGCCGAAGAGTGGCTGCACACAGTGGAGCGGGAGCTGCATATCGCTTAGTGTAACGACCAAGAGAAGGTTCTGTATGGTCCTTGTCTGCTAAGGGGAGCAACACAGTCCTGGTGGGAGTCCTACCTCGCCACCCATGCCAACCCTGAAACCCTCACCTAGGAGGAGTTCAAAGACAACTTCTGCTGGTACCACGTTCCTGGAGGTTTGATGATAGTGAGGAAGGAAGAATTTCTGGCACTGAAGCAAGGGCCCCTGCCTGTCAGTGAGTATAGGGACAAATTTCTGCAACTATCTCGCTATGCACCCGAGGATGTCAACACTAATGCCAAGAGGTAGTACATGTTCTTGAGAGGTTTGGTTAACCCCCTGCACTACGAGTTGATGAACCATACCTTCCCTGCCTTTCAACACCTAATTGATAGAGCTATAATGACTGAGAGGAAGCGCCGTGAGATGGAAGACTAGAAGCGCAAGATTGGTGGACCGCAGGCTGGGAGCAGCAGCCATCCCCAGTTTTAGGCAATCAACCCTAGCAGTTCAAGCAAAGTCACCCTCAGGGATACTAGCACCAGAATCAGCATCCTCATCAACATCAATTCCATAGGCAGTTCCCTCAGCATTAGCAGCAGTACTGCTAGAACAACCAACCGGGAGGAAACCAATACCAAAGGCAGAACAACCAGGCACCTTGCCTTCCTGCCCTAGCAACCAATCATAACAATCAGACAGCCCCGGCACAAGGAGGAGGCCTAGGAAGTTTCCACTTTGGAGAACAAGGCCACTGGGCGTCACATTGTCCAAAGAAAGCAGCTCAACAGCAGTCAGCTCCCAGTGCCCCAGCAAGACAAAATGCACCCCCAGCAAGGAGAAAACAACGATGGACAACAACGTGCTCAGTATGGAAAGGTGGACCATTTGGAGGCTGACACAGTTCAGGAGACCCCAGGAGTGGCACTAGGTATGTTCTTAGTCGAATCTTATTCTGCAAATGTGTTATATGATACTGGAGCCATGCATTCTTTTGTGACTGCATCATGGGTAGAAACACAAAACATACCAGTAGCACCCATGTACCTGCCTATGAGAGTTAGTTTAGTTGGTGGGAGGACCCAAACAGATAAATTTTGCCCAAGTGCAAGAGTTCAAATAAGGGGGATAGAGTTCTCCGTTGATTTGATAATAATGGGTACTCGGGATGTAGACATAGATGTCATCCTAGGGATGAATTGGTTAACCAAGTACCAAGCAGGCCTTAGCTGTGACAAGATGACTATGAAGTCAGTGTCCTTGTCAGGAGAAGAAGTGTTAGTGGATTCGTTTCATCTCATGGCTCGACGAGAGAGGAATGCCATTCTACAAATTGCTCAAGAAGGTGGATATATTCTAGTGGACTCCCAAAGCTAGGAAGCACTATAGGCACTTAAGAAATTCTTGATCACTCCACCAGTTCTCAAGCCACCCAACCGAGCTACCGCCGACTGACCAGTTGATGACCTACTACTATACATCTCATGCATGACTCAAGTGGTAAGCACCACATTAGTAGTCGAATGAGCAAAAGAAGGGCATGCATATCTAGTCCATCATCCCGTATACTTCATCAGTGAAGTCCTCGAGCCCTCCAAGATCAGATACCCACAGCTTTAGAAGTTGTTGTATGTAGTGCTCCTCACCGCGCGAAAGCTACGCCGCTATTTTGATGATCACAAAGTCATAGTGGTTACAAGCTTCCCAATAGGAGACATACTCCACAATAGAGAAGTAGTGGGGAGGACAACCAAGTAGGTGTGGATTAGAGCTCATGACATAGAGTTTCGACCCCGCATGGTGATCAAGACCCAAGCCCTAGTGGACTTTATATCAGAATGGACCAAGCAGCGAATCCCTGAAAACCTCAAGTTAGTAAAGGTTTGGAAGATGTACTTTGATGGATTGCAGAAGTTACAAGGAGCAGGGGCTAGCATCCTTTTCATCACCCCTGGAGGAGATCAGCTCAAGTACGCACTGCAACAACTATTTCTCGCCTCCAACAACGCTGCAGAATACGAAGCCTTGATACATGGACTCAATATTGTTGTATCTCTCATGATCAAAAGATTGATGGTATATGGAGAATCTTTCGTCGTCGTTGGCCAAGTCAACAAGGATTCGGATTTCTCCACTGAGTCAATGAGCAACTACTGCGCCACAGTCAAGAATGTTGAAGATAAATTTGAAGGCTTGGAGTTCCACCACAAAGAGAGAGAGAGAGAGAGATTGTAACATGGCAGCAAATACCCTATCTAAGTTGGGATCAAGCCAAGCACAGGCTCGACTAGGCATTTTTGTCCAAGAAATACAACAACCAAGTGTCACATCAGGGCTAGGGGAAGAGTGCAAGGCAATAGAGCAAGCAAAATTAGATCTGAGTGATTGGAGGACGCCGATCATCAGTATATCAAGAATGAGGATGAACCAGATGACAAGGCCACTACTGAGCGCATCGCAAGGCAGTCGGCTCACTATGCAGTTAGAGGAGATGCACTGTACAAATGAGGGGCCATGGGAATCTTCATGAAGTGCATTGACTCAGGCGTTGGGAAATGCTTAATTGAGGACATTCATATAGGACAATGTGGAGTGCATGCAACGTCAAGGACACTCGTGGGGAAAGCCTTTAGAGCTGGTTTCTATTGTTCAATAGCCAAGAAAGATGTAGCCGACCTAGTCCAGAGATGTGAGGCATGTCAATTCTTAAGTAAGCAGCGGCATCTGCCGGCACAGCAGTTACAGACTATTCCAGTCACTTGGGCCTTTGCATGATAGGGGCTAGATATGATTGGGCCATTCAAAAAACTCAAGGAGGGTAAACACATGTGCTGGTAGCCATTGACAAGTTCACAAAATGGATAGAATACAAGCCGATCGCTACCCTGACTTAAGTGAAAGTAGTAGAGTTCATCTAGGAAATCATCTTTAGATCTGGGATACCTAATAGCATCATCACAGACCTGGGATCGAACTTCACCAGTGCTGAATTTTTTTATTCTGTGAACAGAAATGCATCAAGCTCAAGTATGCTACAGTAGCGCACCCCAGAGCTAATGGGTAGGTGGAGAGAGCAAATGGAATGATATTAGAGGCGCTCAGAAAGAAGGTATTTGACGAAAATGAGAAGTTTGCATCAAAATGGATCAGAGAACTACCCTACGTAGTCTGGAGTTTGTGAACCCAGCCAAGCCAAGCTTTGCATTGAAATTGTTGGGGGCCTTCCTCTTCTGAGGATCCTCAAAAGTGTGACTAACCATTTGTTTTCAGTATGATAGACTATTGTAGGAAGCTTCGACTTTGGGTTGAAAGCTCTCTCATGATAAAGGCGTGTGATAAGAATATACAACCCGAAGGTGACATGGATGGACGCCGAAGCTGTGGCTCAAGAAGCTTCGGCTTCGATGGAAGACAAAACCGACCTAAGGCGGAAAGACTACTCAATCCTTGATAACTTGTACTATAACTAAAAGTAAATGTCAGGAGTATGAATGTAATCTTATCTGGGCTGCGTCCCACGCCTATAAATAGATGAACAGTACTATTCACGCTGGATTGTAATCTCTCTTTCTCGCGTCATCTTTACATTCGTATCTTCTGGCGAATCGAAGGTACAATTGTATTATAAATATCATTAATGTTGATTCTGATATGTGGATATGAATATAAATAAATTGTGAGGATATAATCATTATCTTTCATTCTTTAGTGTTCTTTCACTCTCTTAGTCATATTTATATTTATATTCATATTTACATACTAAAATGATGAAGCTATGTCCTTCATGACCTTCGTCTGAAGCTCATTATATCGAAAAGGAAATAATGCTTCGAAGGACGAAGGTCTTTAACCATTAACAATGGTGTTGCCTTGTTCTTGATCTGTAGCATTTGAGAACAATTGACCAACATTAGCGCCCACCTCCGGTGAACTCAAACGACCACCTTCGGCAAGCATCGACCTTTGTCATGCCACCGAAGAAGACAACAGTGTTAGGGCTGCCCTACAGCCACTAGACACAAATCAGGAGACAATCTCCCTGCGAGATGCTAGGAGCCAGAAGAGGAAAGCTATTAGCCCAACACCTCTGGAGGAGGAGCTGGACCAAGAGATTAGGGATTTGGAGGCTATCCACCAACAGGTGCAAAAGAAAAGGGAAAAGATGCTTTGGCTCGCCGACCTTCAGAAAAAGATCGACGAAGCTGCTAAAGAAATGTGTCATCTTACTCAGGATGACCAAGACCGAAGGCCCCAACACAGGGAGCTTCGACAAGAAAGCCCAATCAATGATGATGAATGGTATGGTGACTTTCACCATGGCAATTTTGCTTTTGATGATGCTTCTCCCTTGGAAGCAGAACTGCAGGCCACCCCGTGGCCACTGTCATATAAGCCACCTTACGGGCACTCAGACCCGAAGCAATTTCTCATGAGTTACGAAGCAACCATATCCTCATATGGGGGCAATACTATGGTCATGGCGAAGTCCTTCGTCATGGCAGTTAGAAATGTGGCTCAAACTTAGTATTCCTCTCTTCGGCCAGGGACAATTACGTCATGGCAGAAGCTAAAGGATATGCTAGTTACCAGCTTTCAGTGTTTTCAAATGAAGCCGGTCACTGCCCAAGCTCTTTTTCAGTGTACCCAGGATCAGGAGGAGTATATGCAGGCGTACGTCCGAAGGTTCTTGCGGCTGAGAGCTCAAGCACCTACAGTGCCTAATGAGATCATCATTGAGGCCATGATCAAGGGGCTCCGGCTAGGACCTACGGCACAATACTTTGCAAGAAAGCCACCACAGACCTTGGAGAAGCTCCTCCAGAAGATGGATGAATATATCTAAGCCGACAATGATTTTTGACAAAGAAGGGAAGAAGCTTACAGATACTCTGAGATGGCCAGGGGCTTCGGAGGAAGATTCCACCCTAGGCATGTCAGATTGATCCATAATCCCAGTGCAAGCGACGACAGGGAAAATCATACCCAAGCGCAACAACACAACTCTTAGTCATCAGGGGTGAACAAAGTTCTTTCAGGCCACAAGCTCCAAGGGGCAGAGGGGGAAGAAGCTCCAGAGGAAGATTTGGAAATCAACCCAGGAAATTGTTTTGTTTATTCTGCGGAGAAGATAAGGGGCATAACACAAGGACGTGCCAAGTCACGATCCATAAGCAGAAAGAAATTGTCGAAGCTGAAGCACGACAGATCAGCCGAAGCAATTCCTGCATACCGCTTCGTGCTACTCTCCCTACGTCTTGGAGTACGTAGGCAATCAACAGCCTACGGCCTCATTGCTTCGGCAAGTCATTCCCAAGCTTACTGGGCCCAATTGCCACCACCACCACCGCTAGCGCCTGCCTTGGTCCACAGTTAATAGCCAGAAGGGCACCATCACGCTCAGCAACAGCACGATCTTCCGGAGGAGTCCGAAGCTCGCACTGTCAATAGCACTGTGCCTGAATCAAAGCACATATACTAGAGGCTACAGCGGTGCGGCCAAACAATATCCTAATCTAATGTATCTTAAATTTTTCTACCTTTATATTTTCTTGCAAGAAAGACAATTCAGGAAGAATTAATATCCAATTTGATGTAATAATAATACTTTCGTTACATCATTGATTGTCGAAGTCGTTCCTAAGGAAACACAGAGTAAGTTCCGAAGCTACAAAGTCGTTCCTAAGGAAGCGTAAAGTAAGTTCTGAAGCTACAAAGTCGTTCCTAAGGGAGCGTAGAGTAAGTTCCAAAGCTACAAAGTCGTTCCTAAGGGAGCGCAGAGTAAGTTCCGAAGCTCCAAGGTCATTCCTAAGGAAATGCAGAGCTAAGATACCACCTAAATAAAAGGTGAAGAAGCTCCAAAGTCGTTCCTAAGGGGATGCAGAGCTTAAATACCACTTAAGTTAGAGGTGAAGAAGCTCCAAAGTCGTTCCTAAGGGGATGCAGAGCTTAGCTCCAAAGTCGTTCCTAAGGGGATGCAGGGCTGAAATGCCACCTAAGTAAAAGGTGAAAAGACTCCAAAGTCGTTCTTAAGGGGATGTAGAGTCTGGGTGTGTTCTCATGTGGGTGTGTGTCTTCGGCATAGGCATCATGCTACATCATATCATCGCATCATTTCGCATAGCATTACATCATACATCATATCACATTGGCAACAAAGTTGTGGAGGGGGAAGAAATGCTCCTCTCAAAATATTTGATGAGTTATGGAACAATGTGCTGAAGCACAAAGTACACCTTCGGCAGATTTAATTGTACACAACAGGAAAACCTTCGTCAGCAGTGCTATTATACAACAGTTGTGGCAAAAGTACGAAGTATTCAATCAATAGAGGCAGCAATTTTTCTTCGCGAAACATGAAAAGAAGGGAAGGTGTTTTTTTCGCCGAAGGCTCAAAAACGGTATGTACATAGATTTCATGCATCGCAAAGAAATATATTACTTCAACATACATACAAATGTTCGATGTTCGACTCATACACGAATATTACATTTCTTAGTACACAAGAATTTAGTCTTCTTTCAATATCTTCTCGGCAGCTTCATTTAGGAGTCTGTTGACCGCTTCGTCAACAGCTTCGTTGGCGATCCTTATTGTTTCTAATGCTTCCTTCTTGGCCAGATCGGCCTCGGGATCATACGGCTCAGGCGGCGGGTGAAAGTTCCACTATAGTAAAGAACAAGTTGTTAATCCGAAGCAAAAAAACAAACACTGAAGCTAAATTTTAGTAAAAGTACCTATACGCCTTGCGCGCTCAGCAGCCTCTTCAGCTCGCTTAGCTTCTTCTCGGGCGTCGTGAGATTCTTTCTTATTTTTTCTAATAGCTTCATCAGTCATCTCATGACCACCCTTCATCCACACATTAGAGTAGAACTTACCACCCAAGGTAGAGGCTTCAGCCAAAGGGTTCTTAATATCTTCTGCTGAGAAAACAAATCACGGCCTAGTTGCATCCTGAACATGCTCACAATCGGCCTTCTCCAAGATTGCAGCGACCCCTCGGGCGCCAGCAAACGTGCAGAAGTCTCCTCGATCGCTTAAGATTTCCTCAAAGGCTTTGACTTCTCCGCTGATCCACTGCACGACACCATCAGGGTCACCGCGGATGAATTTCTGCTCTGAAGAGTACGCTCCCACTTTTGCAAAACTGTCCTTTAGAGTCTTGGCGCACCCTAAGGATTGTGTTGGAGACTTGCTCTCAAATGCTATGAATTAAGAACAAGGCAACATAAAATGTTAAATATCGATGTCCTTCGTCCGCTGAAGCATTATTTCCCCAAGGATTTACTGAACTTCGGACGAAGGTTACAATGATGGAATTACGAAGGTATTACCTTCGTAATTAAACTCTTAAAAGTAATACGAGATAACGCAGGATATAAAGTATTAAAGATAAGTAAATTGAAAATAAATGACATCATTTATACATTTTGTAAATCTTAGATGTTTGAACATAATATTTGAATACATTTATACCTTTGCCTTGACAAATGACAATTTCCGAGTGATCTGGTTGCAATTATCGGAATGCGTGAACAATAAAGGAATATTGTTCACTATTTATAGGCACAGGACACAGCTTGTGAAGAATTACAATCATGCCCCTCATAAAAGTTTACAACAATGACTCAGACCCCTATGAGCTAAAAGGTCATTCCATCTTTAAGTCGGTTCGACCCTTCATCTTCGGATATGTTATAATACCAAAGCTTCATGAATGATGCCTTCGGCGTCACGTACAAGCAGCTTCAGCTGAAGCTGTTTCTTTCTGCAGGACCTTCGGCGACGAAGCGTGGTCCCAACAGTAGCCCCTTCACGGTGCTAGATCGTTTTTCGTAACGAGCTTGATTCGTGAAAAAAGTCTTTTAGGCTTCAGGAAGCCGAAGGTCCGAAAAACACCTTCTCTGAGCTCGTTGTCGAGAAACGATACAATTTTCGAGCGTGTAGTGATTCCACCATGCGGGTTCACTATTCTGGTTTTTGCGGTCCACTGTTCAGCGGGTGCGAGCAATCGTTTGCTTGGTGTAAAAATCCCGACGATTCACCTTCCTTCCAGCAACACTATATAAACAAACGGGTAGGTGTGAAGTTACCACAGCATTCATTGCTACTGCACTGTTTTGCTGCCAAAATTTTTAACCATAGCCGAAGCTTGACTTTCGCATTCGAACGAAGCTCTAGTTTGGCGTCTGCTTCGTCAGAAGAAGGGCTTCGGGAAAGAGGTTATTAATTTCTGAGCAATTTTCAAGATACTCAAAATCAAATGGCCAGAGTGTGCTCTACTGTCAGGGCTGAGCGCGAAGGAGACGAAGCCGAAGCTGCGGAAACTGTCCCTATCTCGGAAGCGATGAGGCGAAGTGGATTGGTGACATCGGAGATCGCCCCTGCTGCCGAAGCAGAACAAGCAGATATTGAAGAGACTGATTCTGAAGATGATCACACTATCGCGATACCAAGCAAGCCTAGCCACCTGGACTTCAGAAAGTCAACAATCTCCAAGGCTGATTTCCCGAAGATGGTAAAATCGGGCTACTTTAGTGAAGATGAGAAGAAGTTGATTCGCTTCGGAGGAGAGGAAACTACCCCGAAGCCAGAGAAGGATGAAATAGTGATTTTCAAGAGTTTCCTCAAAGCTGGTTTGAGATTTCCTTTGAATAGGATGATTGCCGATGTGCTAAAAAAGTTTGGTATCTATTTTCATCAATTAACTCCTAATGCTATTGTTAGGCTTAGTGTTTATATTTGGGCTCTCCGAAGCCAGGGGGTGGAGCCATTTGCCGAAGGTTTCTACCGGGTACACGAGCTACATTATCAAACTAAGGCCAGAAAAGATGGGTTACATGAAAATTTTGGTTGTTATAATTTTGCCTATCGGAAGACTACGAAGTTTCCTGTAATCAGTTATCGAAGCAAGTGGCCGGCAGGCTAGAAGTCAGAATGGTTCTACGTCAAAGTTGACGATGACAAGGAGAAGCTAGTACAGAGCCCGCTTGAATTGATATTCGGAGAGACCAGACCCCACTGCAATATGACACCAGAAGGTCCAACTCAAATTGCGTTGGTTGAATTCAGGATTATTGCTGAGCACATTGGCACTAGAGATCTTGTGCAGGAATTTGTGTCGTTCAAAATTTTTCCAACTATGAAGGAATGGGCTATGCCGAAGCTCAAAAAAGAGAAGAAAGAAGGAGAACTTGTCCGCCTGCCCTACCATTACAAGTTCAAGAAATATTTTAAAGAACCCTGCCAAAAATGGTTCGAAACAATTGAAGTAATGAGTACTGAAATTCTTGGAAATTATTCTAAAAAAGAAGATCAATTGATGACAGCAGCCTTCGGCACCCGGCCGAAACAAAGGCTAAATAGAGTGCTTGATGCTATAGGTTTTGAATACCCTGACTACGAGCGGCTAGACAAGGGTGCCGAAGGGTAGAAAAGAAAACGAGTGGCCAGCGTTTTAACTAAAGACGACGAAGATCAACCAGAAAAGAAGAAAGAAAAACTTGAGCCAAAAGCAATTGCTCCAAGAAAGAGAAAAGCTGCGTCTCCGAAGACGGCATCTCCAGAACCAGAGATATTGGCCCGAGATGAAGAAGTGTCTGTGGCACCTTCTGCTGCCGAAGTGGAAGAAATTTTAAAGGTAATGACTGAATCTTTGCCTGTCAAGCTAAGTCCGCTGGCACCGGAACTGACAAAGTTTTTTCAGAAGGACAAAGAGACTTCGGCAGTAGAAAGTCCTGCGAAGCTGAAAAAACGGAGAATCATTCAAGTGACAGATGTGATCCATGTGACACCGTCACCGACATCGGTATCAAAAATTGTTGTTGCCAAGACCACCGAAACTGCCAAAGGTGCCGCAGCCGAAGCCACCAGAGTGGAAACTCCCGAAGCTGAAACCGGCGGAGCCGAAACTGCCGGGGCCGAAGCCGGGGCCACAGAAGATCCGAACTTGGAAGACACACTTGAAGTTATTGATAATATACTCCTGAAAATGGCTGAAGAAGAAGCTGCTGCGGTCGCGGCAAGCGCAGCTACTGAAAAGGAGAAAAGCAAGTTGAAGACGTTTTGGAAGAAGGAGATTTTAAATTTTAGGATTTACTTGGACAAGAATTAACAGATGCTGAAAAAGAAGAGCTTAAAAAATATGCCGTATCCTGTGGATATAAGCCTGGGGCTATGTTATTTGGTGGAGTTAACGAAGGGAAACTGAGATGTCTTCGAAACCGCAGCGAGGCTAAAATTATTAGAACCCTCTCGAAAAGCATTGGCATGCCGAAGCTAGAAGCGGACCTCTGTCGCTACCAGCGACACCATATCGCTGGAAGCTTGCTTTATGCTAATTTTAAGGTAAAAAACTTTATTACCATTTTATTATTATTAATTTTTAGGTCGTTTTCTAATGAAGACTGTTTTGACAGAGTATACTATTAAGTAAGGTTCTAAAAATGCAACAAGATCTCGAAGAGGAGAAGAACAAGGTTATCATCAAAGATTTGGAAGAAAAAGTTGAAAATTACGAAGCTACTCTGAAAAAGAAGGACTTCGCCATCCAAGATTTTGAAATCATGGCTAAAGAGCACGAAGGTGCATTGGAAAAGAAGGACTTTGTTATTCAGTCTATGGAAGGCTCCTTGGCTGAAGTCCAAGCCGAGAATGATAGCTTAAAGAATGAATTGCTTAAACAATCAGAAAAATTTGAGCAGGAAAAGAAACACCTTGAAACAAGTCTTAAAACTGAGATGGATAAAAATTCAAATCTACAAACATCCTTGAAAGAACTTCAAGAGAAATGCCTAAGCTTCGGCAGCCGATGCGTGCAGCGGCTGAAGGATGTGTTTCATTCTATCGGAGCCAGCTCTGAAAAATTTACACCTTCAGCTGCAAACCTGCCCAACACATTAGAATATATTGAAGGCGAGGTTGATGCTCTTGACGAAGTTATTGGCGGGCACGCCGACTTCTGCGCCATGGTAGCTTCTCGGGGCACAGCTGCCGCTTTTCTGAAGGCCGGCTATACGCATGGAAATATTGTGAATAGACCAAACTTTTGCTTATCAGTGTCAGATCTGATAGATATCCCAAGCCTGGCCCGAAGCATTGGAAATAGATTCATGACCCAGATCTGGGTAAATGGGGGGCGAAAAATGGCAGGTGACTAAGCTCGAAGTCATCTTAAGCCGGTAAGAAACTTATATTTGTTACTTCTACCTTCTCTTTGAAATTTGCACCTTTCTTATTCTGATCTTTGATATACGCAGGATGACGAAGCTGAAGTATGACGAAGCTGAAGTTTTGATGAAATCTAGCCTGAAGCTTGATAGTTGCTTCACCATACTTTCCTGCAAAAATTCTGGAGAGACTTTTGTAATATAATTATGGAACAACTCATGTAAATTTGTACATACCTTGTAATATATTTTGTTTCCGTTATCTTCATCCAATCTGCTTTGCTGTGGACGAAACTACTCTTTTGAGCCGAAGGCGAAAAACACCTTCCCTTCTTTTCGTACACAACGAAGCATAAAAAAAATTCCTTCGAAGTCTTTTCTCATTGCCGAAGCACCTGTCTTTTTCGTGTGGTATGATGATGATTCTATATATGCCTAAATGAATGTTTATGAATGCAAATGACATGATGGAATGTATTGTGCAAATGAATATTGAGACACATGTTCAAAAATCATGATCACAGCCCTTTCATCCCGTTAGGAACGATTCGAATCTTTTTGTCGTTTACTTTTCGGTGTATCAGCGTTGACTTTTCGCTGTAAGCCTCCCTTGGGAGCTTCTTCGCCTTTTACTTTCAGTGGAATCAGCATTGACTTTTCGCTGTAAGCCTCCCTTAGGAGCTTCTTCGCCTTTTACTTTCGGCGGAATCAGCGTTGACTTTTCGCTGTAAGCTCTGCATTCCCTTAGGAACGACTTTTGAGCTTTTCCCTGTTTTCTTTTCTTTTTCCTTTGCATTTACATTTACATTTTTGGGGGATATCATTCTTATAGAATTGAAATAAGGAAAATTACATGTTGTGGCCCCATTAAAAACCTTTCTCCCCCTTTGGAAAGGAAAAGGGTGCCAGAATAAAGGAATAGAAAAAATTACATCAAGCTAAACATAATATCGCCGAAGCTCATCCGCGTTCCACGATCTAGGGATGTCGTTGCCGTCCATATCCTTTAATCTGTAGGAACCGGGTCTTGAAGAAGATACTACTAAGAAAGGGCCTTCCCACTTCAGCTGTAGTTTGCCTACTGTGTCTGGGTTGGCCACTCTCCGAAGCACCAAATGTCCTGGTTTAATGTTCTTCAACCGAACCTTTCTGTCACGCCATTTTATTGTTTCGGCTTGGTATTTATTGATGTTTTCCACAGCCTGAAGCCTGATCCCCTCTATAGCATCCTTTTCCATAGAGCAATCAGCTTCATCCTCGCCTCCTGCCGAAGTTATTGTTCTTATAGATCCTGTTTTGGCTTCTTCCGGTGTTATTGCTTTGTCACCGAACAATAGTTTAAATGGTGTAAAGCCTGTTGATCTTGATGCTGTTGTGTTATGGCTCCACACCACTTTGATTAATTCTTCTAGCCACTTTCCCCTGGGCTGATTGAAGATTGACTTCATTATTCCTGTCATTATGATCCCATTGGCTCTCTCGACTAGTCCATTTGATTCTGGATGCCGAACTGACGCAAAATGGATCTTCGTGCCAATTTGGTCACAAAACTCTTTGAAAACTTCGGAGTCAAACTGCGTTCCATTGTCCACAGTAATGGCCTTCGGCACTTCGAAGTGACAAACAATGTTTTGCTAGAAAAACTTTTGGACGGTAACCGAAGTTATTGTGGCTAAAGGCTTTGCCTCAATCCACTTAGAAAAATATTCCACTGCCACTACAACATATCTTAAATTTCCTTGTGCTGGTGGTAGCGGACCTAACAAATCAAGGCCCCACCTTTGTAACGGCCAAGTGGGTTGTATTAACTGAGTTAGAGACGAAGGTTGTTTTTGATCTCTTGCACATTTCCGACAACCTTCGCACTTTTGCACTAGCTCTGCTGCATCCGAAGCTGCTTTTGGCCAATAAAATCCTTGGCGAAAAACTTTTCCCAACAAAGGCCTAGATGCGATATGAGATCCACACAGGCCTGCATGTATTTCCTTCATCAATTCTATACCTTCGGCTCTGAACAAACACTTGAGCAACGGGGAACAGACCCCACGCTTGTATAATTCCCCTTCTATAATAACATATGGTCGAGCTCTTGCTTCTATCCTTCTGTTGTAAGCTTCGTCATCTGATAGAAAATTACCCCGAAGGAAAGAGATGATTTCAGTTCTCCAATCTTCACTATAGACAGGGGATATGTTGAGGACCGCTCTTTCAAGAAGCTCAACCGAAGGTGCTTTTATTGTTTCAAAAAATACATCCGAAGGTAAAGGCAGCCCCTGTGCCGCTGACTTGGCTAATAGATCAGCATATTCATTTTCTCCGCGAGGAATATTTTTGACAGAGAATCCTTCAAAGGAATCCTCAATCCTTCGAACTGTATCTAGATATTTTTCAAGCTTCGGATCTCTTGCTTTATAGCTCTTGTCAATATGACCAGAAATAACATGGGAGTCAGTTTTAAGAATAGCCCTTCTGATCCCCATTGCCTTTAATTTCCGAAGGCCCAAGAGCAGAGCTTCGTACTCAGCAATATTATTTGTGCAACTGAAATCAAGTCTTGCCGCATAACAAGTTCTAACTTTGGAAGGTGAAACCAACACAGCAGCTGCTCCTGCTCCGAAGGTTCCCCAAGACCCATCGCAGAACACTGTCCATGCTTCGGCATCTTTATTCATTTCTTCTTCCTGAGCTCCTGGCGTCCAGTCAGCAATAAAGTCTGCCAATGCTTGGGACTGAATCGAAGATCTATGGACATAATCAATACAAAATTCATTGAGCTCTGCAGCCCATTTTCCAATCCTTCCAGTAGCTTCTCGGTTTCTTATAATATCCTTCAAAGGTTGTGAAGAAGGAACAATTATGTTGTAAGCTTGAAAATAATGCCGAAGCTTCCTGGAGGCCATCAAAATAGCATACAGTACCTTCTCCAATTCTGTATAATTTTTCTTTGATAAACTAAGAACTTCGGACACGAAGTATATAGGGGCCTACTTTTTGACTTGGCCTTCAAGCTTCTCCTGAACAAGTGCTGCACTTACCGCTGAGTGAGAAGCTGCCACATATAATAACAAAGGAGCCCCTGGCGTTGGTGGAGTTAGTGTTGTTAGATCTATTGAATATTGCTTCAGCTCTTCGAAGCCTTTCTGCTGGACTCGTCCCCACTGAAAAACTTCGGCTGACTTCAGTACTTCGAAAAATGGCAAATTTCTCTCTGCTGATCTGGATATAAATCTGTTGAGAGATGCCAGTCTTCCTATCAATCTTTGAGCCCCTTTCTTTGTAGTTGGTGGTTCCATTCGAAGGATAGCTTCGATTTTGTTTGGATTAGCCTCAATTCCTTTTGTTGAAACTAGGCAACCAAGAAATTTCCCCTTCTTCACTCCAAAGACACATTTTTCTGGGTTTAGCTTTAAACCAGCCTGTCTAAAATTAGCGAAGGTCTCCTGCAGATCAGCAATGTGATTATCTTGCTTCGTGCTTTTTACAATGATATCATCAACATAAGTTAGCACATTCCTGCCTATCTGCAAATGGAGAACCTTCGCTGTCATTCTGCTGAAGCTTCCTCCAGCATTCTTAAGCCCCTCAGGCATCCGAAGGTAACAATATGTTCCACTAGGGGTTATGAAGCTGGTCTTCGGTTCATCCTCCTTCTTCATCCAGATTTGATGATAGCCTGAATAACAATCCAGCAGACTCATAAGCTCTGAAGAAGCTGCTGCATCAACCAAGGAATCTATCCTTGGCAATGGAAACTCGTCCTTCGGACAGGCCTTATTGAGATCAGTAAAATCGATACACATTCTCCATTTACCATTGGCCTTCTTCACCATAACTGTGGCGGAACTGCCCGAATTATTCCAACTTAAGTGCCTAAGCCCTGCCTTAGAGGCTAGACCACACTTAAATGGGAATAACCCGTCAATCCCTCGGATCTAGTCCGACACGGCCACTGACAGGATCAAGTACCACAGTCTCACTCGATGGTGAGTCACAGAGCAAATACAATAAAGCATAAAACCATACATGTCAGAGTATTTAATTATTACATCACCATCATCATCATCATCGGAGTTTTTGCAAAAGTGACCATCATAGTTTTGAGGTGCAGCGGAAATAAACTAACGGTAAATAAATAGAGAGATGGGGAAGCCTGTCCCATCACTCCTCATGCTCCTCCTCAGCCGAGGCAGGGTCCCACTCGACAGTCCAACCCGGTGGCAGGGTGGATGGCCAAGTCACTCCGGCAGCCATCTCCTCCAGAGAACCTGTAAAATTATGCCACAAGCAAGGCTGAGTATACTAATACTCAGCTAGACTTACCCGGTGTGAGGAGTCTACTCCTCTACCTCTAGACATGCAGCTGTTTGGCTGTGGGGTTTGGTTGCCAAAAGCACTAGCTGAGTTTCTAAATCAAGATTTTAACTTAGTCAAAGTTAAGTGTGACTCTCTTAAGGCTGAAAGTGTACTATCTACTCATACATAGTAGCAAGCAATTTTAGCAATCAACAGCTTGTATCATCACAACACAGTTCCACTTGTTACTCAATGTAGCAGCATGGATCAAGCAGTCTCATTAGCTGCGAGAAGCAGACGATTCGAATCGAGTTTTTATCCTTGCAAGGTAAACCTAAACACACGACATGTAGGGGCACTCCGTCCCCACACACATCAATCGTCCCCATCGATTCCCCGTCAGCAGATCAGGGCTCACCGCCTTGGCGTACAATGCCTCACTGACCCCGACTGGCCGTCGTGCAGTGACCGCACTTGTACCCACCATAACCGGAATGGGAGACTACGTCTCAGGTCGCGTGAGGGGATATGTCCACTGCCAGGTTCACTCAGGTACTAGGCTTACCGATTTACCATATTTCTCGGCATGTGCTTAGTACGTTCAAACGCTTGACTCACGGTACCACACCTTAATCCTTACTCAAATTTTTATCCCGTAGACAACCAATCCCCATGGATTGTTGCCCACAAACCAACCTCGTTATGATATGAAAGTGAGTACAACCAATTCCTGACCTCGCGCGAGTGCTAGAAAAATCACTCGACTTCTACCGAGATCCTAATTAATAAAGCAGCTACTCGACCTAGCATACTAGTATTCATCTCAAAAGGATTACCTGAGATCATGCAACTAGGGTTTCAAACAATTCCTACACCTAAGTGCACAATCAATCCTACAATCATTAAGTGAAGTAAATTAGCATAAATAACAGGTTATGCATAAAACCGGGGCTTGCCTTCCAAAGCAGTGGCAGGCAGGTCCTCTGGTGCAGGCTCGGGTGCTGGCTCTGGGGCAACCTCCTGGGCAGCTCCTTGCTCCGGCACGAGGATGTACTCTCCGTCAGCAAGATTACAATCTATCGAATGCAATGAACATGTATGTCATGATTATGTAGGATTTAATAACTTTATGCTAAAAGAAACTAAGTTAAAGAGCAACTTAGGGTTTCTCGGACATGCGAGGTTTCAGTGGCTTATACTTATCACTTTTATATTTAAGTTTTATTTGGGGTAAACAAGGAGAATGGGTATTGCATTTGTACATTTCTATTTCAGGGAACAATTTACAAGGGTCTTAGGGGGATACTAATTTCCATTGTTCATTTTCCTCTCTTTAGTGTTTATTTATGAATTCTAGTGGGGTTTGAACTACTAAGGTGAATTAACTATTTTCAATAATTCTACAAAAATTACAGTGGCTTGCCCTTGGTCAATATGGCATGTCTCAACAATATGGGATTCAAAATAAAAAGGCTAGGCTGTATACAAAAATAACAAAAAGTGGTGCAATTAAGCCACTTTGCACTACAAGTCCTTTATTAAAGTGGGTCCTGACCTAAGGGTTATTTTTGTTGGCCTCTAATAGTGATAATAAGCTCTTGTACCAAAAATGACAGAGAGCCACATGATGGTTATTTAATGGTGAATTTCTAAAGTTTGGTGCAAAAAGGGTGTTTAGAACTAACTTGTCATTTGAAAAATATCAAACAACAGATTTCAGATTTTTCCTAAGTTCTTATTATCAAAACATTAGTTATCCTAAGGTTTGAGGAGTTTTCACCTTAGGGTTATTTTTGTAGGGTTTTTCTAAGTTATCCTTATTTTATTAATTTAAAAGGTATCCTTCTTATTTTACACTACAACAGGGTATGATATATTTTTCCAGTGAACTACATTGAATAAGTATCTTAACAAAAATAGGGGTGCCTTCTGGTTCACTATTTAAACCTCATTTTCTATTTTTCTTAACTTTAAGCATAATGCAAAAGAAGGAGTAAAAACTAACTCAATGCAGTGGACAAAGGGGTTTAACATTTTTAAATAGGTCAGTAGGTAGATATCAACTTCTCCAAATTTTTCTAACTCTAGTTAAATAGTACAACCATTTTTCTTGCTATTATTGAGCTTTTGGTCAAAACTATAATTAAATCAGAACCTTATAGTTTTCTATAGTATCAATGGGGTTTTATATTTTTCTTAAGTAGGTTACATTATTTAGAGTCTGGCAAAATTGGTTTGACCAAATTTGGATAAACCAAACAGAAGTTATGGGTTTTTAAAGTTTCTGTTCAATTTTAAAATAGATTTTAAAATGAGTTTCCTGGAAAAAACGGTTTACACCGGGGTCCCTGGGTTTAAAACAAATCAAACCTCGCAGATCTACCCTTGCGCCACTGTTCACTTGGGTCTCTGACACTTCACTTAACCCCCTGACTTTCTCTCCCTCTCACTCGCGGTCCTTCCCCCAACTGAAACAGTAGCCGCGGGAAAGAAAAGGGTGGCGCGGCTTACCGGCGGCGAGGGAGGTCTGGCGAAGGGCAGGGTTTGCTCGGGGAGGTTCTGGCGATCACGTCGAGGTACGGCTCGTCGTCGGGGATGGCCGGAATCGCCCGGTCCTCGCGCGCAGGCGGGAGAGCTCGTCGGCGGCGTGTGCTCCGGCCTATCCACGGCGGTATGGTTCAATCCAAGGGCATAGGGAGCTTCATGGAGGTCTAAGGAGTCTAACCGTGCAAGGAATCGAAGAGAGACTCACTGTGCACCTTGGTCCACGGTTGCCGGCGGTCGGGTGAAGTCCGGTGACCTTGTTCCGGCGTCTCCGGTGAAGCAGAGCCCGATTCTTTGCTCGGGGAGCTTCACTGGTGGGTGCACACTCGTGTCCGAGGGTTGGATGGGACTGTGGAAGGCTGGGCTGGCCGGTCTATGGCGGCAGTGGCTCGGGTGGCCGCGGGCACGTCGCGCACGGGCAAACGGCAGTGAACTGAGCTCCGGTGAGGCTTGAGCGCGTGCGGAGGGGTACGACCAAGGCTCTTGGGCGTTTTATAGGCGCGGACGTGGACCAGGGCGCTGGCTTGGCTCGGGCGCAGCGCGGGGCTCGCGGGGGCGCGCGCGGGCGTGCTCTGGCGCGGCAGAACGCGTCGAACACGTGGTGGTTTGTTTCTTCCATTGTTCAAACGTCGGCAGAGGTCGCAAACGTGCGAATCTTTGCAAAGGTTCGGCGCAGACCTCTTCCTGGCACCTAGGGCTGTCACTCAACTGTGATACGTCGGGGCAGATATGGCCTAGGGAGGGAGATCTTTGGATGCCAAATCAGGTGTGTCACACTGGGCACTTCGCGACAAAAGCCATGCCATGGCATGTCAAACGTCCGAGTCTCGAGCTCAACTTTTTCCAGTGGGTGCCCTAGGTGGTATGCCACGTTTTTGGTATAGAACACAAGTGGATTTGATGCCATCTTCAAGGTGAACACGGTTGATCCTTAAACTAGGGTTAAAAATGGACTTAGAGAGAAATAGAGAGCTCTAGCTCTCTCTCCACTTAGTGATTTGATTTGGGGTTTCTCCAGGGGCCTTTTTGCAATATTTCCTTCCTCTCATTGCTGGTTATAAGGTTGCTTAAGGTTGGGTTAAAGATCACTCATGTTTTGCACATTTGCTTATTTCCCTTTTTCTTCTTATCCATGGCTTTGAAAAGGAGGGTTCAAGAGGGGCCTAGGGTTCTCCCCTTTCTTACCCAATGTAGCAAGTGCACCAAAGCTTAAATGGTGCCCTTAGGTCCTTAGAATTCTTGGTTAACACATAATCTCCAAGGTTCTTTGTTATCTTCAAGTTATTTCCACATGTGATCACAATCCTTAGCATTCAGGGTAGGTTCTAGCCATGGTAACACCTGAGGTGTTACAGCCCTCCCCCCTTAAAGGAATCTCGTCCCGAGACTTTAGGTAGAGTCCCTTGGAGGGTGCTTGAAGGTGTGTTGGTGCTACTCTCCCCTTATACTCAAGTTTCACCTTTTTAATTGTTCTTCGAATGTCATCCTCTTTGCAACTTCAGAAGGAAGCCCTTCTTAAGTTAAATCCACAACTTAGACTATCCTTGTTATCTAAGTTTTTCTTATAATTGACTTCAAAGGGCAGGTGGGGGTGGGGTTTTTGGGGTTACATACCGATTACTTTGGGCAGAAAGTTGGGGAAGCGAGAGCGTAGAAAATCCTCCGTCTCCCATGTAGCTTCTTCTGCTGAATGATGACTCCACTGAACCTTATACATTTTGATTGATCTTGCCCGAGTTGATCTCTCCTTTTGATCCAATACCTTGACGGGGTACTCTTGGTAGGACAAGTCTGGTTCTATCTCAATGTCTAGTTCCGGTAGCACTTCAGTGGGTAGACGAACACATTTCCGCAGCTGAGATACATGGAACACATTGTGAACTGCTGACATACAGGGTGGCAATTCCAACTGGTAAGCTACGGGTCCACAACTTGCCTTGATCTTATAGGGTCCAATGTAACGAGGGGCTAACTTGCCCTTGATCCCGAATCTCTGGACACCCTTGGTTGGTGATATCTTAAGATAGACATGATCTCCCACCTCAAACTGTAGAGGCTTCCGCCTCTTGTCATGATAACTCTTTTGCCTGGCCTGAGCAGCTTCTAAGTTCTTCTTGATAATTCTAACCTTTGCCTCTGCTTCAAGCACCAAATCTGGCCCAAAAATTTCCCTTTCTCCTGCTTGAGACCAATTTAGTGGGGTCCTAAACCTTCTCCCATATAATGCCTCAAAAGGTGCCATCTTCAGACTGGACTGATAGTTGTTATTGTAAGAAAACTCTGCTAAGGAAAGACACTTGTCCCAATCCCTTCCATAGTGTAGTGCACATGCTCGCAACATGTCTTCCAAAATCTGATTTACCCTTTCTGTCTGACCATCTGTTTGGGGGTGGTATGCTGAGCTTCGTATGACCTGGGTTCCAAGTGATTCCTGTAATTGTTCCCAAAATCGTGCCACAAAAGGTGCTCCTCGGTCTGAGACTATAGTCCTTGGTATCCCATGCAGACGAACTATCTGGTCGATGTAGATCTCCGCATACTTCTCCGCCCGGTGGGTGGTGTGCACGGGCAAGAAATGAGCAGTCTTGGTCAATCTGTCCACAATAACCCATATAGAATCATGGTGCCTGGAGGTATTGGGTAATCCTACTATGAAGTCCATGCAAATGTCCTCCCATTTCCAAGATGGTATGGGAAGGGGTTGCAAAGGGCCTGCTGCCTTCAAATGACTAGCTTTTACCCTCTGGCAAGTGTCACACTCGGAGATGTACTTGGCAATTTCCCTCTTCATTCTGGTCCACCAATAAAGGGATCTGATATCATGGTACATCTTGTTGCTACCAGGGTGCATGGAAAATTTGGAAAGGTGAGCTTCATCCAGTATCTTCTTTCTGAGCTCAGGGTCCTTGGGAACCACCAATCGATCTCCAAACCATAAAATTCCCTTGCTGTCCTGACGGAAACACTTGTATTTCTCTGCCTTCTGCTTGATCATTTCTTTAATAACCTAGACTCCCTTGTCCCTAATCTGTGCCCTGACTATTTGCTCTTGCAATGTGGGCTCCACTGAAATATAACTCAATTCACCGGAAGGAACCACTTCTAGGTTCAGCTTGCACAACTCATCACACAAGGTGGTAATTCCCACATCCATGTTCAAACAATTGCACTGGGCCTTTCTGCTCAAGGCATCCGCCACCACATTGGCCTTGCCAGGATGGTAATGCATTTCCAAATCATAATCCTTGATTAATTCCAACCATCTCCTCTGCCTCATGTTCAGATCTGCCTGAGTGAAAATGTACTTGAGGCTCTTGTGATCAGTGTAAATGTTACAGTGAGCTCCCATCAAGTAGTGTCTCCATATCTTGAGGGCATGAACTACTTCTGCCAATTCCAGATCATGTGTAGGATAGTTCTGCTCATGGGGTCTGAGGGCTCGGGAAGCATAAGCAATGACCCGGTTATCTTGCATCAAGACGCAACCCAATCCGGTACCAGAAGCATCACAATAAACTTCAAATGGTCTGGTATCGTCGGGTTGGGCTAGCACTGGGGCGGTTGTCAAATGTTGCCTCAAGGTATGAAAAGCATCTTCACACTTTTGGCTCCACTCAAATTTGACTCCCTTCTTCAACAATTCAGTCATTGGCTTGGCAATTCTGGAGAAATCCGGAATAAATCGTCGGTAATACCCTGCCAATCCCAGAAAACTCCTAATCTGTCTCACTGTAGTAGGAGGTTTCCAGTCCATCACTTCTTGCACTTTCTCAGGGTCAACCGATATCCCATCCTGAGAAATTGTGTGACCCAAGAATTTAATCTCCTTCAGCCAAAATTCACACTTAGACAACTTTGCATAAAGACGGTGATCGCGCAGTCGCTGAAGTATGATGTGCAGATGCTCAGTATGCTCGTCTTCATTCTTGGAATAGACCAGAATATCATCAATGAAAACGACCACGAACTTGTCCAACTCTGGCATAAACACTGAGTTCATTAGGTACATAAAATAAGCCGGGGCATTGGTTAGCCCAAAGGACATCACCAAAAACTCATATAGCCCATATCTGGTTGAAAAGGCCGTCTTGGGAATATCGCTGGCACTGATCTTGATCTGATGGTATCCTGAGCGAAGGTCTATCTTGGAGAATACCTTGGCTCCTGCCAACTGATCGAACAGAACATCAATGCGGGGTAACGGGTATTTGTTCTTGATAGTCACCGCATTGAGAGGGCGGTAGTCAACACACATCCTCAAGCTTTCATCCTTTTTCTTCACAAATAATGCCGGACATCCCCATGGTGAAGTACTTGGGCGAATGAACCCCTTGTCCAACAACTCTTGCAATTGCTTTTTCAGCTCCGCCAATTCCGCGGGAGGCATCCTATAGGGTCTCTTGGAGATAGGAGCAGTCCCGGGTTGCAACTCAATTGCGAACTCAAGGTCTCTGTCAGGTGGCATCCCTGGCAATTCATCCGGAAACACATCCGGGTAGTCACAGACCACTGGGATCTGTGCTACTGGGGATTCTGTCATAACAAAGGCACAAGAGCGGGTGCAACCTTGGTTGGGTAAATATAGTGTGGTTTCACCACAAGTTGGTGAGTGCACTTCGATGGCCCTAGCTGCAATGTCAATCACTACCTGATGTTTGGTCAACCAATCAGTTCCCAGTATGATATCCACACTATCCAGTCCCAAGATAAGAAGGTTGGTTTTAATTATCAAACTACCAAACTTTAGAGGCACATTCTTGTTGATTTGATAAGTGGCAACTCTGCCTCCGGGTGTTGAAATTGTAATGCCCCCATCGGTATGGTGAAAGGGCAGCTGGCATTTGGCACTAAACTTGGCACTGATAAAACTATGTGAAGCACCGGAATCAAAAAGAACAATAGCGGGATAATTTAAAACTGTAAAGATACCAGTCATGACGGGTGCTCCCTCTGGAATGTCAGCCATGGTAGTGAAGTTCAGCTTGCCCTGCCTCACTTGCACCTTCTGTCTCTTGCCTTGGTTCTGATTGACATTCTGCCCCTGCCTCTGCTGGTTTCTGGGGCAATTCTTGGCATAATGCCCAGTGCTGCCACAGGTGAAGCACCTGTTGTCATTGGCCTGACGGTACTGCTGCTGCTGCTGGTTGCTTCTCTGAGCGATAAATTGGGTGCGGTTGGGTACCTGCTGCTGCTGCGGTGGTCTGATCACCCATCTCCCTTGCTGCTGCTGAGGTCCCTTGTTCTGTGTGTCAGACACAATCCTGAAGCGTTGTGGCTGAGCTGAGGGTCCTGCCACAGGGGTCTTCCTCTTCTTCTCTGCCTGTCGAGCTAAAATGCAGTCCTACTGGGAGATAGCCATGTTGACCAACTCATTGTAACTGTTGGCCCTGACGGTGTTGAGACGATCACGGAGCTTGGTGCTGAGCCCCCGTCTGAACCTGTCCCTCTTCTTCTCATCCGTGTCTGCATGGTATCCAGCATACTGGCACAAGTCATTAAAGGCCTGGGCATACTGCAACACTGTCCTATTGCCCTGAGTGAGTGCCAGAAACTCATTGAGCTTCCGGTCCATGATGCCAGCTGGGATATGGTGTCCTCTAAAAGCTGCCTTGAACTCCCTCCATTCCACCTCTCTACCCTCTGGCTGCATGGCAAGAAAATGGTCCCACCAAGTCCTTGCGGGTCCGCGAAGCTGCTGGGTGGCAAACCTGACTTTGGTGACCTCTGAGCAAGCTCCATGGAGCAGTGGGAATTTGGATTCCACCACCCGCAACCATACATCTGCATCCAGTGGGTCCTCTGCCCGTGTGAACAATGGAGGCTGGGTGCTGAGGAACTCCTGATAGGTAGCCGCCGCGGGGTGACGCTGATGGTCTCCACCATAATGCTGAGGTGGTGGCTGACGCTGAGCCAGTTGTCTCAGGATCTCATTCTGCTGGGCCATGAGTTCCTGCAGAGTGGGAGGCGGTGGCGGTGGAGGAACGTGCTCATTCTGACCACGGCGCGCTCTCCCAGCCATCTGAAAAATCACATGGTTGCTTAATAACACATCTCCAAGCTTAAGGTTCAAACACGGTAGGGGAGTTAAAGCAATTTGATAGATTCCACATAAAACAAGAAAAACATAAACCTTCCGTCCAATTTAAACTGCCATTAATCATCCCCAAACCTCCAAAAGAGTTTAACATGGTTACATCAATGATCCAAAAAGACTCAACTCTACCTAGCCTAGTACCCTAAGGGTGCAAAAGCTAAGCTAGCGGCGAGGAGTCCAACTATCACCAACCTCTAGTATTATCCCTGGCATCTAGTGAGCGAACGAGGCAACGCTCGACTCGGGGGAAGGTGGTCTCCCTGAGCCAGCGGTGTCTACACTGGAAGCAGGCTCCTCCCCTCCCTCGATGTCAACGTCCTCGTCAGCCTCCTCATCATGGATCTCTTGGTGATGCATGTCTAGGTGCTCATTTGCCTCTGCTAGCTGCTGCTGAGTGTTGAGGAGCTGATCTTCGAGAACCTCGATGGTGTTCTCCCTGGTGCCCACTAGCTCCTCCAACTCATGAATCTCATCAGACAGCTGCTCCACTTGCAAATCTTTTTCCACCAGCTCCTGGGACAAGTCCACCACGAGCTCCTCCCTGTTATCTAGGGTGATCTTGGTGGCCTCCAGCAATGCCATCAAATGAGACATGGCCTCCCCACGCATCACTTGCAGACGATACAGGGCGTTCATGCATCGCACCGACAAGTGAGCCGTGTGGCCTGGGTAGAGAGCCCAGATGTCCTTGGCATGCTCCACCCGATCCTTCCACATCGGGTCATCCTCCTTTTCCGCGGGGAACAACCCAATGGGGTGGGTAGCCAGCTCCAAGGGATGGAATCCGCAGAAAGTAGTCAGTCCATGCAGAGCGATTGCCTCGATCGTGTCCTCCGCTCGGTATCCGAAAGACTCAGAGTCCAAGGAGCGCCAGCCTGGCTGCAGGGGATGAGTCTCCAAAGTCATCCTCACTCTACAGCGAGGCACCCGGTGCTTCTCGAACTGCTGCACCGTGTACTGAGGGGGTGTCAAGTATCCTGCCCCCTGAAGTACCTCCCACAAGATGCGGGGAAAACCCTCTCGTGCAAGTCCGTCAGTGTGGGTCAGTGCATTTCCGTCATCGGAGGATCCGTGGGAAGTCATCTGTGTACGGTTAAGCGTAAGTAAAAGAAAAAGGATTACAAAAAGAACAAGGAAAATAAAACTCAGCCTGTCTCTAGTTAAAAGAAAAAAAGGCATTGGGGACCTAGTTGGCTGTTATCTTGTTTTTAAGTCCTTTTACTTAGTTATCCATTTTGCTTAATTAAGAATGCATGCATGCGCGTCCAGAACGACCTCTCCTGAAGATAAAAAGGAATAGGGAAGAACTCCCATCCTTTAAAAAGTGGCCTGTAGGGCCTAGTTACTTAGCCACCTAGCTACCCTTCTATTATCCTAAGGCTTCACGTCCTAGGTCTATCCTGCTCGTCCTACGATCTATCCAACATTGTTTCTATCAAATTTTACTTTAGAAAAGAGATGGCATTTATAGTTTATTGATTCCTCTGTGGTGGTACAAGCTCCGATACCAGCTGTGGCGGAACTGCCCGAATTATTCCAACTTAAGTGCCTAAGCCCTGCCTTAGAGGCTAGACCACACTTAAATGGGAATAACCCGTCAATCCCTCGGATCTAGTCCGACACGGCCACTGACAGGATCAAGTACCACAGTCTCACTCGATGGTGAGTCACAGAGCAAATACAATAAAGCATAAAACCATACATGTCAGAGTATTAAATTATTACATCACCATCATCATCATCATCGGAGTTTTTGCAAAAGTGACCATCATTGTTTCGAGGTGCAGCGGAAATAAACTAACGGTAAATAAATAGAGAGATGGGGAAGCCTGTCCCATCACTCCTCATGCTCCTCCTCAGCCGAGGCAGGGTCCCACTCGACAGTCCAACCCGGTGGCAGGGTGGATGGCCAAGTCACTCCGGCAGCCATCTCCTCCAGAGAACCTGTAAAATTATGCCACAAGCAAGGCTGAGTATACTAATACTCAGCTAGACTTACCCGGTGTGAGGAGTCTACTCCTCTACCTCTAGACATGCAGCTGTTTGGCTGTGGGGTTTGGTTGCCAAAAGCACTAGCTGAGTTTCTAAATCAAGATTTTAACTTAGTCAAAGTTAAGTGTGACTCTCTTAAGGCTGAAAGTGTACTATCTACTCATACATAGTAGCAAGCAATTTTAGCAATCAACAGCTTGTATCATCACAACACAGTTCCACTTGTTACTCAATGTAGCAGCATGGATCAAGCAGTCTCATTAGCTGCGAGAAGCAGACGATTCGAATCGAGTTTTTATCCTTGCAAGGTAAACCTAAACACACGACATGTAGGGGCACTCCGTCCCCACACACATCAATCGTCCCCATCGATTCCCCGTCAGCAGATCAGGGCTCACCGCCTTGGCGTACAATGCCTCACTGACCCCGACTGGCCGTCGTGCAGTGACCGCACTTGTACCCACCATAACCGGAATGGGAGACTATGTCTCAGGTCGCGTGAGGGGATATGTCCACTGCCAGGTTCACTCAGGTACTAGGCTTACCGATTTACCATATTTCTCGGCATGTGCTTAGTACGTTCAAACGCTTGACTCACGGTACCACACCTTAATCCTTACTCAAATTTTTATCCCGTAGACAACCAATCCCCATGGATTGTTGCCCACAAACCAACCTCGTTATGATATGAAAGTGAGTACAACCAATTCCTGACCTCGCGCGAGTGCTAGAAAAATCACTCGACTTCTACCGAGATCCTAATTAATAAAGCAGCTACTCGACCTAGCATACTAGTATTCATCTCAAAAGGATTACCTGAGATCATGCAACTAGGGTTTCAAACAATTCCTACACCTAAGTGCACAATCAATCCTACAATCATTAAGTGAAGTAAATTAGCATAAATAACAGGTTATGCATAAAACCGGGGCTTGCCTTCCAAAGCAGTGGCAGGCAAGTCCTCTGGTGCAGGCTCGGGTGCTGGCTCTGGGGCAACCTCCTGGGCAGCTCCTTGCTCCGGCACGAGGATGTACTCTCCGTCAGCAAGATTACAATCTATCGAATGCAATGAACATGTATGTCATGATTATGTAGGATTTAATAACTTTATGCTAAAAGAAACTAAGTTAAAGAGCAACTTAGGGTTTCTCGGACATGCGAGGTTTCAGTGGCTTATACTTATCACTTTTATATTTAAGTTTTATTTGGGGTAAACAAGGAGAATGGGTATTGCATTTGTACATTTCTATTTCAGGGAACAATTTACAAGGGTCTTAGGGGGATACTAATTTCCAATGTTCATTTTCCTCTCTTTAGTGTTTATTTATGAATTCTAGTGGGGTTTGAACTACTAAGGTGAATTAACTAATTTCAATAATTCTACAAAAATTACAGTGGCTTGCCCTTGGTCAATATGGCCTGTCTCAACAATATGGGATTCAAAATAAAAAGGCTAGGCTGTATACAAAAATAACAAAAAGTGGTGCAATTAAGCCACTTTGCACTACAAGTCCTTTATTAAAGTGGGTCCTGACCTAAGGGTTATTTTTGTTGGCCTCTAATAGTGATAATAAGCTCTTGTACCAAAAATGACAGAGAGCCACATGATGGTTATTTAATGGTGAATTTCTAAAGTTTGGTGCAAAAAGGGTGTTTAGAACTAACTTGTCATTTGAAAAATATCAAACAACAGATTTCAGATTTTTCCTAAGTTCTTATTATCAAAACATTAGTTATCCTAAGGTTTGAGGAGTTTTCACCTTAGGGTTATTTTTGTAGGGTTTTTCTAAGTTATCCTTATTTTATTAATTTAAAAGGTATCCTTCTTATTTTACACTACAACAGGGTATGATATATTTTTCCAGTGAACTACATTGAATAAGTATCTTAACAAAAATAGGGGTGCCTTTTGGTTCACTATTTAAACCTCATTTTCTATTTTTCTTAACTTTAAGCATAATGCAAAAGAAGGAGTAAAAACTAACTCAATGCAGTGGACAAAGGGGTTTAACATTTTTAAATAGGTCAGTAGGTAGATATCAACTTCTCCAAATTTTTCTAACTCTAGTTAAATAGTACAACCATTTTTCTTGCTATTATTGAGCTTTTGGTCAAAACTATAATTAAATCAGAACCTTATAGTTTTCTATAGTATCAATGGGGTTTTATATTTTTCTTAAGTAGGTTACATTATTTAGAGTCTGGCAAAATTGGTTTGACCAAATTTGGATAAACCAAACAGAAGTTATGGGTTTTTAAAGTTTCTGTTCAATTTTAAAATAGATTTTAAAATGAGTTTCCTGGAAAAAACGGTTTACACCGGGGTCCCTGGGTTTAAAACAAATCAAACCTCGCAGATCTACCCTTGCGCCACTGTTCACTTGGGTCTCTGACACTTCACTTAACCCCCTGACTTTCTCTCCCTCTCACCCGCGGTCCTTCCCCCAACTGAAACAGTAGCCGCGGGAAAGAAAAGGATGGTGCGGCTTACCGGCGGCGAGGGAGGTCCGGTGAAGGGCAGGGTTTGCTCGGGGAGGTTCTGGCGATCACGTCGAGGTACGGCTCGTCGTCGGGGATGGCCGGAATCGCCCGGTCCTCGCGCGCAGGCGGGAGAGCTCGTCGGCGGCGTGTGCTCCGGCCTATCCACGGCGGTATGGTTCAATCCAAGGGCATAGGGAGCTTCATGGAGGTCTAAGGAGTCTAACCGTGCAAGGAATCGAAGAGAGACTCACTGTGCACCTTGGTCCACGGTTGCCGGCGGTCGGGTGAAGTCCGGTGACCTTGTTCCGGCGTCTCCGGTGAAGCAGAGCTCGATTCTTTGCTCGGGGAGCTTCACTGGTGGTTGCACACTCGTGTCCGAGGGTTGGATGGGATTGTGGAAGGCTGGGCTGGCCGGTCTACGGCGGCAGTGGCTCGGGTGGCCGCGGGCACGTCGCACACGGGCAAACGGCGGTGAACTGAGCTCCGGTGAGGCTTGAGCGCGTGCGGAGGGGTACGGCCAAGGCTCTTGGGCGTTTTATAGGCGCGGACGCGGACCAGGGCGCTGGCTTGGCTCGGGCGCGGCGCGGGGCTCGCGGGGGCGCGCGCGGGCGTGCTCTGGCGCGGCAGAACGCGTCGAACACGTGGCGGTTTGTTTCTTCCATTGTTCAAACGTCGGCAGAGGTCGCAAACGTGCGAATCTTTGCAAAGGTTCGGCGCAGACCTCTTCCTGGCACCTAGGGCTGTCACTCAACTGTGAGACGTCGAGGCAGATATGGCCTAGGGAGGGAGATCTTTGGATGCCAAATCAGGTGTGTCACACTGGGCACTTCGCGACAAAAGCCATGCCATGGCATGTCAAACGTCCGAGTCTCGGGCTCAACTTTTTCCAGTGGGTGCCCTAGGTGGTATGCCACGTTTTTGGTATAGAACACAAGTGGATTTGATGCCATCTTCAAGGTGAACACGGTTGATCCTTAAACTAGGGTTAAAAATGGACTTAGAGAGAAATAGAGAGCTCTAGCTCTCTCTCCACTTAGTGATTTGATTTGGGGTTTCTCCAGGGGCCTTTTTGCAATATTTCCTTCCTCTCATTGCTGGTTATAAGGTTGCTTAAGGTTGGGTTAAAGATCACTCATGTTTTGCACATTTGCTTATTTCCCTTTTTCTTCTTATCCATGGCTTTGAAAAGGAGGGTTCAAGAGGGGCCTAGGGTTCTCCCCTTTCTTACCCAATGTAGCAAGTGCACCAAAGCTTAAATGGTGCCCTTAGGTCCTTAGAATTCTTGGTTAACACATAATCTCCAAGGTTCTTTGTTATCTTCAAGTTATTTCCACATGTGATCACAATCCTTAGCATTCAGGGTAGGTTCTAGCCATGGTAACACCTGAGGTGTTACAATAACAGTGTTAGCCAACCATTCTGGGTATTTTACCTCTCTAATAACTCCAGCACTGAGGAGACTTTTCACTTCATTCCGAGCACCTTCGGCCTTGTCATCAGACATCTTCCGAAGTCTCTGCTTTCTGGGTCTGAAAGATGGGTCAACATTGAGCGAGTGCTCAATAACATCCCTGTTAACTCCGCAAAGATCATTAGCTGACCAAGCAAAAACATCTTTATTGTTGAACAAAAACCGTATCAAGGTTTTCTCCTGTTCTTCGGACAATTGAGATCCCAATAGCACCTTCTGCTCTGCTATGTCCTCACATAAGAGCATGGGTTTTGGCTGATCAGCCGAAGCAGCTTTTTCCCTTCTGAACTTGTACTGCTCACAAGCTTCAGCTCCATCTATGTTATGGATCGCTTTTGAATCTGTCCAATTTCCTTCGGCCCTTCTGGCAGCTTCCTGACTTCCATGAATAGCAATGGGCCCTTGTTCGGAAGGTATCTTCATGCAAAGGTAAGCTGGATGAAGAATTGCTTCGAAGGCATTGAGAGTACCACGACCAATGATAGCATTGTAAGGATACTCCATGTCAACAATGTCAAACACAATTTGCTCAGTCCTTGTATTGTTAACAAATCCGAAGGTTACTAGCATGGTGATCTTCCCAAGTGCTACAATTTGCCGTCCTCCGAAGCCACAAAGAGGGTGCGTAGCATCATGGATCTTGTCTTCGGGCTCTTGCATTTGTCTGAAAGCTTTAGCAAATATGATATCAGTTGCGCTGCCTATATCAACCAAAACATTATGGACCAGAAATCCTTTGATCACACAAGAGATAACCATAGCATCATTGTGTGGGTAATCCTTGAGTTGAAGATCCTCTTGGGAGAAGGTAATTGGAATGTGAGACCATCTTGACTTGATGAAGGGTCCTTGCACCCCGACGTGTTGTACCCTTCTCTGTGCTTCCTTCTTCTGCTTCTTGTTGGCTGGCTCTAAGCATGAACCGCCTGTTATCAGGAGTACCAGCTTTGGGGCCGAAGCAGCTCCAGCTTGATCGTTGAACGAAGCCATCAGTTCAAAAAAGTGGAAGTGTGTTGACCGGAGGTGGGCGCCAATGTTGGGGACTTGCTCTCAAATGCTATGAATTAAGAACAAGGCAACATAAAATGTTAAATATTGATGTCCTTCGTCCGCTGAAGCATTATTTCCCCAAGGATTTACTGAACTTTGGATGAAGGTTACAATGATGGAATTACGAAGGTATTACCTTTGTAATTAAACTCTTAAAAGTAATACGAGATAACGCAGGATATAAAGTATTAAAGATAAGTAAATTGAAAATAAATGACATCATTTATACATTTTGTAAATCTTAGATGTTTGAACATAATATTTGAATACATTTATACATTTGCCTTGACAAATGACAATTTCCGAGTGATCTGGTTGCAATTATCGGAATGCGTGAACAGTAAAGGAATATTGTTCACTATTTATAGGCACAGGACACAGCCTGTGAAGAATTACAATCATGCCCCTCATAAAAGTTTACAACAATGACTCAGACCCCTATGAGCTAAAAGGTCATTCCATCTTTAAGTCGGTTCGACCCTTCATCTTCAGATATGTTATAATACCGACGCTTCATGAATGATGCCTTCGGCGTCACGTACAAGCAGCTTCAGCCGAAGCTGTTTCTTTCTGCAGGACCTTCGGCGACGAAGCGTGGTCCCAACAGATAGATCGTAGCATTTCTCTTTAGAATTGCGGAGCTCTTCGACATTCTTTTGCGCTCTAGATTTCTCAATTTCGCTTATTTCATGTTTTACCATTGCGACTTCAAATTTCTCACTTGTTTCTGCGAGTTGTTTCTTTAAGTTTTCAATTTCGACCTTGTGAGCTTCGGTTTGTGCATTAAGCCTAGCTTCACTGGCCTTCATCCTATCCACTAAGGAAAGCAATATCTTATCCTTTTCAAGGGCTTCGTTCCTTAGGGAAATGACCTCCACCCGAAGATTCCCAAGAGCTATTTGGCAGCTCTCATCTTCTGCTTCTTTTTGGGCTCTCAAAGCTTTACTTAGGATCAAACCCTAATAATAGAAATATATGAGAACACAGCAATAAAAATAAAATCTATAAACATAACTTATTTTACAACAAAAATATATATACCTTCAATCTATTATAAGCAAGGCTGTCTGCAAGTTCACCCTTCAACATTACAGATAGGCCAACCTCTAGCTTCGGGAATCCTATATTTTTTGCCATCTCTCGACAGACAGATATCTCCTTATTGTCTGGAAGGTAGTATAGAAAGTCATCTTCATCAGTGCCATTAAACACCAAGGATCCTGGGGGATACTTCAAATCCTTGGCATATTGCATAGCTTCGGTAATCTACTCTTCTGATAGTTTTTTCCCTGCCGCGTGACGCACTATAAATTCCAATCCCTCAGTAGAAGCTCCAGTAGCAGGGGATTCGGACTCTTTGCTAGTTTTTGTAGCATCTGAAGGTCTTACTTCAATATTCTTTTCAACAACCTCCATAGGCACTGTTTCTGCGGGAACTGAAGGCCCAGCTTCAGTTCCAACCTAAGTCATGACAGCTTCGACAGTTTCCTTTGCATTCTTTTCAACTATGTTAGGTACTTCTGCAGAAGTAGGAGTCAGTACTTTGTCGATTCCATGACAACGTCTAATACACTGGCCATTCTTCTACTTTTTGGAGTCGGCAGGAATTTTTGACACCTTTGGCAGCTCCGTCTCTTGCAATGGGCTCAGAATCTTTGGTTGCTTTACCAACCTCCTTGGTTCTGGTTTTTCGGCCTTTTTCTCCTTAGTTTCGATAGGTCGCTTCGGCAATTCAGCCGTCTCGATTTTCTCCTACTTTGTTATCACCATCGGTTTCGGCACTTTGGCCGATTCTCCCTTAGCTTCAGCAAGAGCAGGGTACTCTTGCTCAACAGCAGAAGAAGGCCCCTCAGCAAGCTTTGGCACTTTGGCCATTTCAATGTACCTAGGCTGGTGTGTCAAAACTTTAATCTTTTTTCCCTTTGGCGTGGTAGAAATAGCCGAAGCAGCAGCCTTTCTCTTCTTTGCCTGCTTTCATGAGGGATAACAATAGTCTGGGTACACGAAGCCAATAACATCAAAGACTCTATTCAATCTCTTTTTGCCTCGCCCTCCGAAGGCCACTGTCAGGGCATCATCCTCGACCCTCCTGTAAGCACCAAGCAACTCGTCACTAGTTGCCTCAATGCAGTCTAGCCAGTCATCATTCGGCTCATCGAATTGATATCTGTATCTGAAGGTGTAATTAAGGTAAACTAAACCATTCTGGCTGGACCCAGAAGCAGCTTTGTTCGGCATCTCCCAGCCGCTTCCAAGAGGCCACACCATGTAAGCAATGAGCTCCTGAACTAAGTCCCTGGTGCCAATATATGTGCAAACTATGTTATACGCAACTTGGCATGCTTCTACGTCATTTCCAAGATAAAGAGACAACCTCCTTATGTCGAAGCGAGACCAGATAGGGCGTTGAATGATACCCTTAATATCTTCTCTTTCGACTAGGTCATTTTTCACATAAAACCACTCTTGCATCCAGGACCCTGGCCACCTCTTTCGAAACGTTGGAACTAGATAGCTCACACCGGAGCGAGGCACGAAGCTATAGCAACCAAAATTATTATGATATTGTTCTTTGCCAGTGGCCATCGTCTCGTATGACAGTTCATGAATATTGCAAATACATCTTGCATTTGGTTCTAACCCCTGGCTCCACATGGCCCAAATAAAAATCCCCATTCTGATAATAGCCTCGGGAGTGATTTGGTGGAGGAATATTTCAAAAGTCTTCAAAACTTCGACTAATAGTTTATCTAAAGGGAACCAAAGCCTCGCTTTCATGAAACTTCTGTAAACGACTACTTTGTCAGCTTCGGGCAAAGGGGCACTGCTATCTCCCCCAACCCTCACAATAGAAATATCCTGGAAATATCTTCCCTTTATTGCATCAATTTGGCTTTGTTTGATGGTTGATTTCCTGAAGATAGTATGACTTGGTCACCAGGGCCGATCTTCGGCACCTTCGTTTCCACTTCCTATGTCAAAATCCTCACTGTCACTGGAACTTTCAGATATTCCAGCAAGTGTCTCACGAGCAATCTTTTCTATGTTGGTCTCTTCCATGTCTTTGTAAAACTCGGAAAGAGCTGGGTCGTCAATCTTCTTCTCACCAACCATCAAGTCTTGTTGGAATGCCGAAGCTCACAATTTAATCAAAACTCGGAGGAGCAAGAAAATTTAGAATGATGAACACGGTGCACGTAGCTAAAATGGTGTAGCAAATGCTATCAATGCGAGTCCCTATTTATATGCCCAACGCCTCACGATTTGGTGTGTCCTACATGTTAGTGACTTTCGTTATTCTAGCGAAGGGAAGGTGTTTTTTCGGACCTTCGACTAAAGGCTTCGTTCACGTCGCAGTCTAAACTTGTTACGAAGAAACAAATTAACACTACGAGGGGCTACTGTTGGGGGCCTTCCTCTTCCGAAGGTCCTCAAAAGTGTGACTAACCATTTGTTTTCAGTATGATAGACTATTGTATGAAGCTTCGACTTTGGGATGAAAGCTCTCTCATGATAAAGGCGTGTGATAAGAATATACAACCCAAAGGTGACATGGATGGACGTCGAAGCTGTGGCTCAAGAAGCTTCGGCTTCGATGGAAGACGAAACCGACCTAAGGGGGAAAAGACAACTCAATCCTTGATAACTTGTACTATAACTAAAAGTAAATGTCAGGGGTATGAATGTAATCTTATCCGGGCTGTGTCCCACGCCTATAAATAGATGAACAGTACTATTCACGCTGGATTGTAATCTTTACATTCGTATCTTCTAGCGAACCGAAGGTACAATTGTATTATAAATATCATTAATGTTGATTCTGATATGTGGATATGAATATATATAAATTGTGAGGATATAATCACTATCTTTCATTATTTAGTGTTCTTTCACACTCTTAGTCATATTTATATTTATATTCATATTTACATACTGAAATGATGAAGCTACGTCCTTCATGACCTTCGTCTGAAGCTCATTATATCCAAAAGGAAATAATGCTTTGAAGGACGAAGGTCTTTAACCATTAACAATTGTGTTGCCTTGTTCTTGATCTGTAGCATTTGAGAACAAGTGACCAACGGAAATACTCCTTTCTTTTATGGTGTATGGGTCAGAAGCATTACTACCAGTAGTCCTAACCTTCGGAGCACCTAGATTAACCTTCAAAAGCATCGCAGAGGCAACCCGGCATGAAGAAATTGATGTGCTAGAAGACGAGCATTTAAATATTGTTATTCAGTCAGCCAGATATCAGCAGACCTTAAGGCATTACCATGACAAGGTTGTGTGTCACCGAACATTCGCAGTAGGAGACTTGGTGCTCCGCCGCATACAATTGGGAGAAGGACAACACAAGCTATCACCACCCTAGGAAGGACCTTTCATAATTGCAGAAGTAACTCGGCCCGGTTCATATCGACTAACTTAGACAAATGGTACTACGCTAGGAAACTCATGGAACATTGAGCACAACAGGAAGTTTTATCCATAATAGCACCATAAACTCTAGATGGTAGGCTACCACTTGTAATTTGATGACTTCATTCTCAATAAAGCTTCTACTTTCTCTCCACATATAAAAGTACTCTCGCATGTTACTAACGGAGCAATCATCTTAAGTCAGATCGGCCTAAGTCGGTGTCAGATGCTCACGCTTACAAAACAAAGGGTGCATATTATACCCTACTAAGGGAGCAATCGGCTTAAGTCTGTGTCACATGCTCATGCTTACAAAACAAAGGTTGCATACTATAGCCTGCTAAAGAAGCAATCATCTTAAGTCGGGATTGGCTTAAGTCAGTGTCACATGCTCACACTTACAAAGCAAAGGGTGCATATTATACCCTGCTAACAGAGCAATCGGCTTAAGTCGAGATTGGCTTAAGTCGGTGTTACATGCTCACACTCACGTACAAAGCATGCATACTATACCCTACCAACAAGGATAATGGCTCAAATTAAGAAGTGGTTCAATCGACGCCTCATACACACACATACACTAATACATAAAAAGGGATGCACGCAAAATCCCATCAAAGGAAACATAGCAAAATATAGGGACAAACACTAAGTTTCTTTTTTCCCCACAACTCATCACAAAACACAAACAAAGTAGTTCCATATCTCAGATTCAAAGTAAATTGTCAAGTACACTTATCAATGGAGGAAGCACTTCCTTGCTTAACCAGTCATCGTTCTACTTTCCATTACAATGTGTCATGTAGGAGCATTTTCAAGAGGGGCATCGATCATGGGATCACCAGAGGCTGGAGCCTAGGTCAAAGTCCCTGATGCAGTAAGAACATCCGCAACGATATCATCAAGAACAATGACACCAGGTCTCTTCATCAAAATACGGTCATCACGGACCGCCTTGTCCATCGCCTTGTCACACCACACCTTCATGATTTCACGGTCGCTTTCTAAGACCTTGATATTTCGACGAGCAGTTTCCAACTTCTGCGACAAACTTTTTCAAGGCACGAAGATCCATGATGGTAGAATCTTTGGAAGACAGAGACATACTAAGCGCTGACACCTCCTCCTGGGATTCTTTTAGCTCATTCCTCATGCGTTCCAATTACTCCATGGTAAACTGGTGGCTCCTCTCCAAAGTAGTAAGACAGTTGGAGGCGTCCCTATAGAGCTTATCAAGATTATTCTAAGAGGCAAGTAGCATCCGGTTCTCAGCTTTGAGCCTCTGTATCTCCTCCTACGGATGAGAGAATCCTTGATAATAGGTCGACAACATGGAATAAGAAACCTGAAGCTCCTAGCAAATTACCTTGTGGGTTTTCTTCTCCAAGTCTAGCTTCTACAACATGGAGGAGTTCATGGCGTGGGCAACATCAAGGAACCTGGTGACTTGATCGAGCTCCACTTGATTTTGGGCACATCTTTCCTCAACATCAGAACACCGTCGAGTCAAAGCTAAAGAAATGACTAGCAACCATCAATAATGTGAACAAAAATAAGAAAATCAGCTTGAAGTGGCAGCAAAAAACTCACCAGCATTAGCAGATCTCATATTGTCTATTTGCTTCTAAAGAAAAATAGGAGTCCACTATGACAAAGAAGATATTTGCTCAGGTATCAGAGCTCCATGTGCTTCTAGTTGAGCAGCCACTAGGTCCAAGACACCCTGAGAAGACAGAAGTTAGCAAATAGAGCACCCATTAGCAAATACAAGGTAACACGAGATGCAAGTACCTACAAATTCGACAAAAAGTATAGAAAACCCAAAGTCGGAACCGCTGAGACACCCCAGAGGCAATGGCATTAACAAAAGCCATAGTACGAGCAGGGACAAGCGTCGAAGGATCCGGATCTCCAAGGCTAAGTGCGACACCCATTGGGATTTCAGCACTAGAAGCACCCATTGGGATTTCAGCACTAGAACTACCCATTCGGATTTCAGCACCAGAACCACTGAGCTCTAAGGTGGTTGGCTCGAATGGTTCAAAGGGCATAATAGAGCTTGTTGCCCCAGCATTGTTAGTCCGGGGCATTAGCGACCCAACGTGAATTTCTAGATCATAATCCTTAGTTAGCTCAAGCCACCTTCTTTGTCTCATATTCAACTCTAACTAGGTAAAAATGAACTTCAGACTCTTATGATCCGTATATATATGACATACATTTCCCAGCAGATAATGACACCAGATTTTAAGGGCATGAACTACTGCTGCGAATTCTAAGTCATACGTCGGGTAATGCTCCTCATGTCGACGTAACTATATTGAAGCATACGCTATAACTCGGCCTTCTTACATCAAAACACATCCAAGGCTAATGCCTGACGCATCACAGTATACCTCAAACGGCTTCTCAATGTCTGGTTGAGCCAACACTGGTGCAGTAGTTAATAGTTTCTTCAGCTGCTTGAAAGCCTCGTCACACTTTGAAGACCAATTAAACTTAGCATCATTCTTTAGCAATTCCGTAATCGGCTTTACTATCTTGGAGAAATCCAGAATAAACCTGCGGCAATAGCCAGCTAGTCCATGAAAGCTCCTAACTTGATGGACTGTAGTAGGAGATTTCCATTCCAAAATATCCTTGACCTTGCTGCGGTCAACTGCAATTCCTTTAGCGGAAAAGACATGCCCCAATAATTGGATTTCCTCCAACCAAAACACGCATTTGCTAAACTTAGCATAAAGTTGATGTTCCCTTAAGCGCGTTAAGACAATCTGCAGATGCTCTGCATGCTCCTCTCTACTCTTAGAGTAGATCAGAATATCGTCAATAAAAACCACTATGAACTTGTCCAGTTCTGGCATAAACATCGAATTCATCAAATATGTCAAATGGGTTGGAGCATTAGTTAACCCAAAGGACATGACCAGATACTTGAATAACCCGTATCGAGTAGTAAAGGCAGTCTTAGGTATATCCTTCAGAAGAAACCTTATTTGATGATAGCCCGACCTAAGGTCAATCTTAGAAAATACTCGAGCTCTAGTAAGCTGATTGAATAAAAGATCGATTGGGGAAGTGGGTACTTATTCTTGATGGTAACTTCATTAAGGGGCCGATAGTCGACACACATCCGTAGAGTTTGGTCTTTCTTCTTTACAAAAATGGCTGGACAACCCTATAGCAAGGAACTTGGCCTAATAAACCCCTTCTCCAATAGGTCTTGCAGTGGTGTCATCAATTCAGCCAATTCATTAGGAGGCATGCAGTACGACCTTCTTGAGATAGGAGTCGTACCAGGCTTTAGTTTGATCATGAACTCCACATTCCTCTCAGGAGGTAATCCAGGCAAATCCTCAGGGAATACGTCCGGAAATTCACATACTACTAGGTTATCTTGTACTTCTTGCATTATAGCTTCAAAAGCTCTTCTAGTTGCCTTGACTGGAGGAGGTATATGAATCAGCAATCTAGCTTCTCCTGGGCCACGGTTCAGTTGAACGGTTCGCTGACTAGTGTTGATGACTGCTTCATTTTGGGACAACCAGTTCATACCCAAAATTACATCTATATCCTACCTCTTTATAACTACCATATCGGTGGGAAACTTATGTCCAACCATTTCTACCACTATTTGAGATACTATTTCTTTGGTATACCATCGACCCTCGGGTGACTGAATCACTATACCCTTCTTTGATTCCTCAGTCAGGATACTATGCTTCTTGTTGGGGACTTGCTCTCAAATACTATGAATTAAGAACAAGGCAACATAAAATGTTAAATATCGATGTCCTTCGTCCGCTGAAGCATTATTTCCCCAAGGATTCGATGAACTTCGGACGAAGGTTATAATAACAAAATTACGAAAGTATCACCTTCGTAATTTAATTCTCGAAGGTAATGCGGAATAACGCAGGACATAAAGCATTAAAGATGGTTAAATTGGAAATAAATGACATCATTTATTATGCTATATAAATCTTAAATGTTTAAACATAATATTAAAATACATTTATACCTCTGCCTTGACAAATGATAATTTCTGGGTGATGCGATTGCAATTACAGGAATGCGTGAACAGTAAAGGAATACTGTTCACTATTTATAGGCACAGGACACAGCCTGTGAACAATTACAATCATACCCCTCATAAAAGTTTGCAACATCGACTCAAACTCTTATGGACTAAAAGGTCATTCTATCTTTAAGTCGGTTTGTAATTCCGAAGCTTCATGAACGGCACCCTTCGGCATTACGTACAGACAGCTTCAACCAAAACTGTTTCTTCCTGCAGGACCTTCGGCGACGAAGCATGGTCCCAACACTTCTCAATAAAAGCCTTGCTTATGAAAGTGTGTGATGCACCAGAATCAAAAAGAATAATTGTGGGATGATTGGCTACAGAAAACATACCCATTAGCATGGGTTCTCCTTCTGGTGTAGTGGCTACTTCGGTATAATAAACATGTCCAGTCCTCTTTTCACCTTTGCCTGAATGATTGCTTGACACATTACCTTTACCCTGAGAAGTATTTCTAGAATTCTTTTGGAAGTTTGGCTTGTTCTGCTTAGGATAAGGGCAATCCTTGATGAAATGGCCAAGCTTTCCACAGTTGAAATAGGTACTAGACAAGCTAGGTAAAGCTGGAAAATGAGTGCCAGAGGCACCTAACTAAGTGGTTTGGGTACGGGCAGCAATTGGACGAATGAAAACCGGCTTCTTAAAAAGAAAGGAGGGTGGGCGAGGAAAAGAATGATTTGGATTAAACGAACGAATCACTAGCCTTGATCTCTTCTCAGATCCCTAAGAGGATCCCTCACCTCCTTCATGTCCAAACCTTTTTGTCTTCCCTTGTCCTGAATTCTTCGCCTCCATAGATATTTCGTGCATACGACCCAATTGAAGGTAAGATCCAAATAGGTAGACATCTTCTGTTGTAGCCTATCGCTCAAACCCCGCATGAAGCAGTTTTTCTTCTTTAAGTCCATGTTGACTAGTTCTATGGCATATTGAGATAGGTGGCTGAACTTAGCAAGGTATTGCATTCAGAGTCACCGCCTTGCTTTAGACGAACAAATTCTTCCAGCTTCATTTGAAGAATGCCATCTGGAATGTAATGCTCCCTGAAAGCTTGCTTAAACTCTCCCCATGTAATAAGATGACCTTCAGGCTGAATGGCTACAAAGTTTGCCCACCATGTACTAGCGGGGCCTCATAGTTGTTGAGTAGCAAACAGGGGCTTCTATGTCTCTGTGCATCGGATCAGTCCAAATTTTTGTTCCATCATGCGGATCCATTCATCCACATCTAGAGGTTCTTTAGCTTTAATGAAGACAGGGGGACGAGTTTCTGAGAATTCCATGTAAGTAGTGTCTCTCAGAGCTTGATTTTGGCCTCGGCCTCCTTGCTGGTGAATCTGGTTTCCCACCATTTCCTGGAGGAACTGGGTATTGTCAATAGTAGCGTTCAATAGGGCAGCAATATCCTCCACCAAAGTTGAAGGTACAGGTGGTGGGATCGGGGTCTCGTCCCCACTACCCCGAGAAGTCCTTGCCCCATCATGACCACGGGTCCTTGTTGGCATCTGAAGAAGAAAACATGCTTTATTATTATACAATACAGTTACACACCCTTTGTTACATTATTGCAGGCTCTTACTTATTACACATACTCAGTCCATACAAACCCACTTTCCTTATTAAGTCTAGGCAAAAGAAACAACCTACTACTATACTACTCTAGTCCTCCACGTCCTTGGTCGCTCCAGATCCGCTACTAGCTTTGGGAAGGTAGTCATCTGCGATGTTCATAGAAGGAGGGGTTCCAAAGGTGTCTATCTCTCCATAGAGTCCTCCTTCACCTGCTCCCGCGACGCCAGCACCCATCTCTACGACTTCAGGTGGTACGTTTGGGTGTAACTGATCATACAACACATGCACCTCCTCGTGCAGGATATTGTTATATGCTTGCTCGGCTCCTCCACCTAGGCTCGGGCAGTCACCTCACAATCCCAGGCTATGGATCACAAATTCACAGCCTAGTCAATAGCCTGATCATAATCTACAATCTCCCGCTGCAGACGTTCTACTTCTCCTGACAACTCAGCGATGCAGCGACTAGCATGCCCTCGCTCCCAACCGCCATGGCGCAACTTCATAGTTAGACGCTCGACCCTAGCCTCCAAGTCTCCTATGGGATCATTGCTCCCACTGCTGCTCCCCTCATGATGAAGAGCCAACTAGTGTCGGGGCACACCCTAAGGTCCAATCGCTTTCCGAAGGATAGTCTTTATGTGTGCCATGTCTCTATAAAAGGGGAGAACACTTAGTATTGTTTGAACATGATGCATGCATGATCCTACGATCATGGAATCAACTACTTATTGATTCCCATACTTCCTACATATAACCTAGTAATATGCACTCTTTAACGCGACTTCTACAAAGGGAAGTTGTTATAAGAAAGGATCAAGGTAATAATGAAAGAATATCCAAAGGTAAGTAGTTTGAAAACCTTTTGAAGTGCTAAGTAATGTCCTAAGAAATGGGCACCACGCCGATACCAATTGTCACAGAACCTCCCAAGATATTAGGCCCACCTATAGATGTCCTTGTCCCAAGGACCTTAGACAGTCATGCAGGTTAACCCAATAGCTTGACAAAACCTGATTCCAGTATCTCCTTCACATCTCCCAAGAGCGTTCATCCCATATCACAGACATTACATACCATCAGAGTAAAAGCAGAAAGGATTACAATAACTTAATTTACATTAACAGGTACAATATAGAAAGAGTGATTATTACAATATACGGGTTCGAGTGCTTCTACTTATTACATCACAGGAAGGTAGACACCTTTCAGAAGTTTTACTTTGTTTTCATCCTCCTGCTTCAGGGCAATCTCAGAACAGGATCAACAAAACTCTGCAGTGTCATCACCTACAACAACATGGGTTCGAAAACCTTGAGTATGGAGTGTGCTTTCGCAAGTCTTACTCGACTAAAAGGAAAGACTCTCAAGGATATGTTGGCCTTTAGGAGTCAAGGTAAGGTTTAGCAAGAACCAATGACTTAGTTTGCTCAAAGCTTATTAAAGTTGGTCCTTATGAATTCATTTTACTTGTCAAATTAAGTAATCTCCTGAATCTAGATTTGTTCCCTAATCTAAATCAAACACTTGGCCTACACTAGCCATCTTTTATGACACCCTGAGTTTACTTGTCACTACGGTGTAGGTCAGTGACCAGGTATTCATGTTCGAGAAGTAACGACGATCCAAATCGATTAATACCTAGCTGGGGATCTCCAACCACACGACATATGTAGCACTTAACCCTTGCATATGTCAACTCGCACCCGGGTTTCTCAAGACTAGAACGAGTTCCTATAACGCCCCGAATTTTTGCAGTTGAATTCTTTTCTTTTCTTCACTCACCAAATTCGGGCGTTACCTTTTCTTTTTCTTTTTCCCCTCACTAGACCTTGATCTTTTCCAAAGTTAGCGGGATTCGGTTTGGAATTCCCGTGTAAAGAAAAACCCTAAATTGCTTTATGTTGTTTGATGCACCATGCCGAACTATGCATTCTTTGATTGCTTGAAAGTGCAAATGCATTCATCTAGGAAGATCGGATTTCAAAAATGAGAGAAACCTTTTCTTTCTTTTTCTTTTTCTTTCTCTCTCTCTCCTCCCTTTTCTCTCTCCCGCGCCGTGGGCTGCTCCTGGCCGGCCCAGCCGCCCCCAGCCGGCCCAGCCGCCCCCGCGCGCCCCCCTCTTGGGCCTAGCCGGCCCAACCGCCCCCCCCCCCCACTCCCTTCTCCTTATCCCTCTCCCTCCCTTTCTCTCATTCTCTCCCAACAGCCGCCGCCGTCGCTCGCCCGTCCCTGTCCCGGTGAGGCTCTCCCCTCCCCTCCCCCTCCCTCTCCCCTCTCCCCTCCTCTCCCCCCTCCCCGGCCCAGCCGCTCCTGCCGGTTCGGCCGTCGCCGCTCGGCCGCCTGCGCGCCTAGCTCGGCCGCCCTGGCCGGCCCAGCCGCCCCAGCCCAGCTCGGCCGCCCTTGGCCGGCTCGGCCGCCGCCGCCCCGCGCCCGCGCCCCACCGGTTCGGCCGCCCCCATGGCCGCCCAGCTCGGCCGCCCCCCTGCGCGCCCCGCCAGCCCAGCCGCCCAGCTCGGCTGCCCCCTGGCCGGTTCGGCCGCCCCCTGCGCGCCCAGCTCGGCCGCCCCGCGCCCGCGCCCTGCCCAGCCGCCCCTGCCCCAGGCCGGTTCAACCGCCCCCTGGCCGGTTCAACCGCCCTCCCCCCCCCCTTTTTTATTTATTTATTTTTATTTATTTTATTTTATTTTACTTTCTGTTATCATTGTTATTTAGGCAGGCTAATCATTGTTCATGTTATTGAAATAGGAAACTTAATTTAGAATTTCGTTACGTTAGTCAATTCATGTAATCAATTGTTTATCTCGTTCATTGTTGATCAACTAAAAATGACTAGGTTTCCATTAGTGCATATAACAGAATTCTTTTGTTAAGAACCAATTGTAACTAATCATTAGTGCATAAGCTTTAACCCCCTGCGAGACCTTTTCCCCGTTTCTTTCTAACCATAACAAATGCGATATCGAGTGTCATACTTTATGCATATTCACTTTGTTTGTTCCTTTGTATGGTGTACTGTTTGTTTCCCAATTTGAATGGATGGATGTATGTATGTTTGCAATCGCATAGAGAACGATCCGGTCGAAGAGCCCGAGGAACCCGCAGGAGAAGCCCTTGAGCAGCAGTCGGTTGGTGGAGGCAAGTGTCCTTTAACCCATCTCAGTCCTATTCATTCTTTAATTCACCCCCCGCATTACACATTTATACTTAAGGATCGACTAGCCTTTGTTATCCATGTCCTTGATTACCTATTTGGGTCGGATTATTACTGCTTAGTTTGATGCTATTGCCCAACTCTAATCAATGAACATGATGTGATTATCTATGATACGCTGTTTTCCCTTCTTATTTATGATCATACTTGTGACCTTCAAGGGGACTCGAGCGGTTTCTCGAGTGCCTCTCCGTAAGGACCTGTTCAATGGATGACCGCCCGGGAAAACAGTGCAACCATGAGGGTGGAATGGGACGCCCTTAGCTGAATAATTAGAGGAACCGGGGTGTAGATCACTTAGCCGTCGTGCCGTCAATGGGGCTCGGTGTATGCGGCTCGCTCTGCCAAGGTTGATTTGTCCCTTGGGGAGGAGTGCGATACATTTAGGAAACCTAACGGGTGGCTACAGCCCCGGGGAATCTTTGTAAAAGCTTCGTAGTGAATCCCTAGCCATTCACCTTGGGAGTGAATAAGTTTCTTGCAAGCCCGGGCTAGAGAGGGAATCACGGCTTATGGGTAAAGTGCACAACCTCTGCAGAGTGTTATGAAACTGATATATCAGCCGTGCTCGCGGTTATGAGCGGCCAAGGGAGCTCCAGAGATTAGTGATACTTGATCAGAGACATTTTGGTACAGGTGGCAATGAGATTGATGGTTCTGATTATGACTATGGTGCTGGTAAGTGGTATTCTTTCCGTTTGGAAAGGATACATTGGGCTAATAACTTGGGTTAATGTTAAAACCTGGCTTTCTACTAGTAAGTAATAACCTGACCAACTAAAAGCAACTGCTTGACTTATCCCCACATAAAGCTAGTCCACTACAGCCAAACAGGATACTTGCTGAGTACGTTGATGTGTACTCACTCTTGCTCTACACACCAAACCCCCCCCCAGGTTGTTAGCATTGCAACCACTGCTCAGGAGAAGATGAAGCTGTGGAAGGAGACTTCCAGGAGTTCCAAGACTACGACGAGTTCTAGGTGTGGGTTAGCGGCAACCCCGAGTCGGCTGCCTGTGAAGGCCGCGGTTATCTACGTTTCTCTTCCGCACTTTGATTTATTGTAAGGACTATATGGACGTCTCAGACGTATGATGTAATCAACTATTATTTCCCTTTTAATACTATCTGAGCACTGTGTGATGATGTCCATGTTATGTAACTGCTGTGTACGTGAATAACTGATCCTGGCACGTACATGGTTCGCATTCGGTTTGCCTTCTAAAACCGGGTGTGACATAAGTGGTATCAAAGCCGTGCTGACTGTAGGACCGCTAACCTAGAGTAGAATGGTCGTTCTAAGGATTATAGACCTCTGTCCCTGCCTTGACTTTGGTACCCCTTCAAAAGTTGGTCATACCGACCAAACCTATGTTCTACTATATATTATACCTTGCTGAAAATTATGTTTTATTCTGATCCTTCATTTATTTATGATTCATTACTTGCTGGTCATATTAATTCTGTTCTCACCCTTTTGCTTGCGATATCTTTTGTAGATGGCTCGACTTAGACACACTGCACGAAAGTCCGTCATCCCCTTCTTACCCTCCCGCCTTGTTGAGCGTCCGCTTCGCCGTCCCATGGCCGGACAGTCCAGCCACTTGGAGAGACTGCACCACCGCCTGCATGAGGAGCAGGAACGTCGACGACAGGAGCAGCAGGGCTCTTCTTTCTCGCTCCAGCAGGAGATAGAGTCTGTGAGGAGCTGCTCTCCTGTGCTTCCCCTGGAGGCGCCCCCTGCACCACCACTGGGCGCCCCAGCTTCTGGAGTAGCTGCTGGAGGAGACCCAGACGACGGAGATGGCGACGACAGCCCGAGCCACGACACTGACCTCCCTGCTGACCATGAGCCGGAAGGATGGGTTGCTCGACCCATCACTCGCGACGCTGCTCGCGGGTGTCATTTCCACGACGCGCTCGACACCCTGCTACGTCAGGCACTTAACCGGCGTACTTGGTCCATCGAGTATCGCTGTGTGGTCTACCAGCATAGTCGCGGGGTCTACCCGGACCGCTGGGAGGCGACCTGCTTGGTGCGCCGTCCGGAGAACAGTCTCCAGGGCGCGGAGGCTTGCTCAGAGCACTATTCTATCTCTGAGCGGGACTCAGCTGAGGCAGCCATGCAGGATGCTGCACGGCGTGCGCTTTCGCACTACTACTCGGTTCTCGGTGGGGTAGCTGACGGTCTTGACCTGAAGTATTACCCCCGCCGTCCATCTGGCAGCACAGGAGGCGTGATTGTTTCACCTGCTGGTGAGGACAATCCTAGGTTGAGCAGCACAGTCAACCTAGCCGCCGTGCTAAACACGGAGCTGGACCATGCATTAGACGAGCTGAGTAGGGCTCGTGCTGAGATCGCCCTGCTGCGGGCTGAGCGCGCGGAACGTCGTCACTTGGATGATGGTTCCCCCGCTCCCGTCGGGACTCAGCACCCGTACCGCTCACCTCGGCGTGGACACCAGTCTTATGGCAATCCCGACTGCAAGACCAAGATAAATCTAGAACCATAGCTCGTTAGAGTTGGATCTTGTAATTAATACAAAATATATACATAGAAGCTTCAGTCTTAGCGTTAGTCTCGGTTTTAGTTAGTCTTAGTTAGACAGGGTAGTTTGCTATATCCTGTGCATTTATGTTTGTCATGATGAACTATGTTTGGTTTGGATCTTTGTAATGACTGTCACCAGAGTGTGGGTATCCCCTGCATTTTGGTTTACCTATTATGTTAATGGAGTTAGTTATATAGTTGGGAAACCCTTTATTCTACTTTCCTCTTTATCTGAGAAGCTGTGTGGTCTGCGATGGAGATCAGTGAAGATGCTCATCTGTTCAGTGCTGTTGAAGAATTCTACACTCTTTTCTTATGCTGCAAGATTTGCCAGATCAGTTCTGATGTGTGGTTGCATTCTGCAGATGTCAGAGAACAGGCGCAGAGGAGGAAGGCGTGCTCAGCAGGAGCGAGCCGCTCCGCAGGATGAGGTGCCCCAGCAGCAGCACCTGCCACCCCCGCCCCCGATGTCGATCGAGCAGATGTTTCTGATGCAGACTCAAGCAGTTCAGGCCATCGGTCAGACTCTGGCCACCATTCAGCAGCAGCAGCAGCAACAGCAGCAGGCTCCACCCCAGCCTCAGATGCCAAGAGACAAGCCTGCTGAATTCATGAGAGGTCATCCCCCAACGTTCGCTCACTCTTCTGACCCCATGGATGCTGAAGATTGGCTGCGCACTGTGGAGCGGGAGTTGCATACCGCTCAGTGTGATGACAGGGAGAAAGTCTTGTATGGTCCCCGTCTGTTGAGAGGAGCAGCCCAGTCATGGTGGGAGTCTTATCTCGCCACTCATGCCAACCCCGATGCCATCACCTGGGAAGAGTTCAGAGGTAGCTTTCATCAGTACCATGTGCCTGCAGGTCTGATGACAGTGAAGAAGGAGGAGTTCCTGGCCCTTAAGCAAGGGTCATCATCTGTCAGTGAGTATCGAGACAGGTTTCTGCAGTTGTCTCGCTATGCTCCTGAGGATGTCAACACTGACGCCAAGCGACAGTACCGTTTCTTGAGAGGCTTGGTTGACCCTCTTCAGTACCAACTGATGAATCATACCTTCCCGACATTCCAGCACCTAATTGACAGAGCAATCATGACAGAAAGGAAGCGTAAGGAGATGGAGGATCGTAAGCGCAAGATCAGTGGACCCCAGCCTGGAAGCAGCAGCCGTCCTCGTTTCTCAGGCAATCAACCGCAGCAGTTCAGGCAGAACCAGCGTCCACCTCAGCAGCATCAGCAGTTCCAAAGGCAGTATCCTCAGCATCAGTACCAGAACCGTCAGAGCAATCAGTCAGGAGGTCAGTTTCAGAGGCAGAATCAGCAGACACCTCGTCTTCCTGCCCCAGCAAACCAGCGGAACAATCAGGCAGCACCAGCTCAGGTTGGAAACAGAGCATGTTTCCACTGCGGAGAGCAAGGCCACTGGGTGATGCAATGTCCGAAGAAGGCAGCCCAGCAGCAGTCAGGCCCCAATGCCCCAGCAAAGCAGAATGTGTCTCAGCCTGGAGCAGGCAACCACTCTCAACCGCGCTATAATCATGGGAGACTGAACCACTTGGAGGCTGAAGCAGTTCAGGAGACTCCCGGCATGATAGTAGGTATGTTCCCAGTCGACTCCCATATTGCAGAAGTGTTATTTGATACTGGAGCAACGCATTCTTTCATTACTGCATCATGGGTAGAAGCACATAATCTTCCAATTACTACCATGTCAACCCCCATTCAAATTGACTCAGCCGGTGGTAGAATTCGAGCCGATAGCATTTGTTTGAATGTATGTGTGGAAATAAGGGGGATAGCGTTTCCCGCTAACCTTATAGTAATGGGTACTCAGGGAATAGATGTCATCCTAGGGATGAATTGGCTAGATAAGTATCAGACAGTTATCAGTTGTGATAAAAGGACAATCAAGTTGGTGTCCCCACTAGGAGAGGAAGTGGTGACCGAGTTAGTCCCGCCTGAGCCAAAGAAAGGAAGTTGTTATCAGATGGCTGTCGATAGCAGTGAAGCAGACCCAATTGAGAGTATCAAGGTGGTGTCTGAATTCCCAGATGTGTTTCCAAAGGACTTACCGGGTATGCCACCAGAGCGGAAAGTTGAGTTTGCCATAGAGCTTCTTCCTGGAACCGCCCCCATCTTTAAGAGAGCTTACAGAATATCCGGACCAGAGTTGGTTGAGCTTAAGAAGCAGATTGATGAGCTGTCAGAGAAAGGTTACATCCGGCCAAGCACCTCGCCTTGGGCCGCCCCTGTCTTGTTTGTGGAAAAGAAAGATGGCACCAAGAGGATGTGTATCGATTATCGAGCTTTGAATGAAGTCACGATCAAGAACAAGTACCCTTTGCCCAGAATAGAAGATCTGTTCGACCAGTTGAGAGGAGCCAGTGTGTTCTCCAAGATTGATCTGAGGTTAGGTTATCATCAGCTCAGGATCCGACCTTCGGACATTCCGAAGACGGCATTCATTACCAAGTATGGTTTGTATGAGTTCACGATGATGTCTTTCGGTTTGACAAATGCACCAGCCTTCTTTATGAATTTGATGAACAGTGTATTTATGGATCATCTTGATAAGTTTGTGGTGGTATTCATTGATGACATTCTGATTTATTCTCAAAGCGAAGAAGAGCATGCAGATCATTTGAGGATGGTATTGCAGAGATTGCGAGAGCACCAGTTGTATGCAAAGTTGAACAAGTGTGAGTTCTGGATCAGTGAAGTCCTATTCTTGGGTCACATAATCAACAAAGAAGGATTGGCTGTGGATCCGAAGAAAGTGGCAGACATTCTGAACTGGAAAGCGCCAACAGATGCCCGAGGAATCAAGAGTTTCATTGGAATGGCCGGATATTATCGGCGATTCATTGAAGGATTTTCAAAGATTGCGAAACCAATGACAGCGTTGCTAGGCAACAAAGTTGAGTTCAAGTGGACCCAGAAATGTCAAGAGGCCTTCGAAGCGCTGAAAGGGAAGTTGACAACAGCGCCTGTCCTAGTCTTGCCTGATGTGCACAAGCCCTTCTCTGTGTACTGTGATGCTTGTTACATAGGTTTGGGATGCGTGTTGATGCAAGAGGGAAGAGTTGTGGCTTACTCGTCCCGACAACTAAAGGTTCATGAGAAGAATTACCCAATCCATGACCTAGAGTTGGCAGCAGTGGTTCACGCACTGAAGACATGGAGGCACTATCTGTATGGACAGAAATGCGATGTTTACACAGACCACAAGAGTCTGAAGTACATATTCACTCAGTCAGAATTGAACATGAGGCAACGAAGATGGTTAGAGTTGATCAAAGACTATGAGTTGGAGATCCATTACCATCCAGGCAAAGCAAACGTAGTGGCAGATGCTTTGAGCAGAAAGAGTCAAGTCAATCTGATGGTCGCTCGTCCGATGCCTTATGAGTTGGCCAAGGAGTTCGACAGGTTGAGTCTCGGATTTCTGAACAATTCGCGAGGAGTCACAGTTGAATTGGAACCTACCTTGGAGCGCGAAATCAAAGAAGCGCAGAAGAATGATGAGAAGATCAGTGAGATCCGGCGACTGATTCTAGATGGCAGAGGCAAAGATTTTCGAGAAGATGCAGAAGGCGTGATATGGTTCAAAGACCGCTTGTGTGTTCCCAATGTCCAGTCCATTCGGGAGTTGATTCTTAAGGAAGCTCATGAGACAGCTTATTCGATTCACCCTGGCAGTGAGAAGATGTATCAGGATCTAAAGAAGAAATTCTGGTGGTACGGAATGAAGAGGGAAATCGCAGAGCACGTGGCTATGTGCGATAGTTGCCGAAGAATTAAGGCAGAGCACCAGAAACCAGCTGGATTGTTGCAACCGTTGCAGATCCCTCAGTGGAAATGGGATGAAATCGGTATGGATTTCATAGTCGGATTGCCTCGCACTCGAGCCGGCTACGATTCTATTTGGGTAGTAGTGGACCGTTTGACCAAGTCAGCCCACTTCATACCTGTCAAGACCAGCTACAACAGTGCAGTATTGGCAGAGCTGTATATGTCTCGGATCGTTTGTCTTCATGGTGTGCCAAAGAAGATAGTGTCAGACAGAGGAACGCAGTTCACCTCTCATTTCTGGCAGCAGTTGCATGAAGCCTTGGGCACACATCTGAATTTCAGTTCAGCTTATCACCCGCAGACAGATGGCCAGACCGAAAGGACCAATCAAATTCTCGAAGACATGTTGAGAGCCTGTGCGTTGCAAGATCAGTCCGGATGGGATAAGTGATTGCCCTATGCAGAGTTTTCCTATAACAACAGTTACCAGGCCAGTTTGAAGATGTCACCATTTCAAGCGCTTTATGGAAGGAGTTGTAGAACTCCGTTGCAATGGGATCAGCCTGGAGAGAAGCAAGTGTTTGGGCCAGACATTCTGCTTGAAGCCGAAGAGAACATCAAGATGGTCCGAGAGAATCTGAAGATAGCGCAATCAAGGCAGCGAAGCTATGCAGACACAAGAAGAAGAGAGCTGAGTTTTGAAGTCGGAGACTTTGTCTATCTGAAAGTGTCACCGATCAGAGGAGTCAGAAGGTTCGGAGTGAAGGGCAAGCTAGCACCCCGCTACATTGGTCCATACCAGATCCTCTCAAAGCGTGGAGAAGTGGCCTATCAGCTCAGTCTGCCAGAGAATTTGTCAGCTGTGCATGATGTCTTTCATGTGTCTCAGTTGAAGAAGTGCTTGCGTGTGCCAGAAGAGCAGTTGGCAGTGGAAGGTCTGGAAGTCCAGGAGGACTTGACCTACACAGAGAAGCCAGCGCAAATCCTTGAGGTTGCAGATAGAGTCACCCGAAGGAAGACCATCAGAATGTGCAAAGTCAGATGGAATCATCACTCTGAGGAAGAAGCAACCTGGGAGCGTGAAGATGATTTGATGGCCAAGTACCCAGAGCTCTTTGCTAGCCAACCCTGAATCTCGAGGGCGAGATTCTTTTAAGGGGGATAGGTTTGTAACGCCCCGAATTTTTGCAGTTGAATTCTTTTCTTTTCTTCACTCGCCAAATTCGGGCATTACCTTTTCTTTTTCTTTTTCCCCTCGCTAGACCTTGATCTTTTCCAAAGTTAGCGGGATTCGGTTTGGAATTCCCGTGTAAAGAAAAACCCTAAATTGCTTTATGTTGTTTGATGCACCATGCCGAACTATGCATTCTTTGATTGCTTGAAAGTGCAAATGCATTCATCTAGGAAGATCGGATTTCGAAAATGAGAGAAACCTTTTCTTTCTTTTTCTTTTTCTTTCTCTCTCTCCTCCCTTTTCTCTCTCCCGCGCCGTGGGCTGCTCCTGGCCGGCCCAGCCGCCCCCAGCCGGCCCAGCCACCCCCGCGCGCCCCCCTCTTGGGCCTAGCCGGCCCAACCCCCCCCCCCCCCCCCCCCCCCCCCCCCGCCCCACTCCCTTCTCCTTATCCCTCTCCCTCTCCCTCCCTTTCTCTCATTCTCTCCCACCCTAGTCGCTGCTGCCCCTTGCCCTAGCTCGACCGCCCCTGCCGCCGGCCCAACCGCCGCTGCCGTCGCTCGCCCGTCCCCGTCCCCGGTGAGGCTCTCCCCTCCCCTCCCCCTCCCTCTCCCCTCTCCCCTCCTCTCCCCCCTCCCCGGCCCAGCCGCTCCTACCGGTTCGGCCGCCGCCGCTCGGCCGCCTGCGCGCCCAGCTCGGCCGCCCTGGCCGGCTCGGCCGCCGCCGCCCCGCGTCCGCGCCCCGCCGGTTCGGCCGCCCCCGTGGCCGCCCAGCTCGGCCGCCCCCCTGCGCGCCCCGCCAGCCCAGCCGCCCAGCTCGGCTGCCCCCTGGCCGGTTCGGCCGCCCCCTGCGCGCCCAGCTCGGCCGCCCCGCGCCCGCGCCCTGCCCAGCCGCCCCTGCCCCAGGCCGGTTCAACCGCCCATGGGCGGTTCAACCGCCCTCCCCCCCCCTTTTTTATTTATTTATTTTTATTTATTTTATTTTATTTTACTTTCTGTTATCATTGTTATTTAGGCAGGTTAATCATTGTTCATGTTATTGAAATAGGAAACTTAATTTAGAATTTCTTTACGTTAGTCAATTCATGTAATCAATTGTTTATCTCGTTCAATGTTGATCAACTAAAAATGTCTAGGTTTCTATTAGTGCATATAACAGAATTCTTTTGTTAAGAACCAATTGTAACTAATCATTAGTGCATAAGCTTTAACCCCCTGCGAGACCTTTTCCCCGTTTCTTTCTAACCATAACAAATGCGATATTGAGTGTCATACTTTATGCATATTCACTTTGTTTGTTCCTTTGTATGGTGTACTGTTTGTTTCCCAATTTGAATGGATGGATGTATGTATGTTTGCAATCGCATAGAGAACGATCCGGTCGAAGAGCCCGAGGAACCCGCAGGAGAAGCCCCTGAGCAGCAGTCGGTTGGTGGAGGCAAGTGTCCTTTGACCCATCTCAGTCCTATTCATTCTTTAATTCACCCCCCGCATTACACATTTATACTTAAGGATCGACTAGCCTTTGTTATCCATGTCCTTGATTACCTATTTGGGTCGGATTATTACTGCTTAGTTTGATGCTATTGCCCAACTCTAATCAATGAACATGATGTGATTATCTATGATACGTTGTTTTCCCTTCTTATTTATGATCATACTTGTGACCTTCAAGGGGACTCGAGCGGTTTCTCGAGTGCCTCTCCGTAAGGACCTGTTCAATGGATGACCGCCCGGGAAAACAGTGCAACCATGAGGGTGGAATGGGACGCCCTTAGCTGAATAATTAGAGGAACCGGGGTGTAGATCACTTAGCCGTCGTGCCGTCAATGGGGCTCGGTGTATGCGGCTCGCTCTACCAAGGTTGATTTGTCCCTTGGGGAGGAGTGCGGTACATTTAGGAAACCTAACGGGTGGCTACAGCCCCGGGGAATCTTTGTAAAAGCTTCGTAGTGAATCCCTAGCCATTCACCTTGGGAGTGAATAAGGGTCTTGCAAGCCCGGGCTAGAGAGGGAATCACGGCTTATGGGTAAAGTGCACAACCTCTGCAGAGTGTTATGAAACTGATATATCAGCCGTGCTCGCGGTTATGAGCGGCCAAGGGAGCTCCAGAGATTAGTGATACTTGATCAGAGACATTTTGGTACAGGTGGCAATGAGATTGATGGTTCTGATTATGACTATGGTGCTGGTAAGTGGTATTCTTTCCGTTTGGAAAGGATACATTGGGCTAATAACTTGGGTTAATGTTAAAACCTGGCTTTCTACTAGTAAGTAATAACCTGACCAACTAAAAGCAACTGCTTGACTTATCCCCACATAAAGCTAGTCCACTACAGCCAAACAGGATACTTGCTGAGTACGTTGATGTGTACTCACTCTTGCTCTACACACCAAACCCCCCCCCCCCAGGTTGTCAGCATTGCAACCACTGCTCAGGAGAAGATGAAGCTGTGGAAGGAGACTTCCAGGAGTTCCAAGACTACGACGAGTTCTAGGTGTGGGTTAGCGGCAACCCCCAGTCGGCTGCCTGTGAAGGCCGCGGTTATCTACGTTTCTCTTCCGCACTTTGATTTATTGTAAGGACTATATGGACGTCTCAGACGTATGATGTAATCGACTATTATTTCCCTTTTAATACTACTTGAGCACTGTGTGATGATGTCCATGTTATGTAACTGCAGTGTACGTGAATAACTGATACTGGCACGTACATGGTTCGCATTCGGTTTGCCTTCTAAAACCGGGTGTGACAGTTCCCGCTACCTGAGAGCACGGTTACTCCACCATCCGCCCTCTTGCCACAGAGGGTACATGCTACTCTCACCATCTCCAACGCCCAGTGCGGGCGAGCTATTCTAGTATTGGTCCGTCCGAGGGAAATCTTACCCATGATGAGGCATGTGGCCAGTTAAAAGGTCCTCGATCATCAAGCCTACATTGGTTCGATCCTTAAATGACTCAGACGAAGACACTACACCGAGACCTCCTTCTCGTGCAAGTCACCCACCTAGTCTCATCTTTATCGTTTATAACTCGAAGTTTGGAACCTGATAGAGGTACTCTTTTAAGATGTTGAATCCATCACGGCTGTGATTAATTCACCATCATAAGTCTTTCCTTTGTAAAAAAATTCCCATCCCAGTGTGAAGCATCACCTTTTTAAAACAAAACATTTTGTTTTCTAAAGCAACACTAAGCATCATTAAACTTGTTTGAATAAATCATGTAACAAGGAATGGTATTCAATTTCTCAAGGAAGTAAATGCTTCAATAGTTTATCACATAATTCCTATTACCTAATGCAACATTCAAAATTGATAAAGCTTTAAAATACAAGGAAAGGTGAATGCACCGGAGCTTGCCTTGTGTTGTAGGAGTATCTGCTTCCTCACCACAGATGTCGAAGTAAAAGCTATTCTCCATAGGAGGATTCTCAGTATGAGGAACAACTTCTTCTTCTAGTATAGATTTTTCTCCATGTTCTATATGCAACAATACATATATATAAATGCTTATGCTATGTCATGGATATGCAAATGTATAACACGAAGATAGTAAGTTGTGTCTTGAATACAACTTTCCTTCACGAAGCCTATTAACCATCAAGACTTCTAGCTAGATAATCTTTTAGGATTAGTTCAACTAATCTTTTTAGGCTGCCACATTGTAGCAAATTGATGATTTGCATGTTCTACTTGCAAAACTACTCTTAGACTCCTAGGTATTGAAGGGTTTAATTCTTTGGGCTTATTATTGGTTTCTTAGTCAAACAATATCCAAATAAGTTCAAACTTTACTCAAGGTTCAAAACATTCTAAGTCCATCTAAAAAGTTCTATGATTTTTGGGAGTATTAAACTATTTCTAAAATTCTAAAAGGTCTCCCTTAAGTATCTTTGAATGCTACATAATTTTATGATTTGAAATAAAAATCTTGAAATTATTTTTATTAAATACTACCTAATTTTAGGAGTCCAATAAAATTAGATCCATGTATTTATCATTTTCCTACAATTTTTTATGGATTTCACAAGCTACTAGAAAAAGAAAAAGGAAAATAATGAACAGGGATGGGCTTAATCCAGCCCGAGCCAACCCATAGACAGAGGAAACGTGCCCGCATCCGGTTTCACGACCTCGACCACGCGCCGGTCGAACACCCGGCTGGAATCGCACACACTCAGCGCCAGTCACTCTCCTCGGCGGTAATAAGTACACGAGATCCATCCCTCAGGCTACCTAAGCAATTCTCTTAGGCCCTGTTTGTTTCATTGGAATTGAATTCCATTTTAATAATTATAATTTAGACAAAACTAATTAAGTTCATATATTTATATATGTAATATATTTATATATTATCTTAAATCATATGAGAGAGATAGTTATATACTACATTCATGTTATAACGAAGTAAGTAGAAGTGTGTGCTATAAGTTGTACATCAGAAAAATAGCATGTAAATTTATAGAATCAATTTCCATCTCTCACCCCATGAATTTGAGATAGGCTTATATGATAACTTTGGAAAGTGGTGGAATGTCACATTCTAAAAAAATAGCGTATTCCATTAGTAAGATTCCAATTCCTCAAAATGAAAGGAAACAAACGGGGCCTTAAGTTAAATCGAATGGCCCGACCCTAATGGCTTTCTGCCCACGACAGTGGTGGAGCCTGAGCTCCGATGAACCTATTCCAAGCTTCATAAGCTGGTGGAGTTTAATTAATCGACTTGGAAGGGATCAGGGGCTCACTAGGATTATGGTGCGCGCGGGAATCTACAACTCATGAATTAAGAATTCTCACAACGATAGGGTCTACTCGATATGGATTAGGCGTAAATGAAACCTTTGCAAAAATCTAAAAAAATATATTTAATTAATATCAACCCATTAAATAAAAAGGAGTATGCTTAAGTTAATGAATATGTTTCATTCATATATAATGTGTACACCCTGTGTACGTTCTACCCTATAGGAATTTTACTATAGTAATTCGATAGGAAGGAATTCGTTCAATGGGAGGGGTGGCGGCGTTCCCAGGACTATACGGTGGTAGCGTTCAATTGGTCAAGACCATAAGCATCTAGAGGTTAGAGAGGTACTAAAACAGGGACCAGAGGGGCATGAACTAACTTGAGAAGGGTTGGCCACAGCGAGATGTCTCATGGCGGCGTTCTGGCCGATTCCGGGGAAATCCAGAGTTATCGGGCTATGGTCGATGTTTTGGAGTGAGTGGTGGTGCGCTTTGTTGGTAACAAGAGGGTGGAGCAGAGAGAGCCGTTAATTTATAGGGATCAACCACCGGTGCCATGAACTTGGGCAAGGTTGAGCGCACGTCGGTGAGTGGATGAGTCACCAGAGCTCATTCACCATGGAGCTTTGCTAACCCAATGACCCAGGGGTATACTTTGTTAGTCGCCACGACTACTGCGAGGTAAGAAATGGACTATCGTGTAGCACAACCAGGAGGACCGATGGATCAACGACGGTGATCCCACGGCCACGACACGGGGCAAGTGGTGCTACGGGCAAACTTGCGCCATGGCCCAAGTTCACCCCCTCGGCATTATTTTCACCCTCCCCGCCAATACTTTTACTTACCAGTGCGCACACATCTCAAACATCACGCGGATCATGGTGCACGATCGTCGCCGGTGAGGTTCTATGGATCCCTGATCTTTTTCAGTCACTATACCATGCCACACCCAATTCAGGGCGCCTCACAGAGTGACTTTGGGGCCCTTTTACTTCGATTTTTATGCAGTGAACTATTGAGAGCACCTGGAGGGGGTGAATAGGTGATCCTATAAAATCAAACACTAAATGGCCACAAACTTGATTATAGAAATATTAGTGTGAATTAATCAAGTTGCTATGAGGTGATCTCTCGTGAACAAAACAGTAATAGAGAAAGGCAACACAAGGGACACGCGATTTTTATCCCGTGGTTCGGCCAAGTAACACTTGCCTACTTCCACGCTGTGGCGTCCCAATGGACGAGGGTTGCGCTCAACCCCTTTCAAGTGATCCAATGATCAACTTGAATACCACGGCTTTTCTTTTCAGAGTATTCTTCCCGTTTGCGAGAAATCTCCACAAGTTGGAGCCTCTCACCCTTACAATATTGATCACAAAGAAAGCACAAGAGTAAGGATGGGAGAGCAACACACGTAAGACCCAAATCCGCAGCACACACACGCACACAAGCCAAGACTCAAGCTCGAAACACAGCACAGAGAGTTCGCAACTCAAACGGAGCTCAAATCACTAACACAATCGATCAAATGTGTGGAGGCAAAGTCTGGGAGTCTTAGAATGCTTAGAGAATGCTTGGTGTAGTGCTCCATACGTCTAGGTGTCCCTTTTATAGCCCCAAGGCAGCTAGAAGCCGTTGGAGACCAACTTGGAAGGCAATTCCTGCCTTCTGTCGAGTGGCGCACCAGACAGTCCGGTGCACCACCGGACAGGTCCTGTAGCTGTCCAGTGTGTGATCTCTTTCTTTTTCTGGCGAAGCCAACCGTTGGATCTTCAGATCTGTTGGCGCACTGGACACTGTCCGGTGCACACTGGACAGTCCGGTGCAACCACCCGACTGTTGGCCTCACCACGTGTCGCCCGTTGATCGCGTAAGCGACGGTTGGCCATGGGCGGCTCTGACTCACCGGACAGTCCGGTGCGCCATCGGATAGTCCGGTGCACCATCGGATAGTCCGGTGATTTTTAGCCGTGTCGCTTTTTGGTTTTCCCGAGAGCGATGAGTTCGTCGCCGATGTACTTGGGCGCGGCGCTGAGGACTCACCGGACAGTCCGAAGCACCACCGGACAGTCCGGTGATTTTTAGCCACGTCGCCCCGTCGATTTCCGAGAGCGGCCAGTTCACACTGAGTCAGCCTGGGGCACCGGACACTGTCCGGTGCACCACTGGACAGTCCGGTGTGCCAGGCCTGAGCTAGTTTTGGTTGTACACAGCCAACTTTTCTCCAATCCTTTTCTTCTTCTTTTGTCACTGTTTCTAGCACTTAGATAAACACGTTAGTATTCAAAAACAATTTACTAAGTCTAGAAACATACCTTGTTCTTCGATTTGCACTTTTCACTCATTTAGCACATAAGGACTCACTCAATATGTGTTGGACATCTAATCACCAAAACACTTAAAGAAATGGCCCAAGGGCACATTTCCCTTTAAGTCTCCCCATTTTTGGTGATTTATGCCAACACATTAAAAAGCAGCAAAAGAAGTGCAATATTAATTCAAATTGAAGACCAAATTCTCTTTACTTAGGATTTGGCATATTTGGATCATTCTTTGCCACCACTTGGTTTGTTTTTGCAAATCAAATTTGTTTTCCTATTTCTAAGTCAAACACGCTTGTTTGTGCAAATAGAGAGATATTCCAAGAGTGAAATTTGTCAAGTGCCAAAAACTCCCCCTTTTCCCGTAATCAAAATTCTCCCCCATAAGAGACCAATTTTTGCAATAAGAGTATTTTGGGCAAAACACAAATTCTAACTCTACTATTTTCAAAATTCTCAAGTGGTTGGCTGGTCCATTTGCTTTGGCCTTAATTTCTCCACCTTTGGCATTAAGCACCAAAATGGGATCATTTTTGGCCCTTTAACCCCATTGCCTCACCAAAATGTCAAATAAGAACAAAAAAGGCAACTAGAGCATTAGTATGAACTTGGAATTAAATACACTAATACCAGAGTGCAGTGGAAGTCTTTTCATCGTCCAAGTTCATTTTCCCTTTCAATGGTCCTTCGAGGCTACTTCAAGTATACTCAAGCAAACAAGTTAGTCTCAAAGGAGTCAAGTTGTAGCACATCTCCCCTAAGCATGTGCATCATTTGCATACGGACTTGTGAGGTCCGGTGATGACTTGTACAACTTGAGCACCACTGTAATATCCCAAAAAAAATGTTGCCAAAGGTTGATCTTCGGTGCGTGGATGTGGGAAAAGGGTTGTGGGCCGTTGGATGCTAAGTCGGAGTCATCTGTGGCGTCGCTTCTTTTCTCCCGCAAAGAAAACCCTAGTGGTGGCCTTTTCCCCCTTTTGCCCCTGCTTGGCCGCCAACCCTTTCCCCCCCCCCCTCCAACACTTGGCCGCCCCTCTCTCCTTTTTCCTTGGGCTGGCTGCCCTCTCCTCCCATGGCAGCCCCTCTCCACGGCTTCCTCCTCCCTCTAGATCTCCCCCCCCCCCCCCCGCGCAGCAAGGATCGAGAAGAGGAGGAGCACATTGAGTTGAAGGGGAAGAGAGGATCAAGGAGATGTTCTTCCCCATCTCTTCTTGCAGAATTTCTTGGGGAAACCCTAGGTATGGATGAGATCCTTGTTCCTCCCTGTAATTATGTGCTTTTGGAGGTTGTGGATCATGGGAATTAAAGGATTAGAGGTTGGATTAGATGTGGGGTTAGGTTTTGATCTCGAATTTAGTTTTCTGCAGAATGGCAGATTCGACGGTTTCTGTTAATCCCAGTTTTCCGTGGTCTTAGAGGCCTCAAAAAAATAAAAAGTATATATATAAGTCGTAGATAATTTGTAGATCTTTCTGTGGCCGTGAAGAACACCTCAATCGGACATCAGATCAGAGAGTTATCGCAGTTTGATTATAGCAGTTTTTCAGTCTCTTAATTCTGTACAGAATCTGTTCTCTTAAGATTTAGGCAATTTTATCAACAGAATTAAACCTTGAGTTTGTAAGAAAAGATGTAGATAATTTCATAAGCTTTCCATATTGTTAAAGAGTGCATTCATATGAATTATGAAACTCCAGTTATGTTTGTTTTACTGTGGCTGTTTCTGTTAGCCTGACAGAAATGAGCGGGTCTGTTCACTGGTAGGTTTCATCAAGTAAATGGCCGAATTGGCTCTCCCAGCTATGGAGACTTTTGTAGAGGGATAAAAGTTCTTACTTTCAGCAGAATTTCATGATTTTTGGTTGAGTAGTTTGTGAGATATCGAATTATGAAAGTTAACTATGCTGCTGTCTAAAACAGATTCAGTCAGTTATCTTGTTAGATGTTTTAGAACTTATAGATGACAGAATTTAATTATCCATCGAATACCGAAGTTGTAGAATATTTTGTGTAGATACTCATGGAGTATTTGTTTGATATCACCACTGTTATAATTTTAAAGATACAAAATTAACAAACAACATTGCTGTTGTATGGCATGTGGTTCAGAGTGGGAGGTTTTCCACCAGGTCTTGGTTTCAGGTGTAGGATCGATTTGTTGATTGTTGGCAAATGTTTGTGAAATATTTGTACTAAGTTTTATGCCTGCTAGCAGGTGGCTACACTCCAGATCATGCCTAGTACATTTTTCTTCTTCGATGAAGGCAAGTGAATGTAGCGGTGGTTGCTTCCGTTCTGACCTGTTATTTCTATTGCCTACACTCTAATATTCAGAAGTATTGGATTCTTTCATAATTGGACTCTATGGTGATGCTTTACTTGCTTGCATTATACTGATGCTCAATCATATATTGATGATGATTATGATTCGAGTATGACTCATGAGATTAATTCACACCCCTGAAGGTAAATGAAGTATTATTTGAGGTTGGTATTGTATCTGAAGGTAAATGAAGTATTATTTGAGGTTGTATTGTATGTGAAGGAAGTGAAGTATATTGATAAATGCAGCATGCCATATACATTGCATGATTCACTTGCATCTGAAGTTGGGTCGTGACCTATGGTCCGACCGTACCGGTACAACTTAGCATCGTACGTTGCCCGAGGAGGGGTACGATGCGGCTTCATACCCTTAGAGGTATGAAGGCAGAGGACATATGCATTGCATTCATATGCATTCATTGAAGTGATATTTGCATATGATGTGGTTTTATACCCTCAGAGGTATGAAGACAGAGTACCTACACTTTGTGTTCCTATGCATACATTAAAGTGATATTTGCAGGTATTGTTGACGCAGGGAAGTGTTATACAAACTATTGTGGTTGTTTAAGGAAATGAGATGGTATTGGTTATATTGAGACTACTGAGTTCTATATCTACAAGAATTTCTGATCTTAATTGTGATTCTTTTAAAATGTTGATTAATTCAATTTGTGGTTTAAATATCTTGTCAAAACAATTCGCTTGCTGAGATGTTTCATCTCACTCTTGCATTACTCAATGCAGGTGCTTGTTGCTCATCAAGGGAAGTGGGAAGTAGCAGCACATCCACCTTCACTCTCATAATAACGCTGCTTAGGCGCAGTCAGGATTTAATTAGAAACTTCTTGTCAAAGGATGTTGTTTCTAACTAGTTGTACGCACTGGTTGATTTAGTTCATGTTGTTATGGTTGTCTTTCCATTGCTAGCAGATTATTAATGTCTATTATGTTCTCTTATCATGATATCTATTTATATTTTGTTGCTTCCCCGTTTATGTAATTTTCAAAGGGGATGCTGTTGAAATTTTATATATGAATGTTAGATGTGTAGTTTAGTAGCATTCTGGGTGTTTGAGGATCCCGGGGTGTTACAGTTGGTATCAAAGCATAGGCTTTAGATTCTTGGCAATTTGAAGATAAATTTGACACACTCGCACATATAGAAAGGTTATGGGTTTAAATATCTTTGATATATGTTAGTGTCTTTGAAGTGCAGATGACAATAACCTCACCCCTCCCTATTCCTTTATGGTGATGTGGTAAGTTGTTTATGGCTTAATGCTTGATATAATTTATTTCTGAAATTTTAATATTGTTTGTTTAATGCTGTAGATATCGCTGGTCATTTGTGAGAATGAAGTTGTTATTATGCTTGTGATATACAAGTATGCCTATCTTGTTTTCACCATGTTTTTTATGGTTGAGTTTTATTACAATAATATTGTTATATATACCTTATTGAGGATGTTTCTAAGAGGAGTGTGAATTGCGTGTTTTGGGGTACAAGGTAATCATCAATTTGAATTTAAGTTGTTGAGCGGTTGGTGGATAGCTCCAACTATCTTTGCAAAGAATGATTGTTTATGTTGAGAAACCAGTTCTCAAAGAAATGAATATTGGTACTTTTATATGGATTTTTGGGGGAAGTCTTTACATAGCCAGAATGGCTTACATGTCTCTCTCTTCTATCGTGTGTTTTAGTAGCCACAAAGCCTAGATGTGGTTTAAAGTGGTTGCATGTTAGTCATGCTAATTGTAGAATAAATCTTTGATTTTTCTTGATCCATTGATTATGTATTAATACGTTGAGGATTTGATGGTTCTCTTCCCGATGCATGTTTGTGGAGCCATTGTCGGACCACTTATCTATTGGTTTGAATGAAGTCATTGCCTAGCCTAGAGTTGGTTGTGTGTGGTTAGTCACCTATTCCTAGATGATGTGGTTTTAACATCAGCTTGGGATGTTTTCCAAATGTGTGAAGGATTACGGGACTAGTATTGACCTTTTATGTCTGGTACTCAGAGTGCATCATATGATAGAATGAAATGTAAGTTTCTGAACTACAGTAGATGAAGACTTATATTATGTGTAGGTTAACCTTACTAGTTTGGATATTTTTCTTAGTTAAGTTGTTGGATGAAGTATAGTGACATGGGTTAAGCAAGTATTGTGTTGTCGTTGGGCTGTCTGTGCTCTATGTGGAGTTTTTGGCATTTCTTCGATGAACTGTGACGTGCATAATGTTATTGGCTTCTTGTCAGTTTTATTGCTCCATTAGTTCTGTAGATTTTCTCCCTTTCGGTGGGGTGCAAAGAATGTTATATTACATGATTATCTTTTCATTATGGCAAGAACAAGGTTTAGGAAGATTAGGAGTTTTGTTTCAATAGAACTAATTGTTTCGTGGTGCTGTGAGGTGAGGTGTTTGATCTTCTTATACATCCATCTGGTGTGGATGTTTCACCATTAAATTAAAATGAATTGTTGAAGTTGGTAAAGGTTGTGCTTAGTGCATATTACCCCTTCATCAAAGAGTGTCGTTTTAAGACATTGATGCGGATGTATGGCTGCATCCAAATTCGATGTTGTGAAATCATAGTGTTGATTGCATCTATGACTTGGTTTGAGCTTCATTACATGTTGGTTCATGCTTGATGTCAGGTGGTGTAGTTTCCTTAGACATTTAGTCTGAGGTCGAAGTTCTTGTGTTAATTAAGACCAATAATGGACCCATGTTTTGGAATGGTGGTGTTATATAGAGTACCATGGATGTTTTGTTTGGAGTGGATGAATTCGAGGACGAATTCTTTTTAAGGGGGGTAGAGTGTAATATCCCAAAAAAAATGTTGCCAAAGGTTGATCTTCGGTGCGTGGATGTGGGAAAAGGGTTGTGGGCCGTTGGATGCTAAGTCGGAGTCATCTGTGGCGTCGCTTCTTTTCTCCCGCAAAGAAAACCCTAGTGGTGGCCTTTTCCCCCTTTTGCCCCTGCTTGGCCGCCAACCCTTTCCCCCCTCCAACACTTGGCCGCCCCTCTCTCCTTTTTCCTTGGGCTGGCTGCCCTCTCCTCCCATGGCAGCCCCTCTCCACGGCTTCCTCCTCCCTCTAGATCTCCCCCCCCCCCCCCGCGCAGCAAGGATCGAGAAGAGGAGGAGCACATTGAGTTGAAGGGGAAGAGAGGATCAAGGAGATGTTCTTCCCCATCTCTTCTTGCAGAATTTCTTGGGGAAACCCTAGGTATGGATGAGATCCTTGTTCCTCCCTGTAATTATGTGCTTTTGGAGGTTGTGGATCATGGGAATTAAAGGATTAGAGGTTGGATTAGATGTGGGGTTAGGTTTTGATCTCGAATTTAGTTTTCAGCAGAATGGCAGATTCGACAGTTTCTGTTAATCCCAGTTTTCCGTGGTCTTAGAGGCCTCAAAAAAATAAAAAAGTCTATATATAAGTCATAGATAATTTGTAGATCTTTCCGTGGCCGTGAAGAACACCTCAATCGGACATCAGATCAGAGAGTTATCGCAGTTTGATTATAGCAGTTTTTCAGTCTCTTAATTCTGTACAGAATCTGTTCTCTTAAGATTTAGGCAATTTTATCAACAGAATTAAACCTTAGGTTTGTAAGAAAAGATGTAGATAATTTCATAAGCTTTCCAGATTGTTAAAGAGTGCATTCATATGAATTATGAAACTCTAGTTATGTTTGTTTTACTGTGGTTGTTTCTGTTAGCCTGACAGAAATGAGCGGATCTGTTCATTGGTAGGTTTCATCAAGTAAATGGCTGAATTGGCTCTCCCAGCTATGGAGTCTTTTGTAGAGGGATAAAAGTTCTTACTTTCAGCAGAATTTCATGATTTTTGGTTGAGTAGTTTGTCAGATATCGAATTTTGAAAGTTAACTATGCTGTTGTCTAAAACAGATTCAGTCAGTTATCTTGTTAGATGTTTTAGAACTTATAGATGGCAGAATTTAATTATCCATCGAATACCGAAGTTGTAGAATATTTTGTGTAGATACTCATGGAGTATTTGTTTGATATCACCACTGTTATAATTTTAAAGATACAAAATTAACAAACAACATTGCTGTTGTATGGCATGTGGTTCAGAGTGGGAGGTTTTCCACCAGGTCTTGGTTTCAGGTGTAGGATCGATTTGTTGATTGTTGGCAAATGTTTGTGAAATATTTGTACTAAGTTTTATGCCTGCTAGCAGGTGGCTACACTCCAGATCATGCCTAGTACATTTTTCTTCTTCGATGAAGGCAAGTGATTGTAGCGGTGGTTGCTTCCGTTCTGACCTGTTATTTCTATTGCCTACACTCTAATATTCAGAAGTATTGGATTCTTTCATAATTGGACTCTATGGTGATGCTTTACTTGCTTGCATTATACTGATGCTCAATCATATATTGATGATGATTATGATTCGAGTATGACTCATGAGATTAATTCACACCCCTGAAGGTAAATGAAGTATTATTTGAGGTTGGTATTGTATCTGAAGGTAAATGAAGTATTATTTGAGGTTGTATTGTATGTGAAGGAAGTGAAGTATATTGATAAATGCAGCATGCCATATACATTGCATGATTCACTTGCATCTGAAGTTGGGTCGTGACCTATGGTCCGACCGTACCGGTACAACTTAGCATCGTACGTTGCCCGAGGAGGGGTACGATGCGGCTTCATACCCTTAGAGGTATGAAGGCAGAGGACATATACATTGCATTCATATGCATTCATTGAAGTGATATTTGCATATGATGTGGTTTTATACCCTCAGAGGTATGAAGACAGAGTACCTACACTTTGTGTTCCTATGCATACATTAAAGTGATATTTGCAGGTATTGTTGACGCAGGGAAGTGTTATACAAACTATTGTGGTTGTTTAAGGAAATGAGATGGTATTGGTTATATTGAGACTACTGAGTTCTATATCTACAAGAATTTCTGATCTTAATTGTGATTCTTTTAAAATGTTGATTAATTCAATTTGTGGTTTAAATATCTTGTCAAAACAATTCGCTTGCTGAGATGTTTCATCTCACTCTTGCATTATTCAATGCAGGTGCTTGTTGCTCATCAAGGGAAGTGGGAAGTAGCAGCACATCCACCTTCACTCTCATAATAACGCTGCTTAGGCGCAGTCAGGATTTAATTAGAAACTTCTTGTCAAAGGATGTTGTTTCTAACTAGTTGTACGCACTGGTTGATTTAGTTCATGTTGTTATGGTTGTCTTTCCATTGCTAGCAGATTATTAATGTCTATTATGTTCTCTTATCATGATATCTATTTATATTTTGTTGCTTCCCCGTTTATGTAATTTTCAAAGGGGATGCTGTCGAAATTTTATATATGAATGTTAGATGTGTAGTTTAGTAGCATTCTGGGTGTTTGAGGATCCCGGGGTGTTACAACCACAAACAGACAATAATTGATTTAAATGCACATAGTAACATGATCAAAGGCATAGAACACATGTATGGTATAGATCAATCCAAGTTACGCGAATCTAGGACATTTAGCTCACTACGAAACCTACAAAACCTTTTCTCTTCTAAAGGCTTAGTGAAGATATCGGCTAGCTGGTTCTCGATGCTAATGTGGTACACATCAATATCTCCCTTTTGTTGGTGGCCTCTCAGGAAGTGATGCCGGATGTCTATGTGCTTAGTGCGGCTGTGTCCAACAGGATTATCCGCTAAGCGGATTGCACTCTCATTGTCACATAGGAGTGGGACTTTGCTCAGATTGTAGCCAAAGCCCTGGAGGGTTTGCCTCATCCAAAGTAGTTGTGCGCAACACTATCCTGCGGCAACGTACTGGGCCTCAGTAGTGGATAGGGCAACGGATGTTTGTTTCTTGGAACTCCAGGACACCAGGGACCTTCCTAGAAATTGGGACGTCCCTGATGTGCTCTTCCTATCAACCTTGCACCCGGCATAGTCGGAGTCTGAGTATCCAATCTAGTCGAAGGTAGACCCCTTTGGATACCAGATCCCGAAGCAAGGTGTAGAAACTAAATACCTAAGAATTCGCTTAACGGCCACAAGGTGACATTCTTTGGGGTCGGATTGAAATCTAGCACACATGCATACACTAAGCATAATGTCTGGTCTACTAGCACAAAGATAAAGTAATGAACCTATCATTAACCGGTATGCCTTTTGATCAACGGACTTACCTCATTTGTTGAGGTCAAATGCCCGTCAGTTCCCATCGGTGTCTTTGCGGGCTTGGCGTCCTTCATCCCAAACCTCTTGAGAAGATCTTGAGTGTACTTCGTTTGGGAGATGAAAGTACCGTCCTTGAGTTGCTTCACTTGGAATCCAAGGAAGTAGGTCAACTCGCCCATCATCGACATCTCGAACTTTTGCATCATCACCCTGCTAAACTCCTCACAAGACTTTTGGTTAGTAGAACCAAATATTATGCCATTGACATAAATTTGGCACACAAAAAGATCACCATTGCATGTCTTTGTGAAAACTGTGGGATCAGCTTTCCCAACCTTAAAAGCATTAGAAATAAGGAAATCTCTAAGGCGTTCATACCATGCTCTTGGGGCTTGTTTAAGTCCATAGAGCACCTTAGAGAGCTTATACACATGGTCGGGATACCTATCATCCTCAAAGCCAGGGGGTTGTTCCACGTATACCTCCTTCTTGATTGGCCCATTGAGGAAAGTGCTCTTTATGTCCATTTGGAATAGCTTGAAAGAATGGTGAGCAACATAGGCTAATAAAATCCTAATTGACACTAACGTAGCCACAGGAGCAAAAGTCTCCTCAAAGTCCAAACCTATGACTTGGGCATAACCTTTTGCCACAAGTCGAGCCTTGTTTCTTGTCACCACAACATGCTCGTCTTGCTTGTTGCGGAACACCCACTTGGTTCCCACAACGTTTTGCTTTGGACGTGGCACCAGGCTCCAGACTTCATTCCTTTTGAAGTTGTTGAGCTCTTTCTGCATGGCCAACACCCAGTCCGGATCCTGCAAGGCCTCTTCTACTCTGAAAGGCTCAATAGAAGAGACAAACGAGTAATACTCACAAAAATTAGCTAATTGTGAGCGAGTAGTTACTCCCTTGCTAATGTCACCCAGAATCTGATCGATGGGGTGATGTCTTTGGATCGACGCTTGGACTTGAGTTGGAGGGGCTCGTGGTGCTTCTTCCTCCATAACCTGTTCTTCTTGTGCTCCCCCTTGATCCTGCCCCTCTTTTTGAGGTACCTGTACATCGTCTTGAGTTGGGGGATGCACCATTGTCGAGGAAGATGGTTGATCTTGTTCCTGTAGTTCCTGTGGTCGCACATCACCTATCGCCATTGTGAGCATTACGACCGTCGGAACCTCATCCTCATCTATGTCATCAAGATAAACTTGCTCTCTTGGAGAGCCATTAGTCTCATCAAATACAACGTCGCTAGAGACTTCAACCAATCCCGATGATTTGTTGAAGACCCTATACGCCTTTGTATTTCAGTCATATCCTAGTAAAAACCCTTCTACTACCTTGGGAGCAAATTTAGAATGTCTACCTTTCTTCACCAGAATGTAGCATTTGCTCCCAAATACACGAAAATAAGAGACATTGGGTTTGTCACCAGTAAGGAGTTCATAGGAGGTCTTCTTGAGGAAGCGGTGTAGGTAGAGCCGATTTATGGCATGGCAAGCTGTGTTCACAGCTTCCGACCAAAACCGCTCAGGCGTCTTGTACTCTCCAATCATCGTTCTCGCCATGTCGATTAGCGTCCTATTCTTCCTCTCTACCACACCGTTTTGCTGTGGTGTGTATGGAGCGGAGAACTCGTGCTTGATGCCTTCTTACTCAAGAAACTCTTCAACTTGTAGATTTTTGAACTCGGACGCGCTTCTTATCTTCTTCACTTTTAGCTCAAATTCATTTTGAGCTCTCTTCAAGAAGCGCTTTAGAGTCCCTTGGGTTTCTGACTTATCCTGCAAAAAGAATACCCAAGTGAAGTGGGAAAAATCATCAACAATTACAAGACCATACTTACTTCCCCCGATGCTGAGGTAGGCAATGGGTCCGAAGAGATCCATGTGAAGAAGCTCCGGTGGTCTTAATGTCGTCATCACATTCTTGCTGTGATGAGTGCTTCCCACCTGTTTCCCTGCCTGACATGCTGCACAAGGTCTGTCTTCCTCAAAACAGACATCAATTAGTCCTAACACATGATCTCCCTTTAGAAGCTTACGAAGGTTCTTCATCCCAACATGTGCTAGACGGCGATGCCACTGCCAGCCCATATTAGTCTTAGGGATTAAGCATGCATCTAGATCGGCATTCTCTTTCGAAAAATCAACTAAGTAGAGCTTGTCATCTAATACACCATTAAAAGCTAATGAACCATCACTTCTTCTAAAGACAGATACACCAACATTTGTAAACAAATAATTGTAACCCATGTGACACAATTGACTTACAGACAGAAGGTTGTACCCGAGCGACTCTACTAAAAATACATTTGATATTGAGTGCTCGTTAGTGATGGCTATCTTGCCCAAGCCATTGACCATGCCTTGGTTCCCATCTCCAAAGATGATCGTATCCTAGGAATCCTTGTTCTTGACGTAGGAGGTGAACATCTTCTTCTCCCCCGTCATGTGGTTCATGCATCCGCTGTCGATAATCCAGCTTGAGCTCCTGGATGCATAAACCTGCAAGGAATTTAAGCTTGGGTTTTAGGTACTCAACTCTTGTTGGGTCCTACAAGGTTAGTCACAATAGTTTTTGGAACCCATATGCAAGTTTTGTCTCCCTTGCATTTGGATCCCAACTTTCTAGCAACTACTTTTGCATTCTTACATAAAAGTACAAAGGAAGCATTGCAAGTATGGAAAACAGTAGTAGGTCCATTGCAAACTTTCCTAGAAGCATGAGAAGTAGCATAATTTCTCCTAGGCCTACTTCTACCATGAACAAAAGCAGAACTAGATGCAAACATAGCATGTGAATCATTATAAGCAGCACGATCATAACTTTGATTATAATGAGAAACTTTCTTAACATGAGTATAAAGATAGGCATGTTTCTTTTGATCATGTGAGCTATTTGCCATAGGAGCCTTCCCTTTTCCTTTGAGATCGGAGGTCCTTTGGCTCGTTAAGTTCTTGGTTTCCGTTCGAAAACCAAGTCCATCCTTAATTGAGGGGTGTCTACCAACAGTGTAGGCATTCCTAGCAAATTTTAATTTATCAAAATCATCTTTGTAACTCTTAAGTTAAGCATTAAGACTTGCAACCTCATTGTTTAATTTAGCAATGGTGACAGCATGTTCATCAAAATTAACATCTTTACACCTATTGCAAATAACTACATGTTCTACACATGAACTAGTTGCATTTGCCTTATCTAGTTTAGCATTTAATTCATCATTTAACTCCTTTAGACTAGAGATAGATTCATGACAAGTAGATAATTCAGAGGACATCATTTCATTTCTTTTAATTTCTAGAGCAAGAGATTTTTGAACACTAACAAATTTATCATGTTCCTCATACAAGATATCTTCTTGCTTTTCTAGAAATCTATCCTTTTCATTAAGGGCATCAATTAATTCATTTATTTTGTCTACTTTAGTTACTTTAGTTCTATCTAGTCCTTTAAATAAATCAGTGTAATCTACTTCATCATCAGATGATTCCTCATCGCTAGAAGAAGTATACTTAGGAGTGTCCCGAATACGTACCTTCTTCTCCTTAGCCATAAGACATGTATGACGTTCGTCGGGGAAGAGCGAAGATTTGTTGAAGGTCGAGGTAGCTAGTCCTTCATCCTCAGAGTCGGAAGAGGAGCAGTCGAAGTCCCATTCCTTCCCGATGTGTGCCTCGCCCTTGGCCTTCCTGTAGTTTTTCTTCTTCTCCCTCTTCTCGTGTTTTTCTTGTCCCTGGTCATTGTCATTATCGGGGCATTGAGCTATGAAGTGACCAGTCTTACCGCATTTGAAGCAGGAGCATTTTCCCCTTGTTTTGTTCTTGTTGGGGTACTCCTTACGTCCTTTTAGCGCGGTCTTGAAGCACTTGATGATAAGCGCCATCTCATCTTCATTGAGCCCGGCAGCCTCCACTTGTGCTACCTTGGTTGGTAGCGCCTCCTTGCTGCTAGTTGCTTTGAGAGCAATGGGCTGCGGCTCGTAGATGGGCAGTGGACCATTTAGCGCATCGTCCACGTATTGCACCTCCTTCACCATCATGCGCCCCCTCACGAATTTTCCGAGTATCTCCTCGGGCGTCATCTTGGTGTACCTGGGATTTTCACGAATAAGGTTGACAAGATGGGGGGTCAATAATGGTAAATGACCTGAGCATGAGTCGGACAACATCATGATCCGTCCATCTTGTGCTTCCGTAGCTTCGGATTTTGTTGACCAGGGTTTTGAGCCTATTGTAGGTTTGTGTTGGCTCCTCTCCCCTGATCATCGTGAACCTCCCTAGCTTGCCCTCCACCAGTTCCATCTTGGTGATCATGGTGGCATCATTTCCCTCATGTGATATCTTGAGGGTGTCCTAGATTTGTTTGGCGTTGTCCAAGCCACTCACTTTATTGTACTCATCCCTGCAAAGAGATGCTAACAAAATAGTAGTAGCTTGGGCATTTTTATGAATCTGTTCATTTATAAACATAGGATTATCCATACTATCAACGTGCATCCCATTTTCCACAATTTCCCAAATGCTAGGATGGAGAGAAAATAGATGACTACGCATTTTATGGCTCCAAAATGAGTAATCCTCTCCATCAAAGTGTGGGGGTTTTCCAAGAGGAATAGAAAGTAAGTGGGCATTTGAATTATATGGAATACGGGAATAATCAAAGGAATAGTTTTGATTAACCGTCTTTTTCTTGGATGAGGAGTCGTCGTCATCCCTTGGTGAAGAAGATGAGGCATCGCTGTTGTAGTAGATGATCTTCTTGATGCGCCTCTTCTTCTTCCCGTCCCTCTTCTTGTGACTCGAGCCTGAGTCAGTGGGTTTGTCGTCTCTTGGCTTGTTGAAGAGGGACTCCATCTCCTTGTCGTTGACCACCATCCCCTTTCCCTTAGGATCCATCTCTTCGGGCGGTTAGTCCCTTAGATGAAGAGTACGGCTCTGATACCAATTGAGAGCACCTAGAGGGGGGGTGAATAGGTGATCCTGTAAAATCAAACACTAAATGGCCACAAACTTGATTATAGAAATATTAGTGTGAATTAATCAAGTTGCTATGAGGTGATCTCTTGCGAACAAAACAGTAATAGAGAAAGGCAACACAAGAGACACGTGATTTTTATCCCGTGGTTCGGCCAAGTAACACTTGCCTACTTCCACGTTGTGGCGTCCCAATGGATGAGGGTTGCGCTCAACCCCTTTCAAGTGATCCAATGATCAAATTGAATACCACGACTTTTCTTTTCAGAGTATTCTTCCCGTTTGCGAGGAATCTCCACAAGTTGGAGCCTCTCGCCCTTACAATATTGATCACAAAGAAAGCATAAGAGTAAGGATGGGAGAGCAACACACGCAAGACCCAAATCCGTAGCACACACACGCACACAAGCCAAGACTTGAGCTCAAAACATAGCACAGAGAGTTCACAACTCAAACGGAGCTCAAATCACTAACACAATCGATCAAATGCGTGGAGGTGGAGTCTGGGAGTCTTAGAATGCTTAAAGAACGCTTGGTGTAGTGCTACATGCATCTAGGGATCCCTTTTATAGCCCCAAGGTAGCTAGAAGCCATTGGAGACCAACTTGGAAGGCAATTCCTGCCTTCTGGCGAGTGGTGCACCAGACAGTCCGGTGCGCCACAGGACAGGTCCTATGGCTGTCTGGTGCGTGATCTCTTTCCTTTTCTAGCAAAGCCGACCGTTGGATCTTCAGATCTGTTGGTGCACTGGACAGTCCGGTGCAACCATCCAACCGTTGGCTTCGCCACGTGTCACTCGTTGATCGCACAAGCGACCGTTGGCCGTGGGCAGCTCTGACTCACCGGACAGTCCGGTGCGCCACCGGACAGTCCAGTGATTCTTAGCCATGGCGCTTTTTGGTTTTCCCGAGAGCGACGAGTTCATCACCGATGAACTTGGGCGTGGGCGCTGAGGACTCACCGGGCAGTCCGGTGCACCATCGGACAGTCCGGTGATTTTTAGCCACGTCGCCCAGTCGATTCCTGAGAGCGGCCAGTTTGCACTTAGCCAGCCTGGGACACCGGACACTGTCCGGTGCACCACCGGAAAGTCCGGTGTGCCAGGCCCAAGCTGGTTTTGGTTGTACATAGCCAACTCTTCTCCAATCCTTTTCTTCTTCTTTTGTCACTATTTCTAGCACTTAGATAAACACGTTAGTATTCAAAAACAATTTACTAAGTCTAGAAACATACCTTGTTCTTCGATTTGCACTTTTCACTCATTTAGCACATAAGGACTCACTCAATATGTGTTGGACATCTAATCACCAAAACACTTATAGAAATGGCCCAAGGGCACATTTCCCTTTCAACTACCAACCTGACTGCATCAAAGTTGTTCTCCAATATACCAGCTTCAACTTTGTCATAAGGATCCTGGTCATTTGCTCAATGTATCAAGAACAAAATGGCTCTAGCTAGACTCATGCCACTGTCAGTCTAGGTTCAGAACTTCCCCTCGACTGACAGCCCGACTTCCAGGGCATTTTACTCCAAATTTCATATAGTTCTTGGGCTAAGTCACTTAATCAATTTTGGACTACTATAGTATCTCTACAACTTTTCCATAATGACTTATAGCAAAACTCTCATGGATCTAAAGCTATAGGGATCCAAACTTTGCTCCATACCACTGTTTTGTAGCACTTGCACTCTTGAACTCATGCGAGCCTTTTGCACTTCACTCCAATATACTCCATAAAACTTGAAATTCTCCAAATATAAAAGTTGTTTAGTTTTTGTTACTCTACCACTTTGATATACACACTTTTGGCAAAAAGTGGTTAGAATTGAATATCACCCTATAGGGCACTAATTAGGGTTTTGGGCTCCAAATTAGGGTTTTAAGTATCCTAGTGTACATCAAGTGCTCAACTTCTCCAAGTCATTATTCCTTGAACATGCCTACCAAACTTAGTAAGATCACTTATTAGTGTCCACAACATAAGGTCACATGCTTCTAGTCCTTGGAGAAATTTACTCCCACCTAGAATTAAGGATTCCCTTACTTGATCTTATACTCAAGCAAGCATCACATCACATGTTTTGTTTTGAAATTTTAGGCTAGTGGATGAATTGTAAGTGTATCATACACAATGTAATGCCAATGCACATGATGTTATGCCAAAGTTTTAGTTCTCGTAACACTAGAGGTGTTACACCATCAGAAATTAAACAACTTCTGAGAGGCTATGTATGGAGCCCTCGGAAGTTAGAGCCGCTTGGTTTGACCAGCACTCAGTCAAAACCACAAGGGCTAACTTCCGAGAGCTCCCATTCATCATCGTCGGAAGTTTACGATTTCTGAGAGCTCCCAATCAAAGCCTTCAGAAGTTACATTAACAACCGAGAGGGGCGCTATGTCTTCTCAAAAGTTACATACTTCCTATGGGTTCCATCAAAAGTCGTACGAAGTTATCTGGCCGTAGGAAATTCGGAATTTTGGTGTAGTGTCAATAGAGAACTCTATATCTCGATCACTCTGTTGTCTTCTAGAGACTTCTCCTCAACTTGGTTTATCACAGCGTCATCTTCTATCGGCATACTAACATTGACCTCAATCCTTTCTCCTTGCGGACTTGTCAATGTGACCACTCTCTTAGCACATGATATGACTCCATCATACTTGGTTAAGTAATCCAAACCAAGTATCGCTTTGATTCCTCCAGATCTCAGAATTATTAGTTCCACTACAAACTCTATTCCCTTGATCCCAAGCTTGATTCGGGGGCATGAGTGAGTACCTCTCATTTCACCTCCCAATGATCTAATTAATAACTTCCTCCTTAAAGGATAACTTGGTATATTATACTTTTCCACAAATGACTTGGTTGTGAAAGAATGAGGTGCTCTAGAGTCAAATAAAACTGATGCGGGGGTACGGAGTTGATAAGAAACATACCAAGCACCACGTTGGCACCTTTCGGAACTAATTCAGTAGTCACATGGTTCACCCTGCCCTTACTCTGGCTTTGCTGGTTTTTGCCTTGCAAGTTGTGTGCAGGGGCGTTCTGGAGTGACCTTTGGTAGTTATTATTAGCATATGGCATATGAAAGTTCCTCTTAGGGCAGGCATTAGCATAATGCCCAACCTCTCCACACTTGAAACGTCCATTCGGGTGCACTGAGGCAACTGGGGTATGGTCTTAGCTAGGGTGTTTACGGCATTTATCAGGTGATTCTATTGACTTCCATCGAACCTTTGCCCTTGCTGGTTGTACCTCTAGGTCCATTGTCCCGAACGTTGAGCCTGATTCTAGTAACTTCTGTTTTGTCCTATGAAGCGAGTATGAGAGCTCTAGGTGTTTTGCTAATAGCGAACGTTTCTATTGTACTGACCATGAGACTAGGTCTTTCTCTTATGATCAGTTAGCTCCTTCCTCTTACTCTCCAAACCTATTGCCTTGTTGAGCAGAGTGTTGAAATTTGGAAAGTTGTGGCATTGCATTTGATAGTTAAGAGGTCCAATTAATCCCTCCAAGAATCGCTCTTGGTGTTTCTCATCGGTGTCCACTCCTTAGGGGCATAGTGAGATAGATGGGTGAACCTATCCTAGTACTCACTAATCAATATGTTGCCTTGAGTGAGTGATAGGAACTCCTTCTTATTTAGCTTCATGATGCTCGAAGAAATGTGGTGAGCATGGAAGCTGTTGTAAAACTCCTGCCAGGTAATGTTGTTGGCATCAGCGTGAGCTGCAAGATATGCGTCCCACTAATCTGAGGCTTCTACTTCAAGCTTCTAGATGCATACAACACTTTCTCATGATCGTTGCACTATGTGATGTCTAGATTTTTGTTAATGACAATGAGCTAATCATCAACATCCAAAGGGTCAGTGGAGTGAGAAAAGGTAGGCAGATGGTGGCTCATGAACTCCCTATGTTTGTCTCTAGCCTAGGGTGCAAGTTGTTGTTGTAGTTGGTTTTGTTGCTGCTGCAGCTGCTGAACTAAGGTGGTGAGATTCTGCAGAAGCTGCATCGGAGCTGCAATGAACTGCTCCATTGTAGGGTTTGGAGGTGATGGTGGCAACTGATGTCCCTGACCGTGGCCTTGACTCTGTCCCTTGGTATTTACCATCTGGAGGGTTAGAAAATGAGGTCTTAGACAAGCAGCAATGGTAAGAATTTTGATAAAAACTAGTTTGAACACATGACTATTCTAAGTTCATATAGATCTTAAAAGCTATTGTGGTCATTAATCCACAAGACCAAAACACTCAATCAAAGATCCAACTCATTCATTTATTTAAACGTCAAACCACTACATCATTTTAATAATAACAACATTGTTCTAATTTGCTTTTATTTCTTAGCCCTTCTCCTATTACATCTCAAAGGAAACCTAGATGGGTACATGTGTCGTAGTGATGGTATGGAAGAGTTGGGTGCTCTGGTGATTCTGCTGGATCCACATCTAGTTGGGCTAGTCCTCCATTCTCTGGCTGAATCTGTAACTTGGTGTACTTCCTTCTTATGTAGTCAAGCTCAATTAGGGTAGCATCATGCTCTGTGTTCAAAGCTACAGTGTACTCTAGCAGAGTCTCTAGGCGTATGTTGCCTTCTGTCATGCCCAAACTGATTCAGGTGAGATCCTATCCAGATTGGCACTGTGGTAGTACCTGTAAGCAGTCTGGCTGAGTAATGCTATTCCGATAATAGAAGGATGATAATACCAACCTAGATGCATTGTTAATCCTTACGTCAAAGTTGGCTCGAGCGACGATGGCATTGTGTCATCCTCTCATGACCTCACCTCCAAAGCCATCAGGGCCATAAACCTTGCTATGACATGCCACTTGGCAGGGTAAAGTCAGAGAACATGTTGGCAGCGCATGCCAACGTAGGTCACTGTAACTTCATCCAATCCCAAAGCTATGAGCAGGTTCCAAAGCTTACGAGAAAACTGAAGGGTCAGACCAATGTTACGATGAATTGAAGTCATCCATAGGGGTTGTGAAGGAACACATGTGTTGTACTCTCTAGCTCGAGAATCTCTAGTGTGGGAACATCAAGTACAGGGCCTTTGGATCAGAAACTCCAAGAATATATGGTTTTGGCGTTCCCATCCCAACGATGTCGATGAACTCCTCTAGATCTTCTTTCTTTGGCTCAACTTCTACAATATCCTCATCATCCATGTCCTCATCGTCTTAATTGGACGAGTCCATCTCTTCTAAGGAGACATCCCATCATATGCTTGGTGCCCCAAGTCCTCCTCCTCCTCATAATCCAGAATCACCACTTCTGGTACCACAGGTGCTGCAGGCAACTTGGGTTGAGCCTCCTACTGAAGCTCTGCATCCAAGTTCCACATCAACAGATCATCAGGCTGCTCAACCTCCATGGGCTCCTCTTCATTCTCAAATTTTGTGTATTCGATCTCCTCATCAAAGCCTTTAGGGATATCATCCACTATGATGTGAGAAGGTCCATCCTCAGGTGGGGAGGGTGGGGGAAAGACTCTAGTGCTAATGCAGATGCGTCCACCGGTGCTCTTGTGTGTAGTCTTCCTGGTGATAGCCATCTGATCGGACAAGAAACAAGTTTTAGATGATGTGAAGACAAGAGAGGTAAGCCACTATATAAAGTTAATTTTTATGAGAGCAATATAGAAAAGTTTTGAACAGGCTTTCCTTTCCATTTCTAACTATCTAGAGATCTAGGGTCAACTTGGCTTTGATACCACTTCTGTCACACCCAATTTTAGGGGCAAAACCAAATGCATAGCATATGTGTGCTAGGATCCATTTTCGACACATATGTTGATGTCTAAAGTGTAATATATCGAAAGACAATGTTTGATACATAAATAAGAATAGAGTACTTTATTACAACATGATGACATAAGTGTCTTAAACATTTCTTCCAGCACAACACAACAGTTCCCATGGACAATCTCCCAAGGAAAGATGATCGACACATCACTAGATGGTCTTCTTCAAAACCTTCTAATCAAAATTAAGCAAGGATGAGTACACTTACGGTGGGTACTCAGCAAGTAGGGGGAAATACGCATAGCATGCAAGGATAGACTAAGGGTTCATGTGGTTAGCCTTTTAGGTGATCAAACTTTTATTAATAACAACTATTCACTAAGTGTAAGTATTTACCAAACCTCATTAATTATAAGGTAACATCATCTTGAACCCACTTAAGCAAAACACTTAAGTGAACAACTTGAGCCAGAAAGAGCATGATTTAATCTCCATCTTTAAGTTCAATTATCGTATGAGGGTCTAGGTTTTCACTACTGAGGTGAATGGCTATGGATCCATCGTAGGGTTTTCACAAAACATACTTAGTATAAAGCTACCCACTAAAGTTCCCATGTCAATATTGGTGACCCTCTAGGCGAGGTACCTTAGCCAAGAATACCACCCCATGTTAACGTGAGCTACTACCAAACCACTATCGTCCCCTCTTGCCCATATTTCAGGCAGGGTTGCTAAGCACTAAGCACATTAGGTTAATTACCATGGATAGATCCATGATAGCACTTGTGGTTGCACTGTTATCCTAGGTGGTCACTCCATGTTCCAATTAACTCATATGAACTTGTTAATTATCAAATTATCAACAACAGTTTAACATAAACTTTGGAACATGAGCAATATTAAAAGGAGTGATGTCATCAAGCTTAGTTAAAGAAGTAGCATACTATTAAAGCAAAGCATAACTCCCAGGTTAAATAAGGTATATGGGTTGGTAAAGACTAGGCATTGCTAATAGGTAATCCCATCAAATTATGCATATCACAAAAGTAAACTAAGTTGTCATGGTGTAATTGGGGTCAAATAGAATATGCAGGGGAGAAGGTCCACTTGCCTTCTTCACAAAAGACTTGAGGATCTTCTTCAAACTATTCTTGATTCTCTAACACAGAAGCATCGTCTAATAGCAGGCATACAAATAAAAAAACAAACACCATTCAATAAAACATACACCATTCATTAAATAAAAGAGGGTACAAATAATTATAAAAAAATAACTTAAATTTTGGTTAAAATAAAACTGCTACAAAAACATTCCTAAAAGGTTTGGGATGATTTTAGGAAATTATCAAAACAAGAACTAATTTATTTGGATCTAAAATGACCAAGATATAAAGAAAAATAATGCTGCAGGGACCTGTTTGTAATAGAAAAATAGTTTTCAGGGGCTGATGTGAAAAGTTTAGGGACCTGCAGGCTTTAATTTGAAAACATAGGGACTCGAGTGCTAAAGGGGCAAGGGCAGACAACATGTACTAATAACTAAAAGCACAGGGGCTAAAACATAAGATTAAGGACCTATTGGTAATGATCTTTGAACTATGAGAAATGGCGGGTAAAAAGATATTAACTTAGGGGGTCCTTTACAAAATTAACAACTCAACTCAGGCAAAGGGGTATCGACCAACGATGGTCGTGCGATCTAGATCTAAGCGTTTTGATTAAAATGAGTGAGTCGTCTCTATTGGGCTAATGTCGGTCGTCCGATTCGGATCCATTGATCCTGATCGCATGGCTCAGCACGCAAGCGGCATCACGGCCAGCGAGGCAGGGCGAAGGGGTGTGATGAGGTGGCACACAGCGTGCGGTGGTGCACGACCGGAAAGCTCACTGGAGTTGACCGGAATGGGGCTCCGGGGGGCCTAACATGCTGGGGAAAAGGCTTAGAAGGGAGCTGAGGTGAAGGCGAACACGGTCGAGGCCTCACTAAGGGGGTCGAGGTAGCGGATAACATCGATGACGACCGGTGGCGGAGTGACGAGCTCCGGCAAGGTCGGGGTGACATGGCTAGGCGTGATAGAGGGTTGGGAGAGCTTGGAGAAGACCAGGGAAGCAACAACAAGCTCTAGTGATCACAATGGAGGCCTTGGCGTGGACGGAGGGACACCAGGGGTCCCTGACCATGGACGATGGTGGGTCGGCGACAACAGAGAGTGTGGACAGAGGTAGCGAGGCTCAGGGAGGGGGTAGTGGTGCTTGAAATCAAAGGGGGGTTCAGGTGACACTTATAGAGGCAAGACCGAGGCAAAATAAGCTCCAAATCGATGAGAATTAGTGAGGAGATCAACTCTGACCGGTTTCCATAAACGGCGAGCAAAGGGGGAAAGAAATTCATGCCTAAGGAATGGGGAGATCGGGTGAGATTGTGGAGAAAAGGAAGGGCATCTCGGTGCGCTCCACATATAGCAAGGAATTGAACAGAGGCGACTGGACGCGAGTCGCACGACGACGGTGAGCTCCTGGCGCGGGTGCGGGCGCAAGGGGGAAGAAAGGAAAGGGCTGGCGAGCGGGGCCCAACTGACAGAGAGAGAGACGGAGAGGGGAAGAGAGGGCACACGATGGCAGGCCGCCTGGGCCATAAGCGAGCACGGGTCGAGGTGAGGAAAGGATTTCCTTTTTCTCTAGATTTTCCAATTCATTTTTGTTTTCTCGAGGAGATGGCAGAGGAAGTGCTTGGAATGGTTGGCCATGGCTAATCGAGTTCTTGAAGTCTCTATAGTTACATAGAGTATGGCACTCCTCCTTTTGGTACGAACATGGGCTGTCGAGGATCTTGTCTAGTGTCCATGTGTTGTTGCTTTGAGGAGCGCCATGTGCCTGAGCCGGTGGCATCTTCACATCATGTACTTCCTCTCTTAGCGCCTTGGCTTAGCGTCGGTCTTGTTGTGGACCTCCTTCCTTCTTTGAGGGCCTGAGCCTTGGCTGGTTGATGAGATCGCTGGCCCGCTCATCAGGAGTGATGTAGATGTCAGCCTCACGAAAGAGTTGTTCGGTGGTCCTCAAAGCCTTTTGAACGATAGCTCGAACGAAGACCTCATCGTGTGACCCTCGATAGAAGTCCTCGATCACAGTCGCTTTGCTGATGTCGGGGATGCGATTCCTCATCGACTAAAAACATTTGAGGAACGAGTGGAGGGACTCATTATTCTTGTGCCTGATGGATTTGAGGTCCCATGGTTGCGTAGGCTGGTTAGAGAGTGATTGGAAATTAGCTACGAACTAGTCACAAAAGTTGGTTTGGTTGTCGACATAGTGGTGAGGAAGGTGGCAGAGCCACTAGATCACGTCTTGCCCCAGCACGATCAGACGATACATCGTCATCACGTCCTCCGTCGCCTTGGTAGCCTAGGTGGCCATACTTATCGGTGTTGGAGACCTTGAAATTGGACGGCCACTGGATTTCGCATAGTCAGGGGGTGAAGGCTAAGATACCAAACATAACCCAAGCTCTTAGGTTCTCACCCCAGGCGTGGCCATTGTGTCAGTCTCGGAGTGGCAATTGATGTTGTGGATCCTGCAGCCGCTCCCGAGCCAAGTGCCCGACATAGTGCTTTTGTGAGGACGATGAAGTCGATTGCAGCTTGATGGTTCGTGCAGGGCACGACGGAACGCAGAAGATTATACATGTTCGGGCCGCTGAAACACATAATGCCCTACATCTTTGTGTGCTTGGGTAATTGTATTGCTCGGTGGATATGATTACAGAGAGTTCTGGAGCTAGAAGACGACTCTTCCTCCTGAGGTGCGTTGTTTTATCGTAGGGTAGTTCTTTCACATTATGTCGATGGGAGAGCCGAGTCACGCGTGCCACATCCCACGTCTGTAGCCGGTCCGAATTGACTCTGGTCTCTACGGAATTCAGCGCGTCCATAGGATCTAGCCCATGCGCATTGGCGCCCATGTAACCGTAGTTCTGCCTGCATCTAGTCACGCCCGACTGATAGCTTGTGATCCCAGTCGTTCGGCCCACGAATCATAGTGGGCCGTGGCCACACAGGGATACCCATCCTCCACAACCCTCACTTAGGGATAGCAAGAAGGAATTCCGAGTCGGGGAATAGCTCCCATCCCCATCCTCCAACGATTTTTTTTCATGCGGAGATCCTCACGAACGCTTGCGGATGACATTTCTTCCCCATCCCGTTCCCCATGGGGAAAAATCTCCGACGGTATCCCCGCCCCTCTTAAATTATAATTAGAACATACTTTGTTATCAATGTAAAATATTGTCACTTATACACATTGTTATATGTAAGAAATTATTATATATATAAAAAAATTAATACATTTGTACAACAAATAATCTTTTAATAATATAATTATTTATTTTTCTCATTAAGAGCTAGTTTGGGAATCCATTTTCTTAAAGGATTTTTATTTTTCTGAGGAAAATTAATTTATTTTTCCTTGGAAAAATGGGCTTCTCAAACTAGCCCTGACTATTAATAAAAACATCTGAACATATAAGTTTAACGGGTTCCCGCAGGGAACGGGGATGAGAAAAAATTCTCCATCCCTATTTACTATCAGAGAAGATTCTTTTCTTTGGATCCAAAATAGAAGAACAAAAGAATAGGTATAAAAATTAAGTTAAGTCGATCCAAAAAGGAAAGGAGGTTCATGGCCAAGGGCAAATATGTTAGAATCCGAGTTATTTTGGAATGTATTAGTTGTGTTCGAAAGGGTACCAATAAGGAATCGACGGGGATTTCTAGATATAATACTCAAAAGGACAGCCTCACCTCAGACCTTACATTGATCACAAGCTTCAGCCTTGTTCGATGCCGTGTATTTTTCTTGGTTATGCACCACAACAGAAAGGTTACCGCTGCCTTCATATACCAACTAAAAGAATTTTTATTTCCAGACATGTTGTCTTTGATGAACTCCACGAGACATAAACTTCCTTATTTTCATCCTAAAATAGAAGAATTTTTGCTAGCAGTCGAAGATTTGGATTTTGTACGCATTGCCGTCTCAACCCCACCCTGCCCGCGGGGCGGTGAAAAACAATGCGCACGCGCCCCGCGCCGCCAAGCGGCAGGCGCCAACTCGAAAAGGGAAGCCCGAAACCTCCCCACCATTCCAATGTTTCGAAATTCGAATTTCACATGCCCAGAGAAATCCCCCGGAATCCCTTCGGAACGTTCGCCATAATTTCGAAATCCAAAACCACCCACGCCGCGCGGCCGGGGCTCCTCCCCTCGGTCCTTTTAAATTTTGAACCCCATCTCCGTTAGAGCATCAAACGAATCGCGCACGCTTCCCGACTCATCCAATCCACGCACAGTCGCACACCAACCCCCATTCTCGGCCGCCACTCGCCTCTCCGGCAAGTCTCCAGAGATACGCGTGCGGTGCGACGGCGGCATGGACGCACTCCCGGAAGGCGTCGTGCAGCACATAATCTCGCAGCTCAGCAACGCCCGTGACGTGGCCGCCTGCGCCGCCGTCGCCCGCTGCTGGCGCGACTGCATGCCCTTCCTTCCGTCGCTCTATTTCCCGCGTGGCGCCTTTGAGTCCGTCGGCGTCGGACCGGCGTCAGCCGTGGCCGCGGCCGACGATGTCATCGGTCGGATGGTCGATGCCGCCGCGCGCCTCGAGGAGCTCGTAGTGTACTGCCCCTTCTCCGCGTCCCTGCTCCCGCACTGGCTCGCGGCGCGGGCCGCCACGCTGCGCGTGCTCGAGCTGCGCGTGGAATCCGCCGCCGACGACAAGTCGGGCCACCTGGACTCCATCGGGGTGGCCACGAGCCTCGAGGAGCTCAGGTTGTGGGCGCTCATGATGACGCGCGCGCCCGCGTGGGGCCAGATGGAGCGGCTCCGCGTGCTGGAGGTCGTCGGCGCCGTGCTGGAAGACGCCGCGGTCAACGGCGCCGTCGCCGCCTGCCCCAATCTCACCGATCTCGCGCTGCTCGGGTGCGAGTGCGCCGGAGAGGCAGTCATCTCGCTCGCCCATCTCGAGCGGTGCCGGCTCGATTTCGTCGGCTCCGGCAACACTTCTCTCAGGTTTGCCGCGCCGCGCGTCTCGTCCCTTGAGGTCCAGGGCTTCTCATTGATCTATCTGCAAGGTGGCAACCGTCTCAAACATCTCACAATCTCCAAGAACACTGGTACGGTCCGCAGGTCTCTTTGCGTCCCCCCGTAGAAACAGATTTGGTCCGTATCACATTGCCTGATAGTTACTATTCAAAAATTGGATATTTTAGGTAGTGTGTATCATGTGGAGATGGGGAAGCTCCCGGAGTTGGACCATCTCTCGCTGCGCGGCGTCCAGTGGAGCTGGGGCGCCATCAGCTCGGTGCTGCAGTGCGCTGGCGAGGTGAAGCACCTGGTGATGAAGGTTGAGTTCTGTGGTGATTATGACACGCTGCAGCCATTCCCGGAGCTCGACCTCGTGGAATTCTTCAACAGCCACCCGAAGCTTCACAAGTTCGAGATCCACGGCGCCATGTTTGCGTCGCTGTGTCAGAAGAACAGCCTGAACAAGGTAAGCCATCCTTATCATACCACATCTATGTTAGCAATATTTATCTTTGAGGACATATCTGGTGCATATGGAAACTTAGTACACATGGTGCATATATTAAATTATCACTATCCAATTTAGATCTAACATCTCTGGTTGATCATTTCAGTTTATAAATAATACCTTCCACTAGAGAATTTTCAGCTGCTGCCCCTCAATACGTGAGCCTTTCAGACTTTATCCCTCAGTACGTGAGTCATTCGGCTGCTACCCCAAATACGTTTTTTCCCTTCAAAATTTACCCTTTCCAGTTTTCTTAAGTACTTTTGCTGTTTTCTTTTTTTCCCTCTGACCTCAAATTACCAAATTACCCTTCATGACCTGAACGAAGTCTCAGCATTATTTTTCCGTCTTCTCTTAAGTTCTCGTGTTCTGTCTCTATCCATTTGTTTACTCCCGATCCCCATCAGCCATGGCGATAAAGTGAGGGTTCCAGGCGGCGGCCGCTTCAGGGAGGGCTCGCGGCGGAGACAGGCTCGGCGCTCGCGCGGTCGGCAGGAGCTCGCAGCGGGCAAGGGCTGGCTCTCGGGCAGGAGGTGCTCGCAGCACGGTGCTGGCAGGGGTGGCTCGTGGCGCAGGCAAGGAGAAGCTCACGACAGGGGCGGCTAAGACTTCGGTGCGGGCACAGTTGCAGGTTGCAGCAGCCACTCGTTGAAGATGTTTCCCTCTGACGTCGAGTAAGACTAATTTTGACTCTAATTTCTCTTATTTGGATTATTGTAGAAGCACCCAGAGAACAAATGAGATAGGGTAAATTCACTTAGCAAGAAATCTAATACTTTTTTTGGTTTGTTGGAATTTAGTAGGATTAACTCTGATGTCACATATACAGTATGTGTTTAGTTTGGTCAATTCATTGCTAAATTTGATGACGGTAGTTGTGTTCTTGTGCCACACAAATACGATGAATGGGTTGTGGATTATCAGCGATGCTCACTAGCAAGCTTGCAAAAGGACTTTGCTGCCAGGGTGAACTGGGGCAGCAACCAAGAGGTAGAGGTGTCAGTATTTGACAAGAGCATCAATCTAGAAACAAGGCTGGAGAATGATTCCGTATTGCGTGCATTTTTCGACAGGTGTGTTGATAGGAGGTTGTACTTGTTTGCTGATGTGGTAGATAAATCGGCTCAGGTGATTAGTAATTCTGGTCTCACAGTTGTTAGTCACAGTGGTGTGGAAAGTGCAGCATATGCATGTTCAAATAGTCAACTAGAAAGCGCATCTAATGTGATATCTCCAAATGTTGATGTACCTTTTGTTGATTGGGATGCTCTTGAGATTGTTCCTATTACAGAAGAGCTGGTTGGTTCTATAGTTCCCGTTGTTGATGAAGACAATTTTTATGAACACATTGGTCTTCGAGCCGAGGATGAGAGAGTAGAGAAAGGCAAAGATAGACTACCAGATGAAGTTGCATGTGAAGGTGCACTTGATGTTGAAGGTGCAGCCATACCTTGTACTGATACAATACCGGGTGAGGATGCTATCTTTTATGATAAGGAGGACCCTCCAATGACTGTTGGCAGCACATATGCAAGCATGAATGAGTTCAGATCAGCAGTAAGACAACATGCTATAAAGGGTCAGTTTGAGGTGTGGACAAGGAAATCTGATACATGTAGGTTTAGGGGTTATTGCATAGCTAAGGGTTGCCCATGGTTTATTGTGGCAAGATTAATGCATGATGAGAAGTCTGTTAGGGTACTAACCACTAACTTTTAACTTTCAACATTTTATAATTTTTTTAATTTCATGTTACTAACCAATGTCCTTACATGTTGCAGGTTACTATGAACAATTTTGATCACTTATGTGCTTCTACCGGTAGAGTGAAGACCAGAATGACAACATACCGTTGGATAGCAGAGAAGTCAATCCCATTTTTGAAGAAGGATCCAAATATGGGCGCAAAAAAGTTACAAGAGGAGCTAGAGGATAAATATAATGTGAAGCTAGGATACTCAACAGTGTGGGTTGGTAGACAGAAGGCGGTGGAACAAATATTTGGAACATGGGAAGAAAGTTTTGCAGATTTGTATAGGTTCAAGGCAGAGATTGACGCAAAAATGCCTGGAAGTGTTGTCGATTTAGAGGTGCAGGAGGAAGAGGATGGTGTGTATTTTCGCAGATTCTTTTGTTGTTTCAAACCAAGCATTGATGGTTTTCTGAACGGTTGCAGACCGTTTTTGAGCGTAGACTCCACAGCGCTCAATGGCAGATGGAATGGGCAGTTGGCTTCAGCCACAGCTATAGATGGACACAATTGGATGTTTCCTTTTGCCTTTGGTTTCTTTCAATCTGAGACAACTGAAAATTGGACTTGGTTTATGGAACAATTGTATAAGGCAGTAGGTAATCTACCATGCTTAGCAATTAGCTCTGATGCTTCTAAAGGAATTGCTGGAGCTGTAAATAAGGTGTTCCCTTGGGCAGAGCATAGGGAATGTTTCTGGCACTTGATGAATAATTTCAAAAAGTACTATCAAGGACCGGTGTTTGGGAACATGTATCCTGCAGCTAGGACTTTCGTACCTGATAGATTTGAGTACCACATGAATAAGATCTATGAGGCTCAACCTGCAGTTAAAGAGTATTTGAAAAAAAATCACAAGGCATTTTGGTCAAGGAGTAAATTCTCAGAAGAGATAAAATGTGACTTCATCACCAACAATCTTGCAGAATCATGGAATAAATGGGTGAAGGATATTAAGGACCTACCAATCTGTGAGCTTGCAGACACTTTGAGGACAAAGTTCATGCAACTATATGCAAAGAGAAGACGGATAGGTGAGAGACTTGAAGGTATTATGCTGCCTGCTGTAGTTCAACAACTAAATGTGATGACTAGGTGCCTAGCACACTTGAAAGTTGCTGAAGGGAATAGGGAGACAGCACAAGTGACTGAGATAACTCAAGACCATGATATACTTAGGCATGTGGTACATCTTGGGAGGCACACCTGCTCATGTAGAGAGTGGCAGGTTTCTGGAAAACCATGTCCACATGCATTGGCACTCATAATTACAACTAGAAATCCAAAATTGGGTGATTATTTGCATCCTTACTATTCAGTGTACCATTTTAGGCTAGCATATGCAGGTGTTATTCAACCATTAACAGATAAGTCTCAATGGCCGAAAGTCAACCTTGGCTTCAAGTTATTGCCACCTCTGGTAAAAAGATCAGTAGGTAGACAATGGAAGAACAGGATAAAAGGATGCCTGGAGAAAGGTGGAAGCTCTAGAAAAGATGTAAAAGGGAAGTGGCAGGTTTTGTGCAAAAGGTGTGGAGAAAGAGGCCATAGAGAAACCTCGTCGAAGTGCTGTTATAATGGTACAAAGAAAAGGTAAAACCGCATTGCAATTTATTAGTTTGATAATTTTTGTACAATGGAGAGACCACATTATTTTTCATGTGCAGGAAGAGTCACGCCAAACAAGGGCGACCATTAGGATCAGCAAGTACTTGCACGCCCAAAAGGCAAAAAGTTGTGCAAAACGAGTCAACTAATATTAGTCCGGGGCCTGTTACAAGAAGGTAAAAAAATATTTCAATCTCAAGGCAACCATTTACATTATTTGACATATTGTCCTCTTATTGAAGCCAATCGGCGTTATCAACGATTGGTGAAGGCTCAAGCCAGGAAATGGCCACACCCAAAAGGCAACAAGTTGTGACAAATCAATCAACTAATATTAGTCCTGGCCCTGTCACAAGGAGGTAAGAAATATTATTCCAATCTTAAGGCTACACAATTATATTATTTGACATATTGTCCGCATATTGAAGGCAATTGGCATTATCAATGCTCGATGAAAGCACAAGTCAGGAATTGGCCACACCTTCGAGGGCAACCAAATCCCCTTCCAAGCCTACATCAAGGATTGCAAGGAAGATCACTCCAAGAAAATTCAAAAAGTGAATGTTTTTGTGTCTACAAAACTATGATATTGGATGCTTTTGTAATCTTAATTAATTAGAACGGAGGCATTTGGATGATATTTTGGCATATGTATGGATTGTTGACATTAAACTTGTTATTGTGCTTGCTGTTATGCTTCTGTATGGGATTATTGACATTTGGATGACATTTGGGCTTAATATTTAAATCAAACTTGCTATTATGCTTGAACGTGGTGCACATGTGTTTGTATTTTCTACCATACCTATTCTTCTTTTTTTACATTTTTTATTCGTAATGTCTTTTATACTTTGGGCAAACTCTGATTATACTTTGGGCAAACTCTGATGTGGATGAGGAGGACCAAACGGCGCAGCTCTAATGTGCACAAGCAGAAGGGTACTTTGGTCATTTGAGGTCAGAGGGAAAAAAGAAAACAGCAAAAGTACTTAAGAAAGCTGAAAAGGGTAAATTTTGAAGGGAAAAAACGTATTTGGGGTAGCAGCCGAATGGCTAACGTACTAAGGGATAAAGTCTGAAAGGCTAACGTATTGAGGGGCAGCAGCTGAAAATTCTCCTTCCACTACTATAACCTCACTACGTCGGAGGGTATCCTTAACAAAATATACCAAACAACTAGAGACATTAGATGTAATATGAGTGGTGATGATTTAATATGTGCACTATGTACACTAAACTTTCATGTGTATCAGATATGTTCTCTTTATCTTTTGAACTTGTAGCTGGTGTATGGCCTAGCTGACTTCGTTTCGTCAATGCAGTTGGATTCAAGGTTCGTGATTCCTTTCTTGGAGCACGTGCTGGTCACCGTGCGGTCACCCCTGAATGCTGAGCAGAAGCTGAACACCCTCGAGTCCCTTGTCAGGTACAGCGTGAGGCTAAGAAGGATGGTCATTAGGATCTCGCAGATGAAGAATTGCCACGGTGCCGCTGATGATTTTTTTGCGGAGATTTGCAAGTTCGCTTACATGAACAGTGGGAGAGTGTGCATAGAGTAGAATAGAGTAGAGGTGTTGCTGCATTTGCCATTCTTGAATGAGTTAGCACTAAATCAAGGCAGTTTTTTTTTACCCAATGCCGTTTACTTGTGACAGTTTATTGGATATTTGAATGAGTAGTTTGTTTTGTTGTTCACCCAGCTTGAATGCATCTGCACTTGAGGCCAGAAATCATTTTGTTATATTTGTTACTAGTCTATGTATCGCGCCTGTTTAACTGTACCGTTCATTGGTTCCTGAAATGTAATAATCAACCTTGGTTGGTTCCTGAAATGTAATAATCTGATCGTCGCCCTTCAACTGCACACTGTTAAGTGGCTGATTGGCTTTATCGACCGAACTGAAGTTTAATGACATTGTCACCAATCCATTTTTTTTATAACATCCAACAGAAACTGCATGATGATTATATAGTTGATCATGTTTCCAATATATGGAACCCAGAATCCCAGACCATAAGTAATTGACACGTCAAAGGAAATGTGGTACAGCTTATCAAAGGAGAAGGGCTACACACAAACAGTTTGATGAATGAACATGTAACTCATTACCTGCTACTACTAAAATCCGCATGCAATAGCTAAAGCGCCAGGCCAAAAATGCAATAGCTAAACACGAAATTCTGGCTGGTGGGTAAGTGACTAGCGATCCCGTTTGTTTTAGTCTAAATTGTCTCGAGCTGAAACAAGCATTTGTTAAGAATGCTTGTTCGTAGCTTGTGCAGCTAGGGATGAAAACGGGACGGTAAATTTCCGTACCGTCCCGTTTCGAATAATGTTTTTTCCCGATTGTTTTTGAATTGTTCATGAACCGATTAGAAATGATACGAAAATGATTTAGCTAATTTTTTGATCGTTTTTGTTTTTTTGGTTTCCGAGTCGTGCTAATACCGTTTTTACCGTTTTATATAATATTAGATAGATCTAGCATATAATTTAATTAAGTTATAGACTTTTGTTGTGTTTAAGTGAATGAATAAGAGAAAAGCAAATGTTATAATTACTCTAACTAATATGAATGATGAAAGAGTTGTTTGTGTATTTCTAAATCTTTAAAATTAGGCAATACATCACTTTATTATGTTTTTTTATAAAACTATAAAATAGTTATCGTTCCGACTATAGTTTATCGTTTTCGATCATTTTCGAATAACCGACAATTCCGATCCTGTATTTCGACAGTTGGTTTTCGTTTTTGTTTTCGTCCCGACCAAAGAAATATGAAAACAAAAACAATTTAGCTGTTTTTTCGATCGTTTTCGACCGTTTTCATCCCTATGTGCAACCTTCAGCAACAATCCACGCGCTGAAACAAACAGGGCCGGAATGTTACGTCCCGACGAGTTGTCGGCGGCGGCGAGATGAATTTCAAAAGGGGAGAGGGCGGAAGAAGGCAGAACGGAGGAAGAAGATAGAGGTATGGAGGATTTGGATATTCTGTTATTTCTCTTTTCTGTCCTCTTTTACAAGGCACATCCTTGTCCTATATATGTCTCTATAATGGGCTAGCACGCACACCTGATTACAAGGCCACATGGCCCAACACAGCAAGCCAGACATTGAATCTTCAGGTGTCAGATCCGTTACTCTTCAGCCATCTGATGATCCGTAGTCACCGTAGTGACAGTACCCCCCCTGAAGAACCGTCTGGTCCCCAGATCGATGATGTAGGAAATTTAGCCTTGAGAACATGGTAGTCTTCCTAGGAAGCCATTTGGTAGCCCATTCCATTTTACCAGAATCTAAACAATTGCCGAGTTCCCCTTTTTCACCAGCCGGCATTGCAATATCTGCTCAGGTGATGGGAAGGCATGCTCCTCAAAAACATTTGGTGGTACATCAGCAAATACTGGAGCATAATTGGGGCGAAAGGCTTCAGTTGAGATGTGTGAAATACTGGATGGATTTTGGCACTCTCTGGTAAATCCAACTTGTAAGCAGTTTGGCCAATTCGCTGAAGCACTTTGAAGGGGCCAAAGAACTTGAAAGATAACTTGGCACAAGGTCGGCTAACCACTGAAGATTGAGCATAAGGTTGTAATTTGAGAAGAACTAGCTCACCAACTTGGAATTCCCGAAATGTCCTATTTTTATCTGCCTGTTGCTTCATTTTGTTTTGAGCCCGAGCCAAGTTGTCTTTGACCATTGTCAAAAAAGTTTGTCGCTCTTGCAACATAGTGGTGGCTCCAGAATGATCTTGTAGCAGAGCTGGGAGCAAACTAGTGCTAGGATCCACCCCATACAGAGCCTTGAAAGGAGAACACTTGAGAGAAGAGTGGTGGCTAGAATTATACCATAATTCCGCAGAAGTTAGCCAAGCGACCCATTTGGAAGGAGTGTTATGCACAGAACACCTCAGAAACATTTCCAAAGACTAATTGATTCACTCAGTTTGTCCATCAGATTGTGGGTGGTAGGCAGAGCTAAGATGAAGCTGGGTCCCCAACAATTGAAATAAATCTCTCCAAAATTGGCTAGTAAAGACTTTATCTCTGTCAGATACAATAGTTCTAGGGACACCATGCAGCTTAACAATATTATCAAAGAACAATTGAGCAACTTGAGATGCAGTGTAAGGGTGCTTGACTGGAATGAAGTGGGCATACTTTGTTAACCTGTCAACCACAACCATTATCACAGAATAGCCCTGAGATTTTGGCAGCCCCTCAACAAAATCCATAGAAAGATCTTGCCAACAGTAATCTAGAATAGGCAATGGCTGTAATAATCCAGGGTATTTGCACAATTCATGTTTAGTTGTTGACAAATGAGACACTGCTGCACAAATGATTGAACATCCCTTTTGAGACCTGGCGAGTAAAACAGTTTCTTAACTCATTGATAAGTAGTTTGTACTCCTGAGTGTCCCCCCAAAGCTGAGGCATGAAAATCATTTATGATTTTGGTTTGGATGGCAGTGTTTTGACCCACATACAACTGGTGTTTCTTATATATCAACCCATGCTTGAGAGAATACCCTTGGCTGTTTTCAGCAGATACTGCCAACTCTTGCAGAAGGAGCCTAGTATCAGGATCATGCTCATAGGAATGGATCACCTCTTGCAGCCAAATAGGGGTTACTGCAGAAATTGCAGAGCAGGACATACCATGAGCTATTCTTGATAGAACATCAGCCACTTTATTCTCAATACCTTTTTTGTAATGCAATTTGAAGGTTAAACCAGCTAGCTTGGTCATTTCTTTCCTTTGCATTTCAGTAGACAAAGTCTGGTCCTGGAGGTAACATAGACTTATGGTCTGTTCTAATGATGAACATACCCCTTTGCAAATAGCATCTCCATCTATCGACAGCCATCAACACAGCCAAGAATTCCTTCTCATAGATTGAGAGTTTTCGCGTAGCAACACTAAGAGCTTTGCTGTAAAAAGCAATAGGCTGTCCTTTTTGGGACAAAACAGCCCCAATCCCAGTGTCACAAGCATCAGTTTCAATTTCAAAAACTTCAGAGAAATCTGGTAAGGCAAGGACAGGAGTTGTGGACATAGCTTGTTTCAATTGATCAAAAGATGACTGGGCATCAGTAGTCCATGAAAATGTCTTGTGCTGTAATAATGAAGTAAGAGGTTTTGCCATTATGCCATAATTCTTCACAAACTTTCTATAGTATCCTGTGAGGCCTAGGAATCCCCTTATCTCAGTTGGAGTAGTAGGTACTGGCTAATTTAACATAGCAGCAGTTTTCTGAGGATCAGTAGCCACACCTTTGTCAGAAATAATGTGGCCTAAATATTCAATTTGATTCTGTGCAAAAGAGCACTTGCTCATTTTGGCAAACAACTTGTGATCCAACAAAATAAGGAACACTTCTCTTAAGTGTGCCACATGAATGTCTAAAGTTGGACTGTAAACTAGAATATCATCCATGAAGATGAGCACAAATTTTCTCATTTGCTTGGAGAAAATGGAATTCATCAGGCATTGGAAGATGGCTGGAGCATTGGTCAATCCAAAGGGCATCACCCGAAATTGAAAGTGACCATGATGTGTCTTAAAGGCTGTTTTATATTCGTCACTTTCAACCATCCTGATCTGGTGAAAGCCTGAAGCCATCTCCAGTTTAGAAAAAAACTTAGCACCAGCCAATTCGTCCAAGAATTCATCAATAATTGGCATAGGAAACTTGTTTTTCACAGTAATATCATTGAGTTTCCTATAGTCTATGCAAAAGCGCCAAGTGCCATCCTTTTTCTTGATTAAAAGGACTGGAGAAGCAAAAGGACTGACACTTTTTGCAATAATACCAGACTCAAGCATGGTTTGCACTTGCTTCTCAATTTCATCCTTTTGCAAGGGTGAGTATCTATAAGGTCTGGAGTTAACTGGTGTTGTATCAGGCAGCAAGGAAATAGTGTGATCATAATCTCTTGAAGGGGGTAATGAGGTAGGAGTCTGGAAGACAGTAGCAAACTCTGTGAGCACAGCTCTAACAGGTTCAGGCACATAATCATTCAAGACAATGGAATTGTGATCTTGTGTCTGCAACATAGCAACAACCCAAATTTCATTCCCTTTATGCCACTTACCCATTTGGGCAACAGATATTTGATGCAATTCACTGCAAGTAGGAGCATCCAGCCCTTGTAATGTAACCATCTGCCCTTCATAACAGAATGATACCCATTTTTGTGTCCAATTACAAGTCATGGGGCTGAAGGATTCCAGCCAATCCATCCCCAAAACCATGTCATAAGCACTAACTGGCAGAATGTACACATCTTTGACAAAAGAGTGACCCTAAATCCACCAATTCAAATTCTCCACCATTTTGGTACAAAAGATAGTTTGCTCATTAGCCACTTTAACAGGAACTGGAGTAATATATTTGGGTACATATTGCAGTCTAGATAGCATGTGTGCACTCAAGAATGTGTTGGAGCTCCCTGTATCCAATAACTGTAGGACCGTTTGGTTCTGAATTAGAGCTCTCATTCTAATGACTTTGGAAGATTCTGAACCAGTCATGGCATGCAATGACAAGAATGCTTGACTGCTTTCCTCAGTCTCTAATGAGTCTAAGATCTCATCAGACAGAACAACACCCCATCCTTTGCTTCCTCTGTGGTAATGAAATTAAGCTGAGTAGTTGCTGCAATCTGACACTTATGACCAGGTGTATATTTATCACCACACTTGTAACACAGTCCATTAGCACGTCTATATTCCTTCAGCTGCTTTGCTTTCCACAACTCTCCAGGTGTTGTGGCTGTGTCAGATTTACCAGAAACATGTTGCCTGAAATTGGAGGGTTTGGCATTAGTATTCTTCGCTAACATCTTCTCTTGAAGAAGAGCCAACCCTGCTGCTTTGGGTACAGAATCAGGAAAATAGGGTTCTACCAGCATCCTAATTTCATGTTTCAAACCCAACATAAACTGAGTGACCAAAAATGTGTCACTAATCGACTTGTCAAACAGCCTAATATGATAGACCAAGTCTTCAAACTACTGTTTGAAGTCCCCCACTGAATTTGTCTGTCGGAGTGTGAGTAGTTCTAACATCTTATCTCGATGGGTAGAAATATCAAACTCCTCAGTCACTTCTTTCTTGAACAAAGTCCATACGAGTTGGCCAACCATCTCATTATAAGATTGATACCAGTGACTAGCTTTGCCTGACAAATGAAGAGAAACAACAGAAACTCTGAAATAATCAGGAATCGAATATAGTGTAAAATAGGATTCACACTGATCCAACCAAACTCGCACATCCGATCCATCGAAACAAGGAAAATCCATTCTCGGCAAGCATGAGCGAGGAACAGAAGATTCATTATCTGTTGTTAAATTCAGCAGAGAAGTTGTATCCTGGTTGGTTGATGTGTTTGCAGAAGAAGAACCATTTGGACGAGCTCTAATAGGAGGTGGTCGAGCCCCCATCAATCCCTCTCCTAGAACACGAGCAAGCGCTGTAGGATGACGCATCATACCTGACAGTTTGGTCTGCTCTTGCTACATGTGCGCCAATGACTTCATCGAGATGTTGAACTTGGCCTGAATGCAACTCATGGATTTGTCGTGTTCATCTTGTTTCTTCTCGATGTCGATCAACTTGGTGGAGACATCATCCAATCGAGTCAACTTCTCTGAAAGTTCTTTGAGCGTAGTATCTGCCAACAGTTTGATGGTGGCGTCGAACTTCTTTGCCAGACGTTGTTCCATCTCTGAGATACCCGCCATCACCTGCCGTGTGTGCTACGCTTGCTTGGGAGGAGCCGTGGTGATGCCTTGAGGAAAGTGCGAAGTCTTCGGAGAGGTATGCAGCAACTGGAAACTCCTTGTAGATGAGGAGGAACCGCGCGCCCAGATTAAATCCGATACCAGTTGTTACGTCCCGACGAGTTGTCGGCGGCGGCGAGATGAATTTCAAAAGGGGAGAGGGCGGAAGAAGGCAGAACGGAGGAAGAAGATAGAGGTATGGGGGATTTGGGTATTCTATTATTTCTCTTTTCTGTCCTCTTTTACAAGGCACATCCTTGTCCTATATATGTCTCTATAATGGGCTAGCACGCACACCAGATTACAAGGCCACACGGCCCAACACAGCAAGCCAGACATTGAACCTTCAGGTGTCAGATCTGTTACTCTTCAACCATCTGATGATCCATAGTCACCGTAGTGACACTGAATTGCCGTGCCCTAAATCTATTGCTGGTACCGTGCTCACATCAATCTTCTCTTTCCTAGCAATGGAGTCCCAGTCCTTCACTGCGATCCCTGTTCTGCAATTAAGGTTAAGGTTGATCACCATTCCCTACTCCAAGGTCTCCATCCAGAAACAGGCCCTAAACCAGACTCCACAGTGGTAAACGCAAACTGGCCACAGATAACCTTGTCGGCTGGATGCAGGACGAACAACAGAAAAATTACACATATCCGACGGCTTCCTTCGAGGCTGTCGGACGTAACGTTATGTCCGATGGTTATAGGTCAAATTTTTCGTGAAAACTCTGTAAACCAACTAACAAAAGTAACAAAAAATTCTAAAGAAGTTGTAGATATACTTTATTACCTACTCTATCATTATATAAAATTTTAAGTTCAAATTCATCATATGTTAAGAGATACAAAAAAGAAAATTTTATATCTCTTAACATATGATGAATTTAAACTTGAAATTTTATACAGTGGTAGAGTATGCATTGAAGTATATCTATAACGTTTTTGAGAATTTTTTGTAACTTTTGTTAGTTGGTTTGCACGGAAATTTGGTTTGCACCTGATACATTGCCATAGTGCATAACCATCAATGTCAAAAATATTTGTAGAAAAAGTTATCCCATTACATAATTAATACTTAAAAATAATTTAAATAAAATAAATAATTTTGATGGACTTAACTTGTCATTGGTCTTGTAAAGCTTGTGTCACAGCCCTTCCAAGTTATCGGGCCCACATACACCAGTTTTCACCATAATGGTCTCAGATGACTATGCACATGCACCATATAACTTAACAGGGGTTGCCGAGTTTCATCAAATTCACACTTGTCCTAATAGATAAAACACAACCCATAGTAAGAACATTACAATAAACAACATTTGGTAAACATACATCAAAGATAGAGCAAAAGCCTTTACAATAAAATAATTTACATTCTAAAGCTCAAAATTTTACAATATAGAAAGAGTAGTAGTTATTACAAGCCTAGATAGTTCAAAAGTACATAAATTATTACATATCTTGAAGGTAGCAACCTTCCCAAAAGCATAAGCGCGCACACACACATTACTCATCATCTTCATAAGTTGGGACCACCTTCATACAATAGAAAGAAACCAAAACCTGCTCTTCACCCGCAACAACATGGGTTCAAAGAACCCTGAGTACGAAGGTACTTTCACAAGTCTTACCCGACTAAAAAATGACTCCAAGGATATGCTAGCTTTTAAGGATCAAGGTAAAGCTTATCAAGTTTCAAGGACTTAATTTTTGCATAAAAGCTTACTAAAGTAAATCCTTAAGCCATATTTTAGTCATCAAGTTTAGTTCTTTTTTGATTCTAGATTCTGTCTAATCTAGATCAAGCACTTGTTCTTTTCTTTCTTTTACTAACTTTTGGTTTCATTTATTACTACGATGTAAGTCAGATGATCAAGTCTCCATATCCGAGGAAGCACTGCGATTCAAATCAGTTTACCCAGCTGGGGATCTCTAACCACATGACATTTGTAGCACCTAATCCTTGCATATGCCAACCCACCCCCTTCTATTTCAAGACAAGAACGATTTCATGCCACCCGAGAGCATAATACTCCACCATCCAGCCTCTTGCCAGATGGGTACATGCTACTCTCGCAATCTCTCCACTCCTAATGTGTGGTAGCCTTTCTGGTATTGGGAAAGCTAAGATTAGGCTTACCCCATCCTAGCATAACAGGCCACCAACAGTAGCCCCTTGCGGGATGAATTTGTTTCTTTGCAACAAGCTTAGATCGCAAAAATTATAATTTGGAGGCCTTATGCTGAAGATCCGAGCACACCTTTCCGAAGCTCGTTATGAAGAAGATAGATTCATTTTTAATGGAAGTGGGCAACATGGAAGTTGAATCGTCGGAAGGGAAGCGAGGTGCGCTGCGCGCGATTATTTCCATTGACCCACGCCACTTCGTGCATGTTTTTTTAGTATAAAAGCAGCCGACGGGGTGAGTGCAGATCACATTTACTGCCCTTACCTACCAGCTGTCAAAATTTCCTGCACCTTCGAAGCTTCTTGTTTGGAAGCGCTTTGATAGCTAGCTTCAGTTGAGCCATTTTTTAGAAAAAGCTCTTTGCCTTGTTTAGGTGGCCAGAATTTGCACCACCGCACAACTGATCAGCCCTACCTCCTCAGAGGCACGACATGATACCTTGCCTATTTCTGAGGCAATGAGGGCTTCATCATCAAGAGCTGTTGTAGAATTGCCGAAGGACAGGCCTTCGAAGCCGAGCTATATTGATATTGGTCGATCCACTTTGAAGGAAAAAGATTTGCAGTTTATGAGAAGACTCAGCTATTATAACACCCTGAATTTGGGGGTATAAAATTTCTTTCTAATTATCATCCAAATTCAGGTGTCACTCTTCTCTCTCTAGTTTCTCTCTCTTTTTCTTTTGAGTAGATTTGGCTTAATTAGTGAGGAATTAATTATTTTTTTCCAAAACATTGTGAGTCATGAAATGTTGCATCATGTTGAGCTTAAGTATCCTTTGAATTGTTGCACATGTTTGAATTAGTTTGAATTTGAAACTTGGTATGAATTTGAATTGAAAACTCTAGAGAAAATAAAATAGAAAAGACAATTAGAAATTCCAGATAATAGAAAATCTCAATTCAGCCCAAACCAGCCCAGTGGGGCCGCGCACGCCCGTGTTGCCTGACAGGTGGGCTCCACCTGTCAGCGGCAGTTTCTCCCCGCTCGTGCCCCCTCCTTCTCTCCCTCTGCCCGGTGGGGCTGCTCTATCGGCACTAGTCGCTCTCGCGCGCACGCCCTTCCTCCCTCTCTGCCTCGTGGGCCCGCCTTGTCAGCTCGCTGAACCGTTTCGCCGCGCGCCTGTTCTCTCTCGCTGCGCCGTGGGACCCCTTGTCAGCTCCGCCTTCCCCACGACCTGCCGTGGACCAACACACGCGCACGTTCGCCAGGATCCCCGGCCACGACGCCTGCCCACGCCCCAAGCTCCTTTTTGAGCATCGCCTGCACCCGCACTCGCTTCCCCGCCCCATTTCGCACAGTCTCGCTCTCTCTCGCGCTCTGCCTTCGCCGCTTGGCCTTGCCGGAGACCCGCGCCCGCCGTGCCGGTCACCCAGCCCGCCAGACACCGCGCCAAGCAACCCTGAGCTTCGCCCCAGGGTGAGACACTCATTCCCATGCCCGGTTCCCTCAATTATGCCTTATTGTCGGCCAATTTCGGCTTCGCCAGAGTTCAGCCGTGGCGGTCCGCCGCGCCCGAGTGGTGACCGGCTAAATTAGTCCAGTCCAGCGTCCCCGCGTCGGTCCCTGATGTTCCCCTCGCTTTGCTGAAGCTAGTCCAGGCCCTAGCGCGCCTTAGACCCTCTCTCCTCGGCTCTGATTCCTCACCGGAGTTGCCCTGACCCGCCCGGAGCCTTTCCTCTGCCGTTCTCCCCTCTCTGACCCCGGTCTCATGGCCAAAGCCCCACCAGTGAGTCCGCCGAGTGCTCCTCTTTGTTTCTGGCCAGCCCCGGCGACCCTGGAACCGCCGTAGCACGCACCCGCCCCAACTCCGGCGACCTCACCGCCGTGAGAAGGAGCCGCACCGCCTTCCACCAATCGGCCCTCCCGACTTTGATCTCCACCGTCCGATTCGGATCGCACGACCCAGATCATGTGATACCGCTTCGCACATGCGCGCCGTGCGTCCGGACCCACCTGTCGGTCGCCTGTGCCCCTGGCACCAGGCCCGACCGGTCAGTCCACCTTCCCCGCCTCGATCGCTAACCGCCTTGGCCCGCTAGTCAGTGCGCGCCCGCGCCCGCGTTTGCGCGCTCGCCCACGGATCTAATCTCGGTCGTTGATTTTAGATCTAACGGTTGAGCGGATCCGATACCCCTTCGCGCGGTAGTTTTGTTAAAGAGACCCTCGGTTTGTTGAGAATCAACCCACCGTCCCTAGTTTTCGCGCGCAAGCCCCTGTAATCTTGCAGATTGAACCCTAGGCTTTTAAATAATTACAAAATTAGACCTATTTTCATATTTTAAACTCTCAAACTTGTTTATTTCATATCTTTTGCATATGAACACCAAATTTAGTGATTCAAATTGCAAAGTGTTCATAGGAATATTCTCTGATTAAATAAATTAGGTTCATTCACAATCTGCACACTCTAATATTTATGTCTAACTATAAATTAATATATGTATTGATTTATTCACTTAATAAAATAAATAAAAAGGGAAACCCTAGTGGTAAATAGAGGTTTAATATTGGGAAGATAATAACATGTGATGTATGAATTTATCTCTGGTGTAACTCTTATGTCTCATTAAAAGAAATAGAATCAGATTATGTAATCATGGACAACACTTAAAGAATAATCAACTACTTAATGAGATTAGTCTACCCTATAATTTAACTCCCTTTTGAGTTTATATTGTTCTTTTTGAGATGTGTTCCCAAGTTTGTACATGATTGATGTGTTGTTTATTTGTCATTTACCAAATGTATTGAATGCATGATCGCTTTATTTAGACAACGAGCAGTTCGTGGTTCCTGAGTGTGTTGCTGAAGATCTTCCTGAGCAACAACCTAGTGAAGGCAAGTGTCCTCTGACCTATTATGTCCTACTTACTCCATAATTCACTGTCCCGCATTACATTATTGAAACCTAAGGAGTGACTAGTCTGTATTTACCTTATCCTTGTTTACCTTTTTAGGTTAATCATGGTTAGTTTATGCTATTGCTTTAACTTAATCAATGAACATGATGTGATTATTTATGATACGATGATGTTATCCTGATGATGATATTGTGATACTATAGGGGACTCAGGTCATTTTCCTGAGTACCTCTCCGTAAGGACATGTTCATGGAGTGACCACCTAGGATAATAGTGCAACCATGAGAGTGGAATGGGACACCCTTAAATGTTTAATTAGATGAACCTGGGGGTGTAGTTGGCTTTGCCTGAGGGCCGTCAATAGGGGCTGGGGCATAGTGCTCGCTCTGCCAAGGGGGGTGCAGAGGTTCATTCGATTTGGTTTTGTTAGTCACCCACCTAGGGGAGGTGTATTGCGTTTGTACGACTAGCGAAACCTAATGAGCAGCTATGCACCAGGGGAGTCTTTGTAAAGGCTACGTAGTGTATCCCCGGCCATTCACCTCGGTAGTGAAGATCGGGTCTGTATAACCCAGGCTAGAAAGAGATCACAACTCGTGGGTAAAGTGTACAAACTCTGCAGTGTTAGAAACTGGTATATCAGCCGAGCTCACGGTTAAGAGCGGCCTTGGGATCCTCTTTGATTAGAAGAACTTTGGTTACTTTTATAATGACGGTTAATAATGATGGTTATAATTCTGATCCTTGGTATTTCCTCTTGGATGAGGTACATTTTGGTAATAATTGGGTTACTACTAAAATTTGGCTCTACTAATAGTAATAAATACTTGACCAACTAAAAGCAACTGCTTAACCTTAACCCCACATAAAGCTAGTCCACTTCAGCCAAACAGGACATTTGCTGAGTACGTTGATGTGTACTCACCCTTGCTTTACAAACCACCCCACCCCAGGTTGTCCCCACTGTATTCAGTGCTCAGGAGGAGATGTTGGCAACATGGAGGACTTTGAGGAGTTTCAGGACTACGACGAGTTCTAGTTTTTCTTAGTGGCAAACCCCCAATCAGCTGCCTGTGTAGGCCTTATCTACAACGTTATGTTTTTTTGCACTTTGATGATATTAAGGATTATGGCTATGTATTAGACTCTATGGATGTCTCAGACATCTTATTGTAATAAAGTACCTTTCCGCTATTTATTTTGAGCATTGTGTGATGATGTCCAATTATGTAATCGCTGTGTACGTGAGTTTCTGATCCTGGCACGTACATGGTTCTCATTCGGTTTGCCTTCCAAAACCGGGTGTGACATAAGTGGTATCAAAGCCTTGCTGACTGTAGGACCGCTAACCTAGGCAAGAATTGTAACCCCTGCTGTTACTAGCACTAAAACTTGAGCATGACATCATATGCATTGACATTTCATTTTGTTTGTCACACCTAGAATGCATCCACTAGGTAAAAACTCAAAACAAGTGTGATGTGGTGATTTGAAGTATTCTTAACCCTAGGGTAGGATACTTAACCCTAGAATTAGGGCATGTGGGTAATAGTAAGCCAAAGTGAGTAGCACCTCAAAAGTCATTGGAAATATTCATAAGAGATCAAGTTTGGTGGATTTGAGTGGCACAAAAACCCTATAGTGCTCAAACCCTAAATGAAACCCTAGAAAACCCTAATTTGTACCCTTGGTGGTGAATTCAAATTCTATACACTTTTGGACCAAAATGTAAATATCAAAGTGGTAGAACATAAAAAACCAAGTAACTTTTACATTGGGGAATTTTCAAGTAGTGTGGAGTAATTTGGACTTAATTGCAAAAAGTCTCAAGAACACATATGTGGCTAAGTCTGAATTTCAGTGAGATTGAGCAAACTTTGGAGCTTTGTATTTCTTAATTCATGAGGATTTTTCCCTAGGTCAATACATGAACCTTGTAGAGCTATGATAGGAGTATAAGTTTGATTAAGTGACTAAGCATTGGTGCTGTACAAAAATTGGAGATAAATGGACTTGAATTCTGGCTGTCAGTCAACCCAAAAACTGAATTTTTACTGACAATAAACTGGGATGAACTTTGGGAGCAATTTCAAGTAGGATCCTGAGAGTATTTGATCTTAGTTGCTATAACGAAATTCAAGCTGGTTTGTAGGGAATCAACTTTGCTGCAGAAGGATTAGGGAGTTGCCACATAAAAGTTTGAGAATCATGCCCTCTAAAATGCTCTGTGAGGCGTTCTGATGAAGACTCTGATTGTACAGTAGTCTGAAGAAGATGCCAGGTTCAGTGCACCTCACCGCCGGTGATCCCCGCGCATGGATTCATGCCAGCACTGTGATTCGTGCCCAATGGCGCACGGATAACGACTCAGGGTAAAACATCTTACGCAAGGGATGAAGTTGGGGCACTGTGGCCGCCCTGATGCCGTACCCACTTGCCGACGACGTGGCTGCGTGGTCGTCACCATGGCTGCCGCCGTTCACTCAGTCGCGCCACGCTTTAGGTTGTTTTACCATGTCGTCTTGAGCCGTGGTAATTAACCAGTGATAGCCGTACGCCTTTGTCCAGTGAATGCCACGATAGATCGCCACGGTGACTCATCCCCTCTCCTCGGCTACCAGCTTCTCTTCTCAAATTCGGAGCCACCATTCATGGACACAATAAATTGAGCATTCAGCGTGCTCCGTTTGGTTGTTACGCACCCAGTGCATCGCTCCTCGCCTCCAATCGTCCACCGTAGCTCCTCAATTCGCAATTTCCCCCAAATTGGTTTTCTGTGCCACCGTGTGACCTCGCGCCGTGGCCAGCCATTTCCAGGTCCGCTCTCGTCCATGTTGTCCGTGTTTCAGTACTCCCGCAGGCTTGTGATGCTTGTTGGCTTGGCCGATTAAGCTATACTACGCTATAACATTAGGAACACGTTAAGAATGTCTCCAACTCCATGGGTATGCATGAACCGAGCCCTTGAGTGGCGTTCAGGTTGAATTAGTGTGTCCCAGTAGATCACCAATGTCTGAATTCGGTGTTAGCCAAGTTAGGGCACCGGTAGTTGCGTATTCCGACTGGCACAAGTTCACTGGAGGGCGCGCTCGCCGCTGTTCACCGTTGTGGACCGAGTGCTGTGAAGAAATAGAAGTCTAGGGGCCTTACTGCAAACGTCAGAGAGACAGTGAAATAGTGCCAAGGGTTCTTTACTAGTTATTTGAATAGCCAGGGTCCTCTGTGCAAGATCGCCAGTGTGGGCTCGGGCGCGCGCGTGTTTCCCCGTTCGTGGGCTGGCTTGGGCTGATTTGAGCCCATCACTGTTCATTCTTTTCCTTTTTCTTTTTCTACCAGGCTTAGGAGATTTATAGGAAATTCTAGAAAAATGATAAAATCATGGGACCAATTTTACTAGACTCCTAAATTCCTCTAGTATTTAATAAAAATAGTTCCAAGATTTTTAGTCCCAACCATTAATTATTTAGCATTTGAAGATGCCTAAACCTAGCCTTTTAGAATTTTAGAATTAAATTGGTAGCTCCAAATATAGTAAAACCTTTTGGATAAGCTTGGTTTAGTGATTAAAACCCTTGGGTAAAGTTTGGCATGCCTTGGATATTGTTTGATCCCAAACCCAAGAAACTAGCCTTTTAGAGTTCAAATACTTAACCCTAATATAACACTAAACTAGGGAACTCTAGTAGTTGGTGGGCACCGTGAAAGAAAGTTATATTCAAGATACAACTTATGGTGTTTCTATTATAACTTCATATTCATAGCATCACATGAGCATTCATGTATATGTACTGTTATGTATAGAAAACGAAGAAGAAGTGATAGTCGAAGAAGAAACTGCCCCATAAGCTGAAATTCCACCTGTTGAGAACAGTTTCTACTTTAATATTTGTGGAACAGATCCTGAGTCTCCTACAACACAAGGCAAGCCCCGGTGCATTTACCCCTTTCCTTGTTGTTTTAAACTCTTTATCACTTGAAATGATGCATTAGGTGATAGGAGTTGAGTGCTAAACAATTGCTGCATTTCCTTCCTTGGAATTGTTTACCATTCCTTGATACCTGTTTTACTTAAAAGTTTTCTAATGCTTAGTCTTGCCTTAGAAAACAAAATGTTTTGTTTTAAACAAAGATGATGATTCATATGGGATGGGAAGTTTTCAAAGAAAAGACTTGATGGTGGATCCATCATGGCCATGATGGGTTCAACATCGTAAAAAATGTACCTCTGACAGGTACCAAATTTTGGGGTTTAAATGATAAAGACGAGACCAGGCGGGTGACTTGCACGAGAAGGAAGTCTCGGTGTAGTGTCTCCATCTGAGTCGATTAAGGACCGTGTCGATGTAGGCTTGATGATTGAGGACCTTTTAACTGGCCACATGCCTCATCATGGGTAAGCTTTGCCTCAGTCGGACCAATACCAGAAAGGCCACCACACAATGGGAGTGGAGAGATGGCGAGAGTAGCGTGTACCCTCCGTGGCAAGAGGCTAGAAGGTGGTGTATCTGTGCTCTCGGTTGGCGTGAACCCGGTCTGGTCTTGAGAAACCCGGTGGCGAGTTGACATATGCAAGGGTTAAGTGCTACATATGTCGTGTGGTTGGAGATCCCTAGCTGGGTATTAATCGATTCAGATCGCCGTTACTTCTCAGACATGAAGACTTAGTCACTGACTTACACGTAGCATTCTAGTGAACTCAAAGGGTGATAAAAGATGACTAGTGTAGGCCAAGTGCTTGAACTAGGATAGAAAGAACTCTAGATGCACGTAATGACTTAACCTGATAATAAAACTGGATTTTTAAGGATCCACTGTTAGTAAGCATTTCTGCAAACAGAGTCTTTGATTCTTGATCAAGCTTTACCTAGAATCCCACAAGCCAACATATCCTTGAGAGTCTTTTCCTTTGTCGGGTAAGACTTGCGAAAGTACACTCCATACTCAGGGTTTTCAAACCCATGTTGTTGTAGGTGATGAAACAACAGAGTTTTGCTGTTTCTGCTCGAAGGTGGTACCAAAGGAGGAGCCAAACCAGTGATCGTGTGTGCGGGAGGATGTTTGCCTCCCAGTTTGAAAACACTAATCTTTTGTGCGGGAGGGTGTTTTGCCTCCCTGGTATGTAATAATATTTTATGCACTCATAACACCCGGTACTGTAATAATACTCTCTCTATATATTTTATGAATGTAAATTAAGTTATTGTAATACGCTTCCGCTTTTTCTATCCTCCGATGTGATGTAATGTCTGCGGATGGGTGAAGCACTCTTGCGCTATATGATGTTGATACAGAAGACCGAACTTGTCAAGTGATTATGTGCATCTACATGGTTGTCCAAGGTCCTTAGGAAAAGGACATCTGTAGGTGGGCCTAATACCTTGGGAGGTTCCGTGACAGCTGGTATCGGAGCGAAGCCCGTGTCTTCAGACATAACTTAGTATTTCAAAAGAATTTCTAAATACTTACCTTAAAATATTCTTTCATTCTTATCTTACCACTTTCTGGTAGTAACTTATCTTTGAAAAGTCGGGTAGCAGAGTGCTGTATATGAGGAAGTAGGGGATCGACGAAAGGTTGATCCCATAATTATTAGGTTATGCATGCATCATGTTTAAAACTATACTAATAAATCTTCCCCTCTTATGGAGATATGGTGCGCTAAGACTACCCAGCACAAATCGACTGGACCTCAGGGTGTGCCTCGACATCAGTTTGCCTCCTGGCATGAAGGAAGCAGTAGTGGCAGTAATGACCCAATTGGAGACCTGGAAGCTCGGGTGGAACAACTTCGGTCAGAACTACGTCATAGGAATAGGGCACGTGAGCGGGATAGCCACCGCATAGCGGAGCTATCAGCCGAAGTTAGTCGTCTGCAGTACGAAATTTCGGAACGTGATACGACCATTGACTAGGCCATCAACTCGCGCTCTTTCGCTTGGGACTGCGAAGCTAAAACTCTAGCCCATGTAGCAGAACTTAGCGCATCCCTCGAAAACCTGCAGGCATACTACAACACCTTGCATGAAGAAGTGCATGTACTGTATGATCGGCTGCACCCGAACGTGCCACCTGATGTGGCAACAATGGGAGCTGGACCATCTAGAATAACAAATGAAGGACTTGATGGGGAGATGGACCTTTTTAGGCCCCCTCCTTCCATGAACCTTGCTGATGAACGGTCTCCTGTAGCACACAACGAAACAGCAAAGGATGAAGAAGACTAGAGTAGTATAGTCTAAGTATTGTACTTATGTAAAATAAGTAAAAAAAGTTGAGTTGTATAATGGAGTCCGTATAATTATTACTGTTCCGCAATGAAATAAAGATGGTGTATGATGGCACGTTATATTTTTCCAAATGTTTCTTTGCCTCAGATGCCATCCCGGACCCATGCACAGGATGGGGCAGGTACATCTCGTGGTGAGGAGGACACTCCCAATCTGCCATTGGTACCTCCTACCTTGGCCGAGGCTATCGCTGCCTTGGTCAACGCCACCGCCGACAACACGTGCTTTCTACGCGAAATGGCGGGCAACCAATTTTAACAGCACGGAGGAAGAGTTCCCCCTCAAGGACCACGAGATACTACCTATCTGGAATTCTCTAAAACTCGACCACCGCTCTTCATCAAGGCAGAGGAACCCTTAGAAGTTGACGAATGGGTGCGAGTAATGGAATACAAGTTTGGGCTAATTCGATGCACGAAGACGCAAAAGCCCATGTTTGCCGCTCAGCAGTTAAGAGGGCCTACCAGTACCTGGTGGGCGAATTTTTCCGCAATCCAGCCTGTTGGACATCAAGTCACCTGGGAAGAATTCAAGCTGGCATTCCGGGAACATTATGTTCTAGAGGGGGTGTTACAAATGAAACTAGAAGAGTTCCTCCGACTGAAGCATGGGGGAGATACTGTGACGCAGTATCTCAATAAATTCAATCACCTCTCCCAGTACTCCATTGAGCATGTGGATACAGATCTGAAAAGAAGAATTGTTTTATGAGGGGGCTAAATGACAGACTTCAGCGAAAAATGGCAACATGTTTGGACCTCACCTATAGCAAGGCTATCAATACAGCACTGGCAGTCGAAGCTAAAAATGCGAGACATGGGAAGTCAAAGGGATATGCGGGTGAAAAATCAACTCAAGGACATGAAAAGAGAACAAGGTTGGTAATCCGACCTTTCAATCCGAATTGTTCTTCACCTCGCCCACCTTCATATCCATTCAAATAGCCCGTATTTATTCGCCCCACTTTGCCCCCGCTTCTACCAATCAGCCGAGTGCCCCTGGTACTCGCTTCCCTGCCCTTCCCAGTTCCTCCAGTGGTTGCTTCAATTGTGGAAGGTCTGGACATTTTATCAAGGACTACACATATTCGAAGCAAAGCAAATCCAACTTTAAGCAGACTACTAGGAACTCAAATCAAGGAAAGGGAACATGACCAACTCTTCAAAGGGCAAGAATTTCAAGAAAACTGGACAGGTCTATTATACCCAGGTGGCTACTACACCGGAAGGCGTACCAGTGATGATCGGTACGTTCCTTGTTGTCAACCACCCATCGGTTATCCTTTTCGATTCTGGTGCATCACATACCTTCATAAGCAAGACTTTTGTGGAAAACATTGCATACATTGCACTGAATCAAGGGAGGAATTTGTTATCCACTCACCTGGGGGCTAGATATTTACTAAGGAAGTAGCCTTCCACATACCAGTGATACTGGCCGGACAGGAATTTCCTACAGACATGATTATTATAAAGGGGCAAGACATAGATGTAATTCTGGGCATGAACTGGTTAGCACAACATAAGGCCATCATCAATACAGACTTAAGAACCATTAAATTAAGCCATGGTCATGAAGAGATCCAATTGTCCATCCTAGTAGCTGTCCCCGTCAAAGCATCTGGACAAGTTTATGAGGCTATAGTACAAGAAATCCAGGATATTCTAGTGGTATGTGAATTCCCGAATGTCTTCCCCGAAGACTTGCCTGGGTTGCCTCCATAAAGGGATGTGGAATTTGTGATTGAATTGAAGCCTGGTACGGCTCCTATTTCTAGAAGGTCGTACGTATGCCACCTAATGAACTGTCAGAACTCAAGACTCAACTACAAGACTTGCTTGAGAAAGGGTTCATTAGACCAAGTTCATCACCATGGGGATGTCCAACCATTTTCGTCAAGAAGAAGGATCAGACGCTTCGAATGTGCATGGACTATAGACCCCTTAATGAGGTTACCATCAAGAACACGTACCCTCTTCCTCGGATCGATATCTTATTTGATCAACTTACTGGAGCCCGGATATTCTCCAAGATTGATCTCAGATCAGGCTATCATCAGATTCGTATTTGACCCGAGGATATACCTAAGTCCGCATTCACTACACGGTATGGGTTGTTTGAATATCTGGTCATGTCTTTCGGATTAACAAATGCTCCAGCCCACTTCTCATACCTAATGAACTCAGTATTTATGCCCGAGTTGGATAAATGTGTGGTGGTCTTCATTGATGACATTCTGATCTATTCCAAAAATGAAGAGGAGCATGTAAAGCACTTGCGGATTGTGTTGCTAACGCGCTTAAAGGAACATCAGTTGTATGCCAAATTCAGCAAATGCGCGTTTTGGTTAGGGGAAATCCAATTTCTTGGACATGTATTGTCTGCAAAAGGGATTGTGGTCGATTCCAGCAAAGTCAAGGATATTCTAGAGTGGAGCTCACCAACTACAGTACATCAAGTTCGGAGTTTCCTTGGACAGGCTGGATATTACTGCAGATTCATTCCGGATTTCTCCAAGATTGTTAAACCCGTTACGGTTTTAATTAAAGAATGATACAAAGTTTGACTGGTCTTCAAAATGCAACGAAGCCTTTGAGCAATTGAAGGTATTGTTAACCACTGCTCCGGTGTTGGCTCAACCAGATATTAAAAAGCCTTTTGACGTGTATTGTGATGCATCAGGCAGTGGACTCAGTTGTGTCCTAATGCAAGAGGGCCGAGTCATAGCTTACGCTTCACAACAATTACACCGGCATGAAGAGCACTATCCACTCATGATCTGGAACTGGCTGCCGTTGTTCACGCCCTTAAAATATGGCGCCATTATCTACTCGGGAATGTATGCCATGTGTATACGGATCATAAAAGTTTGAGATATATTTTCACCTAGTCGGAGCTGAATATGAGACAACAAAGATGGCTTGAGCTAATTAAAGATTATGACTTGAAGATCCATTATCACCTAGGAAAAACCAATGTGGTGGCAGATGCATTGAGTCGCAAAGCTTCCTGTCATTCTCTTACAGTAAGAACACCTGACACCACTCTATGTCAAGAAATGGAAAAGTTGAACCTAGGTATGATACAACACGGAACTTTGACACAGTTGAAGCTTGAGTCAGTTCTTCTGTAGAGAATTATTGATGCCCAAAGAACCGATAAGGATATGAAGCACATTCATGAGAAAATAGAAGCCGGCAAGGCAAATTGCTTCAGAAAAGATAATCAGGGAGTAATCTGGTTTAAGGATCGCATAGTTGTGCCAAAAGATGCTGAAGTCTGCCAAAAGATCTTGGATGAAGCTCATCTTAGTCGATATTCCATTCACCCTAGAAGTACTAAGATGTATCAAAACTTAAAGCAACATTATTGGTGGACAAAAATGAAGATTGAAATCACACGCTATGTGGCAAGATGTGACACCTGCAGACAGGTCAAGGCCATACATATGAAGGCTGCTGGACCACTGCAATCTTTGCCAATCCCAACTTGGAAGTGGGAAGATATTAGCATGGACTTCATTGTGGGATTACCCAGGACAACTAAAGGTTTTGACTCTATCTGGGTCATAATTGACCGGCTTACTGTAACACTTCTAGTGTTACTGTCACTAAAACTTGAGCATAACATCATAAGCATTGGCATATCATGTGTTTGTGACACCTAGAGTGCATTCACTAGGTAAAATTTCAAACAAGTTGTAATGATGTGACTTGATATGTGATTAACCCTAGGGTACAGTGCTTAACCCTAAATTAGAGCTTATGGATATAAGTGAAGCCCAAACAAGCTAAAACCTCAAAGGACATGAGAAATGGTCATAAGGTATCACATGTGATGGACCTTGGTGGCACCAAAACCCTAATATGCCCAAAACCCTAAAGACAAACCCTAGAAACCCTAATTGAAACCCTAGGGGGTTAATTGTAAATTTGGTGCACTTTTGGACTAAAGTGCCAATACTAAAATGATAGAATACCACAAATCATGTGTTTTTCACATTTGAGATTTTGCAAGCTAAATAGTGGAACTTGGACTTATTTGCAAAAAGTACCCATGAACTCCATAAGTTTATGTCTGAATTCAGTTGAATAGGGCTGACTTTGGAGGTTTATATTTCTAAAAATACAAGGAATTTACTTAGGGTCAATGCATCAAATTTGTAGAGCTACTAAAGGAGCATAACTTTGTTTAAGTCACAAAACATGAGTGCTGTACAAAAATTGAAGTTAAATGGGCTCAAAGTGCTGCTGTCAGTCACCCATACAGTCTGATACGGTCTGACAGTGAGTTCTGCTGAACTTTGGACTCGAATCAAGCTCGAAGGAGTAAGTAAATGAGCAAGGTCTCTATAGTCGAATTGTAGCTGGTTTATAGAGCTACAACTTTGATATAGATGGATGGTTGAGTTGCTACATGAATTTTGGAGCAAATCACCCCCAAATGTGCTCTATCAGGTGCTCTGAAAGGCATTCTGATGGTACAGTAACTGAATCAGATCTCAGGTTCAGTCCCCCTCGCCGCTGGTGATCTCGCGCCAGGATTCGCGTCGGCGTCGCGATTTTCGCCCAGTTAAACGCAGATAACGATCCTCGGATGAAAAATCTGGCACTGGGGATGAGTTCAGGACACTGTTTCGCCCTGGTCGCCATACCCCCTTGCCTTACGGCCGATCCAGATAACCTCGCCGGAGTTGGCCGCCTGCCGCTCGGGTGCCACGTGCCTAGGTGCTCTACCACGTCGCAGTGACTTGCCTTAGCATGTTCGGTCATCGCCGGTGGTCAGGCCACGGTGAAAGCCACGAATCACTTGCACCAGTGACCACCCCTCTCTCCGACCGCCGCACGTCTTCTCAAAATTAGCCGCCACCGCCGATGGAAACTATAAATTGGTGCCCCAGCCTGCTCTGCTAAGTAGTTGTGCACCTAGTGAACCAGCCTCTGTGGCAGAACCGCCCGAATTATTCTAGCTTAAGTGCCTCAGTCATGCCTTAGAGGCCGCAACACACTTAAATCGGGATAACCCGTCAGTCCCTCAAATCTAGTCTGATAAAGCCACTCATCCAGGATCAAATACCACTAACTCACTCGATGGCGAGTCATAGAAGAAATACACTAAAAGAGGAAAACCTCAAATTAAAGTACTGGAGTTATTACATAAATCGGAGTTTTTCAGGTCAACTGGATTAAGTTCATAAGATAAACTGCAGCAGATAATCGGTATCGTCGATAGGTGACGAATAGGGCAAGGCCTAGCCCACTACTCCTCCTGCTCCTCTCCTGCTGAAGCAGCATCCCACTCGACCGTCCAACCCGGTGACAGGGTGGTAGGCCAAGTCACACCATCAACCATATCCTGAAGCATACCTGCAAAAATTATGCCACAAGCAAGGCTGAGTATACTAATACTCAGCTAGACTTACCCGGTGTAGGAATCTACTCCTCTACCTCTAGACCATGCAGCTGTTTGGCTAAGGGGTTTGGTTTGCCAAAAGCAATACCTGAGTCTAAAATCAATTTTTAGCTTTTCCCATTTCTAGTATCATTAATTTTGCTAAGTTTTCTCTTTCTAAGCATACATGGTAACAATCATTTAATACAATCAATATGTTATCTCATCTAATCCTCATTTCACTTCTTACTCAATGTAGTACAAGGGGTCAAGCAGTCTCATTAGCTGCGAGAAGCAGACGATTCGAATCGAGTTTTTAACCTTGCAAGGTAAACCTAAACACACGACATGTAGGGGCACTCCGTCCCCACACACGTCAACCACCCCCATCGATTCCCTGTTCGTGGCCAGGCCTTACAGCCTTGGCATACAATGCTCCACTGACCTCGGCTACCGCCGTGCAGTGACCGCACTTGTACCCACCATAGCTAGCATTGGAGACCCAGTCTCAGGACGTGTGAGGGGTAAAGTCCGCGCCTGGCTTCACTCAAGTACTAGGTTTACAAGTTACCATATTTCCCGACATGTGCTTAGTACATTCAAACGCTTGACTCAGGTATCCACACATTAATCCTTAATTCCTTTTCCCGCCTCATGGACAAGGCATCCTCCCTGGACCCAAGTCCATAGACCATCATAGATCCCATTATCAAGATGAATACAAGCAATTCCTGACCTCGCGCGAGTGCTAGAAAAATCACTCGACTTCTACCAAGATCCTGATTTAGCAAAGCAGCTACTCGACCTAGCATACTAGTATCCATCTCAAAAAGGAATCATGAGTTCATGCAACTAAGGTTTTCAAGCAACTCCTACACTTAAGTGCACATTACAAGCCTACAAACATTAAGTGTAGTAAAGTAGCATACATATAACTTGGTTATGCATAAAACTGGGGCTTGTCTTCAATTGCTGGGGCTACAGGGAGATCCTCGATGGTAGGCTCGGGAGCTGGCTCCTGATCTTCCTCGTGGATAGCTCCTAGCTCAGGGATGAGCACGTACTCTCCATCAGCAAGGTTGCAATCTAATGAATACAATGAGTAAGATATATGCATGGCATGATGTGCAATTTAGTAACTAAAATTGTACGATGAAAGATTAATAACAGGAAATAGAGCTAGCCTTGTTATTAGAGATTTTCGGGGTATACTTAGTAAGTTATGGTCAAGTTTGGTTACTGAAGAGTTGAATTTTTTTTAGTGTTCTACTGATTTCCCTTTTATGTCTTAGTGATATTTTAACAAGATTCTTAGCTGCAATTATTGGGGTGATAATTGTTTATCTTTCTAATCCATCTTTTCATTTCTATTTCTTTCATGCCTTTAGGGTGGGTTTGAACTACAAGATAGTTTTACAAACTTCTAAAAATTCTGTAAAAATTATAGTGGCTTCTCACTGATGTGTAAATCCCTGTCTTAAAATTTGGGGTTTAAAAAGTGAGTGGTCTACTCTGTACAAAATTATTAAATATTAGGGCAGAGGGGGTGTTTTGAACTACAACTCCCTTTTTACATTGGGTTATTCTTTAAGGTTTATTTTTGCTGATATTTAGATGTAATAACATGGTCTTGTACAAATTTTCAGCCACTAATACTTAATGGTTATTTTACTCTGATTTTCTAAAGTTTCTAGCCAAAGGGGTGCTTTCTACTACCACTATATTTGAAAAATATCAAACAACAAATTTCTAAATTTTCTTATCTTCTTCTTTGCGCAAGAGAAATCATTCTAGAATTTGGTGACTTTTTTCTTAAGGGAAAGGGTGGTAGGAATTTCTTGAATTAAATGGCTTTTTTCATAAGGTAGGGGCAATGGGTGTTATTTTGTAGTTTTGAATAGGTTTTCCATTTTCTCTGGTGGCCTACTTCATTAATAACTTGGTAAAAATTTATTTGCCCATTGTTGCACACTTTTTGGCTTACTTATGATTTAATTGGAATATGGCTAAACCCCAAGTTTTATTTGTTCAACCCACTTGAGATAATGGGCTGGGGTGTTTATCATTTTTGTAGTGGTGTTCTAGTAGTTAGGAGTCTACTGAATTTTTCTTACAAATTTTGAAATGGTCCTTATATTTTAAAATATGGCTTTTCTGAATTTATTTGTGCCTAATAAATTATTCCACCTTAGATTTGTTTTGGACTAAGGTTCTTTTTATTTTTCCTAGTTCTTCATTACTTAAGTGGACTAGGAAAAATATGTTCATCCACTGTTCAATATTTTTTTAGTGTCTTTCTCATTTTCCTAAGTTTTGGACAGATATAGTTTTTAATAGATAACTCTGTTTTAGTCTTTTATACTAGGGTGCTTACTATTTTTAAATAGTGCCTAAGTTGGGTTTGGACTTCAACAAATTTTCTTAAGTCCAGTACAGAAGCATAACTATTTTTCTTCATTTTAATAAGGTTTGGGTAGTTTCCTTATTTAATTCCAAACTCTAAAATTTAAAATAGAAAGCATAGGGTTCATCATTTTTATTTTATAGTTCATAATATTTTGAATCCAGTAAAATTGGTTTGACTAAATTTGGTTGAATATTTCTCGAGATACAAATTTCCTAAGTTCTCTGCCTATTTTAAAAAGAATAAATAGAAATGGTTTAAAGGAAAAAGGTTTTGCATCTGGGTCCCTGGCGAAAGTTCCTAAGTTCATTACAGATAGGTCCTCGGTTTACTATTCACATGAGTCTATGACTATGCAGAAAACCCCCTAGGTTTCTGCTAAATCAAACTCGCGATCCTTCCCCTAATGGAACAGAGACCACGGCAAAGGAAAAGGGCGGAGGGGCTTACCGGCGGCGAGACTGCTCCAGTGAAGTGGTCGAGGGTGTAGCGGAGGTCTTGACGTTCACGCCGATGTGCAGATCGTTTCCGGTGATGGCTGGAGTGGGTCGGTCCACGTGCGCAGGCGGGCGAGCTCGTCGGCAGCGAGGACTCCGACCTATCCAGGATGGTAAAGTTCAATTGAACGGGTCAGAGAGCTTTACTGGATGCTAGGGACGACATAGGCATGAGGAATTGGAAAATGGCTTACCGGTTAGCTCGGTTCACGCGCGATGGCGGGTGACCGAAGTCTGTCGAGGGCGATTCTGCTTCTCCGGTGAGGTAGCGCCTGGTTTCTTGCTTCGGGGAGATCTACGGGGCTTTGGGGAAGCTAGTCGAGGCACGAGATTGAGTGGGGATGGCTTGGAGGGGTTTGGCCACGGTGGCCGAGCGCTCGGGTTGCTTGGCTGGCAGCACAGAGCTTGCCGGAGCAAAGTGCTGGGCTTGAGACGTTAAGTGAGGCGCGGAGGGAGTACGACCGAGGCTTGCTTGCTCTTATAGACGCGGCACGGTGTACGGGCGGGCGTGGACCGGCGTGGGCACGCGGGCGTGCATGGCTAGGCGAGGGTGCGCGAACTGGCGTGAACCGGGCATGTCAGCCGCGATCGAACACGTGGCTCCATTGTTTCTGCCCGAGTTCTAACGCCGATAGGGTGCAGATCTTTACAAATTTGGGCAAGATCGCTGTGTAGGATTTGTTCTCCCGACTACACTCTATCATTTGCGTGTGGAGCCGAGCAATTTCGGGTCAACGACAGAGAGTTGTCGCCTCGGCAATGTGGCAATGTCACAAGGTGGAGTCCTGAGGCAAATCCTTGCCAAGATCATGTCAAACGACCGAGTTTTGCTCCCAAAATTTTCCAGGGAGTGTTCAAGGTAATTTGGCGCCACTTTCATATTTGGGTTTTGTAGATTTGAGTTTTGGAAAACAAAGAACACGGCTAAACTTTACAAAGGGCTGAAAAATCAATTCTAAAATTTCTGAATTTCCTTTTTGAAGTTTAGCTTGAGGGGTCTTTTTAAGAATTTTGTAAATCTTTCCTGATCAAACTTTCTTACTATATTTTGTAGTTTATTTAGTGCACTTTAACTTTGCTATTTGGTTCTCATCATGATTTTGTGTTTTTCAAAATCTTTTTACAAGTTTTCCCCTTTTGCACTTAAATGGCCTACTTAGGGTTATTTAGGGTTTGTGAATTCTTCTCACCTTGAGGTGCATGACATGATGAAGGCATAATTCTTAAGATGAGAAAGACTTAATTAAACCTTTGTTCCTAATTTTTGAAGTCCTTTACTCAATTTGGTTCACATGTGATAATGGTTATGAGTTAGCTCTGAGAAGAAACCCTAGGTGACACTGGGGTGTCACTGCCTTCCCCCCTTAAAGGAATCTCGTCCTGAGATTCAGGTCGGAGTCCTCCTAGGGTGAAGCGAAGGTTAAGGCTTGCTTGAAGTGGGTGGTTTTTGCATTAAGGTTCTTCTTGGGAACTGCTCTTCGAATGTCATCTTCTTTGCAACTTCAGAAGGAAGTCCTTTTAACTTTAGTCTTACAATTAACTCTTTTTATATTAAGATCATTTTTCTTATGTTTTGATTCAAAGGGCAGGGGGAGGGGTTGGGCAAGGTTACGTACCAATTCTCTTAGGTAGACAATCGGGGAAGTTGGAACGTAGAAATTCCTCAGTCTCCCAAGTAGCCTCTTCCTCTGAGTGATTACTCCATTGGATCTTATACATCTTGATCGATTTAGCCCGAGTTGATCTTTCTTTGCAATCCAGAACCTTGGAAGGGTACTCTTAGTACGATAGATCTGGCTCTATCTCCAATTCTGGTTCTACTATGATCTCAGTCGGCAATCGAACACATTTCTTCAGCTGGGATACATGGAATACATCGTGGATGGCAGACATTTTTGGAGGTAACTTCAATTTGTATGCCACGGGTCCACATGCTTCTATGATCTCATAAGGTCCAATGTAACGAGGGGCTAACTTGCCTTTGATCCCAAACCTCTGCACTCCTTTGGTGGGTGATACCTTCAAATATATGAAATCTCCCACTTCAAACTGGAGAGGTTTCCTTCTCTTATCATGGTAACTCTTCTATCTGGCCTGAGCAGCTTCTAGATTCTTCCTGATTAGTTTAACTTTCCTTTCAGCTTCAGTCACTAAGTCAGGTCCAAAATTTTCTCTTTCTCTAGGCTGAGACCAATTGAGGGGTGTTCGACACCTTCTTCCATATAGGGCTTCGAAAGGTGCCATCTTTAGGCTGGATTGGTAACTGTTGTTATAAGCAAACTCTGCCAAGGAGAGGTACTTATCCCAGTTCTTGCCACAGTTGATTGCACAAGCCCTTAGCATATCTTCAAGAATTTGATTTACCCTCTCAGTCTGACCATCAGTCTGCGAGTGGTAAGCTGAACTTCTGATTAGCTTGGTCCCCAAAGACTCTTGCAGTTGTTCCCAGAATCTGGCAACAAATTGGGCTCCTCGGTCAGAGACAATTGTCCGGGGTAATCCGTGCAAACACACGATTCAGTCAATGTATAGCTCTGCATACTTCTAAGCCTTATCAGTGGTGTGCACTGGAAGAAAATGTGCCACTTTTGTCAATCGGTCCACAATGACCCAAATTGAATCATGATGATGAGAGGTGATGGGCAGACCCACAATAAAATCCATGCTGATGTCATCCCATTTCCACAAAGGTATAGACAGGGGTTGCAAGGCTCCAGCTGATTTCAAGTGGCTTGCCTTTATCCTCTGACATGTGTCACATTCTGATACATATTGCGCTATCTCCCTCTTCATTCTGGTCCACCAATACAAGGGTTTCAGATCATGGTACATTTTGGTGCTTCCTGGATGCATGGAGAATTTGGAGAGATGAGCTTCATCCAAGATCTTCTTCTTGAGATCCTTATTTTTAGGAACTACCAATCTGCTTTCAAACCACAATATACCCTTTCCATCTTAGCAGAAACATTTATACTTCTTTGTCTTCTGATGGAGGTTCTCTTTAATGATTTGCACTCCCTTGTCACTGAGTTGGGCCATAATTATTTGGTCTTGCAAAGTTGGCTCAACGGAAATGTGAGACAAAGCACCAGAAGGAACCACTTCAATCTTCATTTTACTCAATTCATCACATAGGGTGTTGATGTGAGAATCCATCATAACACAGTTGCATTGTGATTTTCGACTCAAGGCATCTGCTACCACATTGGCTTTCCCTGAGTGATAGTGTACCTCCCGGTCATAGTCCTTGATCAGCTCTAGCCATCTTCTCTGCCTCATGTTGAGATTAGCCTGAGTAAAGATATACTTAAGGCTCTTGTGATATGTGAAAATGTTGAAGTGGGTTCCCATCAAATAGTGTCTCCACATTTTCAATGCATGAACCACGACTGCTAACTCCAAGTCATGAGTGGGATAATTTTGCTCATGAGGCCTGAGTGCTCTTGATGCATAAGCAATGACTCGGTTTTCTTGCATCAAAACACAACCCAGTCCAGTGCCAGAGGCATCACAGTACACATCAAATGGCTTGCTGCTGTCAGGTTGCGCTAACACCGGTGCTGTGGTCAGATGTTGCCTCAACATGTGGAAGGCATCTTCGCACTTCTGACCCCAAACAAACTTGGCTCCTTTCTTCAACAGTTTAGTCATGGTCTTTGCAATTTGAGAGAAATCCGGAATGAATCTTCGATAATAACCAGCCAATCCTAGAAAACTTCGAATCTGACGGACAGTCGTTGGCGGCTTCCAGTTCTTTACCTCTTGCACCTTATCAGGATCAACAGCTATACCTGCCTGAGAGATAGTGTGACCCAAGAATTTGATTTCCTTTAGCCAAAAATCACATTTTAACAATCTAGCATAAAGACGGTGCTCTCGTAGACGTTGAAGCACTACATGCAAATGACCGACATGTTCTTCTTCGCTCTTTGAGTACACCAAGATATCATCGATGAAAACCACTATGAACTTGTCTAGTTTAGGCATGAAGACCGAGTTCATTAGATACATAAAGTATGCTGGTGCATTAGTCAGCCCAAATGACATCACCAAATATTCATATAGTCCATATCTAGTTGAGAAAGCTGTCTTCGGAATATCACTTGCTCGTATCTTGATCTGATGATAGCCGGAGCGAAGGTCTATCTTGGAAAACACTTTGGCTCCGACCAATTGATCGAAAAGAACATCAATACGAGGCAAAGGATACTTGTTCTTGATAGTCACCACATTAAGTGGGCGGTAATCTATGCACACCCTCAAGCTTTCATCTTTCTTCTTCATAAACAAGGCTGGACATCCCCAAGGCGAAGTACTTGGGCGGATGAAACCTTTGTCCAACAATTCTTGCAATTGCTTCTTCAATTATGCTAATTCAGCGGGTGGCATCCCGTAAGGTCTCTTGGAAATCGGTGACGTTCTCGGTTGCAACTCGATGGCGAATTCAATATCTCGGTCTGGTGGCATTCCTGGTAATTCATCAGGAAAAACGTCCGCATACTCACAGACCATTGGAATTTTATTCAAAGGTAACTCTATTATAGCAAAAGCACATGATCAAGTAGAATCTTGGCGGGGCAGTAGTAAGGTGAAACTCCCACAGATTGGGGATTTAATTCCAACGATGTGGCTGGCTACATCTAGCACCACTTGGTGTTGGGTCATCCAATTGGCTCCCGAAATAATGTCCACATTTTTCAATCCTAGAATAAGGAGGGTGGTTTTGACAATGTGGCTTCCTAGCCAAATAGGCAAACTTTGATTTAATTGGTTTGATGCAACCTTGCCTCCTGGCGTTGCGATCATAAAAGACCCTCGGGTAAGATAGAAAGGCAATTGACACTTATCACTGAACTTCTAGCTAATGAAGCTATGAGATGCACCAGAATCAAACATAATTAATGTAGGTTGATTATAAACTAAAAAGATACCAGTCATGATGGGAGCTCCTTCAGGTAACTCCTCCAGAGTAGTAAAGTTGAGCTTCCCTTGCCTGACTTGCACCTTCTGCTTTCTTCCCTTGTCTTGATTTGGTGCTGGCATTTGCCTCTGCTGATTCCTTGGGAAATTCTTGGCATAGTGGCCCACATTGCCACAAGTGAAGCACTTGTTCCCATTTCCCTAGTGAAACTGCTGTTGCTGCGGAGGTTGATTGTTCCTTGGAGCGGGAGCTGGAAAACGGTTGGGTGCTGGCTGCTGCTGCTGAGGTGGCCTGATCACCCATCTGCCTGCCTGCTGCTGAAATCCCCTGCTATGGTTGTGGGAAACAATCCTGAACCTCTGGGTTTGAGCGGAGGGTGCTAACATTGGTGCCTTCCTCTTCTTCTCTGCCTGGTGAGCTACAATACAATCCTACTGGGAGATGGCCAGGTAGACCAACTCATTGAAGCTATCCGCCCGAACAGTGTTGAGACGCTCACGCAACTTGGTGTTGAGACCCCTGCGGAAGTGGTCTCTCTTCTTCTCATCAGAATCAGCATGATACCCTGCATACTGGCATAGGTCGTTGAAGGCCTGAGCATACTGCAATACCGTGCAGGTTCCTTGATTGAGTGCCAGAAATTCATTCAGCTTGCGGTCAAGAATTCCAGCTGGGATGTGGTGCCCTCTAAAAGCAGTCTTGAATTCTTCCCAAGAAACTTCATGACCAGCAGGTAGCATGGCGCGGAAATGGTCCCAGCAAGTCCGAGCAGGTCCGCGAAGCTGCTACGCGGCGAAGGGAGCCTTGGTGTCATTAGGGCAGTCTCCCGTGAGGAGGGGAAACTTGGACTCCACGATGCGTAACCACATGTCAGCGTCCAATGGATCCTCTGCCTTGGTGAACAAGGGCGGCTGCGTACTCAGGAACTCCTGGTAGGTTGCCGCGGTTGGAGGTCGCTACGGCTGGCCTCCACCATGCTGCTGAGGGTGGGGCTGACGCTGCAAGAGCTATCGCAGAATTTCGTTCTGCTGAGCCATCAGTTCCTGCACCGTGGGAGCTGGGGGAGGCGGCGGGGGAACTTGCTCATTATACCCGCGGCGCTGCCTAGCTGCCATCTGAAAACATAGATTTTTTCCATTGTTATCCCATTTCACAATTTCGAACAGCATGCTTTTATCTCATACAGAAGGAATTTGCCATAATCATAACATTAAGTTTGAACGAGGATAACATGGTTACAAACATTTCACTGATCCCAAAAGTCCTCATGGGTTACATCAATTAGGGGGAAAGTACCCATAAGCCTAGTCCAAAATCTTTCATTAACTAAGCTCGCATAGGTTTCTATCCTCCTAAAGCGTCAAAATGACTCATCAACCCTGAGTAGTGGAAGCGATAGTGGATACGGGTGAAGGGGGCATCACGGAGCCAGTCATATTGGCACCAGGGGCTGGTCCTAACTCCTCGGGAGCCTCTTCTCCCTCGCTTCCAGCCTCATTGGCCTCCATCTCCAGGTGGTGCATGTACAGGTGGTCATTGGCTTCTTCAAGTTCCTGCTGCACATCATGGAGCTGGTTTTCCAGGACATTGATGGTGTTGTCCCAGATCTCCACCTACTGCTCCAGGGTGGTGATGCGCTGGCTCAACCTTTCCACCTGTAGGTCCTTCTCCACCAGCTCTGAGGACAAGTTAACCACGAAGTCTTCTCGGCTGTCAAGGGTGAGCTTGGTGGTTTGAGCGAGGTTAGCAAGATGTGCCATAGCATCGCTCTGCAGGGCCTGAAGGCGGTACAGCGCACTCATGCACTGAACGATGATCCTCCCAACCAAGTCAGGATACATAGCCCACACGTCCTTCACATGGCTCACACGGTTGCACCACATGGGGTCGTCCTTTTTTTAGCGGGAAAGAGTCCCAAGGGGTGCATCACCATCTCCAGGGGATGGTAGCCACAAAAAGTCGTCAGGGTCTTCATAGCTGCCGCTTCAGTGGTGTCGTCCATCCTGAATCCAGTCGTCTCAGAGTCAAGGGAACGCCAACCCGGCTGAAGGGGATAAGCCTCCAGAGTCAGCCAGACTTGGCAACGTGGTACCCGATGCTCCTCGTACAGCTGCACCGTGTACAAAGGGGGCGTAGGATAACCAGCGGAGTTGAGCACTTCCCACAAGATGGAAGGAAAACCCTCGTGAGAAAGGAAATCGGAACTGAAACGAGTGTCTCCTCCACTGGCAGGGGTGGGTGAAGTCATCTATGGAATAATATCAGATGTAAAGATTATGGTGGAAGAAAGAAAATAAAAGAGCCTGGGTGGTTTAAAAGGAAGCAGTTTAGCTCAATGTTTACTTCTTTAGTGTCTAAGCCTTTTAGTTTTATAATGCATGCATGCTGAAAATAACGTCTCCTCTCCGAATAAAAGGGTGCTCTTAGGGCATACTCTAAAAATCTAAAGACTAGCCCACAGGACCTACTTAATTAGCCACCTATTTCTCCCACTATTCCTAAGGCCTTTCGTCCTAGGTCTAGCGTTCTAGTCCTAGCAATTCAAATACTGGTTTCTAAGCAAGTTTTAGATTTTTGAAAGTTGGTATTCATGGTTTATTGCTTTCTCTGTGATGGTATTTGCTCTGATACCAGCTATGGCAGAACCACCCGAATTATTCTAGCTTAAGTGCCTCAGTCACGCCTTAGAGGCCGCAACACACTTAAATCGGAATAACCCGTCAGTCCCTCAGATCTAGTCTGATAAAGCCACTCATCCAGGATCAAATACCACTAACTCACTCGATGGTGAGTCACAGAAGAAATACAATAAAACAAGAAATTCAGAGTTTTTCAGGTCAACTGGATTAAGTTCATAAGATAAACTGCAGCGGATAATCGGTATCGTCGATAGGTGAGGAATAGGGCAAGGCCTAGCCCACTACTCCTCCTGCTCCTCTCCTGCTGGAGCAGCATCCCACTCGACCGTCCAACCCGATGGCAGGGTGGTTGTAACACCCACTTTGTAATTGCTAGCTAAAATACCAATAGAGAAAACAATTTCTCTCTTTATGTGAGTTTTATCTTTATGCATCATCACATGTGAACACTAAATTCAAAAAAACAAATAATTAATAAAAGAATATATGCCATTAAAATTATGCATCATGCTGGATATTATGTTTGTGGTGTGCATTTTATGGCAATACAAAAAAAAAATAAAACAAAGAGAATATATTAATACCTAGAGGAGAATTTAAGATTTAAAGGAAATTCTAGGATTTGGAAAGAAAGAAAGAAAGATTATGAAATACAAAATGATCTCATTAAATAACTTCATCACATGAGGATATGACCAAATTGCAGGGTTAATATGAGTTTAAATTGCATTTAATTTTGAATTCTAAATTTGGATTCAAAATAGTTGAGAGTAAAGGAAAAACAGAAAATAAAATTAAATAGAAAAAGATAAACTACCGCATGGGCCTATCTAAACTAATTCGGCCCACTTGGCCAATCCCTCCACGCGGGCCCAGGATTCTGGCTCTCACGCATGCACCCGGCTGTGTATGGCTGACAGCTTGGGCCTACACGTCAGGCAGCGTTGTCTTCCTTCCTGGACGCGCTGGCGCAACCACTCTCCCCGCAGTCCGCGCGAGCACCTCCGCTCCTCTCGCCAGCTAGCGCCAGGGTTCTCGGATGGCACACCTTGGTACCCGCATCCGCACTGTCGCACTGCTATCCCGGACGCACCTGGTCAGCCGTGGAATCGCGCTCACCGTGACCATACCTCACTCTGCCACCTCCGCTCCGAGCGCCGCAAGACCCGGGCAGAATCCGTTGGCGCAAACGTCGGAGTCCGTCGTGCCTACTCCCATCCCGACCTGGCCACGCTTATAAGGTGTTGCTCAGTAGGCCCTTCTGCCATTTTCCATTGCCGCCGCAACTCACCAGCGCACACAGCCGAGAGGGCGGAGAGTCAGTCGTCGCCGCCGTGGTAAATCCGATTCCAGCGGTGTTGGGTCTCTCGAAAATTAGGCCTGGGAGGCGGGCACAACTCGGTGGAGCTATCCCGTGCTATCGATCGTATGCGGGAGGCGGCGGGGTGAGGTTAATTTCTCACCGTCGCCGCAAGTCCGCTGTGCGCTGCGGGCAAGCCTGGGCACCGCTCGGATTTTGGTATGAACCCCGTCAATACATTTGCAATAGTACTGTCTTCGTATAGTAGTGTTCCGATTGAAGTTCGAGAGCAGGAACCTGAGATTGGCGAGCACCGGCGATGGCGCCGCCGTGCCATCGTTGCTCCGCCGCGCGCGGCCGGGCGATGGTGTATCGGTGGGAGGGGGGAATCGTCTGTGCCGTCAAATCTTGGATGAGCGTCTAGGATTAGTTGTAAGGATACCGCTTCGTGTGGAGAGATGAGGGCCGTAGATCTGCTAGTAGGCGGTCCGATATGACTTAGTCCTAATTAAAGCTGGACCGTTGATCCTCGATCCGGTGGTGATCTGCGCGTACCGGTTCAACCTAAAACAGATCTAATCTGCACCTCTGATGTTAGATCGGACGGTCAGATTTAGATGATACCCCCTTCGCCGAGCCAAAACTACAAAATAGCCCCTCGGGTTTCAATGAATTAACCCGCCATCCACCTTCACTGCGTACTGTGTCTATGGATTTTTACCCCGAGCCCCCTAGCTTTTCTGGAAAATGAGGCCCAGTCCAGAGATCATTTAAATTGAATAAATGAAATAGAAAATAGATTTTTAATACAAAAATAATCGCTAGAACTTTATAAATTCATAGAAAATTCATACTAACTCCAAATTAATCCATTCCAGTTCCTAAAATTTTGTAATTAATTCCCTATCACCTAGAGCCTCTGTTATGTCATGAAAACAGTAAGAAATTTATTTATCACTTAATCCTATTTAAAACACATAAAACCTTTGAAAATGCATAACTTAAAATCTATAACTCAGAAAATTATGATTTCTGTTCCTAGGATTTTATTTTAATGCGTAGATTATTACTATGTAGTTTGTTTACATGTTTGGTGTGATGTTGATTTCTCTATATGCACTGTGCTTGTTTGTATTGTGGCGAGTAGAAGAGCCCGTTGCTGGGGATCCTGGTGAGCAGCAGGTTGAAGTAGCTGAGCAGGAGCTCATTGAAGGCAAGTTGTGCCCTTGACCACTTTTTACCCAATAATGTTCTTTAATATCACATACTCATGCATAGGTTAATTTTGATGGGACCCAATAGGTCATCCTAGATTGTTTATCTCATTACCTTGTTTACCCCTGAATCACTTGGGTAGTTTGCTATTGCTTTATATGGTTTTGGGTTAATCATTTATTACCTCTATGTTCCAATTCTTGTTGTTAATCTGTTTATGTTCATGTTGTTATCATTAATGTTAATTGGAACATAGAGCTTAACTTGAGAACCACGTGCCACCACAAGGGTGGAATGGGACGCCCTTGGCTGACTAATTAGGAAAGCTAGTGGAAGACTACCTTACCCGAAAGGGGCAAGGGCAGTAGGGGAGAGGTCAGTGCGGGGAGGTCCCTGGTTGATTTTGCTGCGATGGCGGTCAGCCAGGAACCCTTTACTGGATCTTCCCATAAACTGTAGCGGGTTTTCGGAAGCTAGTGGAACTTTGTAAAGGCCTCGTAGTGTTGCCCTGCCGCGCTTCCTAGGTAGAGGTGTATGGGACTCGCGACCCCTTGGCAGATGGGTAACATGACTTGTGGGTAAAGGGTACAACCTCTGCAGAGTGTAAAACTGGTACACTAGCCGAGCTCACGGTCACGAGCGGCTCAGGACTCTCTGATGTTTAAATTATGGAACTTAAATTCAATTTTGTCATTTGCATTGCATGGGTTTATTATTAATTTTGTTCTATTACTTTACTTATGGTTTGGTATTTACTTACACTTAGTAACTGCTAATAAAATTTTGACCAACTACTTAAAAGCAATGCTCAGCTTTAACCCCTATCTTTGATTAGCCTTACACATCACATGAACTCACACCTTTGTGAGTTTATGTCCACTGGTTCCCCACAACTTGTTGAGCTATGATCATGTGTGAGCTCACCCTTGCTGTCTCACACCCCCCCCACAGGAGAAGAACAGGTGGTTCAGGAGGAGCCGCCTAACACAGAGGAGTTCGATCTGATCTAGGTGGCGTTTCCCAGTCGACATTGGCGCCGACGATCCTTAGTTCGTTTTATCTTTATTATTTTATTTTGTAATAAGTCTTCCGCTATGTAATAAATACTCTGATGTTAATGACATTTATCTCTATACACTCTGTTATTATATATGTTGTCTTCTTGGCGCATGTATGAGATGCACCCGGCTTTGTTCTTTAAAACCGGGTGTTACAGAAGTGGTATCAGAGGAAATGTTGACTGTAGGACGAGACCTAGATAGAAATGGACAAAACCCTTCCCTACTTACCTTACTCTGATTCTCTCTATACTTATCTTGATCATGTCTCACCTTCTACTGTTCTACTCTGATCATTCTTACCTTTTCTACTCTAAGACAAGATGGATTTCACACCTTGGAATCCTACATTTATGAACTTTTTAAGAGATAGGAGACCTAAGACAAAACTCAAACTATTTTCTCTATTAAGAAAATGTTGGATGATTGTTCTGATGATCAATGTCTGATTTGCTTCTTTGATTGATTGAGATATTATATATGGACATTTTAGCATGTACCACTATAAGGTACTGTATTAGCTTTAGTAGGTGACACACTAATCTACTTAGCTAATAAGTCCCCCGCAGTAACATTCCTCATAATTACTCGCCTTGTCTACAATTCTTTCTTTCTTACCCTGTATTTCTAACCCCGATGGGCTACCCCTATAGTGTTAGAAGAGAGCACTATAGATTTGATCCTTGGTATGTCATGGTTAAGGAAGGCAATGGTGGTTTATACACTGCGCTAAGGGAACCGTAGAACTCACCAGTTCCAAAGGAGAAAGATTTGAAGTTGGAATTGCAGTAACTACTGCCACCAGATATGGAAGTTGAGTTGGTCATTAATCTCTTACCTAAGACTGCCCCTATTTCTAAACGGCCATACATGATGACCATAGAAGAGCTAAAGGAACTTAAGAAACAATTAACGGAATTACAAGAGGATGGATACATTCGTCTGAATTCTTCACCTTGGAGAGCACCAGTTTTGTTTGTAAAGAAGAAAGGTGGATTGCAAGGGATGTGCGTAGATTTAGGGTCCCTTAATGATGTCACTATGAAGAACAAGTTTCTGTTACCCCGCATTAAGGATTTATCTAATCGGATGAGAGGAGCCAGGGTACTCTCGAAGATCGACCTCCGATCGGGTTACCATCAAATGAAGATTAGGCCATCAGATATTCCTAAGACGGCTTTCTCGACTCGATAGGGATTATATGAGTTCATCGTTATGTCGTTTGGATTAACTAATGCACCAGCTTATTTTATGAATTTGATGAATAAGATGTTTTTGGAGTATTTGGACAGATTCGTCGTGGTGTTCATCGACGATATTCTTATCTATTCTAAGAATGAGAGTGACCATGAAGAACATCTAAGGTTGGTGCTACAGAAGTTACGAGATAATCAACTCTACGCTAAGTACAGCAAATGCGAGTTTTGGATTGGCGAGGTGCCATTTCTTGGACATATCATTTCTAATGGAGGGATATCAGTGAATCCTGCTAAAGTCAAGGAGATAGTGGTGTGGAGCAAACCCACTACGGTTACGGAGGACCGAAGTTTCTTGGGATTTGCAGGATATTATTGGAGATTTATTGAAGGATTTTCTAAGATTGTTAAGCTTATGACCTCGCTTTTGGAGAAAGGAAGAGAATTTAAGTGGGACGAGAAGTGCCAAGTATATACGGGTCATAAGAGTTTGAAGTATATATATTCACTCAAAAAGGATCTCAACCTTAGGCAACGCCGTTGGTTGGAGCTTATTACGGATTACGATTTGGAAATTCACTATCACTCGGGCAAGGCAAATTTGGTTACAGATGCCTTGAGTCGAAAGGAGCATGTTCATTTAGCTGTTGTTGCCCAACCACTTGATGAGATTGTTGAGGATTTCAGGAGACTTAACCTGGGGATAGTTGCTCACACTAAAGGATTTACTATTGATGTGGAAACTACTTTGGAGCAAGAGATCCGCAAAGGACAAATTGGTGATGCTAAGATCCAAGAGATTAAGGATCTGATTACTGAAGGTCGAGTTCCAGAATTCACAAAAGATGAGCAAGGCACAGTATGGTTCAAGGACAAGATATGTGTCCCCGAGATTGAAAGCCTTCGTGAGACTATTTTAAAGGAAGCCCATGACTCGGATTGTGTCTTTACATGGAGTATCAAAGAAGATTGTTTTGGATAAGAGAATCACAGTTTACCCCCAGAATTTTGGAAAAGTTTTCATCAGAATACGGATGCGAAGTTGAATTTTAGTTTGGCCTACCTCAGACTGATGGACTGACTGAAAGGACTCCTTTGTATTGGAATCAGACTGGAGAAAGACAGTTCTTTGGGCCTAAACTGATTCAAGAAGCAGAAGAACAAGTTCGTATAATTCGAGAGAATTTGAGAGTGGCTCAAACCAAGCAAAAGAGTTATGCTGATAATAGAAGAAGACCACTGGAATTTGAAGAGGGAGATTATGTGTATCTCAAGGTGTCACCACTGCGTGGAATGAGGAGATTTAAAGTCAAGGGCAAATTGTCCCCTCGCTATATTGGACCATTCTTGATCTTTAGAAGAGTTGGTGAGATGGCATACCAACTCGAGTTACCAGATAGTCTATCAGATGTGCATAATGTGTTTCACGTATCTCAACTAAAGAAGTGTCTCCGTGTTCCCGAGGAACAGTTACCAATGGAAGAGCTTAGTGTTCAAGGTGATTTGACTTACACGGAGTACCCGATTAAGATTTTGGATACTTTGACTCGAGTTATGAGAAATAAGGTGATAAAGATGTGTAAAGTACAATGGAGTCACCATGGAGAAGATGAAGCAACTTGGGAAAGAGAAGAAGAGCTTCGCATAGATTTTCCTCACCTTTTCCCTAGATCTTCCTAAATCTCGAGGACGAGATTCTTTTTAGGGGGGGTAGGATTTGTAACACCCACTTTGTAATTGCTAGCTAAAATACCAATAGAGAAAACAATTTCTCTCTTTATGTGAGTTTTATCTTTATGCATCATCACATGTGAACACTAAATTCAAAAAAACAAATAATTAATAAAAGAATATATGCCATTAAAATTATGCATCATGCTGGATATTATGTTTGTGGTGTGCATTTTATGGCAATACAAAAAAAAATAAAACAAAGAGAATATATTAATACCTAGAGGAGAATTTAAGATTTAAAGGAAATTCTAGGATTTGGAAAGAAAGAAAGAAAGATTATGAAATACAAAATGATCTCATTAAATAACTTCATCACATGAGGATATGACCAAATTGCAGGGTTAATATGAGTTTAAATTGCATTTAATTTTGAATTCTAAATTTGGATTCAAAATAGTTGAGAGTAAAGGAAAAACAGAAAATAAAATTAAATAGAAAAAGATAAACTACCGCATGGGCCTATCTAAACTAATTCGGCCCACTTGGCCAATCCCTCCACGCGGGCCCAGGATTCTGGCTCTCACGCATGCACCCGGCTGTGTATGGCTGACAGCTTGGGCCTACACGTCAGGCAGCGTTGTCTTCCTTCCTGGACGCGCTGGCGCAACCACTCTCCCCGCAGTCCGCGCGAGCACCTCCGCTCCTCTCGCCAGCTAGCGCCAGGGTTCTCGGATGGCACACCTTGGTACCCGCATCCGCACCGTCGCACTGCTATCCCGGACGCACCTGGTCAGCCGTGGAATCGCGCTCACCGTGACCATACCTCACTCTGCCACCTCCGCTCCGAGCGCCGCAAGACCCGGGCAGAATCCGTTGGCGCAAACGTCGGAGTCCGTCGTGCCTACTCCCATCCCGACCTGGCCACGCTTATAAGGTGTTGCTCAGTAGGCCCTTCTGCCATTTTCCATTGCCGCCGCAACTCACCAGCGCACACAGCCGAGAGGGCGGAGAGTCAGTCGTCGCCGCCGTGGTAAATCCGATTCCAGCGGTGTTGGGTCTCTCGAAGATTAGGCCTGGGAGGCGGGCACAACTCGGTGGAGCTATCCCGTGCTATCGATCGTATGCGGGAGGCGGCGGGGTGAGGTTAATTTCTCACCGTCGCCGCAAGTCCGCTGTGCGCTGCGGGCAAGCCTGGGCACCGCTCGGATTTTGGTATGAACCCCGTCAATACATTTGCAATAGTACTGTCTTCGTATAGTAGTGTTCCGATTGAAGTTCGAGAGCAGGAACCTGAGATTGGCGAGCACCGGCGATGGCGCCGCCGTGCCATCGTTGCTCCGCCGCGCGCGGCCGGGCGATGGTGTATCGGTGGGAGGGGGGAATCGTCTGTGCCGTCAAATCTTGGATGAGCGTCTAGGATTAGTTGTAAGGATACCGCTTCGTGTGGAGAGATGAGGGCCGTAGATCTGCTAGTAGGCGGCCCGATATGACTTAGTCCTAATTAAAGCTGGACCGTTGATCCTCGATCCGGTGGTGATCTGCGCGTACCGGTTCAACCTAAAACAGATCTAATCTACACCGCTGATGTTAGATCGGACGGTCAGATTTAGATGATACCCCCTTCGCCGAGCCAAAACTACAAAATAGCCCCTCGGGTTTCAATGAATTAACCCGCCATCCACCTTCACTGCGTACTGTGTCTATGGATTTTTACCCCGAGCCCCCTAGCTTTTCTGGAAAATGAGGCCCAGTCCAGAGATCATTTAAATTGAATAAATGAAATAGAAAATAGATTTTTAATACAAAAATAATCGCTAGAACTTTATAAATTCATAGAAAATTCATACTAACTCCAAATTAATCCATTCCAGTTCCTAAAATTTTGTAATTTAATTCCCTATCATCTAGAGCCTCTGTTATGTCATGAAAACAGTAAGAAATTTATTTATCACTTAATCCTATTTAAAACACATAAAACCTTTGAAAATGCATAACTTAAAATCTATAACTCAGAAAATTATGATTTCTGTTCCTAGGATTTTATTTTAATGCGTAGATTATTACTGTGTAGTTTGTTTACATGTTTGGTGTGATGTTGATTTCTCTATATGCACTGTGCTTGTTTGTATTGTGGCGAGTAGAAGAGCCCGTTGCTGGGGATCCTGGTGAGCAGCAGGTTGAAGTAGCTGAGCAGGAGCTCATTGAAGGCAAGTTGTGCCCTTGACCACTTTTTACCCAATAATGTTCTTTAATATCACATACTCATGCATAGGTTAATTTTGATGGGACCCAATATGTCATCCTAGATTGTTTATCTCATTACCTTGTTTACCCCTGAATCACTTGGGTAGTTTGCTATTGCTTTATATGGTTTTGGGTTAATCATTTATTACCTCTATGTTCCAATTCTTGTTGTTAATCTGTTTATGTTCATGTTGTTATCATTAATGTTAATTGGAACATAGAGCTTAACTTGAGAACCACGTGCCACCACAAGGGTGGAATGGGACGCCCTTGGCTGACTAATTAGGAAAGCTAGTGGAAGACTACCTTACCCGAAAGGGGCAAGGGCAGTAGGGGAGAGGTCAGTGCGGGGAGGTCCCTGGTTGATTTTGCTGCGATGGCGGTCAGCCAGGAACCCTTTACTGGATCTTCCCATAAACTGTAGCGGGTTTTCGGAAGCTAGTGGAACTTTGTAAAGGCCTCGTAGTGTTGCCCTGCCGCGCTTCCTAGGTAGAGGTGTATGGGACTCGCGACCCCTTGGCAGATGGGTAACATGACTTGTGGGTAAAGGGTACAACCTCTGCAGAGTGTAAAACTGGTATACTAGCCGAGCTCACGGTCACGAGCGGCTCAGGACTCTCTGATGTTTAAATTATGGAACTTAAATTCAATTTTGTCATTTGCATTGCATGGGTTTATTATTAATTTTGTTCTATTACTTTACTTATGGTTTGGTATTTACTTACACTTAGTAACTGCTAATAAAATTTTGACCAACTACTTAAAAGCAATGCTCAGCTTTAACCCCTATCTTTGATTAGCCTTACACATCACATGAACTCACACCTTTGTGAGTTTATGTCCACTGGTTCCCCACAACTTGTTGAGCTATGATCATGTGTGAGCTCACCCTTGCTGTCTCACACCCCCCCCACAGGAGAAGAACAGGTGGTTCAGGAGGAGCCGCCTAACACAGAGGAGTTCGATCTGATCTAGGTGGCGTTTCCCAGTCGACATTGGCGCCGACGATCCTTAGTTCGTTTTATCTTTATTATTTTATTTTGTAATAAGTCTTCCGCTATGTAATAAATACTCTGATGTTAATGACATTTATCTCTATACACTCTGTTATTATATATGTTGTCTTCTTGGCGCATGTATGAGATGCACCCGGCTTTGTTCTTTAAAACCGGGTGTTACAGTGGTAGGCCAAGTCACACCATCAACCATATCCTGAAGCGTACCTGCAAAAATTATGCCACAAGCAAGGCTGAGTATGCTAATACTCAGCTAGACTTACCCGGTGTGAGGAATCTACTCCTCTACCTCTAGACCATGCAGCTGTTTGGCTAAGGGGTTTGGTTTGCCAAAAGCACTAGCTGAGTCTAAAATCAATTTTTAGCTTTTCCCATTTCTAGTATCATTAATTTAGCTAAGTTTGCTCTTTCTAAGCATACATGGTAACAATCATTTAACACAATCAACATGTTATCCCATGTAATCCTCATTTCACTTCTTACTCAATGTAGTACAAGGGGTCAAGCAGTCTCATTAGCTACGAGAAGCAGACGATTCGAATCGAGTTTTTAACCTTGCAAGGTAAACCTAAACACACGACATATAGGGGCACTCTGTCCCCACACACGTCAACCGTCCCCATCGATTCCCCGTTTGCGGCCAGGCCTCACCGCCTTGGCATACAATGCTCCACACCCCGACTACCGTCGTGCAGTGATCGCACTTGTACCCACCATAGCTAGCATGGGAGATCCAGTCTCAGGACGCGTGAGGGGTAAAGTCCGCATCCGGCTTCACTCAGGTACTAGGTTTACCGGTTACCATATTTCCCGACATGTGCTTAGTACATTCAAACGCTTGACTCAGGTATCCACACATTAATCCTTAATTTCTTTTCCCGTCTCATGAACAAGGCATCCTCCCTGGACCCAAGTCCATAGACCATCATAGATCCCGTTATCAAGATGAATACAACTAATTCCTGACCTCGTGAGAGTTCTAGAAAAATCACTCGACTTCTACCGAGATCCCGATTTAGCAAAGCAGCTACTCGACCTAGCATACTAGTATCCATCTCAAAAAGGAATCCTAAGTTCATGCAACTAAGGGTTTCAAGCAACTCCTACACTTAAGTGCACATTACAAGCCTACAAACATTAAGTGTAGTAAAGTAGCGTATATATAACTTGGTTATGCATAAAACCGGGGCTTGCCTTCAATTGCTAGGGCTGCAGGGAGATCCTCGATAGCAGGCTCGGGAGCTGGCTCCTGATCTTCCTCGTGGATAGCTCCTTGCTCAGGGATGAGCATGTACTCTCTGTTAGCGAGGTTGCAATCTAATGAATGCAATGAGTAAGATATATGCATGGCATGATATGCAATTTAGTAAATAAAATTGAATGGTGAAAGATTAATTAACAGGAAATAGAGCTAGCCATGTTATTAGAGATTTTTGGGGTATACTTAGTAAGTTAGGGTCAAGTTTGATTACTGAAGAGTCGGATTTTTTTAGTGTTCTACTGATTTCCCTTTTATGTCTTAGTGATATTTTAACAAGATTCTTAGCTGCAATTATTGGGGTGATGATTGTTAATCTTTCTAATCCATCATTTCATTTCTATTTCTTTCATGCCCTTAGGGTGGGTTTGAACTACAAGATAGTTTTACAAATTTGGGTTTGAACTACAAGATAGTTTTACAAATTTGAACTACAAGATAGTTTCATTTCTATTTCTATTTCCAAAAATTCTGTAAAAATTACAGTGGCTTCTCACTGATGTGTTACTCTTTGTCTTAAAATTTGGGTTTAAAAAGTGAGTGGTCTTCTCTATACAAAATTATTAAATATTAGGGCACAAGGGGTGTTTTGAACTACAACTCCGTTTTTACAGTGGGTTATTCTCTAAGGTTTATTTTCGCTGACATTTAGATGTAATAACATGGTCTTGTACAAATGTTCAACCACTAATACTTAATGGTTATTTTACTCTGATTTTCTGAAGTTTCTAAACAAAGGGGTGCTTTCTACTACCACTATATTTGAAAAATATCAAACAACAGATTTCTAAATTTGGTGACTTTTTTGCGCATGAGCAATCATTCTAGAATTTGGTGACTTTTTGCTTAAGGGAAAGGGTGGTAGGAATTTCTTGAATTAAATGGCCTTTTTCATAAGGTAGGGGCAATGGGTGTTATTTTGTAGTTTTGAATAGGTTTTGCATTTTTCTCTGGTGGTCTACTTCGTTAATAACTTGGTAAAAATTTATTTGCCCATTGTTTCACACTTTTTGCCTTACTTATGTTTAATTGGAATATGGCTAAATCCTAAGTTTTATTTGTTCAACCCACTTGAGATAATGGGCTGGGGTGCTTATCATTTTGGTAGTGGTGTTCTAGTAGTTAGGAGTCTACTGAATTTTTCTTACAAATTTTGAAATGGTCCTTATATTTTTAATTATGGCTTTTCTAGATTTATTTGTGCCTAATAAATTATTCCACCTTGGATTTGTTCTGGACTAAGGTTCTTTTTATTTTTCCTAGGTTCTTCATTACTTAAGTGGACTAGGAAAAATATGTTCATCCACTGTTCAATAATTTCTAGTGTCTTTCTTATTTTCCTAAGTTTTGGACAGATATAGTTTTTAATAGATAACTCTGTTTTAATCTTTTATACTAGGGTGCTTACTATTTTTAAATAGTGCCTAAGTTGGGTTTGGACTTCTATAAATTTTCTTAAGTCCAGTACAGAAGCATAACTATTTTTCTTCATTTTAATAAGGTTTGGGTAGTTTCCTTATTTAATTCCAAACTCTAAAATTTAAAATAGAAAGCATAGGGTTCATCATTTTTATTTTATAGTTCATAATATTTTGAATCCAGTAAAATTGGTTTGACTAAATTTGGTTGAATATTTCTCGAGATACAAATTTCCTCAGTTCTCTGCCTATTTTAAAAAGAATAAACAGAAATGGTTTAAAGGAAAAAGGTTTTGCATATGTGTCCCTAGCGAAAGTTCCTAAGTTCATTACAGATAGGTCCTCGGTTTACTATTCACATGAGTCTATGACTTTGCAGAAAACCCCCTAGGTTTCTGCTAAATCGAACCCGCGATCCTTCCCCTAATGGAATAGTGATCGTGGCGGAGGAAAAGGGCGGAGGGGCTTACCGGCGGCGACACTGCTCCGGTGAAGTGGTCGAGGGTGTAGGGGAGGTCTTGACGGTCACGCCGATGTGCAGATCGTTTCCGGTGATGGCTGGAGTGGGTCTGTCCACGTGCGTAGGCGGGTGTTGCGGACTTGTTCTCAAATGCTATGAATTAAGAACAAGGCAACACAAAAATAGGTTAATGGTTAATGTCCTTCGTCCTTCGAAGCATTATTCCCCTAAGGATATAATGATCTTCAGATGAAGGTTATGAAGGACGCGTCTTCATCATAACAGCATATGCTAATGAAAGACGAAACATATGAAACATGAAAAATAACATGAATAATCTTATGACATCGTCCATATATTTTTTATTATATAATCACGAATAAATAGAAGCATTATTGAATTACATTTGTACCTTCGGCTCGAAGGAAAAGTACAAGCGTGACGCAAAAGCGGACGCCAAGTCAGCGTGAACAGTACGGGAGTACTGTTCACCTATTTATAGGCACGGGACGCAGCCCGTGTAAAATTACATTGATGCCCTTTACATTTATCAATAACTACAGTAATTCTTCGAGGTTCAATTTGGCTTTTCATCTTTAAGTCGGTTCCTCTTTTCTGTTGTTGTGCCGAAGCCTTTCTGCACATAGCTTCGTGATCGTCTTATCCTTCGTTATGATCGTTTTTCATTCCAGTCATGCTTCGTCTTAACCATGCTTTTGTACATTCGCGACCTGACTCCGAAAGTGCCTATTCCGAAGGTGCTTGTTCACATATTACACTTGGAAAATATTATCAAACTATGCTTTTGAGGACCTTCGGGAGCCGAAGGCCCCCAACAGTAGCCCCTCGTAATATCAATTTATTGTAAAGATAAATTCATATTGCGACATGGACGAAGGCTTTAAGCCGAAGGTCCGAAAAAACACCTTCCTTTTGCTAGAATAGCAACAGTCATTGACAAGCGGGGCCCTCTAGTTTTCGACATACTGGGTGTATAAATACAAGCTCACCGCGGGTTTATTTGGCATGCCCTTTTGCCACCTACTTTTTACTCACCCAGCTTTTAGTCTGCGCGCGACAGCATTTGCTCGGTCTTAAATTTTTAAGCTTCGGTTTCAAGTCTAGTTTGCCAGCATTCGCGAAAATGTCTGAGGATAAGACAGCTGCTGGTGCTTCGAAGCTAAGCCTTTCGGAGGAAATGCACCTGGGTTTTCTTGAGTCAATGTCAAAGACCAATACGGAAAAGATTGTCAAGGAAACTTTGGAGGGTTTATCTGAAGATACTGGCGACAGTGATAGCTATGATGTGGATAGTGGTGGGGAGGACTCCGTAGATCGCCCGTGGCGGCCTAGTCACTCAAACTTCGAAAAATCAACTATAAAGCAGAGTCAACTTGAAAATATGAGGGGGAGATACTTCCGAGATATATCCATCGTGAGGGCAGATGACGGAGAAAAAACTACGCCGACCCCTGAAGATAATGAGGTCGTGATCTTCCGAAGCTTTTTAAAGGCTGGGCTACGATTCCCTCTAAGCAGGTTTGTAGTAGAAGTTCTAAAAATATATCAAATTTACCTTCATCAACTTACCCCTGAGGCAGTGATAAGATTGGGAATCTTCGTCTGGGCCGTGAGGAGCCAGGGTCTGGAGCCAAGTGCAAAAAGCTTTTGCAATATACACGAGCTAGTATATGAGACGAAACCCTGGGGTAAGGAGCAATATCATAATAATTTTGGTTGCTATAGCTTCGGTGCCCGCTCTGGGTCAAGCTGTCCCGTGCCAACCTTTCGGAAGAGATGGCCCAGGGAATAGATGAAGGAATGGTTCTACGTGAAGAATGATTTGAAGGTTCGGGAAGATATCAAAGACATCATCATGCGCCCTATCTGGGAGCGCTTCGGACTCCGGAAACCAAAGGTAGAAATGGACGAAGTAGCTGAAGAATGTCAGAGGGCCTTCAGCGTAGTCTGTTCTTTTATTGGGACCAGAGATTTAATGCAAGAGCACATTGCCTTCAGAGTGTGGCCACTTGTAGATAACTGGGAAATGCCGAAGGAGACCGTTAAAGAAATTGACGAGGGTGGGCTAATCAGGCTGAAATATACATTCAAGTATGGAGATAAGTTTGTTGAACCGGATGATGATTGGCTGAAAAGCATTGAGAATGTAAGTGATGAATTGCTTGGGGCATACTCAAAGGCCGAAAATACTGCATTATCAGCGGCCTTCGGAGGCCGAAAGAAGAAGAGACTCAACCGAGTATTCGATGCAATTGGGTTTATCTATCCCGACTACTATTATCCAATGCGAGGTCAAAAGAGAAAAAATACTTCTCCTGCAAAGGAGACTGCTTCGGCTGCTCCCGGGGAGCCAACGCCGAAAAGGAAGAAGGTAAAAGTGTTCACACACCCTCCACGCTGTATTGAGCCGGCCATAGTGCCCGAGTTTATTGGCGAGGCCTCCTCGGCCACCGAAGCTAGAGAACCAACTACAGTGCCAAAATTCGAAGAAATGGCCAAAGCACCAGCAATAGAGAAAGCGGAAGAACCAGAAACTGAAAAAGGAAAAACAGTAGAAATTTTGAGTTCTTCATCAAAAGTTGAGGCGACTAAAGGCCAAAAGGGGCCAGTAGCAACCCCAAAAAGAAAAAAGGATGGTTAATGTGCTGGATGTTTTGGAAACAATTAAATCTTCGAGCATAACTCTGAAGAAAACTGCTAAAGCTTCTGAAGTATCTGCTGAAGCTTTTGTTAGTGAAGCTTCGAAGCAACAATTTGTAACTGAGATTGGACCTTCAGAGCCCACCAAGGTAAAACATTTGGAAGCTGAAAAGGCAAAATTGATAGAGGCAAGTTTAGAAACTGAAAAAACAAAAATAACAGAGCCAATTTTAGTCGAGGACATTGATGCTACCGTTCCCGAAGCATCTTCTAGAATGCACGATTATATTATATGACATGCTTCGGGAAAGAAATTATCCGAAGAAGAGATCTTTGAAGCTAACCACTATGCCCGAGAACTAAAGTATCCGAAGGGGGCCGTAGTGTTCAATGGGACAGATGAAGATGACTTCTTGTATTGCCTCCCAGACAATAAAGAACTATCTGTCTGCCGGGAGATGGCTAGAAGCATGGGATTCCCGAAGCTTGAAGCTGGCCTTTGCGCCATGACGAAGGAGGATCTTGCGGATAGTCTTGCATATAACAGTCTGAAGGTACGAAGATTGTAAATTTTGAACTTTGTAGATTTTGAATGAGTCCTTTACTGTTGTGTTAATCCATTCATTCTTTTTGAATAGGGCTTAATTCTTAGCAATGCCTTAAGGGCACAAAAGAATGCTGAAGACGAGAGCTGCACCATTGCTCTCAACAACCTTCGAACAGAGGTTATCAGGCTAAGAAATGAAGCCTTGGAGAAAGACAAAATTCTGCTTACATTAGTGGAAAAAATGAAGGAAGACGAAGCTAACTCTAAAACTCAAGCCAAAGCTCAGAGGCGTGAAATCGAAGATCTTCGTAAACAACTAGCCCGAGCCAAAGAAGAACGCATTCTTGAAGAAACAAAACGAGAGTTAAGTGATCAATGGGCAGATCATTTGGAAGTTAATGTTAAAGAGCTTCGTGCTTCTCAGAGAAGATGCTATGTTAAATCCATAGAGTGCGTTAAGAAGATAAAATCCAGCTTTGCCAACGTTGGCGCATTCTCTAGCGAAGAGAATTTCTCAAGGGGCAATCCCGAAGGTCCGATGGAATGGATCAGTAACGAAGCTGAGGCCTTCGAAGAAATCCTGAATAGCCGCGGAGACATATGTGCTTTTTCAGGTGCTAGAGGAATTGCTACTGTTTTGGAGAAGAAAGGTTGTGAGCATGTAAAATCTTTAGCGCAATCCGAAGCTACTTTGTCCTCCGAAGACATTAAAGACCCCTCAGCCGAAGCAAGCATGATCGGCGGAAAATTTTTCATCGATATCTGGGACAACGGCGACCGAAAAATGGTGCAAGAAATTATTCAAAAGAGCGAAAAAGGCATCCATGATGCCAGAAAAGTATCGGCGGCTGCCGAAAAAAGTACAGAGCCCAAAGGGCAAATAGGTATTAATTAGTGATTTTTATTATGTTGTAATTTTTTATTCCAGACTTTGTTCACAGTTTGTAATAGTAATATAGCCGTATCTTCTCTTCGCTCAGAACCTGTTGAGGCATCTCCGGGCCCCCAACCGAAGGGGGACGATGAAATTAGAAAAATGGCCGAAGCCATTATGGACAAGGTTGTCGACCAGCTACTGAACGAAGCTGCAGAAATAGTTCTTAAAGAGGATTAAATGCTACTGTAAAAACATTTGGAACGTAACGTATGTAATATATTGTAACTTTGAATGTAATATATAATCCATGTACAGTTTTAATTCTTTACGATGCATGAAATCTTGCATACATACCATTTTTTGAGCCTTCGGCGAAAAAACACCTTCCCTTCTTTTCATGCTTCGTGAAGAAAATCTTATATCACAAGAAATTGCATACTTCGCTGGTGAAGATTATCCAAGCTTCGTGAAATATTCTCCGACGCTATAGAAAAGTTTTTTGTTGCCTCTCTAATGAAGCTACACTTCTTCTCGACTTGTCTTGTGCTTTAGTACGATTTTCTCTTTTCCAAAATATTCTCCAAAGATCAATACTGTATCCCCTTCTTGTTCCACATGCAATATGCTGTATGATGCTTATGTTATGCAGAATGATGTGATGATGTTATGTTATGCAAAATGACATTTGTGCCACAGATACATATCCCTGTAATAGAGCACACACACTTTTTATATCAGCGCTGACTTTTCGCTGTAAGCCTCCCTTAGGAGCTTCTTCGCCTTTTACTTTCAGCGGAATCAGCGTTTATTTTTCGCTGTAAGCCTCCCTTAGGAGCTTCTTCGCCTTTTACTTTCAGTGGAATCAGCGTTTATTTTTCGCTGTAAGCCTCCCTTAGGAGCTTCTTCGCCTTTTACTTTCGGCGGAATCAGCGCTGACTTTTCGCTGTAAGCTCAGAAAACTTACTCTGCGCTCCTTTAGGAACGACTTTTCACTGTTTCGAACAATTTGCACTGTGTCTGTTATAAAAATTTTTGACAATACAACGGTCCTTCATGCCACCATAAATTCGTATGCTTCGGCAACTCAAGCCTATGGAGAAAGTGTTACAAGAAATTGAAAAACGATAACAGACATTTAAACTTCCCATAATTGTTCCTTATTAACAAAAAAGTAATACTGAATGTAAAAATGTGAAAAAACTGCTGTTTTGGTAGGATATTTATCAATAAATGTGCTTCGATTCTGGCACATTGCTATTGATTGTGCGAGCTTCGGACTCCTCTCTGAAGTCCCTCTGAAGGTGATTATGCTGACTCCCTTCTGGCTGCTGTCCTCGCTGCGTCGGCGATGGTGGTGGAGGTTGTTGCCAAGATGCTTGGGGTTGGCTTGCCGAAGCAACAGAAGCTGCAGGGTGGTTGCCTACATATTCTAGAATATAAAGCGAATGATACGAAGCAGTATGCATGACCTGCTTCGGCTGACTTTGTTGCGCTGCTGCTTCTGCTATCTCCTTCTCCTTCTGGATGGTGACGTGGCACATCCTGGTGGTATGGCCCTTGTCTTCACCACAGAATAGGCAATAAATTTTTCTTGGCTGATCTCCAAACCTTCCCCCGAAGCCCCTGGCGCCTCTGCCCCTTGGCGCTGGCGGCCGAGCAGAGCTTTGCTGTTGGCCCGAAGCTTGCGAAGAGTATTGTGGCCTTTGCTGTTGGCTGCTTCGATCATCGCCTTGAACGGAGTTATGAATTGACCTGACATGCCTCGGATGAAATCTTCCTCCGAAGCCCCTGGTCATCTCAGAGAACCTAAATGCCTCCTCCCTTCTCTGACGGAAATCATTGTCAGCTTGGATGTACTCGTCCATTTTTTGGAGCAGCTTCTCCAAAGTTTGTGGTGGCTTCCTGGCAAAGTATTGTGCTGAAGGTCCCGGCCGAAGTCCCTTAATCATGGCCTCAATGACAATTTCATTGGGCACTGTTGGCGCTTGTGCCCTCAAGCGCAGAAACCTTCGGACATACACCTAGAGATATTCTTCGTGGTCCTGGGTACACTGGAATAGAGCTTGAGCAGTAACTGGCTTCGTCTGAAATCCTTGGAAGCTAGTTATTAACATTTCCTTCAACTTCTGCCAAGAAGTGATTGTCCCTGGCCGAAGAGAGGAGTACCAAGTCTGAGCGACGCTCTTGACGGCCATGACAAAAGACTTTGCCATGACTGCAGTATTGCCACCATACGAAGATATGGTTGCTTCATAACTCATCAAGAATTGTTCGGGTCTGTATGACCGTCGTACATGGGGAGCTGGGGTGGCTTATAAGACTATGGCCAAGGTGTAGCCTGCAGTTCTGTTGACAGGGGAGAAGTATCATCAAAAGCAAAATTTCCATGATGGAAATCTTCATACCAGTCGTCCTCGTTGTAGAAACCCTCTTGATGAAGCTCTCTGCGCGGGGGCCTTTGGTTCTGGTCATCTTGAGCAAGATGTCGAAGCTCTTCAGAGGCTTCGTCTATCTGCCTTTGAAGATCAGCTAGACGAGCCATCTTCTCCTTCTTCCGTTGGACCTGTTGATTGAGCATTTCCAAATTTTGGATTTCTTGATCCAATTCGTCCTCCGGAGGCGTTGGACTGGTGGCCTTTCTCTTCTGGCTTCGGGCCTCCCTAAGAAAAACAACATCTTGATTGTGGTCTAGCGGCTGCAGAGCAGCAGCCCCTATTGCTGAAGCTTTTTTCGGCGGCATGACGAAGGTGATGCTTGCCGAAGGTTTTCAAAACTCAAAAAGTGGAAGTGAGTTCACCGGAGGTGGGCGCCAATGTTGGGGACTTGTTCTCAAATGCTATGAATTAAGAACAAGGCAACACAAAAATAGGTTAATGGTTAATGTCCTTCGTCCTTCGAAGCATTATTCCCCTAAGGATATAATGATCTTCAGACGAAGGTTATGAAGGACGCGCCTTCATCATAACAGCATATGCTAATGAAAGACGAAACATATGAAACATGAAAAATAACATGAATAATCTTATGACATCGTCCATATATTTTTTATTATATAATCACGAATAAATAGAAGCAATATTGAATTACATTTGTACCTTCGGCTCGAAGGAAAAGTACAAGCGTGACGCAAAAGCGGACGCCAAGTCAGTGTGAACAGTACGGGAGTACTGTTCACCTATTTATAGGCACGGGACGTAGCCCGTGTAAAATTACATTGATGCCGTTTACATTTATCAATAACTACAGTAATTCTTCGAGGTTCAATTTGGCTTTTCATCTTTAAGTCGGTTCCTCTTTTCTGTTGTTGTGCCGAAGCCTTTCTGCACATAGCTTCGTGATCGTCTTATCCTTCGTCATGATCGTTTTTCATTCCAGTCATGCTTCGTCTTAACCATGCTTTTGTACATTCGCGACCTGACTCCGAAAGTGCCTGTTCCGAAGGTTCCTGTTCACATATTACACTTGGAAAATATTATCAAACTATGCTTTTGAGGACCTTCGGGAGCCGAAGGCCCCCAACAGCGGGCGAGCTCGTCGACGGCGAGGACTCCAGCCTATCTAGGATGGTATAGTTCAATTGAATGGGTCAGAGAGCTTTACTGGATGGTAGGGACGACGTAGGTATGAGGAATTGGAAAATGGCTTACCAGTTAGCTCGGTTCGCGCGCGGTGGCGGGTGACCAAAGTCCGGCGAGGGCGATTCTGCTTCTCTAGTGAGGTAGCGCCTGGTTTCTTGCTTCGGGGAGCTCTACGGGGCTCTAGGGAAGTTAGTCGAGGCACGGGATTGAGTGGCGATGGCTTGGAAGGGTTTGGCCACGGCGGCCGAGCGCTCGGGTTGCTTGGCGGGCGGCGCAGAGCTCGCTGGAGCAAAGTGCTGGGCTTGAGACGTTAAGTGAGGCGCAGAGGGAGTATGGCCAAGGCTTGCCTGCTCTTATAGACGCAGCGCGATGCACGGGCGGGCGTGGACCATCGTGGGCGCGCGGGCGTGCACGGCTGGGCGTGGTTGCGCGAACTGACGTGAACAGGGCGTGTCAGCCACGATCGAACACTTGGCTCCATTATTTCTGCCCGAGTTCTAACACCGATAGGGTGCAGATCTTTGCGAATTTGGGCAAGATCGCTGTGTAGGATTTGTTCTCCCGACTACACTCTGTCATTTGCGTGTGGAGCCGAGCGATTTCGGGTCAATGACAGAGAGTTGTCGCCTCGGCAATGTGGCAGTGTCACAAGGTGGAGTCCCGAGGCAAATACCTGCCAAGATCATGTCAAACGGCCGAGTTTTGCTCCCAAATTTTTCCAGGGTGTGTTCAAGGTAATTTGGCGCCACTTTCATATTTGGGTTTTGTAGATTTGAGTTTTGAAAAACAAAGAACACGGCTAAACTTTACAAAGGGCTAAAAAATCAATTCTAAAATTTTTGAATTTCCTTTTTGAAGTTTAGCTTGAGGGGTCTTTTTAAGAATTTTGCAAATCTTTCCTGATCAAACTTTCTTACTATATTTTGTAGTTTATTTAGTGCACTTTAACTTTGCTATTTGGTTCTCATCATGATTTTGTGTTTTTCAAAATCTTTTTGCAAGTTTTTCCCCTTTTGCACTTAAATGGCCTACTTAGGGTTATTTAGGGTTTGTGAATTCTTCTCACCTTGAGGTGCATGACATGATTAAGGCATAATTCTTAAGATGAGAAAGACTTAATTAAACCTTTGTTCCTAATATTTGAAGTCCTTTACTCAATTTGGTTCACATGTGATAATGGTTATGAGTTAGCTCTGAGAAGAAACCCTAGGTGACACTGGGATGTCACACCCACACCTCCAATCATCCCCCACAGGTCCCCAATTTGGGATTTCCCCAAAATCAGTCAAGAACACCGCAGTGTGTGAGCTCGCCATGGCCAGCCCTCTACAGGTCCGATCATGCCCTCCTCGCTCTTGTTTTAGCACTCTTGTGTGCTCTTGATGCTTCTCGACCCGGCCAATTGAGCTAGAACACATAGGATCACCGGGAACGCCTTGGTTCATCCGTAGTTCGCGCTATCACTGTGGACAGAGAGATTAGGAGCTAGAACTTTGCAATTGTTTGAGGGGTAATGGTCATTAGGGGTTGAATTCGGTGTCAGCCATACCTGAGCACCGGTCGTTGCATTTTTCGGCCAGTACAGGCTCGCCGGAGCCACTGCTCTGCTGGATACTATTCATCATTTTCCCTTTTCTTTTTCTGCCAGACTTAGGCAATTCATAAGAAATCATAGAAAATGATAAAAATATGAGACCAATTTTGTTGGACTCCTAAATTTCTCTAGTATTTAATAAAAATGGTTCCAAGATTTTTAACCCAAACCAAGAATTGTTTAGTATTTAAGAAGGCCAAAACCTAGACCTTTGGAATTTTAGAAAATACTTAGTAACTCCAAAAATCACAAAACTTTTTATGTAAGGCTAATATGGTATTAAGAACCCTTGCATGAAGTTTAACATGTTTTGGACATTGTTTGAATCCCAAACCCAAAACCCTAGCCTTCTAGGTAACAATTGCCTTAGGGAAATGAGATACTGACTCCAAAAACCCTAGTTCCCTGGTGCACCGTGAAGGAAAGTTGTATTCAACATACAACTTGATGCATCTCTTCTATCATTGCATTTTCATAAGCATTACATGCGCATTCATGGTTATATATGGTTATGTATAGAAAACAAAGAAGAAGTGACTGTTGAAGAAGAGGAAACTGCTCCATCAACAGAAAATCCACCTACCGGGAACTGTTTTTATTTTGATACTTGTGGAATAGAGCCCGACTCCCCTACAACACAAGGCAAGCCTCGGTGCATTTGCCACCTCCTTGTTGTTTGAAATCTTTATCACCTTTTATGATGCATTAGGTGATAGGAGTTGTGTGCTAAACCAATTGCTACATTTTCTTCCTTGAAACTGTTTGCCATTCCTTGATTACTTGTTTTATTAAAAGGTTTTCAGATGCTCAGTCCTGCTTTAGAAAAACAAATGTTTTGTTTTAAAATAAAAGGGTGATGCTTCACAGTGGATGGGATATTTTCAAAAATAAAACTTGATGGGGGATCCATCATGGCCGTGATGGGTTCAACATTGGATAAGATGTACCTCTGCTAGGTACCAAACTTTGTGTTTTTTTTAAAAAATAATAATGCTGAGACCGGGCGGGTGACTTGCACGAGAAGAGAGTCTCGGTGTAGTGTCTCCGTCTGAGTCGATTAAGGACCGTCTCGATGTGGGCCTGATGATCGAGGACCTTTTAACTGGTCACATGCCTCGTCATGGGTAAGCTTTGCCTTGGGCAGACTAATACCAGAAAGGCCAACACACAATGGGAGTGGAGAGATGGCGAGAGTAGCGTGTACCCTCCGTGGCAAGAGGCTGGACGGTGCTGTATCTGTGCTCTCGGTTGGCGTGAACCCGGTCTGGTCTTAAGAAACCCGGTGGCGAGTATACATATGCTAGGGTTTAAGTGCTACATATGTCGTGTGATTGGAGATCCCTAGCTGGGTATTAATCGATTTGGATTGCCGTTACTTTTCGGACATGAAGACTTGGTCACTGACTTACATGTAGCATTCCAGTGAATAAAAAGGGTTGATAAAAGACGGCTAGTGTAGGTCAAGTGCTTGAACTAGGGTAGAAAGAACTCTAGAGATAGGTAATGACTAAACTTTCTAATAAAACTGGATTTTTAAGGATCCACTTTTAGTAAGCATTTCTGCAAAACAGAGTCTTTGATACTTGATCAGCCTTACATTGACTCCCTTAAACCAGCATATCCTTGAGAGTCTTTTCTTTTGATGGGTAAGACTTGCGAAAGTACACTCCGTACTTAGGGTTTTCAAACCCATGTTGTTCTAGGTGAGGAAACAACAGAATTTTGCTATTTTTGTTCTAAGGTGGTGCCCAAGGACGAACCCCAACAATGAAGTGGTTGCGGGAGGATGTTGGCCTCCCTTTTGAAAAACAATATACTTTGATGCTGGAGGGGTTTTTGCCTCCTAGGTCTATAATAATAATATTTTATGCACTCATAGTACCCTAGTATTGTAATAACTATAATACTCTTTCTCTATATTTGAATGAATGTAAATTAAGTTATTGTAATTGCTTCCGCTAATCTTTCCTCCGATGTGATGTAATATCTGCGTGACGGGTGAAGCGCTCTTAGGCGAGGAATTAAGGATACAGTTACCGAACTTATCAAGTGATTATGTGCATCTACAAGGTTGTCCCAGGTCCGTTGGACAAGGATAACTGTAGTTGGGCCTAATAACTTGGGAGGTTCCGTCACAGCTGGTATCAGAGCGAAGCCCATCTCTTCAGATATTATGAAGCATTTCAAAAAGAATTTTCAAATACTTATACAAAAAATTTTCTTTCATTCTTATCTTGCCACTTTCTGAAAGTTCTCATCCTGTAAGACCAGGTAATAGAGTGCAAAATATAGGAAGATGGGAATCAACGGGGGTTGATTCCGTAATTATTGGGTTATGCATGCATCATGTTTAAAAATTATTATACTAATAAATCTTCCCCTCTTATGGAGATATGGCACGTACGAGGAAAACCACGCGCAAGTCCACTAGACCTATTGGCGCGCCTCGTCATCAGTTGGCTTCCCGACATGAAGGAAGCAGTAGCGGCAGCAACGATCCAATCGGAGACTTGGAAGGTAAAGTGGAACAGCTTCAGACGGAGCTACGTCACCAAAATAGGGTGTGGGCATAGGACGGTCAGTGTATAACTGAGTTGGTAGCTGACATCAGACGCTTGCAAGACGAGCTTGCTGAACGAGATTTGGTGGTTGACTGGGCCGTCAACTCACGTTCGATTGCCTGGGACTGCGAAGCCAAATCTCGTGCTCGTGTGGCAGAGCTTAGTGCGGCCCTCGACAGCTTGTAGGTGTACTGCAATACTTTACATGAGGAAATACATGTACTGTATGCGCGACTGTACCCGGATGTGCCTGCCGACCCTGTTGCAATGGGAGCCGGTGTCACACCCGGCTTTAAGGAACAAAGCCAGGTGCATCTCATACATGCGCCGAGAAGACAACATATATAATAACAGAGTGTATAGAGATGAATGTCATAAAACATCAGAGTATTTATTACATAGCGGAAGACTTATTACAAAATAAAGTAATGAAGATAAAACGAACTAAGGATCGTCGGCGCCAATGTCGACTGGGAAACGCCACCTAGATCAGATCGAACTCCTCAGTGTTAGGCGGCTCCTCTTCGACCACCTGCTCTCCTCCTGTGCGGGGGGGGGGGGGGGGGGGGGTGTGAGACAGCAAGGGTGAGCTCACACATGATCATAGCTCAACAAGTTGTGGGGAACCAGTGGACATAAACTCACAAAGGTGTGAGTTCATGTGATGTGTAAGGCTAATCAATGATAGGGGTTAGAGCTGAGCATTGCTTTTAAGTAGTTGGTCAAAATTTTATTAGCAATTACTAAGTGTAAGTAAATACCAACCATAAATAAAGTAATAGAACAAAATTAATAACAAACCCATGCAATGCAAATGACAAAATTGAATTTAAGTTCCATAATTTAAACATCAGAGAGTCCTGAGCTGCTCATGACCGTGAGCTCGGCTAGTATACCAGTTTTACACTCTGCAGAGGTTGTACCCTTTACCCACAAGTCATGCTACCCATCTGCCAAGGGGTCGCGAATCCCATACACCTCTACCTAGGAAGCGCGGCAGGGTAACACTACGAGGCCTTTACAAAGTTCCACTAGCTTCCGAAAACCCGCTACAGTTTATAGGAAGTTCCAATGCAGGGTTCCTGGCTGACCGCCATCGCAGCAAAATCAACCAGGGACCTCCCTACACTGACCACTCCCCTACTGCCCTTGCCCCTTTTGGGTAAGGTAGTCTTCCACTAGCTTTCCTAATTAGTCAGCCAAGGGCGTCCCATTAAACCCTTGTGGTGGCACGTGTTACTCAAGTTAAGCTCTATGTTCCAATTAACATTAATGATCTCAACATGAACATAAATAGAATAACAGAAAGAATTGGAACATAGAGGTAATAAATGATAATCCCAAAACCATATAAAGCAATAGCAAACTACCCAAGTGATTCAGGGGTAAACAAGGTAATGAGATAAACAATCTAGGGTGACCTATTGGGTCCCATCAAAATTAACCTATGCATGGATAAATGATATTAAAGAACATTATTGGGTAAAATGTGGTCAAGGGCACAACTTGCCTTCAATGAGCTCCTGCTCAGCTACTTCAACCTGCTGCTCACCAGGGTCCTCGGTCACGGGCTCTTCTACTCGCCACAATACAAACAAGCACAGTGCATATAGAGAAATTAACATTACACCAAACATATATACAAAATACACAGTAATATTCTACACATTAAAATAAAATTCTAGGAACAGGAATCATAATTTTTGGAGTTATAGAATTTAAGTTATGCATTTTTAAAGGTTTTATGTGTTTAAAGTGGGATTAAGTGAGGAATTAAATTTATTACTGTTTTCATGACAAAACAGAGGTTCTAAGTGATAGAGAATAAAATTATAAAATTTTAGGAACTGGAATGGATTAATTTGGAGTTAGTATGAATTTTCTATGAATTTATAAAGTTTTAGCAATTATTTTCCTATTAAAAATCTATTTAATAATCATTTTCCCTGATTTTATTATGTTCTGGACTGGGCCTCAAATTTGTAAAAGGGCAGGGGCTCTGGCGCAAAATAGCCCAGACACAGAGAACAGTCAGATGGACTGCGGGCTGTTTCCTAGCTTTCGCGGGGGTTCTTTAGCAAAAAGGCCATCACGAAGGGGTATCCAGGGTTTCTGGTCGTCCGATTACACATGTGCGGCCTTGATTAGATCGCACAACCCTACGAACCGGTACGCAATCTGAGCCGCAGGATACACGATCAACGACTCCCGATTCAAAGTAGTTTACGCCGATCGCCAACCGAATGATCCAGATCGAACGGCGCTCGCTAACTCCCGAAACGGTACGCCCCCTGGTTTAATCACGGGCGCGGGATGGCGATCCAACGGTGGACCCGATTCTTCCTCCCCGATGCGCCCAGGCGGTGGCGGAGCGACCACAGAGATGGTGAGCTCGCCGGAGACTCCCGATTTGGCGCCACCATGCATGTTTCCCCCAACCAAATTTGTGCAAAAGCAGTCCTGAATCACGGCGAGGATCATGGAAGGTTAACTCACCAGTCGAGAGGGCACCGACGAGGCCGGTCGATGGTGCAGTGCCGCCCGCAGCCTTCGGCGAGGGATTCGGAGTCGCGTCTACGGTTGATCCCACACGGCGAGCACACGGGTGAATTCCCCGCACAACGGCGAAAATCACCGACGCGATTTCTGGCCTCCACGGTGACGGGACTGAGTATGGCCACGGAGGCGTACCAATGGATCGCACGACGGCAGAGAAAAGCTCGATGGTTGGCTTCGCGAGAGGAACGGACAACGCTATTTAACGGGGAGCAGGGGGGTATGGCGCCGGGTCAATTGCCGCGCCGCTCGGAGAGTCCAGCCGCCCCCATAGCTCCCAGGAATTTCGGGATTCCGCTGCGCGCGCGCGCGGTTTCCGCGGGGAAGAAACACAGGACTTCGCCTATGGTCTCTGGTGCGAGGACCCCACACGGCAGTGGAAGAGAGGATAGCCAGCGCATGCACGTGTGACCGACCTGCTGGTCCCGCTGGTCAGCGAGTGCCCGCGCGGAAAGGGCCCTGGGTTGCGCGGGAGGGGGAATCCCCAGTGGGCCGAAATGGGTAGCCACGGCCCAGTTAGCTATTTTTATTCTTTTCTTTTATTCTCCTTTTCCTTTTTGATTTATTTTCTTTTCATTTGAATCTCTAATTTGAATTTGAATCCTGTTATGAACTTCACCTTTGAGTCAAATGTTCAAACTCAAATCTGTACAAGAATAATATATATATTATAATTATTTTTATTCACATAGTAATTTCTTCCTTCTCTTTTCTCTTTTACATATTATTTCTAAAACCCTAAAGTGCAACTTTGGGTTAAATTCAAATCTCCTTCTCATTATTGTATTTCTATTATTATTATTTTATTATCAATTGCACAAACAAGCAAAACTCCATCATGATGCACAATTTAGTGGTGTCCTTTGTTAGTTATTCATTTGTTTAAGTGAGGTGTCCACATGAAATGATGAATAGGGATAACACACATATCTATGAAGAAATATAATTTCTCCCTTTTAGATCTTTCTTACAAAGTGGGTATTACAAATCCTACCCCCCTTAAAAATAATCTCGTCCTCGAGATTTAAGAAGAATGAGGGAAAAGGTGGGGAAAATCTATGCGAAGCTCTTCTTCTCTTTCCCAAGTTGCTTCATCTTCACCGTGGTGACTCCATTGGACTTTGCACATCTTTACCACCTTATTTCTCGTAACTCGAGTCAAAGTATCCAAAATCTTGATCGGGTACTCCGTGTAAGTCAAATCACCTTGAACACTGAGCTCTTCCATGGGTAACTGTTCCTCAGGAACACGGAGACACTTCTTAAGTTGGGATACGTGGAACACGTTATGCACATCCGATAGACTATCCGGTAACTCGAGTTGGTATGCCATCTCCCCAACTCTTCTAAAGATCAAGAATGGTCCAATATAGCGAGGGGACAATTTGCCCTTAACTTTGAATCTCCTCATTCCCCGAAGTGGTGACACCTTGAGATACACATAATCTCCTTCTTCAAATTCCAGTGGTCTCCTTCTATTATCAGCATAGCTCTTTTGCCTGGTTTGAGCCACTCTCAAATTCTCTCGAACTATACGAACTTGTTCTTCTGCTTCTTGAATCAGTTCAGGCCCAAAGAACTGTCTCTCTCCAGTCTGATCCCAATACAAAGGAGTCCTGCACTTCCTCCCATATAAAGCTTCAAAAGGTGACATCTTCAGACTGGCCTGGTAACTATTATTATAGGAGAACTCAGCATAAGGCAGACTTTTATCCCAACTTCCTCCGTGCTGAAGGGCACAAGCTCTCAACATATCTTCCAAAACTTGATTAGTCCTTTCAGTCTGTCCATCAGTCTGAGGGTGATAAGCCGTACTGAAATTCAACTTTGTGCTCATGTTCTCATGAAAGCTTCTCCAAAATCTTGAGGTAAACTGTGAACCTCGATCAGACACGATCTTCTTTGGTACTCCATGCAAACACACAATCCGAGCCATATATAACTCTGCTAGCTGAGAACCTTTATAAGTAGTCTTGACAGGAATAAAGTGAGCCACTTTAGTCAATCTATCCACAATCACCCATATAGCATCATATCCTTTCTGGGTGCGAGGCAATCCAGTAATGAAATCCATACCAATCTCTTCCCATTTCCACTCGGGTATCTTCAGCGGATGCAATAGTCCAGCTGGCCTCTGGTGTTCAGCCTTAACTCTTTGACATACATCGCACATAGCCACATGTGCAGCCACATCTCTTTTCAATCCATACCACCAATACTTCCGTTTCAAATCCTGATACATCTTGGTACTACCGGGATGAATAGAATAATCCGAATCATGGGCCTCCTTTAAAATAATCTCCCGAAGGCTTTTAATATCAGGGACACACATCCTGTCCTTGAACCATACCGTGCCCTGCTCATCTTCCGTGAATTCCGGAACTCGACCTTCCGTAATCAGATCCTTAATCTCTTTTATTTTAGCATCACCAATTTGTCCTTTGCGGATCTCTTGCTCCAAAGTAGGTTCCACATCAATAGTAACTCCTTCAGTATGAGCAACTATCCCCAGGTTAAGTCTCCTGAAGTCCTCAACAATCTCATCGGGTAGCTGGGCAACAATAGCTGAATGAACATGCTCTTTGCGACTCAAGGCATCTGCAACCAAATTTGCCTTGCCCGGGTGATAGTGAATCTCCAAATCATAATCCTTAATAAGCTCCAACCAACGGCGTTGCCTAAGGTTGAGATCCTTCTCAGTGAATATATACTTCAAACTCTTTTGATCCGTGTACACTTGGCACTTGGTCCCCATGATATAATGTCTCCAAATCTTAAGTGCATGCACAACGGCTACCAATTCCAAGTCATGAGTAGGGTAGTTCAATTCATGTTTCCGCAACTGACGAGAAGCATATGCAATCACATGACTGTTGGGGTCATGCTTCGTTGCGCCGAAGGTCTTGCACGAAGAAGCAGCTTCGGCTGAAGTTGTCCCCAGGAGATGGCCGAAGGTTCCTTTTCATGGAGCTTCGGCGTTACAAACCGACATAGAGATAGAATGACCTTTTTATCCATAGAAGTCTGAGTCAATGTTGTAAACTTCTGTAAGGGGCATAATTGTAATTTGTCACAGGCTGTGACCTGTGTCTATAAATAGATGAACAGTACCTCTGTACTGTTCACGCGAACCTGTCATTTACTTTCGCATCACACTTGTATTCTCGCCTTCCTCAGGACCGAAGGTATATTTGTAATTTGAAATCATTTATATTCGTTCATGTTAATAAAAATGAAAATGATTCTATGATAACATTTAAATGTTTATTATACCTCATGATTTATATGAATACTTCGTTCCTCGTTATTATATTTACGAAGGTACGTCCTTTGTAACCTTCGTCCGAAATTCTTTATATCCCGAAAGGATATAATGTGATGGAGGACGAAGGACTTTAACACTTAACATTTCTTGTGTTGCCTTGTTCTTAACTCTTAGCATTTGAGAACAAGCCCCCAACATTGGCGCCCACCTCCGGTGAACTCACTTCCACTTTTCGGAGCTGATGGCTTCGTTCAACAATCAAGCTGGAGCTGCTTCGGCTTCGAAGCTGGTGCTCCCGATAACAGGCGGTTCTTGCTCAGAGCCGGCTAACAAGAAGCAGAAGAAGGAGGCTCAGAGAAGGGTGCAGCATGTTGGAGTGCAGGGACCCTTCATCAAGTCAAAATGGTCCCATATTCCAATTACTTTCTCTCAGGAAGACCTTCAGCTTAAGGATTATCCCCACAATGATGCCATGGTTATCTCTTGCGTGATCAAAGGATTTCTGGTCCACAATGTCCTAGTTGATACAGGCAGTGCAGCTGACATTATATTTGCTAAAGCCTTCAGACAAATGCAAGAGCCTGAAGACAAGATTCATGATGCTACGCACCCTCTTTGTGGCTTCGGAGGGCGGCAGATTGTAGCACTTGGGAAGATTACCATGCCGGTAACTTTCGGATTTGTTAACAACACAAGGACTGAGCAAATTGTGTTTGATATTGTTGACATGGAGTATCCTTACAATGCTATCATTGGCCGTGGTACTCTTAATGCCTTCGAAGCAATTCTTCACCCAGCTTATCTCTGCATGAAGATACCTTCGGACCAAGGGGCTATTGCTATTCATGGAAGCCAGGAAGCTGCTAGAAGGGCCGAAGGGAGCTGGACCGACTCCAAGGCAATCCATAACATAGATGGAGCTGAAGCTTGTGAACAGTACAAATTCAGGAGGGAGAAGGCAGCTTCAGCGGATCAGCCGAAGCCCATGTTATTGTGTGAAGACATAGCAGAGCAGAAGGTGCTGTTGGGCTCGCAACTATCTGAAGATCAGGAGAAAACCTTGATAAGGTTTTTATTCAACAACAAGGATGTTTTTGCATGGTCAGCCAATGATCTTTGTGGAGTAAATCGGGATGTTATTGAACATTCGCTCAATGTTGACCCATCCTTCAGACCCCGAAAGCAGAGGCTTCGGAAAATGTCTGATGACAAGGCCGAAGGGGCTCGCAATGAAGTAAAAAGACTCCTCAGTGCAGGAGTTATCAGAGAAGTGAAGTATCCAGAGTGGCTAGCTAACACTGTTATGGTGAAGAAGGCCAATGGCAAGTGGAGAATGTGTATCGATTTCACAGATCTCAACAAGGCTTGTCCGAAGGATGAATTCCCACTGCCAAGGATAGACTCTTTAGTTGATGCAGCAGCTTCTTCAGAGCTCATGAGTCTCCTGGACTGCTACTCAGGCTATCATCAAATCTGGATGAAGAAGGAAGATGAGCCGAAGACTAGCTTCATAACCCCAAGTGGTACATATTGCTATCTTCGGATGCCTGAGGGGCTCAAGAATGCTGGAGGGAGTTTCAGCAGAATGACTGCGAAGGTTCTCCAGTCTCAGATAGGCAGAAATGTGTTGACTTATGTCGATGACATCATTGTAAAAAGCACGAAGCAAGAAAATCATATTGCTGATCTGCAGGAGACCTTCGCCAGCTTCAGACAAGCTGGTCTGAAGCTGAATCCAGAAAAATGTGTCTTCGGAGTGAAGAAGGGTAAATTTCTTGGATGCTTGGTTTCAACAAAGGGAATCGAAGCTAATCCAAATAAAATCGAAGCTATACTTCGAATGGAGCCACCAACCACAAGAAAGGGGGCCCAAAGATTGACAGGAAGGCTGGCATCTCTTAACAGATTTATATCCAGATCAGCAGAAAGAAACTTACCATTCTTCGAGGTGCTGAAGTCAGCTGAAGTCTTTCAATGGGGCCCAAGTCAACAAAAAGCCTTCGAAGAGCTGAAGCAATACTTAATAGATCTCACAACATTAACTCCACCAACGCCAGGGGCTCCTCTGTTGTTATATGTGGCAGCTTCGCACTCAGCAGTAAGTGCGGCACTTGTTCAGGAGAAGTTTGATGGACAAGTCAAGAAGCAGGTCCCAGTATATTTTGTATCTGAGGTCCTTAGTGTCTCAAAGAAAAATTATACAGAGCTGGAGAAGGTATTGTATGCCGTTTTAATGGCATCCAGGAAGCTTCGGCATTATTTTCAGGCATACAACATTATTATTCCTTCTTCGCAGCCGTTGAAGGATATCATGAGAAATAGAGAAGCTACTGGACGGATTGGAAAATGGGCTGCGGAACTCAATGAATTTTACATTGATTATGTGCATAGATCCTCAATTCAGTCTCAAGCATTGGCAGATTTCATTGCCGACTGGACGCCAGGGGCTCAGGATGAAGAAGCAAATAAAGATGCCGAAGTATGGACAGTGTTTTGTGATGGCTCTTGGGGAACCTTCGGAGCAGGTGCAGCTGCTGTGTTGGTCTCACCATCCAAGGTTAAAACTTGCTATGCAGCAAGACTTGACTTCAGCTGCACAAATAATATTACTGAGTACGAAGCCCTGCTCTTGGGCCTTCGGAAATTAAAGGCAATGGGAATCAGAAGGGCGATTCTTAAGACTGATTCCCAGGTTGTTTCGGGTCATATTGACAAAAGTTGCAAGGCTAAAGATCCGAAGCTTGAAAAATACCTAGACACGGTCCGAAGGATCGAGGCCTCCTTCGAAGGATTTTCTGTCAAGAATATCCCTCGAGGACAAAATGAGCATGCTGATTTGCTAGCCAAGTCTGCAGCACAGGGGCTGCCGTTACCTTCGGATGTCTTCTTCGAAACAATAAAGGCCCCCTCAGTGGAGCTCCTTGAAAGAGCAGTCCTCAACATTTCTCCCGTTTACAGCAAAGATTGGAGAACTGAAATAATCTCTTACCTTCAGGGTAACTTCCTATCAGATGACGAAGCTTATAATAAAAGGATAGAGGCAAGAGCTCGTCCGTATGTCATGATAGAAGGGGAGTTATACAAGCATGGAGTTTGTGCCCCGCTGCTCAAGTGCTTGTCTAGAACCGAAGGTATAGAGTTAATGAAAGAAATCCATGCAGGCCTGTGCGGATCCCACATCGGATCTAGGCCGTTACTTGGAAAAGTTTTTCGTCAAGGGTTTTATTGGCCGAAGGCAGCTTCGGATGCAGCGGAGTTAGTTCAAAAGTGCGAAGGTTGTCAGAAATGTGCAAGAGATCAAAAGCAACCTTCGTCTTTGACACAGCTGATACAACCCATCTGGCCATTGCAAAGATGGGGCCTTGACTTGTTGGGTCCATTACCACCGGCCCAAGGGAATCTAAAATATGTTATAGTAGCTGTGGAGTATTTTTCCAAGTGGATTGAGGCGAAGCCATTAGCCACAATAACTTCGGCTACTGTCCAAAAGTTTTTCTGGCAGAATATTGTCTGTCGCTTTGGGGTACCGAAGGCCATCACTGTAGATAACGGAACGCAGTTCGACTCCGAAGCTTTCAGAAATTTCTGTGATCAAATTGGAACGAAGATCCATTTTGCATCAGTTAGGCATCCGGAGTCGAATGGGCTTGTTGAAAGGGCCAACGGCATCATAATGACAGGAATAATGAAGTTAATCTTCAATCAACCAAGGGGAAAGTGGCCAGATCAGTTGACCAAAGTGGTGTGGAGCCACAATACAACAGCATCAAGGTCTACAGGCTTTACCCCATTCAAATTATTATTCGGTGACGAAGCAATAACTCCGGAAGAAGCTAAAGCTGGGTCAATAAGGGTAGTAGCTTCGGCAGAATCGGGTCCCGAAGATGCTTGCCTTGTGGAAAAAGACGCCTTAGAAGGGATCAGGCTTCAGGCCGTGGAGAATATCAATAAATACCAGGCTGAAACAGTTAAATGGCGAGACAGAAAGGTCCGGCTAAAAAATATTGAGCCGGGACACTTGGTGCTTCGGAGAGTGGCCAACCCAGATACAGTCGGCAAGTTACAATTGAAATGGGAAGGGCCTTTCTTAGTAGCATCTTCGTCAAGGCCTGGTTCCTACAGATTGAAGGACATGGATGGCAACGAAATTCCAAGATCTTGGAATGCGGATGAGCTTCGGCGGTTTTATGTATAACTTGATGTAACTTTTTATGTTTTTTCTTTTCTTTTTCATGGCACCCTTTTCCTTTCTAAAGGGGGAGAAAGGTTTTTAATGGGGCCATCATCTGTAATTTCCTTTTTAGTTTTATAAGAGCAAAATCCCCCAAAGAATGTAAATGTAAAAGCTGAGAACGCACCATCGAGTGCCGAAACTAAAAAAAAAAAAGAAAAGAGAAGAAGCTCCAAAGACGTCCCTAAGGGGATGCAGAGCTCTGATTCCGCCGAAAGTAAAAGGCGAAGAAGCTCCAAAGACGTCCCTAAGGGGATGCAGAGCTTACAGCGAAAAGTCAACGCTGATACCGCCTAAGTAAAGGGCGAAGAAGCTCCAAAGACGTTCCTAAGGGAATGCAGAGCTTATACCGCCTAAGTAAAAGGCGAAGATGCTCCAAAGTCGTTCCTAAGGGAATGCAGAGCTGATGTGTGGTTGTTTCTAAGGAAATAATGGCTGAGAGTGTGGCTTCGGACATACGCTTTGGACATTCATTCGCACATTACATTACATCATGGCATTGGCATGCATAAGCATTCATTCATAGCATTTATGTACCAAAGTGATTGCTTCGGCAAAAAGGAGAAGTGGTTTTTTATGATTCGTTATGTAAAAGAAAAGCTTCGGCAAAAAGGAGAAGTGGTTTTTTATGATTCGTTATGTAAAAGAAAAGCTTCGGCAAAAAGGAGAAGTGGTCTTCTATGCTTCGTTGTGTACGAAAAGAAGGGAAGGTGTTTTTTCGCTTTCGGCTCAAAATACTGATTTCGTCCACATCAAAGCGCCTCAATATAAGGGTAAGAATATATTACAAGGTATGTACAAAGATCCTTGACAACAGTTTAATTGTATTTACAAAAGTTGTAACAAAAGTATCCTGAGTTTTTTCCTATAGTGTACTTCTACTGATCTTCATTAAGCTTCAGCTTCGGCGATGGCTTCGGCGACATATCTTAAGTATCACCTCCAGCTTCGTCATCCTACATAAATCAAGGTATCGTGAGTAAAAATCAAGTGCAACGGAGAAGGCAAGTACGAAGTATCATTTCTTACTGGTTCAAGATGACTTCGAGCTTCGTCTCCAGCCTTCTCCCGCCCGCCTTTTGTCCATATCATTTTTATAAATCTATTTGAGATGCTTCGGGCGAGGTCAGGTATATCGTCCAGGATTGATGGAGACAGGGTGAAGTTGGGCCTGTTGACGATTTTTCCATGCTCGCAGCCGGCCTTAAGGAACGCAGCAGCGGTACCCCGAGAAGCTACCCAGGCACAGAAGTCACCGTGCCCGGCTATAACTTCGTCAAGTTCTTCAATTTCAGCTTCAATATGATCGAAGGCTTGTGGTAAATTTTCCGCTGAAGGGTTAAACTTCCCGCTGCTGGCTCCAACAGAGTAGAAAATCTTTTTTAATCGTTTAATACAATTATTGCTAAATTTCAAGCATTTGCCTTGAAGGCTTGTTAATGATTTTTTCAAGTCTGAGTTGGCCTGGACTTCGGCTTCAAGTTTCGAATTGAGCTGTAGCTTCTCCTGATCGAATTGTTTTGATTGACTGATAAGCTTCGAATTCAACTCTGATACCTTAGCCTCAGTCTCTGCCAGCAAGCCTTCGGTTGATTGGAGCTCGAAGTCTTTCTTTTCAATGATAGCTGATTGTTCTTTTATCTTGCTCTCTAAATTTTCGATTATAGCTTCGTGTTTTTTGTCCTCCAAGTCTTGTTGCATTCTCAGAGCTTTGCTCAGAAGCATGCTCTGCAAATAAACAACCTTTGTTAGGATTATTTCCATTATTAAAAAAATAGACGTCAGAAAAAGTTGTTTACTTTGAAATTGGAGTAAAATAAGCTGCCGACGATATGTTGTCGTCGGTAGCGGCTGATATCTGTTTCCAGCTTCGGAAAACCGATACTTTTTGATAAAGTACCGATGACCTTAGCTCCAGTTTGGTCTCGAATGCAGCCCAATTTTTCGTCATCAATGCCTCCAAATAGAAGGGCTCCTGGCTTGTAGCCGCAAGATTTGGCATAGTCCTTAAGTTCTTCCATTTCAGCCTTCGACAGTTTTTGCCCAATTAAATTTTGAAATGTGTAAGCTTCGTCGTCCGAAGTATCTTCGGCTATTTCTTTCCCCTTCCCAGGCACTGTGGCCATGGTTTTTTCAGCAGCAGTGGCAGCTTCTTCTGCAGCCATGTCTTGCAAGATTTTGTCAATGTCCTCAATGGTAGTTTCTAAGTTCACATCTTCGGCTGTAGCGGCTTCGGTAGCCGCGACCTCCGAAGGTGCGACTTCGACGTTTGTTGTGCCTTCAGCAGCTGCCGTTTTCTGAATTGACGCCCTTGGCGGCGTCATATCGATAACTTCGGTCACTGCAATGATTCTTTGCCGCTTTGGTTTGGTTATCTTCGTTTGGTCCGGCTCTTCCACCTTTCGAAAAAGCTTCGTCAGTTCAGGCCCTAGTGGACTTAGCTTCGTGGGCACGGGTTCAGTCATTACCTTTAAAATTTCTTCCACGTCGCTGGTAGAAGGTGGTGTGGGGGTCCCCTCTTCTTTGGATAATTTTCGCTTCGGGGTTGATATTTTTCTCTTCTTAGGAATTTTCTTCTCTTTTGCTGGCCTTTCTTCATCCTTGTCCAGAGCTTCGGCCACTCTTTTTCTTTTTTGGCCTTCAGCACCTTTGTTTAGCCGGTCATAGTCAGGGTACTCGAAGCCCAGGGCATCAAGCACTCGGTTCAGCCTTCGCTTCGGACGGGTGCCGAAGGCCGCTGTCATTAGTTGATCTTCTTTTTTGGAACAATTCCCCAGAATTTCATTGCACATCACCTCGACTGTGTCTAGCCACTCTTGGCAGGGCTTCTTAAAGTATTTCTTGAATTTGAAGTGATAGGGAAGCCGGACAAGTTCCCCCTCCTTCTTCTCCCCTTTTAACTTTGGCATTTCCCATTCTTTCAGAGTAGGGAAGACTCTGAATGCCAAGAATTCTTGGACCAGATCCCTGGTACTGATATGTTCTGCAATAATTCCGAATTCATCCATTGCTTGTTGTGTTTGACCCTCTGGTGTCATGTTGCAGCGGGGTCGGGTTTCTCCGAAGATCAGCTCGAGTGGACTTTGCACAAGCTTCTCTTTGTCGTCTTCAACCTTGACATAGAACCATTCCGATTTCCAACCTGCCGGCCATTTGCTTCGGTAGCTGATCACAAGAAACTTTGCGGTTTTTCGGTAGGCAAAATTGTAGCAACCGAAGTTTTCATGTAGCCCATCTTTCCTGGCCTTTGTTTGATAATGTAACTCATGAACTCGGCAGAAACTGTCGGCAAATGGCTCCACTGCTTGGCTTCGGAGGGCCCAAATATAAACGCTAAGCCTAACGATAGCGTTAGGAGTTAACTGGTGAAGGTAGATACCAAACCTCTTCAGTATCTCCGCAATAATCTCGTGAAGAGGGAATCTAAGCCCAGCCTTTAAAAAGCTCTTGAAGATAACAATCTCGTCCTTCTCTGGCTTCGGGGTGGTTTCTTCTCCCCCGAAGCGAAGTAGCTTCTTCTGGTCTTCATTGAAATAGCCTGCTTTCACCATCTTCGAAAGATCAGCCTTTGAAACAGTTGATTTCCCAAAATCCAGGTGACTGGGCTTGCTGGGCATGGCAATACGGTAGTCATCTTCGGGATCAGTCCCTTCAATGTTTTCTTCTTCTCCTTCGGCATTTGTCGGGTTTGCTTCAGCAGCGGGCATTTCTTCCGCAATCACCAGTCCCGAACGCTGCATCGCTTCGGAAATGGGCACAGTATTCGAACCTTCGGCTTCGTCTCCCTCACGTGCAACTTTGGCAGTAGATCGCACTCTCGCCATTTGATTCTGAGTTTGGGGAAGTTAGATACTTTTTTCTTTTTTTTCTTTTCTCCCGAAGCTTTTCTTTCTGACGAAGCAGACGACGAAGATGGACCTTCGTTCGATTCTGAGAGTCAAGCTTCGGCTATGGTGAAAAATTTTGGCAGCAAAACAGTGCAAATAGCAATGAATGCTGTGGTAACTTCACACCTACCCGTTTGTTTATATAGTGCTGCAGGTAAGAAGGCGAAGCGGCAGGATTTTTACACCAGGCGGGCAGTCACTTGTACTCGCTGTGCAGTGGACCGCAAAGATCAAACAGTAACTCTGCAAGGTGGGCCTGGCACGCGCTCGGAAACCGGATCGTTTCTCAGCAACGAGCTCAGGGAAGGTGTTTTTTGGACCTTCGGCTTCCCGAAGCTGAAGAGGCTTTTTTCACGGGTCAAGCTCGTTACGAAAAACGATCTAGCACCGCGAAAGGGGCTACTGTTGGGGTCATGCTTCGTTGCGCCGAAGGTCTTGCACGAAGAAGCAGCTTCGGCTGAAGTTGTCCCCAGGAGATGGCCGAAGGTTCCTTTTCATGGAGCTTCGGCGTTACAAACCGACATAGAGATAGAATGACCTTTTTATCCATAGAAGTCTGAGTCAATGTTGTAAACTTCTGTAAGGGGCATAATTGTAATTTGTCACAGGCTGTGACCTGTGTCTATAAATAGATGAACAGTACCTCTGTACTGTTCACGCGAACCTGTCATTTACTTTCGCATCACACTTGTATTCTCGCCTTCCTCAGGACCGAAGGTACATTTGTAATTTGAAATCATTTATATTCGTTCATGTTAATAAAAATGAAAATGATTCTATGATAACATTTAAATGTTTATTATACCTCATGATTTATATGAATACTTCGTTCCTCGTTATTATATTTACGAAGGTACATCCTTTGTAACCTTCGTCCGAAATTCTTTATATCCCGAAAGGATATAATGTGATGGAGGACGAAGGACTTTAACACTTAACATTTCTTGTGTTGCCTTGTTCTTAACTCTTAGCATTTGAGAACAAGCCCCCAACAATGACCTTCCTGCATGAGCACACATCCTAAGCCTTGGCCACATGCATCACAATAGATATCAAATCCTTTCTGTAGGTCTGGCATAACCAATACTGGTGGCGACATCAATCTTTTCTTCAATTGATCAAAGCTATCTTGGCACTTCTCGTCCCACTTAAATTCTCTTCCTTTCTCCAGAAGCGAAGTCATAGGCTTAGCAATCTTAGAAAATCCTTCAATAAATCTCCGATAATATCCAGCAAGTCCCAAGAAACTCCGAATCTCAGTAACTGTAGTGGGTACTCTCCACTCCATTATCTCCTTAACCTTAGCAGGATCCACTGCTATTCCTCCATTAGAAATAATATGTCCAAGGAATGGTACCTTGTCAATCCAAAACTCGCACTTGCTGAACTTGGCATATAGCTGGTTATCTCGTAGCTTCTGTAGCACCAACCTCAGATGTTCCTCATGATCGCTATCACTCTGAGAATAAATGAGAATATCGTCAATGAATACCACGACGAATCTGTCCAAATACTCCATAAACACCTTGTTCATCAAGTTCATAAAATAAGCTGGTGCATTGGTCAATCCGAACGACATAACAGTAAACTCATATAATCCATATCTAGTCGAGAAAGCCGTCTTGGGAATATCCGATGGTCTAATCCTCATCTGATGGTAACCCGATCGGAGATCAATCTTCGAGAATACTCTTGCACCTCTCATCTGATCAAATAAATCCTCAATGCGGGGCAACGGATACTTGTTCTTCACCGTAACATCATTAAGAGATCTATAATCCACACACATCCGCTGCGATCCATCCTTCTTCTGTATAAACAAAACCGGTGCTCCCCAAGGTGAGGAACTCGGACGAATGTACCCAGCCTCTTGTAACTCAGCTAACTGCTTCTTAAGTTCCTTCAACTCCTCTACGGACATCCTATATGGCCGTTTAGAAATAGGGGCGGTTCCAGGTAAGAGATCAATAACAAACTCAACTTCTCTATCAGGTGGCATCCCTGGTAACTCCTCTGGAAAGACATCCGGAAAATCTCTAACCACCCGGATGTTGTCACCAACAAACTCCTCAGGTATAAAGAACATTGCACGCATGGGTGAGGAGGTTACTGCAATATTAACTTGAAATCTTTCTCCTTTAGTGGTAGTGAGTTCTACGGTACCTCTACCACATGCTATAACGGCCTTTGCCTTTCTTAGCCATGACATACCAAGTATCAGATCTATACTGCTTGACTCTAATATTATAGCAGTAGCTCCAAATTCTCTACCCATAATGGTCAATGTCAATCTACGTGTCATTTGATTCGCCTCAACAGGCCCTTTAGGTGTAATTACTATCATGGGTTTTCTCATATTTAGCAGTGGTATTTCATTTGTGTTGGCATATCTAGCAGACATGAATGAATGTGTAGCACCAGAATCAAGTAATATGGTTGCAGGAATTGCATTAACATAAAACATACCAATTACGAGGTCCCCTCCATCCGGAGTAGCATCAACGCTGACTTGATTAACCTTGGCAATAGAATATCCCTTGCCAGAACTTGGAGTTTGCTGCCTGTTCTGAACTGGAGTAGTAGCCATCCTCTGTGGGCAGACATTTGCATAATGACCAGTCTTCCCACACTTGAAACATGTGGTGCCTGGACTCTGTCCTGAAAACTTCGTCGGGGTGCCAGTGGGGGTAACCTGTCGAGGAGGTGGAGTCCTCAGTGGTGATTGCTGAACTGGGCGCGGTCCTCCTGGTCGGGTCGGTGTACCCTGTGGTGAACTGTAGCGAGGACGAACACTGCTGCTTCCTTGTCCTTGAGATATTGCCTTTCTCTTCAAATCTCCCAGCTGAACACGCTTGTGTTCAATAGCAAGAGCCTTATCCAACAGCCTCTGAAATGACGGAAATGTGTGTGCCACTAGAGCATACTGCAGAGGTCCATTAAGTCCTTCAATGAAATGCTCCTGCTTCCTCTCGTCTTCAGCAACTTCTTCAGGGGCATATCGGGATAACTGAATAAACTTGTCGCGATACTCGCTGACTGACATACTTCCTTTCTTCAGCGACAGAAACTCCTTCTTCTTGATCTTTATCATACCAGCTGGAATATGGTAGTTCCTGAATTGTGTACTGAACTCTGCCCAAGTAATAGTATCCACAGCATCATGGGCAGCAGTATAAGAATCCCACCAGTCAGCAGCTGGTCCAGTCAGACGTCCAGAAGCATATAAAACCTTCTCCCGATCAGTGCATTGTGCAATATTCAACATCTTCTCAACGGACTTCAGCCAATCATCCGCGTCCAGTGGATCCGGTGAGCTAGCGAATGTAGGTGGCTTATGACTCATAAACTCCCGGTGCTTATCACGAGGTGGAACTGGTGGTGGTGGTGGAGGCAGTGGTACTTGTTGCTGTTGTTGCTGTTGTTGTTGCTGTTGCATTTGTTGTTGCAGCTGCTGTTGTTGTGCCCTCCTTTCCTGGCGTATCTCATCTCGCTCCTGGCGCAACTCCTGTCGTATATCTTCTCTTTCCTGCCGCATCTCCTGGCGTTCTTGCTGCATCTGGGCGCGCATATCGGCCATAGTGTCCGCCATTTGCTGCATCACCGCCATCTGAGCAGCAACCAGTGGGTCAACTCCGCCTGGTGGAGGATTAGGAGGATTCATCTCTGCAGGCTGTGGCTGGGGTTGTCTGTATATTCTCCGAGTGTGTTGGTTAGGAGGCAAATCAATTCCACCACCCCGCCTGGTATTGACCATCTGAGTTAGATACATATGGTAAGAGAATAGCAGACATGGCAGGTATTTACAAATCAGATTACTTTGGGGGATTTATTAGCTAAGTAGATCAATATTTCCTCTACTAAAGCTAATTCAATACCTTATGTTGGTACATGCTAAGATGTCCCTCTATAATAATTCAATCAATCAAAGAAGCAAATCAGGCATTTAGCATCAGCACAATCGAACAACATTTTTAAAGAAAATAGTTTTAAATTTTGTCTTGGGTTCCCTATCTCTTAAAAAAAATCATAGTGGTAGGATTCCAAAGTGTGAAATCCATCTTGTCTTGGAGTAGAAAAGATAAGATTAATCAGAGTAGAGTCGCAAAAGGTGAGTCAAGATCAAGATGAGGTAAGTATAGAATGAATCAGAGTAAGGTAAGTAGGGAAGGGTTTGTCCATTTCTATCTAGGTCTCATCCTACAGTCAACATTTCCTTTGATACCACTTCTGTCACACCCGGCTTTAAGGAACAAAGCCAGGTGCATCTCATACATGCGCCGAGAAGACAACATATATAATAACAGAGTGTATAGAGATGAATGTCATAAAACATCAGAGTATTTATTACATAGCGGAAGACTTATTACAAAATAAAGTAATGAAGATAAAACGAACTAAGGATCGTCGGCGCCAATGTCGACTGGGAAACGCCACCTAGATCAGATCGAACTCCTCAGTGTTAGGCGGCTCCTCTTCGACCACCTGCTCTCCTCCTGTGGGGGGGGGGTGTGAGACAGCAAGGGTGAGCTCACACATGATCATAGCTCAACAAGTTGTGGGGAACCAGTGGACATAAACTCACAAAGGTGTGAGTTCATGTGATGTGTAAGGCTAATCAATGATAGGGGTTAGAGCTGAGCATTGCTTTTAAGTAGTTGGTCAAAATTTTATTAGCAATTACTAAGTGTAAGTAAATACCAACCATAAATAAAGTAATAGAACAAAATTAATAACAAACCCATGCAATGCAAATGACAAAATTGAATTTAAGTTCCATAATTTAAACATCAGAGAGTCCTGAGCTGCTCATGACCGTGAGCTCGGCTAGTATACCAGTTTTACACTCTGCAGAGGTTGTACCCTTTACCCACAAGTCATGCTACCCATCTGCCAAGGGGTCACGAATCCCATACACCTCTACCTAGAAACCGCGGCAGGGTAACACTACAAGGCCTTTACAAAGTTCCACTAGCTTCCGAAAACCCGCTACAGTTTATAGGAAGTTCCAATGCAGGGTTCCTGGCTGACCGCCATCGCAGCAAAATCAACCAGGGACCTCCCTACACTGACCACTCCCCTACTGCCCTTGCCCCTTTCGGGTAAGGTAGTCTTCCACTAGCTTTCCTAATTAGTCAGCCAAGGGCGTCCCATTAAACCCTTGTGGTGGCACGTGTTACTCAAGTTAAGCTCTATGTTCCAATTAACATTAATGATCTCAACATGAACATAAATAGAATAACAGAAAGAATTGGAACATAGAGGTAATAAATGATAATCCCAAAACCATATAAAGCAATAGCAAACTACCCAAGTGATTCAGGGGTAAACAAGGTAATGAGATAAACAATCTAGGGTGACCTATTGGGTCCCATCAAAATTAACCTATGCATGGATAAATGATATTAAAGAACATTATTGGGTAAAATGTGGTCAAGGGCACAACTTGCCTTCAATGAGCTCCTGCTCAGCTACTTCAACCTGCTGCTCACCAGGGTCCTCGGTCACGGGCTCTTCTACTCGCCACAATACAAACAAGCACAATGCATATAGAGAAATTAACATTACACCAAACATATATACAAAATACACAGTAATATTCTACACATTAAAATAAAATTCTAGGAACAGGAATCATAATTTTTGGAGTTATAGAATTTAAGTTATGCATTTTCAAAGGTTTTATGTGTTTAAAGTGGGATTAAGTGAGGAATTAAATTTATTACTGTTTTCATGACAAAACAGAGGTTCTAAGTGATAGAGAATAAAATTATAAAATTTTAGGAACTGGAATGGATTAATTTGGAGTTAGTATGAATTTTCTATGAATTTATAAAGTTTTAGCAATTATTTTCCTATTAAAAATCTATTTAATAATCATTTTCCCTGGTTTTATTATGTTCTGGACTGGGCCTCAAATTTGTAAAAGGGCAGGGGCTCTGGCGCAAAATAGCCCAGACACAGAGAACAGTCAGATGGACTGCGGGCTGTTTCCTAGCTTTCGCGGGGGTTCTTTAGCAAAAAGGCCATCACGAAGGGGTATCCAGGGTTTCTGGTCGTCCGATTACACATGTGCGGCCTAGATTAGATTGCACAACCCTACGAACCGGTACGCAATCTGAGCCGCAGGATACACGATCAACGGCTCCCGATTCAAAGTAGTTTACGCCGATCGCCAACCGAACGATCCAGATCGAACGGCGCTCGCTAACTCCCGAAACGGTACGCCCCCTGGTTTAATCACGGGCGTGGGATGGCGATCCAACGGTGGACCCGATTCTTCCTCCCCGATGCGCCCAGGCGGTGGCGGAGCGACCACAGAGATGGTGAGCTCGCCGGAGACTCCTGATTTGGCGCCACCATGCATGTTTCCCCCAACCAAATTTGTGCAAAAGCAGTCCTGAATCACGGCGAGGATCATGGAAGGTTAACTCACCAGTCGAGAGGGCACCGACGAGGCCGGTCGACGGTGCAGTGCCGCCCGCAGCCTTCGGCGAGGGATTCGGAGTCGCGTCTACGGTTGATCCCACACGGCGAGCACACGGGTGAATTCCCCGCACAACGGCGAAGTTCACCGACGCGATTTCTGGCCTCCACGGTGACGGGACTGAGTATGGCCACGGAGGCGTACCAATGGATCGCACGACGGCAGAGAAAAGCTCGATGGTTGGCTTCGCGAGAGGAACGGACAAAGCTATTTAACGGGGAGCAGGGGGGGTATGGCGCCGGGTCAATTGCCGCGCCGCTCGGAGAGTCCAGCCGCCCCCATAGCTCCCAGGAATTTCGGGATTCCGCTGCGCGCGCGTGGTTTCCGCGGGGAAGAAACACAGGACTTCGTCCATGGTCTCTGGCGCGAGGACCCCACACGGCAGTGGAAGAGAGGATAGCCAGCGCATGCGCGTGTGACCGACCTGCTGGTCCCGCTGGTCAGCGAGTGCCCGCGCGGAAAGGGCCCTGGGTTGCGCGGGAGGGGGAATCCCCAGTGGGCCGAAATGGGTAGCCACAGCCCAGTTAGCTATTTTTATTCTTTTCTTTTATTCTCCTTTTCCTTTTTGATTTGTTTTCTTTTCATTTGAATCTCTAATTTGAATTTGAATCCTGTTATGAACTTCACCTTTGAGTCAAATGTACAAACTCAAATCTGTACAAGAATAATATATATATTATAATTATTTTTATTCACATAGTAATTTCTTCCTTCTCTTTTCTCTTTTACATATTATTTCTAAAACCCTAAAGTGCAACTTTGGGTTAAATTCAAATCTCCTTCTCATTATTGTATTTCTATTATTATTATTTTATTATCAATTGCACAAACAAGCAAAACTCCATCATGATGCACAATTTAGTGGTGTCCTTTGTTAGTTATTTATTTGTTTAAGTGAGGTGTCCACATGAAATGATGAATAGGGATAACACACATATCTATGAAGAAATATAATTTCTCCCTTTTAGATCTTTCTTACAAAGTGGGTATTACAGCCGGACCATCAGGGACAGCAGGTGAAGGACCTGATGGGGAGTTGGACCTTTTTAGGCCTCCTCCTTCCATGAACCTGGCTGACGATCGGTCTCCTGCAGCAGGAAATGAAGAAACCAAGGACAACGAAGACTAGACTAGTATAGTTTGGAGACTATACCTATGTAATAATAAGTAATGAAGTCATGTTGTATGCTTGAGTCTGTACCATTACATTTTGGTAATGTAAAATGATGGTGTGTATTGGCATGTTATATTATTCCCAAATGTTTCTTTGCCTTAGATGCCATCATAGACTCATGCACACGACGGCGCGGGGAATTCCCGTGGTCGGGAAGATACACCCAACCCACCACCTGTACCACCGACACTGTCGAGGCTATTGCTGCCTTGGTCAATGCTAGTGCAGATATTGCCCGCTTCTTACGTGAGATGGCGAGAAATCAATTCCAGCAGCATGGCAGGAGAGTTCCTCCACAAGGACCGCGTGAAACCTCGTACCTAGAATTTTCTGAGACACGTCCGCCGCTCTTTGTTAAAGCCAAAGACCCTCTTGAAGCCAATGAGTGGATAAGGGTAATGGAGCAAAAGTTCGGGTTAGTCCGTTGCATAGAAACACAGAAGCCATTATTTGCTGCCCAACAATTGAGAGGCCCTGCTTATACCTGGTGGGCGAATTTTGTAGCAGTTCAACGGCTGGACACCAGGTAACTTGGGATGAATTCAAGCTAGCATTCCGTGAACACTATGTTCCAGAGGGAGTGCTTCACATGAAACAAGAGGAATTTATTCGACTAAAGCAAGGGGGAGATACTGTAATGTAGTATCTCAACAAGTTTAACCATTTATCCCAATATGCTATTGACCAAGTGAACACTGACCTGAAGAAAAAGAACTGCTTCATGAGGGGACTCAATGACCGGCTCCAACGGAAAATGGTCACCTGTCTAGATTTTACTTACAGCAGAGCTGTCAGCACAGCGCTAGCAGTAGAAGCCAAAAACGCAGGCTAGGGAAAATCAAAGGGTTTTGGAGGTGACAGGTCTAATCAGGGACCTGAGAAGCGAACCGGGTTAGTAATCTGACATTTAATCAGAATCGTTCTTCGCCTCGTCCACCCTCCTATCCGTTCAAACAGCCTGTTTTCATTCGTCCTACCACTGCCCCCACTTCTACAAATCAGCCGAGTGCCCCTGGTGCTTGTTTCCCCGCTCTCCCTAGTTCTTCTACAGGCTGCTTCAACTGTGGAAAGTCTGGTCATTTTATAAAAGATTGTCCATATCCAAAGCAGAATAAATTCAACAATCAGTAGAACTCTGGGAGCTCCAATCAAGGTAAAGGGAATATGGCTACTAATTTAGCGGGCACAAATGTTAAGAGGACTGGGCGAATTTATTATACTCAAGTGGCCACTACACCGGAAGGAGAGCTAGTAATGATGGGTACATTTCTTGTGGCCAATTACCCAGCAGTCATTCTCTTTGATTCTGGTGCTTCCCATACATTCATAAGCAAGAAATTCATGGAAAAGCATTACATTCCTTGCACTGAATCAAGGGAAGGATTTATTATCCATTCACTTGGAGGGCAAATATTACTAAGGAAGTAGCCTTCCATTTGCCAGTAACATTGGTTGAATGGGAATTTCCCACCAACATGATTGTCTTAAAGGGCCAAGACATAGTTGTAATTCTGGGCATGAATTGGTTAGCCCAGCATAAAGCTATCCTCAACACTGACTTAAGGACTATCAAGTTGAGCCATGGTCATGAAGAGGTTCTCTTATCCATCCCTGTAGCTGTCCCAGCCAAACCATTTGGATGGATCTATGAAGCTATCATACCAGAAATCTAGGATATTCCGGTAGTATGTGAATTCCCGGATGTCTTCCCTGAAGATTTGCCTGGATTGCCTCCAGAAAGGGATGTAGAGTTTGTAATTGAACTGAAGCCCGGTACAGCTCCTATTTCTAGAAGGTCGTACCGAATGCCACCAAATGAATTGGTGGAGCTCAAGACTCAATTACAAGACTTGCTTGAGAAGGGATTCATTTGGCCCAGTTCATCACCTTGGGGATGTCCCGCAATTTTTGTCAAGAAGAAGGATCAAACGCTTCGAATGTTGTCACACCCGGTTTTAGAAGGTAAACCGAATGCGAACCATGTACGTGTCAGGATCAGTTATTCACGTACACAGCAGTTACATAACATGGACATCATCACATAGTGCTCAAAATAGTATTAAAAGGGAAATAATAGTCGATTACATCATACGTCTGAGACGTCCATATAGTCCTTACAATAAATCAAAGTGCGAAAACAAAACATAGATAACCGCGGCCTTCACAGGCAGCCGGCTGGGGGTTGCCGCTAACCCACACCTAGAACTCGTCGTAGTCTTGGAACTCCTAGAAGTCTCCTTCCATAGCTTCATCTTCGCCTGAGCAGTGGTTGCAATGCTGACAACCTAGGGGGGGCGTTTGGTGTGTAGAGCAAGGGTGAGTACACATCAACATACTCAGCAAGTATCCTGTTTGGCTGTAGTGGACTAGCTTTATGTGGGGATAAGGCAAGCAGTTGCTTTTAGTTGGTCAGATTATTATTTACTAGTAGAAAGCCAGGTTTTAACATTAACCCAAGTTATTAGCCCGATGTACCCTTTCCAAACGGAAAGAATACCACTTACCAGCACCATAGACATAACCAAACCCATCGATCTCATAGCCACCTGTAAACCAAAATGTCTCTGATCAAGTACCACTAATCATTGGAGCTCCCTTGGCCGCTCATAACCGCGAGCATGACTGATATATCAGTTTTCAAACACTCTGCAGAGGTTGTGCACTTTACCCACAAGCCGTGATCCCCTTTCTGCCCGAAGAGAGCTACTCCCCATTGACCACTACCTAGGTGGTCCAGCAGGGCATCACTACGTAGCCTTTACAAAGATTCCCCGGGGCTGTAGCCGCCCGTTAGGTTTCCTAAATGTACCGCACTCCTCCCCAAGGGACAAATCAACCTTGGCAGAGTGAGCCGCATACACCGAGCCCCATTGACGGCACAACGGCTAAGCGAACTACACTCCGGTTCCTCTAATTATTCAGCTAAGGGCGTCCCACTCCACCCTCATGGTTGCACTGTTTTCCAGGGCGGTCATCCATAGAACAGGACCTTACGGAGAGGCACTCGAGAAACCGCTCGAGCCCCCTTAAAGGCCACAAGTACAACATCATAATAAGAGAAGGGAAAACAGCGTATCATATATAATCTCATCATGTTCATTGATTAGATTTTGAGCAATAGCATAGAGCTAAATAATAATAATCCGACCCAAATAGGTAAACAAGGACATGGATAACAAAGCTAGTCAATCCTTAAGTATAAATGTGTAATGCGGGAGGTGAATTAAAGAATGAATAGGACAGAGATAGGTCAAAGGACACTTGCCTCTACCAACCGACTGCTGCTCAGGGGCTTCTCCTGCGAGTTCTTCGGGTTCCTCAACCAGATCGCTCTCTATGCGAACACAATCATACATTCACATTTTAAATCAGAAAAGTAAACAATACACCATACGAAGAAATGAATCCCATAATCATACACACGACATATGGCTAGCGCTAACGACCATTTGAAGTAGTGAGAAAAACATAACCCTTACCATAATCGACAACTCGCTATGTTCATGTTTGGTGAAAGAATGAACTTAAACACTTCATTTCATGTAGTTATAATAACCGATATTTAATGCAGGTGCAGCTATGATTAGTATCTAAGCATAACCAATTCTACGCTTAGTTAATGTGTCGCTCCCTAACATAAACCAATCGATGTTAGCAATTTTTAAGTGGTGTAGGGAGTCGCCGCGCAAATCTACGCATAACAAGAACCAAAACATGTGCATTATCACGTGCACGAAGCTACAAGCCACTACGTATGGGATTATCGCGCGAACGGGTTGGCCGTGCCCCGTACAAGCCGATGTAGGCGAGCCGGGGACGGACCAGCCACGCGCGCGAGCAAGTCGCCACGAGCAAACCGCGCAGGTTGCCGCGAACGCGCCATGCCGGGGGTCGCGAACGCGCCGTGGACGCGAGCATCGGGCACGCCGCGGACGAGCTGCGGGGGCAGGCTGCGCCGGGCGGCCACGGGCACGCCACGCCACGACGGGCACGCCGCGCCGCCACGCCGAGGCCGGGCGCAGGCCGTGACGGGCGCTGGCCGAGCCGGGGGAGCGGGCAGGCGAGTCGCGCGCCGCGCGCAGGGGCCGCGCCGGGCACGCCGCGCCGCCACGCCGAGGCCGGGCGCAGGCCGCGACGGGCGCTGGTCGAGCCGGGGGAGCGGGCGGGCGAGCGAGCCACGCGCCGCCACGCCGAGGGGAGCGGGCGGGCGCGCAGGGGCCGCGCCACGGCGGGCTCGCCTGGCTGGGCGCAGGGCAAGGGGGGAGCGGACGCCGGACCGAGCCGGGGAAACGGACGGGCCGCGCGCCGTCGCGCCATGGCCGAGCGCCGGCCGAGCCACTCCGCGCACGCAGGGGAAGATCGAGGCCGCGGACCGGGGTTGGGGCACGCCGCGCGCGACGGAGAAGAAGGGAGGAGAAAAAAAAGGAAGGGAAGGGGGAAGACGAGGACGAGCTCACCTCGACGATCGTCGCGACGGTGATTTTGCACGGGCGCGAGGCAAGAAGGGCGAGCTGCGCGAGGTGAGAGAAAAACGGACACCGTGAGGTTGGAGGAGATGAACAGGGGGCGATTTTTCCACGGCTTCCGGGCGGGTCCCACGCGCAGAGGCGGAGGCCAAAAACCGCCCACCCGCACCAGCCGGACGTGCGCGTCGCGCCCACGCGTAGAGGCGGCTGGGCCGCGCCGAGTGGGCTGCCAAGCGGCCCAAAGCGGGGAAGGGGAAAGGGGGGCGGCTGCGCGCCAGGTTGGGCCGCGCCAGCCGAACGGCCCAAGGCGAGGGGGAAGGCTTTTGTGGGCCGCGCGGGGGGGGGGGGGAAAGGAAAACGGCTGGGCCGCGGGAAGGGGGGGGGGGAAACGGCGGCTGGGCCGCCGGCTAGGCTGGGCCGTAGGGAGGGGAATTGGCCCGAGAGAGGGGGAAAGGGTTTTTCTATTTATTTTTTTTATTCTAGCCATAATTCATCACTAAAAACGCATGATTCACAAACTCTCTCAATCAAACAGTAAAAACTGTAAGGTCCGGCATGATGCAACAACTAAATAAAATATTTCTAGGGTTTATTATTATTATACGTCTTGAAGTTTTGAAAGTAGGTAGGGTTTTAGCGAAAAGAAATAGGAAAGAGATGTAACGGCCGAATTTAGCGAGCGATAGAGAAAAGAAAGAAAAAAAATTCAACTCGAAATTCGGGGCGTTACAAACCTATCCCCCTTAAAAGAATCTCGCCCTCGAGATTCAGGGTTGGTTAGCAAAGAGCTCAGGGTATTTAGCCATCAGATCATCTTCACGCTCCCAGGTTGCTTCTTCCTCAGAGTGGTGATTCCATCTGACCTTGCACATTCGGATGGTCTTCCTTCGGGTGACTCTGTCTGCGGTCTCAAGGATTTGCGTTGGCCTCTCAATGTAGGTCAAGTCCTCCTGGACTTCAAGACCTTCAACTGGCAATTGCTCTTCTGGCACACGCAAGCACTTCTTTAGTTGAGACACATGAAAGACATCATGCACAGCAGACAAATTCTCTGGCAGTCTGAGCTGATAGGCCACTTCTCCACGCCTTGCAAGGATTTGATACGGACCAATGTAGCGGGGTGCTAGCTTGCCTTTGACTCCGAATCTTCTGACTCCTCTGATCGGTGACACTTTCAGATAGACAAAGCCGCCGACTTCGAAATTCAGATCTCTTCTTCTTGTGTCTGCATAGCTTCGCTGTCTTGACTGTGCTATCTTCAGATTCTCGCGAACCATCTTGATGTTCTCTTCAGCTTCAAGTAGAATGTCTGGCCCAAACACCTGCTTTTCTCCAGGTTGATCCCATTGCAACGGAGTCCTACAACTCCTTCCATAGAGCGCCTGAAATGGTGACATCTTCAAACTGGCCTGGTAACTGTTGTTATAGGAAAACTCTGCATAAGGCAATCTCTTGTCCCATCCGGACTGATCCTGCAACGCACAAGCTCTCAACATGTCTTCAAGGATTTGATTGGTCCTTTCAGTCTGACCATCTGTCTGCGGATGATACGCTGAACTAAAATTCAGATGTGTGCCAGGGCTTCATGCAATTGCTGCCAGAAATGAGAGGTGAACTGCGTTCCTCTGTCTGACACTATCTTCTTTGGCACACCATGAAGACAAACGATCCGAGACATATACAACTCTGCCAATACGGCATTGCTGTAGTTGGTCTTGACTGGTATGAAGTGGGCTGACTTGGTCAAGCGGTCCACTACTACCCAAATGGAATCATAGCCGGCTCGAGTGCGAGGCAATCCGACTATGAAATCCATACCGATTTCATCCCATTTCCACTGAGGAATTTGCAACGGTTGCAACAATCCAGCTGGTCTCTGGTGCTCTGCCTTGATCCGTCGATAACTATCACACATAGCCACATACCCTGCGATTTCCCTCTTCATTCCGTACCACCAGAATTTCTTCTTCCGATCCTGATACATCTTCTCACTACCAGGGTGAATCGAATAGGCTGTCTCATGAGCTTCCTTGAGGATCAACTCCCGAATAGACTGGACATTGGGAACGCACAAGCGGTCTTTAAACCATATCACACCTTCTGCATCTTCTCGAAAATCTTTGCCTCTGCCATCTAGAATCAGTCGCCGGATCTCACTGATCTTCTCATCATTCTTCTGTGCTTCTTTGATTTCCCGCTCCAGGGTAGGTTCCAACTCAATTGTGACTCCTCGCGTGTTGTTCAGAAATCCGAGACTTAACCTGTCAAACTCCTTGGCCAACTCATAAGGCATCGAACGAGCGACCATCAGATTGACTTGACTCTTTCTGCTCAAAGCATTTGCCACTACATTCGCTTTGCCTGGATGGTAGTGAATCTCCAACTCATAGTCTTTGATCAGCTCTAACCATCTTCGCTGCCTCATATTCAACTCTGACTGAGTGAATATGTACTTCAGACTCTTGTGGTCTGTGTAAACATCACATTTCTGTCCATACAGATAGTGCCTCCATGTCTTCAGCGTGTGAACCACTGCTGCCAACTCTAGGTCATGGATTGGGTAATTCTTCTCATGAACCTTCAGCTGTCGGGACGAGTAAGCCACAACTCTTCCCTCTTGCATCAACATGCATCCCAAACCTGTGTAACAAGCATCACAATACACCGCGAAAGGCTTGTGCACATCGGGCAAGACTAAGACAGGCGCTGTTGTCAACTTTTCTTTCAGCGCTTCAAAGGCCTCTTGACATTTCTGGGTCCACTTGAACTCAACCTTGTTGCCTAGCAACGCTGTCATTGGTTTTGCAATCTTCGAAAACCCTTCAATGAATCGTCGATAATATTCGGCCATTCCAATGAAGCTCTTGATTCCTCGAGCATCTGTTGGCGCTTTCCAGTTCAGAATGTCTGTCACTTTCTTCGGATCCATAGCCAATCCTTCTTTGTTGATTATGTGACCCAAGAACAGGACTTCACTGATCCAGAACTCACACTTGCTCAACTTTGCATACAACTGGTGCTCTCGCAATCTCTGCAATACCATCCTCAAATAATCTGCATGTTTTTCTTCGCTTTGAGAATAAACCAGAATGTCATCAATGAATACCACCACAAACTTATCAAGATAATCCATGAATAAACTGTTCATCAGATTCATGAAAAAGGCCGGCGCATTGGTCAATCCAAAAGACATCACAGTGAACTCATACAACCCATACTTGGTAATGAATGCCGTCTTCGGAATGTCCGAAGGTCGGATCCTGAGCTGATGATAACCTGATCTCAGATCAATCTTGGAGAACACACTGGCTCCTCTCAACTGGTCGAACAGATCTTCTATTCTGGGCAAAGGGTACTTGTTCTTGATCGTGACTTCATTCAGAGCTCGATAATCGATACACATCCTTTTGGTGCCATCTTTCTTTTCCACGAACAAGACAGGGGTGGCCCAAGGCGAGGTGCTTGGCCGGATGTAACCTTTCTCTGACAGCTCATCAATCTGCTCCTTAAGCTCAACCAATTCTGGTCCGGATATTCTGTAAGCCCTCTTAAAGATAGGGGCGGTTCCAGGAAGAAGCTCTATGGCAAACTCAACTTTCCGCTCTGGTGGCATACCCGGTAAATCCTTTGGAAACACATCTGGAAACTCAGACACAACCCTGATACTCTCAATTGGGTCTGCTTCACTGCTATCGACAGCCATCTGATAACAACTTCCTCTCTTCGGCTCAGGCGGGACTAACTCGGTCACCACTTCCTCTCCTAGTGGGGACACCAACTTGATTGTCCTCTTATCACAACTGATAACTGCCTGATACTTATCTAGCCAATTCATCCCTAGGATGACATCTATTCCCTGAGTACCCATTACTATGAGGTTAGCGGGAAACGCTATCCCCCTTATTTTCACGCTTACATTCAAACAGATGCTATCAGCTCGAATTCTACCACCGGTTGAGTCAATTTGAATGGGGGTTGACATGGTAGTAATTGGAAGATTATGTGCTTCTACCCATGATGCAGTAATGAAAGAATGTGTTGCTCCAGTATCAAATAACACTTCTGCAATATAGGAGTCGACTGGGAACATACCTACTATCATGCCGGGGGTCTCCTGAACTGCTTCAGCCTCCAAGTGGTTCAGTCTTCCATGATTATAGCACGATTGAGAGCGGTTGCCTGCTCCAGGCTGAGACACATTCTGCTTCGCTGGGGCATTGGGGCCTGACTGCTGCTGGGCTGCCTTCTTCGGGCATTGCATCACCCAATGGCCTTGCTCTCCACAGTGGAAACATGCTCTGTTTCCAACCTGAGTTGGTGCTGCCTGACTGTTCTGCTAGTTTGCTAGGGCAGGAAGACGAGGTGCCTGCTGATTCTGCCTCTGAAACTGACCTCCTGACTGATTGCTCTGACGGTTCTGATACTGGTGCTGAGGGTACTGCCTTTAGAACTGCTGACGCTGCTGAGGGGGACGCTGGTTCTGCCTGAACTGCTGAGGTTGGTTGCTTGAGAAACAAGGGCGAGTGCTGCTTCCAGGCTGGGGTCCACTGATCTTGCGCTTACGATCTTCCATCTCCTTACGCTTTCTCTCCGTCATGATTGCTCTGTCAATCAGGTGCTGGCATGTCGGGAAGGTGTGATTCATCAGCTGATAGTGCAGAGGGTCAACCAAGCCTCTCAAGAAACGATACTGTCGCTTGGCGTCGGTGTTTACATCTTCAGGAGCATAGCGGGACAACTGCAGAAACCTGTCTCGATACTCACTGACCGATGATGACCCTTGCTTAAGGGCCAGGAACTCCTCCTTCTTCACTGTCATCAGACCTGCAGGAACATGGTACTGACGAAAGCTACCTCTAAACTCTTCCCAAGTGATGGCATCGGGGTTGGCATGGGTGGCGAGATAAGACTCCCACCATGATTGGGCTGCTCCTCTCAACAGACGGGGACCATACAAAACTTTCTCTCTGTCATCGCACTGAGCGGTATGCAACTCCCGCTCCACAGTGCGCAGCCAATCTTCAGCATCCATGGGGTCAGAAGAGTGAGCAAATGTTGGGGGATGACCTCTCATGAATTCAGCACGCTTATCTCTGGGCATCTGAGGCATCTGAGGTTGAAGTGGTGCCTGCTGCTGTTGCTGCTGCTGCTGCTGAATGGCGGCCAGAGTCTGACCGATGGCTTGAACTGCCTGAGTCTGCATCAGAAACATCTGCTCGATGGACATCGGGGGCGGGGGTGGCAGGTGCTGTTGCTGGGGTACCTCTTCCTGTTGAGCGGCCCGCTCCTGCTGAGCACGGCTTCCTCCTATGCGCCTGTTCTCTAACATCTGCAGAATGCAACCACACATCAGACTGATCCTGCAAATCTTGTAGCATAAGAAAAGAGTATAGAATTCTTCAACAGCACTGAACAGATAAGCATCTTCACTGATTTCCAACACAGATCACACAGCTTCTCAGATAAAGATCAAAGTGGAATAAAAGGTTTTCCCAACTATATAACCAACTCCATTAACATAATAGGTAAACCAAAATGCAGGGGATACCCACACTCTGGTGACAGTCATTACAAAGATCCGAAGCAACCATAGTTCATCATGACAAACATAAATGCACAGGATATAGCAAACTATCCTGTCTAACTAAGACTAACTAAGGACGAGACTAACGCTAAGACTGAGACTAAGGCTAAGAGTAAAACTTCTATATTAAGCACTTATTACAAGACTCCACACTGACAATCTATGGTTCCAAGTCTATCTTGGTCTTGCAGTCGGGATTGCCATAAGACTGGCGTCCACGCCGAGGTGAGCGGTACGGGTGCTGAGTCCCGACGAGAGCGGGGGAACCATCATCCAGGTGACGACGTTCCGCGCGCTCAGCCCGCAGCAGGGCGACCTCAGCACGAGCCCTACTCAGCTCGTCTAATGCATGGTCCAGCTCCGTGTTTAGCACGGCGGCTAGGTTGACTGTGCTGCTCAACCTAGGATTGTCCTCACCGACAGGCGAGACAATCACGCCTCCTGTGCTGCCAGATGGACGGCGAGGGTAATACTTCAGGTCGAGACCATCAGCTACCCCACCGAGAACCGAGCAGTAGTGCAAAAGCGCACGCCGTGCAGCATCTTGCATGGTCGCCTCAGCTGAGTCCCTCTCAGAGATAGAATAGTGCTCTAAGCAGACCTCAGCACCCTGGAGACTGTTCTCCGGACGGCGCACCAAGTAGGTCGCCTCCCAGCGGTCCGGGTAGACCCCGCGACTATGCTGGTAGACCACACAGCGATACTCGATGGAGCAAGTACGCCGGTTAAGTGCCCGACGTAGCAGGGTGTCGAGCGCATCGTGGAAGTGACACCCGCGAGCAGCGTCACGGGTGATGGGTCGAGCAACCCATCCTTCCGGCTCATGATCAGCAGGGAAGTCGGTGTCGTGGCTCGGGCTGTCGTCGCCATCTCCGTCGTCTGGGTCTCCTCCAGCAGCTACTCTCCAGAGGCTGGGGCGCCCAGTGGTGGTGCAGGGGGCGCCTCCAGGGGAAGCACAGGAGAGCAGCTCCTCACAGACTCTATCTCCTGCTGGAGCGAGAAGGAAGAGCACTGCTGCTCCTGTCGTCGACGTTCCTGCTCCTCATGTAGGCGGTGGTGCAGTCTCTCCAAGTGGCTGGACTGACCGGCCATGGGACAGCGAAGCGGACGCTCCGCAAGGCGGGAGGGTAAGAAGGGGATGACGGACTTTCGTGCAGTGTGTCTAAGACGAGCCATCTACAAAAGACATCGCAAGCAAAAGGGTGAGAACAGAATTAATATGACCAACAAATAATGAATCATGAATAAATGAAGGATTAGAATAAAACACAATTTTCAGCAAGGTATAATATATAGTAGAACATAGGTTTGGTTGATATGACCAACTTTTGAAGGGGTGCCAAAGTCAAGGCAGGGACAAAGGTCTATAGCCCTTAGAACGACCATTCTATTCTAGGTTAGCGGTCCTACAGTCAGCACGGCTTTGATACCACTTATGTCACACCCGGTTTTAGAAGGTAAACCGAATGCGAACCATGTACGTGCCAGGATCAGTTATTCACGTACACAGCAGTTACATAACATGGACATCATCACATAGTGCTCAAAATAGTTTTAAAAGGGAAATAATAGTCGATTACATCATACGTCTGAGACGTCCATATAGTCCTTACAATAAATCAAAGTGCGAAAACGAAACATAGATAACCGCGGCCTTCATAGGCAGCCGGCTGGGGGTTGCCGCTAACCCACACCTAGAACTCGTCGTAGTCTTGGAACTCCTGGAAGTCTCCTTCCATAGCTTCATCTTCGCCCGAGCAGTGGTTGCAATGCTGACAACCTGGGGGGGGGTTTGGTGTGTAGAGCAAGGGTGAGTACACATCAACATACTCAGCAAGTATCCTGTTTGGCTGTAGTGGACTAGCTTTATATGGGGATAAGTCAAGCAGTTGCTTTTAGTTGGTCAGATTATTATTTACTAGTAGAAAGCCAGGTTTTAACATTAACCCAAGTTATTAGCCCGATGTACCCTTTCCAAACGGAAAGAATACCACTTACCAGCACCATAGACATAACCAAACCCATCGATCTCATAGCCACCTGTAAACCAAAATGTCTCTGATCAAGTACCACTAATCATTGGAGCTCCCTTGGCCGCTCATAACCGCGAGCACGGCTGATATATCAGTTTTCAAACACTCTGCAGAGGTTGTGCACTTTACCCACAAGCCGTGATCCCCTTTCTGCCCGGAGAGAGCTACTCCCCATTGACCACTACCTAGGTGGTCCAGCAGGGCATCACTACATAGCCTTTACAAAGATTCCCCGGGGCTGTAGCCGCCCGTTAGGTTTCCTAAATGTACCGCACTCCTCCCCAAGGGACAAATCAACCTTGGCAGAGCGAGCCGCATACACCGAGCCCCATTGACGGCACAACGGCTAAGCGAACTACACTCCGGTTCCTCTAATTATTCAGCTAAGGGCGTCCCACTCCACCCTCATGGTTGCACTGTTTTCCCGGGCGGTCATCCATAGAACAGGTCCTTACGGAGAGGCACTCGAGAAACCGCTCGAGCCCCCTTAAAGGCCACAAGTACAACATCATAATAAGAGAAGGGAAAACAGCGTATCATATATAATCTCATCATGTTCATTGATAAGAGTTTGAGCAATAGCATAGAGCTAAATAATAATAATCCGACCCAAATAGGTAAACAAGGACATGGATAACAAAGCTAGTCAATCCTTAAGTATAAATGTGTAATGCGGGAGGTGAATCAAAGAATGAATAGGACAGAGATAGGTCAAAGGACACTTGCCTCTACCAACTGACTGCTGCTCAGGGGCTTCTCCTGCGAGTTCTTCGGGTTCCTCAACCAGATCGCTCTCTATGCGAACACAATCATACATTCACATTTTAAATCAGAAAAGTAAACAATACACCATACGAAGAAATGAATCCCATAATCATACACACGACATATGGCTAGCGCTAACGACCATTTGAAGTAGTGAGAAAAACATAACCCTTACCATAATCGACAACTCGCTATGTTCATGTTTGGTGAAAGAATGAACTTAAACACTTCATTTCATGTAGTTATAATAACCGATATTTAATGCAGGTGCAGCTATGATTAGTATCTAAGCATAACCAATTCTACGCTTAGTTAATGTGTCGCTCCCTAACATAAACCAATCGATGTTAGCAATTTTTAAGTGGTGTAGGGAGTCGTCGCGCGAATCTACGCATAACAAGAACCAAAACATGTGCATTATCACGTGCACGAAGCTACAAGCCACTACGTATGGGATTATCGCGCGAACGAGTTGGCCGTGCCCCATACAAGCCGATGCAGGCGAGCCGGGGATGGACCAGCCACGCACGCGAGCGAGTCACCACGAGCAAACCGCGTAGGTTGCCGCGAACGCACCATGCCGGGGGTCGCGAACGCGCCGCGGACGCGAGCAGCGGGCACGCCGCGGACGAGCTGCGTGGGCAGGCTGCGCCGGGCGGCCACGGGCACGCCGCGCCGCCACGCCGAGGCCGGGCGCAGGCCATGACGGGCGCTGGCCGAGCCGGGGGAGCGGGCAGGCGAGTCGCGCGCCGCACGCAGGGGCCGCGCCGGGCACGCCGCGCCGCCACGCCGAGGCCGGGCGCAGGCCGCGACGGGCGCTGGCCGAGCCGGGGGAGCGGGCGGGCGAGCGAACCATGCGCCGCCACGCCGAGGTGAGCGGGCGGGCGCGCAGGGGCCGCGCCACGGCGGGCTCGCCTGGCTGGGCGCAGGGCGAGGGGGGAGCGGACGCCGGACCGAGCCGGGGAAACGGGCGGGCCACGCGCCGTCGCGCCATGGCCGAGCGCCGGCCGAGCCACGCCGCGCACGCAGGGGAAGATCGAGGCCGCGGACCGGGGTTGGGGCACGCCGCGCGCGACGGAGAAGAAGGGAGGAGAAAAAAAAGGAAGGGAAGGGGGAAGACGAGGACGAGCTCACCTCGACGATCGTCGCGACGGCGATTTTGCACGGGCGCGAGGCAAGAAGGGCGAGCTGCGCGAGGTGAGAGAAAAACGGACACCGTGAGGTTGGAGGAGATGAACAGGGGGCGATTTTTCCACGGCTTCCGGGCGGGTCCCACGCGCAGAGGCGGCGGCCAAAAACCGCCCACCCGCACCAGCCGGACGTGCGCGTCGCGCCCACGTGCAGAGGCGGCTGGGCCGCGCCGAGTGGGCTGCCAAGCGGCCCAAAGCGGGGAAGGGGAAAGGGGGGCGGCTGCGCGCCAGGTTGGGCCGCGCCAGCCGAACGGCCCAAGGCGAGGGGGAAGGCTTTCGCGGGCCGCACAGGGGGGGGGGGGAAGGAAAATGGCTGGGCCGCGGGAAGGGGGGGGGGGGAAACGGCGGCTGGGCCGCAGGGAGGGGAATTGGCCCGAGAGAGGGGGAAAGGGTTTTTCTATTTATTTTTTTATTCTAGCCATAATTCATCACTAAAAACGCATGATTCACAAACTCTCTCAATCAAACAGTAAAAACTGTAAGGTCCGGCATGATGCAACAACTAAATAAAATATTTCTAGGGTTTATTATTATTATACGTCTTGAAGTTTTGAAAATAGGTAGGGTTTTAGCGAAAAGAAATAGGAAAGAGATGTAACGCCAGAATTAAGCGAGCGATAGAGAAAAGAAAGAAAAAAAATTCAACTCGAAATTCGGGGCGTTACAAATGTGCATGGACTACAGACCCCTTAATGAGGTCACCATTAAGAACAAGTACCCTCTTCCGTAGATTGATATCTTGATTGATCAACTTACTGGAGCCCGGGCATTCTCCAAGATTGACCTCAGGTTTGGTTATCATCAGGTCCGTATTCGACCCAAAGATATACCCAAGACCGCATTTACTACGCGATATGGGTTATTTGAATATTTGGTTATGTCCTTCGGATTGACAAATGCTCCAGCCCACTTCACATATCTAATAAACTCGGTGTTTATGCCCGAGTTGGATAAATTTATGGTGGTCTTCATTGATGATATATTGATCTAATCCAAGAATGAAGAGGAGCATGCTAAACATTTACGGATCGTATTAACACGCTTAAGGGGACACCAGTTATATGCTAAATTCAGCAAATGCGTGTTTTGGTTGGAGGAAATCTAATTTTTGGGACATGTATTGTCTGCAAATGGGATTGCAGTTGATCCCAACAAGGTCAAGGATATTCTAGAGTGGAAACCACCAACCACTATACATCAAGTTCGAAGTTTCCTTGGGCTGGCTGGCTATTACCGCAGATTTATGCTGGATTTCTCCAAGATTGTGAAACCAATCACAAGTCAGTTGAAGAATGATACAAAATTTAACTGGTCCTCAAGATGCAACGAAGCCTTCGAGCAGTTGAAGGTGTTGTTGACCACTGCTCCGGTGTTGGCTCAACCAGACATTGAAAAGCCTTTTGATGTGTACAGTGATGCATCAGGCAGTGGTCTTGGATGTGTCTTAATGCAGGAGGGCCAAGTTATAGCATATGCTTCAAGACAGCTACGTCAGCATGAGGAGCATTATCCAACTCATGACTTCGAATTAGCTGCAGCTGTTCATGCCCTCAAGATATGGCATCATTTGGAAATATCTGCCATATATATACAGATCATAAAAGTCTGAAGTATATTTTTACCCAGTCAGAACTAAACATGAGGCAGAGAAGATGGCTTGAGCTGATTAAGGATTACGATTTAGAAATCCATTATCACCCAGGAAAGGCCAATGTGGTGGCAGATGCGCTAAGTCGCAAAGCTTCTTGCCATTTTCTTACAGTGAAAACCCATGACATCACGTTATGTCAAGAAATGGAGAAGTTAAACCTAGGAATGATACAACATGGAACATTGACCCAATTGAAGCTTGAGTCAATTCTTCTGCAAAGAATTATTGATGCCCAAAGGAGTGATAAGGGTATGAAACATATTCATAAGAAAATAGAAACCGACAGAGCTAATTGCTTCAGAAAGGATGATCAAGGCATAGTATGGTTTAATAATCGCATGGTTGTGCCTAAAGATACTGATGTCCGCCAACAATTTTTGGATGAAGCTCATCTTAGTCGATATTCCATTCATCCCGGAAGCACTAAGATGCATCAAGATTTAAAGCAACATTATTGGTGGACAAAAATGAATATTGAGATTGTACGCTATGTGGCGAGATGTGACACCTGTAGACGTGTCAAAGCCATACATATGAAGACTGCTGGTCCACTGCAATCCTTGCCCATCCCAACTTGGAAATGGGAGGACATTAGCATGGACTTCATTGTGGGATTACCTAGGACGGCTAAAGGTTTTGACTCTATCTGGGTTATAATTGATCCACTTACAAAAATAGCCCATTTTCTACTAGTCAAGACCCTATCCGGTCCTCACCTATGCCCAGATATATATTGCCCGTATTCTCAGTTTGCATTGAATTCCAAAGACCATAGTGTCGGACCGCGGACTGCAATTTGTATCCAAGTTTTGGGAAGAACTACATAAGTCCCTGGGTACTAAGTTGCTCCACAGTTTGGCCTATGATCCTCAAACAAGTGGACCAACTGAGAGAATGAATCAAATACTCGAAGATATGTTGCGGGCATGTGTTCTGGAGTTCCCACAAAAATGGGATGAATGTTTACCATTGGCAGAGTTTTCCTATAATAATAGCTATCAAGAGAGCATCAAGATGGCACCCTTTGAAGCCTTGTATGGACGACGGTGTCAGACACCCTTAAATTGGTCAGAACCAGGAGAAAGGTGGTTTTTCAGGCCTGACATGGTTAAAGAGACGGAAGAAAAAGTCCAACGAATCATACACAACTTGAAAGAGGCACAAGCTCGACAAAAGAGTTATGCAGACAAACGACACCAACCCTTGTACTTTCAAGTCAAAGATTATGTGTACCTGAAAGTATCACCAATGAAGGGTGTGACCCGTTTTGGTGTAAAAGGAAAGCTTGCACCCCGATACATTGGTCCGTTCCCCATTCTTGAACGATGTGGACCAGTGGCGTACCAACTCCAACTACCCGAAACATTGTCTGCAGTGCACAATGTGTTCCATGTGTCCTAATTGAAGAAGTGCCTTCGGGTTCTAGATCGAACCATTGATATGGTGGATGTTACCTTGGGACTAGACTTAACATATTCAGAACATCACATTCGAGTTCTGGATCAGAAGGACGGGATCACCCGAAGGAGAACTCTTAAATTCTATAAGGTACAATGGAACCAACATACGGAAGATGAAGCTACCTGGGAGACTCAAGACTTCTTGGAAAAGAATTTTCCTGGTTTTTAGCTTCATGTAACTTGTGAGTTATGTACATTTGTTTGCAAAGAAGGAATAGACCCCATACCACCCCTGCTTTGTAAGATAGTTAAGGAAATAAAAATGTGACGTGTTTCCTTTTCCACTACTTACCCTAGGACCTTAAATCTCTGGACGAGATTCTTTTATGGGGGGAAGGATGTAACACCTCTGGTGTTACTGTCACTAAAACTTGAGCATAACATCATAAGCATTGGCATATCATGTGTTTGTGACACATAGAGTGCATTCAATAGGTAAAATTTCAAACAAGTTGTAATGATGTGACTTGATATGTGATTAACCCTAGGGTAGAGTGCTTAACCCTAAATTAGGGCTTATGGATATAAGTGAAGCCCAGACAAGATAAAACCTCAAAGGACATGAGAAATGGTCATAAGGCATCACATGTGATGGACCTTGGTGGCACCAAAACCCTAATGTGCCCAAAACCCTAAAGACAAACCCTAGAAACCCTAATTGAAACCCTAGGTGGTTAATTGTAAATTTTTTGCACTTTTGGACTAAAGTGCCAATACTAAAATGATAGAATACCACAAATCATGTGTTTTTCACATTTGAGAATTTGCAAGCTAAATAGTGGAACTTGGACTTATTTGCAAAAAGTACCCATGAACTCCATAAGTTTAAGTCTGAATTCAGTTGAATATGGCTGACTTTGGAGCTTTATATTTCTAAAAATACAAGGAATTTACTCAGGGTCAATGCATCAAATTTGTAGAGCTACTAAAGGAGCATAACTTTGTTTAAGTCACAAAACATTGAGTGTTGTACAAAAATTGAAGTTAAATGGGCTCAAAGTGCTGCTGTCAGTCACCCATAAAGTCTGATACTGGTCTGATAGTGAGTTCTGCTGAACTTTGGACTCGAATCAAGCTCGAAGGAGTAAGTAAATGAGCAAGGTCTCTATAGTCGAATTGTAGCTGGTTTATAGAGCTACAACTTTGATACGGATGGATGGTTGAATTGCTACATGAATTTTGGAGCAAATCACCCCCAAATGTGCTCTATCAGGTGCTTTGAATGGCATTCTGATGGTACAGTAACTGAATCAGATCTCAGGTTCATTCCCCCTCGCCGCTGGTGATCTCGCGCCTGGATTCACCCCGGCATCGCGATTCACGCCCAGTTAAACGCAGATGACGATCCTCGGATGAAAAATCTGGCGCTGGGGATGAGTTCAGGACACTGTTTCGCCCTAGCCGCCGTACCCCCTTGCCTTACGGCCTGTCCAGATAACCTCACCGTTGTTGGCCACCTACCGCTCGGGTGCCACATGCCTAGGTGCTCTACCACGTCACAGTGACTTGCCTTAGCATGTCCGGTCATCGCCGATGGTCAGGCCACGGTGAAAGCCACGAATCACTTGCGCCAGTGACGACCCCTCTCTCCGACCGCCGCGCGTCTTCTCAAAATTAGCCACCACTGCCGATGGAAACTATAAATTGGTGCCCTAGCCTGCTCTGCTAAGTAGTTGTGCACCCAGTGAACCAGCCCTCACCTCCAATCGTCCCCCACAGCTCCCCAATTTGGGATTTCCCCCAAATCAGTCAAGAACACCGCAGTGTGTGAGCTTGACGTGGCCAGCCCTCTACAGGTTCGATCACGCCCTCCTCGCTCTTGTTTGAGCACTCTTGTGTGCTCTTGATGCTTCTCGACCCGACCAATTGAGCTAGAACACATAGGATCACTGGGAACGCCTCGGTTCATCCGTAGTTCGCGCTATCACCATGGACAGAGAGATTAGGAGCTAGAACTTTGCAATTGTTTGAGGGGTAATGGTCGTTAGGGGTTGAATTCGGTGTCAGCCATACCTGAGAGTCGGTCGTTGCGTTGTTCGGCCGATACAGGCTCGCCGGAGCCACTGCTCCGCCACCATGGTCGGGGATCTCAACTTGTGAAGAAATAGAAAAGGGAAGGGCCTATCTGTGAATGTCAGTGACACAGAGAAATAGTGCAATGACCTCTTTAAGGGTTTTTCAAATCGTCAGGGTCCTCTGTGCAAACCTGACACCGCGTGCTCGCTTTCGCCTGTGCGTGGGCCGACTTGGGCTAGTTTCAGCCCGATACTATTCATCATTTTCCCTTTTCTTTTTCTGCCAGACATAGGAAATTCATAAGAAATCATAGAAAAATGATAAAATATGAGACCAATTTTGTTAGACTCCTAAATTTCTCTAGTATTTAATAAAAATGTTTCCAAGATTTTTAACCCAAACCAGGAATTATTTAGTATTTAAGAAGGCCAAAACCTAGACCTTTGGAATTTTAGAAAATACTTAGTAACTCTAAAATCACAAAACTTTTTAGGTAAGGATAATATGGTATTGAGAACCCTTGGGTGAAGTTTAACATGTTTTGGACATTGTTTGAGTCCCAAACCAAAAACCCTAGCCTTCTAGGTAATAATTGCCTTAGGGAAATGAGATATTAACTCCAAAAACCCTAGTTCCCTGGTGCACCACGAAGGAAAGTTGTATTCAAGATACAACTTGATGTATATCTTCTATCATTGCATTTTCATAAGCATTACATGAGCATTCATGGTTATATATGGTTATGTATAGAAAACGAAGAAGAAGTGACTGTTGAAGAAGAGGAAACTGCTCCATCAACAGAAAATCCACCTGCCAGGAACTGTTTTTATTTTGATACTTGTGGAACAGAGTCCGACTCCCCTACAACACAAGGCAAGCCCCGGTGCATTTGCCACCTCCTTGCTATTTTAAATCTTTATCACCTTTTATGATGCATTAGGTGATAAGATTTATGTGCTAAACCAATTGCTGCATTTCCTTCCATGAAACTGTTTGCCATTCCTTGACTACCTATTTTATTAAAAGGTTTTCAGATGCTTAGTCCTGCTTTAGAAAACAAATGTTTTGTTTTAAAATAAAAGGGTGATGCTTCACAGTGGATGGGATGTTTTCAAAAATAAAACTTGATGGGGGATCCATCATGGCCGTGATGGGTTCAACATAGGATAAGATGTACCTCTGCCAGGTACCAAACTTTGGGTTTTTTTAAAAAATAATTATGCTGAGACCGGGAGGGTGACTTGCACGAGAAGAGAGTCTCGGTGTAGTGTCTCCGTCTGAGTCGATTAAGGACCGTCTCAATGCGGGCCTGATGATCGAGGACCTTTTAACTGGTCACATGCCTCGTCATGGGTAAGCATTGCCTCGGGCAGACTAATACCAGAAAGGCCAACACGCAATGGGAGTGGAGAGATGGCGAGAGTAGCGTGTACCCTCCGTGGCAAGATGCTGGACGGTGGTGTATTTGTGCTCTCGGTTGGCGTGAACCTGGTCTGGTCTTAAGAAACCTGGTGGCGAGTTGACATATGCAAGGGTTAAGTGCTACATATGTCGTGCGATTGGAGATCCCCAGTTGGGTACTAATCGATTCGGATCGCTGTTACTTCTCGGACATGAAGACTTTGTCACTGACTTACACGTAGCATTCCAGTGAACAAAAAGGGTTGAGAAAAGACGGCTAGTGCAGGTCAAGTGCTTGAACTAGGGTAGAAAGAACTCTAGTGATAGGTAATGACTTAACTTGCTAATAAAACTGGATTTTAAGGATCTACTTTTAGTAAGCATTTCGGCAAAACAGAGTCTTTGATACTTGATCAGCCTTACCTTGACTCCCTCAAACCAGCATATCCTTGAGAGTCTTTTCTTTTGACGGGTAAGACTTGCGAAAGTACACTCCATACTCAGGGTTTTCAAACCCATGTAGATGTAGGTGAGGAAACAACATACTTTTGCTGTTTTTGTTCTAAGGTGGTGCCCAAGGACGAACCCCAACACTGAAGTGGTTGCGGGAGGATGTTGGCCTCCCTTTTGAAAAACAATATACTTTTATGCGAGAGGGGTTTTTGCCTCCCAGGTCTGTAATAATAATATTTTATGCACTCATAGTACCCTGGTCTTGTAATAACTATAATACTCTTTCTCTATATTTGAATGAATGTAAATTAAGTTATTGTAATTGCTTCCGCTAATCTTTCTTCCGATGTGATGTAATATTTGTGTGACGGGTGAAGCGCTCTTGGGCGAGGAATTAAGGATACAGTTACCGAACTTGTCAAGTGATTATGTGCATCTACAGGGTTGTCCCAGGTCCGTTGGACAAGGACAACTGTAGTTGGGCGTAATAACTTGGGAGGTTCCCTCACACTTACAAAGATAGCTCATTTTCTACCAGTCAAGACATATTACTCAGATATATATTGCTCGTGTTCTCAGTTTACATGGAGTTCCGAAAACAATAGTGTCAGACCGGGGACCGCAATTTGTATCCAAGTTTTGGGAAGAACTACACAAATCCTTGGGTACTAAATTACTCCACATTTTGGCTTATCATCCTCAAACAAGTGGACAAACTGAGAGAGTGAATCAGATACTTGAATATATGTTACATGCATGTGTCCTAGAGTTCCCGTAGAAATGGGATGACTGTCTGCCATTGGCAGAATTCTCTTATAATAATAGCTATCAAGAAAGCATTAAGATGGCACTGTTTGAAGCACTGTACGGATGATGATGCCGGACACCCTTAAATTGGTTAGAACCCAGAGAAAAGTGGTTTTTCAAGCCTGATTTAGTCAAAGAAACAGAGGCAAAGGTTCAACGGATAAGGCACCACTTGAAAGAAGCTCAAGCTCGGCAGAAAAGTTATGTGGATAAACAACGCCGACCTTTGGTCTTTCAAGTCAAGGATTATGTATACCTGAAGGTGTTGGGGACTTGTTCTCAAATGCTTCGGATTAAGAACAAGGCAACATAAAAAGTGTTAAATGGAAAAGCCCTTCGTCCTTTGAAACATTATTTCCCTTCAGGATATAATGTGTTCCGGACGAAGGTCACAAACAACATATCTTTGTAAGCACAATAAACTATGACGAAGAACTTACATGCAACATAAAAAGTAATATAGACATTTAAATATTATCACAACGTCATTTCTATTTTATTATCATATAAAAATAGAAATGACTTCAGATTACAAGTGTACCTTCGGATTGCAGGAAGGCAAAAGTACAAGGATGACGGAAAGCAAATGCCAAGTCCGCGTGAACAGTACGGGAGCACTGTTCATCTATTTATAGACATGGGACGTAGCCCATGCAAAATTACATTCATGTCCATTACATTTGCTAATGACTTATGGGAATCTATTAAGGCCTAAGTAGTCTTTTCATCTTTAAGTCGGTTCCCCTTTCTGCTATCGCGACGAAGCTTTCTGCGCATAGCCTCGGCTGTGCACCATCCTTCGTACAGCTTGGTAATCAGCTTCGTACAGCTTGGGCTTCGTTCTGACCGTACTCCATGTTCATGATCTGAGTCCGAAGATGCCTGTTCATATCACTTGGAAAATATTGTCAAATCATGTTTTTGAGGACCTTCGGAGGACGAAGGCCCCCAACAGTAGCCCCTCGCAATATTAATTTGTTAGTGATAAATTCAGATTGCGATATGGACGAAGGCCTTAAGCCGAAGGTCCGAAAAAACACCTTCCCTTTGCTAGAATAGCAAAAATCACTGACACTTGGGACCACACAGTTTCCGTCATATCGAGTGTATAAATAGGAGCCCGCCACATTTGATTTGGCACGCTCTCTTTGCCATCTGTTTTTCCTGATTATAAAACTTTCTGCCCAAAAATATTTGTTTTCTTTCCTAGTTTTAAGCTTCGGAAGCGAGAAGTAGGATCTCCGAAGAGATGTCTGAGGAGAAGAAGGCTGTTGTCGAGATGAAGCTAAGTCTCTCTGAAGAGAAGAACCTGGGCTTTCTTGAGGCAATGTCGAAGACCAATACAGAAAAGATCACCAAAGAGATTTTAGAAGGTTTATCTGAAGATACTGGTGACAGCGACAGTTATGATGTAGAAAGCGGCGGGGGAGAGTCTGAAGATCGACCATGGCGGCCAAGTCACTCGGTTTTCGGGAAAACCACTATTAAGCAGAGTCATATTGACAATATGAGGGGGAGATATTTTCGAGATATATCTATTGTGAGGGCTGATGCTGGAGACAAGACTTCTCCTACCCCCGAAGAAGATGAGGTCGTGATTTTCCGAAGCTTTCTCAAGGCTGGGCTTCGGTTCCCCCTAAGCAGCTTTGTTGTCGAAGTCCTGAAGACATTTCAAATCTACCTTCATCAAATTACTCCCGAAGCTATCATAAGAATGGGAATCTTTGTCTGGGCTGTGAGAAGCCAAGGTTTAGAACCAAATGCTAAAAGCTTTTGCAAAATTCATGAGTTGGTATATGAGACGAAGCCCTGGGGGAAAGAACAATATCACAACAACTTTGGTTGTTACAGCTTCGGTGCCCGCTCCGGGTCGAGCTGCCCCGTGCCAACCTTTCGAAAGAGGTGGCCCGGTGCCTGGATGACAGAATGGTTCTATGTAAAGAATGACTTGACAGCGCAGGAAGATGTTAAGAGTATCATTATGCGCCCTATCTGGCAACGCTTCGGACTCCGAAAACCGAAGGTTGAAATGGATGAAGCGGCCGAAGAATGCCAAAGAGCCTTCGGCGTAATCTGCTCTTTTATTGGGACGAGGGATCTGGTCCAAGAGCATATTGCTTTTAGAGTTTGGCCACTTGCAGGAAAGTGGGAAATGCCGAAGGAGGCCATCAAAGAGTCTGACGAAGGTGGACTGGTCAGACTAAAATACACATTCAAATACGGGGATAAGTTTGTTGAACCGGACGACGACTGGTTAAAAAGCATTGAAACCTTAAGTGACGAACTGCTTGGGGTATACTCGAAGGCCGAGAATACTGCATTATCAGCAGCCTTCGGAGGCCGAAAGAAGAAGAGGCTCAACCGGGTATTTGATGCAATCGGGTTTGTCTACCCTGACTACCATTATCCGGTGCTAAGCCGCAAAAGAAAAAATACTTCTCCTGCAAAAGAAGTTGCCTCAGGTGCTTCTAGTGAGCCAGCGCCACAAAGAAAAAAGATGAAGGTGCTCACCCACCGGGCGCGTTTTATTGAGCCAGCCACAGTGCCTGAATTTATTGGTGAAGTCTCTTTAGCCACTGAAACTACAGAGCCAGCTCCAGTGCCGAAGACCGAAGAAAAAACTGAAGCATCTTCAGCAGAGAAGGCAGAAAAACCGAGAATTGAAGGACCAAAAATATTGGAAATCTTAAGTCCTTCAGCAAGTGTTGAAACAATAAGAAATCAAAAGGGCCCATCGGTGACCCCGAAAAGAAAAAGAATGGTGAAAGTGCTAGATGTTTTGGAGACAATTAAGTCTTCAAGCATAACTCCAAAGAAGACTGTTGAACTTCCTGAAGTGTCTACTGAAGCTTCAGTTGCTGAAACTTCGAAGCAACAACTTGAAGCTGAAGCTGGGCCTTCAGAGCCCACCAAGGAACAACCTTTGGAAGCCGAAGAAAAAATAAAAATGCCAGAGCCAATTTTGGTTGAAGAAATCGACACTGCGGCCCCCGAAGCTCCTTCCATCATACGCGATTACATTGTGCGACATGCTTCGGGGAAGAAGTTATCTGAAGAAGAGATTTATGAAGCCAATCACTATGCCAGAGAATTAAAATATCCGAAGGGGGCACTAGTGTTCAATGGGACAAACGAAGATGACTTCCTATACTATCTCCCTGACAACAAAGAATTATCTGTCTGCCGGGAGATGGCTAGGAGTATGGGGTTTCCGAAGCTTGAAGCTGGACTGTGCGCTATGACGAAGGAGGATCTTGCGGATAGCCTTGCATATAATAGTCTGAAGGTGCGAGAATTGCGCATTTTGGAAACTTTATGATTCGAAATCTATTGTTTTATTCTTATACTAACTTTTTACATATAGGGATTAATACTAAGCAACGCGCTGAGAGCGCAAAAGAGTGCCAAAGACGAAAGCTACGAAATTGCCTTCAACAACCTTCGAACAGAGGTTATCAAGCTAAGGAACGAAGCCCTGGAAAAGGACAAGATTCTAGTTACATTAGTGGATAAAGTGAAGGAGAACGAAGCTGCGTCCAAAGCCCAAATTGCAGCTCAAAAGCACGAGATTGACGACCTTCGGAAGCAATTGGCCCGGGCGAAAGAAGAACGCATACTTGAAGAAACGAGGCGGGAATGTAGCGACCAATGGGCTAATCATTTGGAAGGAACCGTTGAAGAGCTTCGGTCTTCTAAGAAAAGGTGCTACGAAAAATCCATGGAATGTGTAAAGAAAATAAAAACCAGCTTCGCCAGTGTTGGCGCATTTTCAAGTGAAGAAAATTTTGTGAGAGGTAACCCAGAAGGACCGATCGAATGGATCTGCCATGAAGCTGAAGCCTTCGAAGAAATTCTAAACAGTCGTGGGGACATTTGCGCCTTCTCGGGTGCCAGGGGGATTGCTACTATACTGGAGAAAAAAGGCTACGATCATGTTAAGGTTCTTGCACAATCCGAAGCCAACTTATCCCCTGAAGATATTAAAGACCCCTCGGCCGAAGCTAGCCAGACTGGTGGAAAATTTTTCACCGACGTCTGGGACAATGGTGGCCGAGAAATCGCCCGAGAAATTATTCAGAAAAGTGAGAAGGGCATTCACGACGCTAGAGAAGTAGCTAAGGCCGCTGACAAAATCTCAGAGCCCGAAGGGCAAATAGGTATTAGCTAATGGTTTTTATTGTGTTGTAATTTTTGTTTTTTAACTTTCGTTCGCAATTTGTAATAGCAATGTGGCCGTATCATGTCCTCCTTCAGATCCTACTAAAGCGTCTCCGGGCCCTCTCCCGAAAGGAGACGAAGAAATTAAAAAGATGGCCGAAGCTATAATGGATGAAGTTGTTAACCGACTCCTGAACGAAGCTGCCGAAGTTGTTTTGAGAGAAGATTAAGCAGTTTTGTAAAGACTTCTGAAATGAAACATGTGTGACATTTTGTAACCCTGTGATATATTTACTTTTAATGACTCGATTCTTTACGATGCATGAAACTTTACATACGTACCGTTTTTGAGCCTTCGGCGAAAAAACACCTTCCCTTCTTTTCATGCTTCGTGAAGATAGAAAAACTTCTATGCATCACGGTAATGTTCATAGTGCTCTGATGAAGGATATCCAAGCTTCATGAAAATATTCTCCGAAGCTATATTCCGAAGATCAATGTTGTATCCCCTTGTGACTTAGCACGATTTTCACTTTCTCAAAGTATCCTTCCGAAGGTTGATACCGTGTCCCCTTCTTTTGCCATATGCAACATGATGTATGATGCTTATGCTATGCAGAATGATGTGATGATGTTATGTTATGTAGATGACATTTGTTCCGAAGATGCACACATATCCCCGTAAAACACAAAATATTTTTGTACCAGCGCTGACTTTTCGCTGTAAGCTCTGCATTCCCTTAGGAACGACTTTGGAGCTTCTTCGCCTTTTACTTAGGCGGTATCAGCGTTGACTTTTCGCTGTAAGCTCTGCATTCCCTTAGGAACGACTTTGGAGCTTCTTCGCCTTTTACTTAGGCGGTATCAGCGTTGACTTTTCGCTGTATGCTCTGCATTCCCTTTGGAATGACTTTGGAGCAAAAAACTTACACTGCGTTCCCTTTGGAACGACTTTTTGTTGCTTCGAAGGATTTTCGATAATTCGAAGGTCCTTCTTGTTATCGTAAATTTTTAAGCTTCAGCAACTTAAGCCTGAGAAAATACATTTTCCTTGGAGCAAGCAAAGAAACTTTTACATGAAAACTAAAAAAATGTCCTTTATTACACAGAAAATAGAACTGAATGGAAAAAACTGGTAGGATATTTGTCAATAGATGTGCTTCGACTCTGGCACAGTGCTATTGACTGTGCGAGCTTCGGATTGTTCTATGAGATCCCTTTGGTGTAGAGCATATTGGCTCCCTTCTGGCTGTTGGCCTTGTTGCAACGGTGGTGGAGGCGGAAGCTGTTGCCAGGAAGCTTGAGGTTGACTCGCCGAAGCAACAGAAATTGCAGGGTGGTTGCCTATGTATTCTGGGATGTAAGGCGGATGGTACGAAGCAGTATGCATGACCTGCTTCGGCTGAGCTTGTTGCGCTGCATCTTCGGCTATCTCCTTTTGCTTCTGGATGGTAACATGGCACATCCTGGTGGTATGGCCCTTGTTTTCACCACAGAATAAGCAAAATACTCTCCTTGGTTGATCTCCAAATCTTCTGCCAAAGCCCCTGGCGCCTCTGCCTCTTGGAGCTGGTGGCCGGAAGAAACTTTGTTGTTGCCCCGAAGCCTGTGAGGAGCACTGCGGCCTGTTCTGCTGACTCCCCTTATCATCATTTTGAGTAGAGTTGTGGATGGACCTGACATGCCTCGGATAGAATCTTCCTCCGAAGCCCCTGGTCATTTCAGAAAACCTGAAAGCCTCCTCCCTTCTTTAGCGAAAATCATTGTCGGCACGAATATACTCGTCCATCTTCTGGAGCAATTTCTCCAAAGTTTGAGGAGGCTTCCTAGCAAAGTATTGAGCTGAAGGTCCAGGCTGAAGTCCCTTGATCATGGCCTCAATGACAATTTCGTTGGGCACCGTTGGTGCCTGCGCCCTCAAACGCAAGAACCTTCTGACATACGCCTGAAGGTATTCTTCATGATCCTGAGTGCATTGGAACAGGGCCTGAGCAGTGACCGGCTTCGTCTGAAACCCTTGGAAGCTGGTTAACAACATGTCCTTCAGTTTTTGCCATGAAGTGATCGTTCCTGGTCGAAGGGAGGAATACCAGGTTTGAGCAACACTCCTGACAGCCATAACAAAAGACTTTGCCATGACTGCAGCATTGCCGCCGTACGAAGATACTGTTGCTTCGTAGCTCATCAAAAACTGCTTCGGGTCTGAATGGCCATCGAATATGGGAAGCTGGGGCGGCTTATAGGACGGAGGCCAAGGTGTAGCCTGCAGCTCAGCGGACAAGGGAGAAGCATCATCGAAAACAAAATTTCCATGATGGAAATTGTCATACCAGTCATCTTCGTTGAAGAAACCCTCCTGATGAAGGTCTTTTTGTTGAGGCCTTCGGTTCTGCTCATCGTGAGTAAGATGGCGAACTTCTTCAGAAGCTTCGTCTAACTGCCTTTGCAGTTCAGCTAGCCTGGCCATCTTTTCCTTCTTCCTCTGCACCTGTTGATGAAGCATCTCCATATCTCTGATCTCTTGGTCTAGCTCATCCTCTTGAGGCGTCAGGCTGACAGCCTTCCTCTTCTGGCTTCGGGCCTCCCGAAGAGAGACAGTCTCCTGATTGTGGTCCAGCGGTTGGAGAGCTGCAGTGCCAGCTGCTGAAGCTTTCTTCGGCGCCATAGCGAAGGTTGATGATCGCCGAGGGCGCTCAAAGACTCAAAGAGTGGAAGTGAGTTCACCGGAGGTGGGCGCCAATGTTGGGGACTTGTTCTCAAATGCTTCGGATTAAGAACAAGGCAACATAAAAAGTGTTAAATGGAAAAGCCCTTCGTCCTTTGAAACATTATTTCCCTTCGGGATATAATGTGTTCCGGACGAAGGTCACAAACAACATATCTTTGTAAGCACAATAAACTATGACGAAGAACTTACATGCAACATAAAAAGTAATATAGACATTTAAATATTATCACAACGTCATTTCTATTTTATTATCATATAAAAATAGAAATGACTTCAGATTACAAGTGTACCTTCGGATTGCAGGAAGGCAAAAGTACAAGGATGACGGAAAGCAAATGCCAAGTCCGCGTGAACAGTACGGGAGCACTGTTCATCTATTTATAGACATGGGACGTAGCCCATGCAAAATTACATTCATGTCCATTACATTTGCTAATGACTTATGGGAATCTATTAAGGCCTAAGTAGTCTTTTCATCTTTAAGTCGGTTCCCCTTTCTGCTATCGCGACGAAGCTTTCTGCGCATAGCCTCGGCTGTGCACCATCCTTCGTACAGCTTGGTAATCAGCTTCGTACAGCTTGGGCTTCGTTCTGACCGTACTCCATGTTCATGATCTGAGTCCGAAGATGCCTGTTCATATCACTTGGAAAATATTGTCAAATCATGTTTTTGAGGACCTTCGGAGGACGAAGGCCCCCAACAGAAGGTATCACTGATGAAGGGTGTAAATCGGTTCGGGGTAAAAGGAAAATTGGCACCCCGGTATATTGGCCCGTTTCCCATTCTTGAGCAATGCGGACTAGTGGCATACAGACTTCAACTGCTAAAACATTATCTGCAGTACATAATGTATTCCATGTATCCCAATTGAAAAAGTGCCTTCGGATTCCTGATCGAACCATTGATGTGGTGGATGTTGCTTTGAACCAAATTTGACTTATTTAGAACATCCCATTCGAGTTTTAGATCAGAAGGATAGGATCACTCGAAAAAGAACCCTCAAATTCTATAAGGTACAATGGAACCACCATACTGAAGACGAAGCTACCTGGGAGACCCAAGATTTCTTGGAAAAGAAATTTCCTAGGTTTTTAGCTTCATGTAACTTGTAAGACTTGTATATCTGGTTGTAAAGTTGGAACAAACCCCATACCAACCCCTGCTCTGCAAGATAAATAAGGAAATAAAGATGTGACGTGTTTCCTTTTCCACTACTTACCCTAGGACCTTAAATTTCGGGATGAGATTCTTTTATGGGGGGAAGGATGTAACATCCCTGGTGTTACTAGCACTAAAACTTGAGCATGGAATCATATTCATTGACATTTCATTTTGTTTGTCACACCTAGAATGCATCCACTACGTAAAACCTCAAAACAAGTGTGATGTGGTGATTTGAAGTATTCTTATCCCTAGGGTAGGATACTTAACCCTGGGATTAGGGCATGTGGGTAATAGTAATACAAAGTGAGTAATACCTCAAAAGTCATTGGAAATATTCATAAGAGATCAAGTTTGGTGGATTTGAGTGGCACAAAAACCCTAGAGTGCTCAAAACCCTAAAAGAAACCCTAGAAAACCCTAATTTGTACCCTAGGGGGTGAATTCAAATTCTATACACTTTTGGACCAAAATGTAAATATCAAAGTGGTAGAACATCAAAAACCAAGTAACTTTTACATTGGAGATGTTTCAAGTAGTGTGGGGGTAATTTGGACTTAATTGCAAAAAGTCTCAAAAACACCTATGTGGCTAAGTCTGAATTTCAATGAGACTGAGCCAACTTTGGAGCTATGTATTTCTTAATTCTTAAGGATTTTGCCCTAGGTCAATACATCAATCTTGTAGAGCTATGATAGGAGTACAACTTTGATTATGTGACTAAGCATTGGTGCTGTACAAAAATTGGAGATAAATGGACTTGAATTCTAGCTCTCAGTGAACCCAGAAACTGAATTTTTACTGACAGTAAACTGGGATGAACTTTGGGAGCAATTTCAAGTAGGATCCTGAGAGTATTTAATCTTAGTTGCTATAATGAAATTCAAGCTGGTTTGTAGGGGATCAACTTTGCTGCAGAAGGATTAGGGAGTTTCCACATAAAAGTTTGATAATCAAGCCCTCTAAAATGCTCTGTCAGGCGTTCTGATGAAGACTCTGATTGTACAGTAGTCTGAAGAAGATGCCAGGTTCAGTGCACCTCGCCGCCAGCGATCCCCGCGCCTGGATTCACGCCGGCGCTGTGATTCATGCCCAATGGCGCATGGATAACGACTCAGGGTATAAGATCTTACGCCACCCTGACGTCGTACCCACTTGCCGGCGGCATGGCTGCACGGTCGTCACCGTGGCTGCCATCGTTCACTCGGTCGTGCCACGCCTTAGGCTGTTTTACCATGTCGTCTTGAGCCGTGGAAGTTAACCAGTGATAGTCGTACGCCTTTGTCCAGTGAATGCCACGGTGACTCATCCCCTCTCCTCGGTCGCCACCTTCTCTCCTCAAATTCGGAGCCACCATTCATGGACTATAAATTGAGCGTTGAGCGTGCTCCGTTAGGTTGTTACGCGCCCAGTGCATCGCTCCTCGCCTCCAATCGTCCATCGTAGCTCCTCAATTTGTGATTTCCCCCAAATTGGTTTTCCGCGCCGCCGTGTGACCTGGCGCCGTGGCCAGCCATTTCAAGGTCTACTCTCATCCGCGTTGTCCGTGTTTCAGTACTCCCGCATGCTTGTGATGCTTGTTGGCCTAGCCGGTTAAGCTATACTACGCTATAACATTAGGAACGTGTTAAGAATGTCTCCAACTCCGTGGTTATGCGTGAACCGAGCCCTTGAGTGGTGTTTGGGTTGAATTAGTGTGTCCTAGTAGATCGCCAAAGTCTGAATTTGGTGTTAGCCAAGTTAGGGAACCGGTAGTTGCATATCTCGGCCAGTACAAGTTCGCCAGAGGGCGCGCTCGCCCCCGTTCACCGTCGTGGACCGAGTGCTGTGAAGAAATAGAAGTCTAGGGGCCTTAGTGCAAAGGGTTCTTTACCAGTTATTCGAACAGCCAGGGTCCTCTGTGCAAGATCGCCAGCGCGGGCGCGCGCGTGTTTCCCCGTTCGTGGGCTGGCTTGGGCTGATTTGAGCCCATCACTATTCATTCTTTTCCTTTTTTTTCTACCAGGCTTAGGAGATTTATAGGAAATTCTAGAAAAATGATAAAATCATGGGACCAATTTTACTAGACTCCTAAATTTCTCTAGTATTTAATAAAAATAGTTCCAAGATTTTTAGTCCCAACCATGAATTATTTAGCATTTGAAGATGCTTAAACCTAGCCTTTTAGAATTTTAGAATTAAATTGGTAGCTCCAAAAATAGTAAAACTTTTTGGATAAGCTTGGTTTAGTGATTAAAACCCTTGGGTAAAATTTGGCATTCTTTGGACATTGTTTGATCCCAAACCCAAGAAACTAGCTTTTTATAGTTCAAATACTTAACCCTAATACAACACTAAATTAGGGAACTCTAGTAGTTGGTGGGCACCGTGAAGGAAAGTTATATTCAAGATACAACTTAGGGTGTTTCTATTATAACTGCATATTCATAGCATCACATGAGCATTCATGTATATGTACTGTTATGTATAGAAAATGAAGAAGTGATAGTCGAAGAAGAAACTGCCCCACAAGCTGAAATTCCACCTGTCCAGAATAGTTTCTACTTTGATATTTGTGGAACAGATCCTAAGTCTCCTACAACACAAGGCAAGCCTCGGTGCATTTACCGCTTTCCTTGTTCTTTTAAACTCTTTATCACTTGAAATGATGCATTAGGTGATAGGAGTTGAGTGCTAAACAATTGCTGTATTTCCTTCCTTGGAATTCTTTACCATTCCTTGATACATGTTTTACTTAAAAGTTTTCTAATGCTTAGTCTTGCCTTAGAAAAAAATGTTTTGTTTTAAACAAAGATGATGATTCATATGGGATGGGAAGTTTTCAAAAAAAAGACTTGATGGTGGATCCATCATGGCCATGATGGGTTCAACATCGGAAAAGATGTACATCTAACAGGTACCAAACTTTGGGATTTAAATGATAAAGACGAGACCGGGTGGGTGACTTTCATGAGAAGGAAGTCTCAGTGTAGTGTCTACGTCTGAGTCGATTAAGGAACGTGTCGATGTAGGCTTGATGATCGAGGACCTTTTAACTAGCCACATGCCTCATCATGGGTAAGCTTTGCCTCGGTCGGACCTATACTAGAAAGGCCACCACGCAATGGGAGTGGAGAGATGGCGAGAGTAGCGTGTACCCTCCGTGGCAAGAGGCTGGATGGTGGTGTATCTATTCTCTCGGTTGGCATGAACCCGGTCTGGTCTTGAGAAACCCGGTGTCGAGTTGACATATGCAAGGGTTAAGTGCTACATATGTCGTGTGGTTGGAGATCCCCAGCTGGGTATTAATCGATTCGGATCGCCGTTACTTCTCGAACATGAAGACTTGGTCATTGACTTACACGTAGCATTCCAGTGAACTCAAATGGTGGTAAAAGATGGCTAGTGTAAGCCAAGTGCTTGAACTAGGATAGAAAGAACTCTAGATGCAGGTAATGACTTAACCTGATAATAAAACTAGATTTTTAAGGATCCACTGTTAGTAAGCATTTCTGCAAATAGAGTCTTTGATTCTTGATCAAGCTTTACCTAGAATCCCACAAGCCAACATATCCTTGAGAGTCTTCCTTTGTCGGGTAAGACTTGCGAAAGTACACTCCATACTCAGGGTTTTCGAACCCATGTTGTTGTAGGTGATGAACAGCGAAGTTTTGCTGTTTCTGCTCAAAGGTGGTACCAAAGGAGGAGCCAAACCAGTGATCGTGTGTGCGGGAGGATGTTTGCCTCCCAGTTTGAAAACACTAAACTTTTGTACGAGAGGGTGTGTTGCCTCCCTAGTATGTAATAATATTTTATGCACTCATAACACCCGGTACTGTAATAATACTCTCTATATATATATTTTATGAATGTAAATTAAGTTATTGTAATACGCTTCCACTTATTCTATCCTCTGATGTGATGTAATGTCTGCGTGATGGGTGAAGCACTCTTGGGCAATATGATGTTGATACAGAAGACCTAACTTGTCAGGTGATTATGTGCATCTACATGGTTGTTCGAGGTCCTTAGGACAAGGACTAATACCTTGGGAGGTTCTGTGACAAGAATGGTCGCCCTAAGGACTATAGACCCCTACTCTTACCTTGATCTTTAGTATCACTTCAAAAGTTGGTCATCTTGACCAATTCTATGTTATTACTCATCTTACAAAATTTTGTCTCACTTTTCTTTCTAGTTACTTTATGGTCTTATAGTTCTACTCTCACTCTTGTGCTTACGATGTCTTTGTAGATGGCTCATCTTAAATGCACTGCACGTAAGTCAGTGATCCCTTTTTTGCCTTCTCGCCTGGAGGAGCACCCTCTGCGTCGCACGGTGCCAGGTCAGTCTAGCCACTTGGAGAGACTGCATCGTTGCCTGCATGAGGAGCAAGAGCGTCGATGCCAGGAGCAGGAGCAGGAGCAGCAGGACTCTTCCCCCTCGCCTCAGCAGGAGGTGGAGTCTAGGAGGCAGCCTTCCCCTGCACCTTAGCCAGAGATGCCCCCTACACCACCACAGGGCATCCCGACAACGACGCTAGTGGCAGTTTGAGCCACGTCATGGAGCTCTCAGAGGAGCAGGAGCCTGAGAGATGGATCGCTAGACCCATCACTCGCGACCCCGCTCGTGGGTGTCACTTCCACGATGCTCTCGACACCTTGTTGTGTTAGGCCTTCGACCGACACACTTGGTCTATCGAGTACCGTTGTGTAGTCTACCAGCATCATTGCGGGTTATACCCGGACCAGTGGGAGGCTACTTGCTTGGTGCGGCGTCTGAACAATGATCTCTGGGGTGCAGAGGCCTTCTCAGAGCACTATTCTATCACTGAGAGGGATACTACCGAGGCAGCCATGTAAGATGCAGCACGACATGCACATTCGTAGTATTGCTCGTTGTTCAGCGAGGTAGCTGATGGCCTTGACCTGAAGTACTACCCTCACCTTTCGACTGGTAGTGCTGGAGATGTGATTGTCTCGCCTATTGGTGAGGGCAATCCCAGGCTGAATAGCATGGTCAACCTGGCCGTCATGCTCAACACCAAGCTGGACCACGCCCTTGACGAGTTAGGCAAGGTTCGGGCAGAGGTTGCGGAATTGCGTGCTGAGTGCACAGCACACCACTATTTGGATGGTGGTTCTCCCGCCCCGTCGGGATTCAGCACCTTTACTGTTCACCGCCACATGGTTGCTTCGAGTATGGTACCCCTGACTGCAGGACCCAGATAGATTTGGATCCATAGATCGCTAGAGTCGGAGTCTATAATTATGCTTAATTCAGAGTCTTAGTCTCAATTAGTCTTAGTTAGAGTTAGTTTGCTTGACATGTGTCTTGATGCCTATCGTGATGAACTTGTAATGAAGTTGGATCTTTATAATGATTGTCACCAAGGTGTGGGTATCCCCTATAACTTGGTGTAGTTATTAATAAAGTCAGTTATTTAGTTGGGTAATCCCTTTATTTCCACTTTCCTCTTTTTCTGAGAAGCTGTCAATGAAGATGATCAATTGTTTAGTGCTATGAAGATTTTCTATACATCTTTTCTTATGCTGAAAGACTACAAAGTCAGATCTAATTTATGTGTGCTTTCTACAGATGTCTGAGAACAGGCGCCGAGGTGCAAGGCATGCTCCGCGAGAACAGCAGGCACCCCAGGAACATGCAGCTCAGCAGCAGTTGCCACCGCCACTAGGGATGGCAATTTGATCCATGGATTTGGATATTCGTCGGATATTCGACCCGATGGAGCCGGTTATGGATACATGTTTTGACCCGTGGGTCAAATCCGAATCCAATCCGTAGTCGGGTGGGCACGGATTAGGATATTACCTTCTACCCATGGGTTATCTGTTGGATATCCAAAATCGATCCATAGTGTATTTTTGGCCTAGCCCATATTACGTAGCAAAGAACAAATCCTAACACCATAAAACCTCATGCCTAATGCTTTCAATTTCTCATTATTGGCTGCTCCTTATAGCATTGCTGGCTTCCTGCGTTGTGCCTGGTGGCCCCTTCCAAGTCTCATAGATTGTAGCACCACTGACGGCTGGCCCTTCCAAGCTCTAGTGCTCCTAACCGAGGCACGCAGACCCATAATAATTCTTTTATTAAGTTTTAATTATGTATGATGGTGAATTGGGAAGAAATTTGACTAATTATGCTATTGAATTGTTGAATAAATGATTGTGTCTGCCATATCCGATGGATATCCGAAACCCGTCCGAAATCTGATGGGCACGGGCATGGATATAAATTTCTACCCGCGGGTAAAGTCACGGGCAGATATTGGTAGCAACCGCGGATATGGTTGCGAACAGATATTTGCAATATCCGATCCGAATCCGATCCGTTGCCATCCCTAACCGCCACCCCCGATGACCATTGAGCAGATGTTCCTGATGCAGACCCAAGCAATCCAGCAATTGGTCAGACCTTAGCAGCGATGCAGCAGGTGCAGCAGCAACCACCCCCACCTCAACCTCAGGTGCAAGTCCAGATGCCCTAGGTACCCAGAGACAAGCGGGCAGAATTCATGAGGGGCCATCCACATGTCTTTGCCCATTCTGCTGATCCCATGGACGCCGAAGATTGGCTGCGTACCGTGGAACATGAGTTACACACTGTTCAGTGCAACGATCGTGAGAAGGTGTTGTATGGTCCCCGAAAGCTAAGGGGAGCAGCACAGACTTGGTGGGAGTCTTACCTTGCCACCCATGCCGACTCTGAAGACATCACCTGAGAGGAATTTAGGGACAACTTCTGTCGCTACCATGTGCCCGTGGGACTGATGATAGTAAGGAAGGAGGAGTTTCTCGCCTTGAAGCAAGGTCCCCTGTCTGTCAGTGAGTACAGGGACACGTTTCTGCAGCTGTCATGTTATGCCTTGGAAGATGTCAATACGGATGCCAAGAGGCAGTACCATTTCCTGAGAGGATTGGTTGATCCCCTCCACTATCAACTGATGAATCACACTTTCCCTACCTTCCAGCATTTGATCGACAGAGCAATCATGACTGAAAGGAAGCGTCGGGAGATGGAGGATAGAAAACGCAAGATTGATGGATCACAGGTCGGGAGTAGCAGCCGTCCCAGCTACTTAGGCAACCCACCTCAGCAATTCAAGCAAGGTCACCAGCACCAGTATCAGCGTCAGAACTAGTAGCAGTAGTACCGGAGGCAGTTTTCTCAGCAGCAGCAGTACCGTCAGAACAACCAGCAGGGAGGAAACCAATATCAGCGTCAGAGCAACCAGGCACCTCGCCTTTCTACCCTAGCAACCAACCAAAACAACCAAGCAGTTCCAGCGCAAGGAGGAGGTCGTGCATGTTTCCACTGTGGGGAACAAGGCCATTGGGCGAATCATTGCCCAAAGAAAGCAGCTCAGCAGCAACCAGCTCCTAATGCCCTAGTCAAGCAGACTGCATTGCAACATGGAGGCAACAACCGTGGGTAGCCTCGTGTCTAGTATGGAAGGGTGAACCACCTGGAAGCCGACACAGTCCAGGAGACCCTAGGAGTGGCACTAGGTATGTTTTTAGTTGAGTACCATTCTGCAAATGTGTTATTTGATACTGGAGCAACACATTCTTTTGTGACTGCATCATGGGTAAAATCACACAATATACCAGTAGCACCCATGTATCCACCTATGAGGGTTAGTTCAATTGGTGGAAGAATCCAAATGGATAGATTTTGCCCTAGTGCAAGAGCTCAAATAAGGGGGATAGAGTTCCCCGCTGATCTAATAGTTATGGGTAACCAGGATGCGACTATAGATGTCATCCTATGGATGAATTGTAACCAAGTATCAAGCCAGTCTTAGCTATGACAAGAGAACAGTGAAGTTAGTGTCCTTATCAAGAGAAGAAGTGTTAGTGGAGTTGGTCTTGTCTGGACCTAGGAAAGGAAGCTGTCACCAAGTCACCGCCCATATTGAGGAGATTGAACCATCAAAAGCTATCAATGTAGTATCAAAATTCCCAGATGTGTTTCCCAAGGAGTTACCAGGTATGCCACCTGAAAGGAAAGTTGAATTTGCCATAGAGCTTATACCAGGTACCGCCCCTATTTTCAAGAGAGCCTATCGAGTGTCTGGACCAGAATTGGTGGAACTCAAGAAGCAGATTGATGAGTTGTTAGAGAAAGGCTACATCAGACCAAGTACCTCGCCTTGGGCAGCCTAGTGCTATTTGTGGAGAAGAAGGATGGAACAAAGAGGATGTGCATTGACTACAGATCCTTAAATGAAGTTACTGTCAAGAATAAGTACCCCCTACCCCAAATTGAAGACTTATTCGATCAGTTGAGAAGAGTCGGGGTGTTCTCGAAGATAGATCTGAGGTCAGGTTACCATCAGCTCAGAATCCGGCCTTCGTACATACCGAAGACAGCGTTTATCACCAAGTATGGGCTATATGAGTTTATGGTCATGTCATTCGGTTCGATGAGTGCACCAACTTATTTCATGTACTTGATGAACAGTGTGTTCATGGACTACCTCAACAAGTTCGTAGTGGTGTTCATTAATGATATCCTTGTATATTCCCAGAATGAGCAAGAGCATGAAGAGCACTTGAGAAAAGTACTACAGAGGTTACGACATTGCCAGTTATATGCCAAGCTTAGCAAGTGCGAGTTTTGGATCAGTGAAGTCCTATTCTTGGGTCACATCATAAACCAAGAGGGATTGGCTGTAGATCTGAAGAAGGTAGCATCTATTTTGGAATGGAAAGCACAGAAAGACGCCCGAGGAATAAATAGTTTCAATGGAATGGCCGATTATTATCGGCGTTTCATTGAAGGTTTCTCCATGATTGCCAGGCTAATGACAGCCTTGTTGGCAAAGAAGGTTGAGTTCATGTGGACCCCAGCATGCCAAAAGTCCTTTGAGACGTTGAAGGAGAAATTGACAACAACGCTAGTATTAATTCTTCCAGATGTCCACAAGTCATTCTCGGTATATTGTGATGCTTCATACACCGGCCTGGGATGTGTTTAATGTAGGAAGGGAGAGTAGTGGAATACTCGTCCTGACAGTTGAGGGTTCATGAAAAGAATTACCCTACTCACGACCTGGAGCTAGCAGAAGTGGTTCATGCACTGAAGACTTGGAGGCACTATTTGTACGGGTAGAAGTGTGATATCTACACGGGCCACAAGAGTCTCAAGTATATATTCACTCAGTGAGAGCTAGACATGAGGCAGCAAAGATGGCTAGAGTTGATCAAAGATTATGAGCTGGAGATTCATTATCACCCAAGCAAAGCAAATGTGGTTGTAGATGCTCTAAGCAGAAAGAGTCAAGTTAATATGTTGGCCGCTCACCCCATGTCGTATGAGCTAGTGAAGGAATTCGACAAATTGAGTCTCGGATTCCTGAACAACACTCAAGGAGTGACAATTGAGTTGGAACCCACTCTAGAGCAAGACATCAGGAAGGTCCAGAAGGATGATGAGAAGATCAACGAGATCCAGTAGATGATCATAGATGGAAAAGGCAAGGATTTCCGTGAAGACGCAGAAGGAGTGGTATGTTTCAAAGATAGACTGTGTGTTCCCGACATCAAATCGATCCGGGAACTGATTCTCAAGGAAGCTCATGAGACAACATATTCTATACATCCTGGTAGCGAGAAGATGTACCAAGACATGAAGAAACGGTTCTAGTGGTACGGTATGAAAAGGGAGATAGCAGAGTATGTGGTTGTATGTGACAGTTGTCAGAGGATTAAAGCAGAACATTAGAGGCCTACAGGTTTGTTGCAGCCATTACAGATTCCTCAGTGGAAATGGGATGAGATTGGGATGGACTTTATAGTTGGTTTGCCTCGCACTCGTTCTGGTTATGACTCCATCTGGGTAGTAGTGGACCGTTTGACTAAGGCAGCCCATTTCATACCAGTCAAGGCCACCTACAACAGTGCAGTGTTGGCCGAACTATACATGTCTCGGATTGTGTGCTTGCATGGCGTTCCAAAGAAGATAGTATCAGATAGAGGCACTCAGTTCACCTCTCAATTTTGGCAACATTTGCATGAAGCTTTGGGCACACACTTGAAGTTCAGCTTAGCTTATCACCCGCAGACAGATGGTCAAACAGAGAGAACCAACCAGATTCTTGAAGACATGTTGAGGGCTTGTGCTTTGCAAGACAAAATAGGTTGGGACAAGAGGCTACCATATGTAGAATTCTCTTACAACAATAGCTATGAAGCCAGTCTGAAGATGTCACCATTCAAAGCACTTTATGGGAGAAATTGCATAACTCCATTGCATTGGGACCAACCCGGCGAAAGGTAGGTGTTCGGTCCAGATATTTTGCTTGAAGCCGAAGAGAACATCAGAATGGTCTGAGAAAATCTGAAAACAGCGCAGTCCAGACAGCGAAGCTATGCTGACACCCGAAGAAGAGAACTGAGTTTTGAAATAGAATACAATGTTTACTTAAAGGTGTCACCGATCAGAGGGATCAAAAGATTCGGAGTCAAAGGCAAGCTAGCACCTCGATACATCGGACCGTACCAGATTCAAGCGAGGCACAGAGAAGTGGCATGTCAACTTAGCTTACCAGAGAGTCTGTCAGCTGTGCATGACGTGTTCCATGTGTCTCAGCTGAAGAAATGCTTGAGGGTGCCAAAAGAGTAGTTGCCAACAGAGGACCTTGAAGTTCAAGAAGATTTGACATATATTGAGAAGCCAACTCAGATTTTGGAGACAGCAGATCGGGTCACTCGGAGAAGCACCATCAGGATGTGCAAAGTCAAATGGGGTCATCACTAAGAACAAGAAGCAACCTAAGAAAGAGAAGATGATTTGAAAGCCAAGTACCATAAGCTCTTTTCTAGCCAACCTTGAATCTCGAGGGCGAGATTCTTTTTAAGGGGGATAGGTCTGTAAGACCCTGAATTTGGGGGTATAAAATTTCTTTCTAATTATTATCCAAATTTAGGTGTTACTCTTCTCTCTCTCTAGTTTCTCTCTCTCTTTTTCTTTTAAGTAGATTTGGCTTAATTAGTGAGGAATTAATTATTTATTTTTGCCAAAACATTGTGAGTCATGAAATGTTGCATCATGTTGAGCTTAAGTATCCTTTGAATTGTTGCACATGTTTGAATTAGTTTGAATTTGAAACTTGGTTTGAATTTGAATTGAAAACTCTAGAGAAAATAAAATAGGAAAGGCAATTAGAAATTCTAGAAAATAGAAAATCTCAATTCAGCCCAAACCGGCCTAGTCCAGCCAAGCAAGGCCTCGTGCGCGCCCGCGCCGCCTGACAGGTGGGCTCCACCTGTCAACGGCAGTTTCTCCTTGCGCGTGCCCCCTCCTCCTCTCCCTCTGACTGGTGGGGCCGCTCTATCGGCGCCAGTCGCTCTCGCGCGCGTGCCCTTCTTCCCTCTCTGCCTCGCGAGCCTGCCTTGTCAGCTCGCTAAACTGTTTCGCCGTGCGCCTGTTCTCTCTCGCTGCGCCATGGGACCCCCTGTCACCTCCGCCTTCCCCACGACCCACCGTGGACCAACACACGCGCACTCGCCCACGTTCGCCGGGATCCCCGGCCACGTCACCCACCCACACCCCTAGCTCCTTTTTGAGCACCGCCCGCACCCGCACTCGCTTCCCCGCCCCATTTCGCATAGTCTCGCTCTCTGTCGTGCTCTGCCTTCGCCGCTCGGCCTCGCTGGAGACCCGCGCCCGCCGTGCCGGTCACCCAGCCCGCCAGACGTCGTGCCAAGCGACCCTGAGCTTCGCCCCAAGGTGAGACACCCTTTCCCATGCCCGATTCCCTCAATTATGACTTGTCATCGGCCAATTTCAGCTTCGCCGATGTTCAGCTACGACGTTCCGCCGCGCCCACGTGGTGACCAGCCGATTAGTCCAGTCCAGTGTCCCTACGTTGGTCCCTGATGTTCCCCTCGCTTTGCTGAAGGTAGTCTAGGCCCTAGCGCGCCTTAGACCCCCTCTCCTCGGCCGCGGTTCCTCACCGGAGTTGCCCCGACCCGCCTAGAGCCTTTCCTCCGCCGTTCTCCCCTCTCTGACCCCGGTCTCGTGGCCAAAGCCCCACCAGTGAGTCCGCCGAGTGCTCCTCTTCGTTTCTGGCTAGCCTAGTGATCCTGGAACCGCCGTAGCACGCACCCACCCCAACTCCGGCAACCTCACCGCTGCGAGAAGGAGCGGCGCTGCCTACAGCCAATCAGGCTCTCGGCTTTGATCTCCACTATCTGATTCGGATCGCACGACCCAGATCATGGGATACCACTTCACGCACGCGTGCCCTGTGTCCGGACCCACCTGTCGGTCGCCTGTGCCCTTGGCACCGGGCCTGACCGGTCAGTCTGCCCTCCCCGCGTCGGTCGCTGACCGCCCTGGCCCGCTAGTCAATGCGCGCCCGCGCCCGCGTCTGCGCGCTCGCCCTCGGATCTAATCTCAATCGTTGATTTTAGATCTAACGGTTAAGCGAATCTGATACCCCTTCGTATGGTACTTTTGTTAAAGAGACCCTCGGTTTGTTGAGAATCAACCCGCCGTCCCTAGATTTCGCACGTAGGCCTCTGTAATCTTGCAGATTGAGCCCTAGGCTTTTAAATAATTACAGAATTAGACCTATTTTCATATTTTAAACTCTTAAACTTGTTTATTTCATATCTTTTGCATATGAACTCCAAATTTAGTGATTCAAATTGCAAAATGTTCATAGGAATATTCTCTGATTAAATAAATTAGGTTCATTCACAAATCTACACACTCTAATTTTTATGTCTAACTATAAATTAGTATATGTATTGATTTATTCACTTAATAAAATAAATAAAAAGGGAAATCCTAGTGGTAAATAGATGTTTAATATTGGGAAGATAATAACATGTGATGTATGAATTTATCTCTGGTGTAACTCTTATGTCTCATTAAAAGAAATAGAATCAGATTATGTAATCATGGACAACACTTAAAGAATAATCAACAACTTAATGTGATTAGTCTACCCTATAATTTAAACTCCCTTTTGAGTTTATACTGTTCTTTTTTAGATGTGTTCCCATGTTTGTACATGATTGATGTGTTGTTTATTTGTCATTTACCAAATGTATTGAATGCATGATAGCTTTATTTAGACAACGAGCAGTCCGTGGTTCCTGAGTGTGTTGCTGAAGATCTTCCTGAGCAACAACCTGGTGAAGGCAAGTGTCCTCTAACCTATTATGTCCTACTTACTCCATAATTCAATGTCCCGCATTACATTATTGAAACCTAAGGAGTGACTAGTCTGTATTTACCTTATCCTTGTTTACCTTTTTGGGTTAATCATGGTTAGCTTATGCTATTGCTTTAACTTAATCAATGGACACGATGTGATTATTTATGATACAATGATGTTATCTCGATGATGATATTGTGATACTCTAGGGGACTCAGGCCATTTTTTTGAGTACCTCTCCATAAGGACCTGTTCGTGGAGTGACCACCCGGGATAACAGTGCAACCATGAGGGTGGAATGGGACGCCCTTAGCTGATTAATTAGATGAACCTGGGGGTGTAGTTGGCTTTGCCTGAGGGCCATCAATGGGGGCTGGGGCGTAGTGCTCGCTCTGCCAAGGGGGGGTGCAGAGGTTCATTCGATTTGGTTTTGTTAGTCACCCACCTTGGGGAGGTGTATTGCGTTTGTACGACTAGCGAAACCTAACGAGCAGCTATGAACCAGGGGAGTCTTTGTAAAGCCTACATAGTGTATCCCCGGCCATTCACCTCGATAGTGAAGATCAGGTCTGTATAACCTAGGCTAGAAAGGGATCACGACTCGTGGGTAAAGTATACAAACTCTGCAGAGTGTTAGAAACTGGTATATCAATTGAGCTCACGGTTAAGAGCGGCCTTGGGATCCTCTTTGATTAGAAGAACTTTGGTTACTTTTATGATGATGGTTAATAATGATGGTTATAATTCTGATCATTGGTATTTCCTCTTGGAGGAGGTACATTTGGGTAATAATTGGGTTACTACTAAAATTTGGCTCTACTAATAGTAATAAATACTTGACCAACTAAAAGCAACTACTTAACCTTAACCCCACATAAAGCTAGTCCACTTCAGCCAAACGGGACATTTGTTGAGTACGTTGATGTTTACTCACCCTTACTTTACAAACCACCCCCACCCCAGGTTGTCCCCACTGTATTCAGTGCTCAGGAGGAGATGCTGGCAACATGGAGGACTTTGAGGAGTTCCAGGACTATGACGAGTTCTAGTTTTTCTTAGTGGCAAACCCCTAGTCAGCTACCTGTGTAGGCCTTATCTACTACGTTACATTTTTATGCACTTTGATGATATTAAGGACTATGGCTATGTATTAGACTCTATGGATGTCTCAGACATCTTATTGTAATAAAGTACCTTTCCGCTATTTACTTTGAGCATTGTTTGATGATGTCCAATTATGTAATTGTTGTGTACGTGAGTTTCTGATCCTGGCACGTACATGGTTCGCATTCGGTTTGCCTTCCAAAACTGGGTGCGACAGCTATTCCAGCAACAAGGTGAATGTGCGCCTTCCCAGGGAAGAGATAACGCCGAAGCTGGGAAAGGACGACATTGTTGTTTATAAGAGCTTCTTCAAGGATGGACTTCGGCTTCCCATGTATAAGATGATTGCAAAGGTGTTGCAGCGGTATGAAGTGTTTATGCATCAGCTGACTCCAAAATAACATGGTTCGGCTTAGTTTTTCATCTGGGTTGTACGAAGCCAAGGGGGCCATATAGAAGCTGATGCGTTTTGCAAGGTCCATGATTTGCATACTAGACGAAGGCCAGGGATGAAATAGGCCTTCACAATAACATTGGGTGCTATAAATTTGATTACCGCAAAGATACAAGTGGTCTAGTTCTGGCCTACCGAATAAAGTGGCATGACGACTGAACAAAAGAATGGTCCTATGTCGAAGTTGACTTCGAACAACGTGAAGATTTCAAGGGTATGCTAATGAGTCCTTTGGAAGTGAGCTTCACTTTGAAGAGGTCAAAGTGTGAGATGAGCGAAGCCATTGATGAATGCTTCAAAGCTTCTAGTACAGTCATCAAGAAGATTGGATCCTTGGATCTAGTTCAAGAGGCACTTGCTTATAACATATATCCAACTCGGAGTGGATGGAAATTTTGGAATGAGGTGAAATGTAAATATGAAGAACCTGTTACTTTAGCTTTTGACTTCAAAGAATAGTCTACATACAAGGCTCCTTCGGGTGGGTGGCTAAAGTTTATTGTAGAGAAATGCAATGAGATTTGTGATAATTACCTTGCTAGAGAGCATGAGGATATGCGATCCGACTTTGGAGGCCGAGGGAAGCTTCAACTTAATAGGGTTATGGATGCCCTAGGGTTTGAATACCTAGATTATGAAGATCCTTCGACCAATGCTGGGGTTGGGGAGAAAAGAAAAATGGGCTGCAAAGAATGAGGTCGAAGAGCCATCTTCGTGTCAGGTGAAGAAAAAAGCTAACACATTTGTTCAGAAAGATACAGTTGCAAAAAGGCTTCAACTCCAACAAATACTGCAGTTGCTTAAGCACAGGAGAAAGGAAGTACCACCACTACCTTGCCGCTGGGCTGCACTCGAATTCTTGAGGTAATGACTCGACCGCTGCCATTTTCCCCTTTAAGTCCCATGGGACCAACTTTGACTTGATTTATGCTGACTTTGAAGGATTCTAATGAGGAACTAGAGAGCCCACGCATTTTGGGCCTTGGCAGTGCTGCCTTCGGCGGTTCATTGTATTCTGAGAAAAATGGTGCAACTAAGTCCATTGAAGGTGACGGATCTTTGGGGTGCAAGAGGAGCAGAATACTACACTTGAGACAGAGGTAGCCGAAGCTACACAGACCTCTTGCAAAGATAGAAAGAACTTGGATTTTTCATGAAGCATATTAGTGGCGGTGAATTGAGTGAAAATAAGCCTCTGAACTGGGAAACAAAGGTGAAGCTTTGGGCTACGTCTTGGGGCTTTAATCTTCGGTGGGGAAGACCAGATGCTGATGTGTGTACTAGATTTTGACGAGTCTAAAATTGTTCGAAACAATACCCGAAGCATTGGTTTTCCATATATTGAAGAGAAACTCTGCCAAGTTAGGAAAAGAAAGCTTTCCAACAGCTTGGCTTATACTAGCATCATGGTACCAAGAATATTTATTTTGATGTAGCTTCGAGAAAATTATGTATTTTGCTTGAACCGTTTTTTTGTTTTGATGATGTAGGGGCTGATGCTAAGAAAGGCCTTAAGAATGCAACAAGATGAGGAAAAGGAGCTTTCCACTCTTCAAGATGAAGTTGCCGAACTTCAAAAATACTTAGAGGAAAAAGAAGCAGAGATAACATCTTTAAAAGAAAAGGTAGACAAGGTTGAAAAGCAGAATGACGAAGCAGCGAAAATGCATAATGCCGACATTTCGAAGATGAAGAAACAAGATGAATTGATCAACGAGCTTTATACCAACCTCGAAGCTGCAAAAGGAACATTGCCAACAAAGATATGGAGAATAGAAAACTATTGGAAATTTTAGGCAGCTTCAAGATAACTTCTTTGATGTTGCTTCCCGGTGTTGTGATATCCTGAATAGAATTTTCTCTTCAACTGGCGCCACTTCAAGGGCAACTTCGTACACCAGTGGAGACACTGAGGGATCACTTGGTTGGATAGAGAAAGAGTTAGGGGAGGTTGAGTCAATAATTACAACACACAGTGACTATTGTGCCATGATTGGATCCCGCGGAATGGCCTCGATGCTTGAAAAAGTCGGCTGCAACCATGCTAGGATTGTTGGAGAAGCTGGTTTTGCCCTAGGTGTTGATGACATAAAAAATCCTTCGAAGAATGTGCTGAACGCTGTGAAGAGATTTTTCTTCGAACTATGGAACAAAGGAGGCCGAAGTTGGCAGGCTTGAAGGCCGAAGAGTACACGAGGAAGGTTCATCTTTAAACGTGTGCTTCCAGAGCTTTGTTTATGGATTCTTCTACATAGTTACCATGTCTCCTTTTGTTTCTTTTTCTGTAGAACAAGGAGTTGAAAAAGACGAAAAAAAGTGATGAAAGAAAGGCCGAAGCTTAGTTAGATCATTAGGCTAGAGAAACTTGATTGTGAAACAAACACTTAATGCAGTTGAAATGTTGCTTATTGTAATATTATGCCTTACTTTTTGTGCTATAATGCCTAGTCTTCATTGTATTTTCTATTTATTTTTGTGTGCTTTGTTGCATGTGACTGAACTTTTACTGGTAACTTGAGCTGAAGGCAAAAACACCTTCCCTTCTTTTCACCTGAAACAAAGTGTAGCCCTACATTCCCTTAGAAACAACTTCAGAGCCTTTTCCTTTAAACCATAGCTTTGCATTCCCTTATGAACGACTTCAGAGCTTTTTCACCTTTACTTGGTGACATAACTTTAACTCTGCATTTCCTTAGGAGCGACTTTGGAGCTTTTTCACCTTTACTTGATGATAAACCTTTAGCTCTGCATTCCCTTAGGAACAACTTCAGAGCTTTTTCGCCTTTACTAGGTGATTTCAAGTTTACCTTCGAGGTAGAAACCTTGGAGGTAAAGCTCTTCTTCAATGCAGCCATAGCTTGGGGGAAAAGTACCTTAATTAGCTTTTAGGTACTCTTGTGAGATGTTACATCTTCGACCCCGTTAAAAACCTTATCCCCCTTTGTAAGGAAAAAGGGTGCCGAAGCTTAATGGCTAGACATAGTATCTTTGGAGCTCGTCGACATTCCATGATCTTGGAATGTGATTTCCTTCCATGTCCTTGAGCATTTAGGAACCTGGTCTATTCGAAGCTGAGACTAGGAATGGGCCTTCCCATTTTACTTGCAATTTTCTCGCTATGTCTGGGTTGGCTAGCCTTCAAAGCACAATATGGCCTGGCGCTATGTTCTTGAGTTTTACTTTTATGTCTCGCCATCTAATGGTTTCTGCTTGATATTTCCTTTTGTGCTTGATTGCTTCAAGCCTCGACTCCTCTATGGCATCCTTTAAAACTTTTTCATTATCCTAATCTTGGGTCAAAGTTTAACTCTTGCTGAGCCCATCCTGACTTCTCCAGAGGTAACCGCTCTGTCCCCAAAGAGGAGCTTGAATGGTGTGAAGCTCGTAGATCGTGATATAGAGGTGTTATGGTTCCATACGACTTTGATAAGCTCTTCTGTCCATTTTCCCTTTGGTAACCCTACCAAAGACTTTGTAATTCCCAGTAGGATTATTCCATTTGCTCTTTCCACTAGCCCATTGGATTCTGGATGCCTAACCAAAGCAAAGTGTATGTTTGTTCGAACTTGACTGCAAAATGCTCTGAATGCTTCAGAGTCAAATTGTGCCATTATTGACAGTAATGGACTTCGACACTCCAAAGAGACAAATGATGTTTGCCAAAATAACTTTTGAATGGTAGCTGAAGTTATTGTTGTCAAGGCCTTTACTTTGACCCACTTTGAGAAATACTCTACTACGAGCACTGCATATTTTAGGTTTCGCTAGGCAACTGACATTGGGTCAATTATATCCATTCCCCATCTTTGCAAGGGCTAGGTAGGTTGTATCAGCTGGGTCAGAGACGAAGGTTGTTTTTGGACTCTTACACACCTTTGGCAGTTGTCACACTTCTGCAGAAACTCCACTGTGTCCGAAGGTACCTTTGGCAAGTAAAAACCTTGATGAAAGATTTTTCGTAGTAGAGCTCTAGGGCCAACATGTGAGCCACATAAACCGGAATGAATTTCCCTTATCAAATCTTGTCCTTTATCTCTAGAAACATATTATAGCAGAGGTGATAAAACACCTTCCTTGTATAACTCCCCTTCTATAATCTTATAAGGTCTTATCCTTGCTTGCATCCTCTTGATGTATGCTTCATCATCAACTGGATGACTTCCCTAAAGGGAAGTTATAATCTCCGTTCTCCAGTCTTCGTTGTGTGTAGGAGACACTGTTAAGATAGCTCTTTCCATTGAATCGATCGAACGTGCTTTTAGTACTTTGAAGAACACTTCGGTGGGGGGGGGGCAAAGGGAGCCCCAGAGCGGTAGACTTGGCCAACATATCAGCATGCTCATTATCTAACCTTAGGATGTTTTTACTAAGAAACCTTCGAAGGAGGATTCCATCATTCGAACCATGTCGAAGTATTTCTCTAAACTAGGATTTTTTTACTTTGCTTGACTTATCCACCTGCCCTGTGATAATCTGGGAGTCTGATTTCAATATTGTCCTTCTTATACCCATTGCTTTCAACTTCCTTTGTCCCAAGAGTAAGGCTTCATATTCTGCTATATTATTTGTGCATTGGAATTGCAACCTGACAGCATATGATGTCTTCACTTTATATGGTGACACAATAATGGCTGCAACTCTAGCCTTGAAGGACACCCATGAGCCATCACATAAAACTGTCCATACAACTTCATCTAAGTGGGTTTCTTCACCTTATGGGCTTGGGGTCCAATCAATAATAAATTCTGCTAATGCTTGAGGCTGAATGGAGGACTTGTGTACAAAATCAATGATGAACTCATTGAGTTCGGCTGCCGACTTTCCAATTCAGCCCAAAGCTTCTCTGTTTCTTATAATGTCCTTAAGTGGCTATGATGACGATACAATGATGTTGTGGGACTAGAAATAGTGCCGAAGCTTCCTTGAAGCCGTTAGGACTGCATAAAGGACCTTTTCCATTTCTGTATAATTTCATTTGGATGGACTTAATACTTCAGAGACGAAGTAAACAGGCACCTACCTTTTTGCACCTTCGGTTAGTATCTCTTGGACCAATGCAGCGCTTACAGTTGTCTGCGAAGCAGACACATAGAATAACAGGGGAATTCTTGGTGAAGGTGGAGATAGTGTTGTTAGCTTTACTAGACAATCCTTCAATTCTTCGAAAGCTTGTTATTGAAGAGGACCCCATTGAAAAACCTTTACTGATTTCAGGACTTCTAAGAATGGCAAGCTTCATTCAATAGACCTTGAAATGAATCTGTTCAAAGAAGCCAACCTCCCTGTTAATCTCTGAGCTGCTTTCCTTGACTTCGGTGGCTCCATTTGAAGTATTGCTTCGATTTTGCTTGGATTTGCTTATATAACTTTTGTTGACACGAGACAACCCAAAAACTTGCCCTTTTTTTTACTCCGAAGACACATTTCTCAGGGTTAAGCTTCAAACCCGCTCTTCTAAAATTGGTGAAGGTATTTTGCATATCTGAGATGTGATCTTGCTGCTTCGTGCTCCTTACAAAGATATCATCAACATAAGTTAAGACATTCCTGCCTAGCTGTGAACTCAGCACTTTGGCAGTCATTTTGCTGAAGCTCCCACTAGCATTCTTGAGCCCCTTAGGCATCTGAAGATAGAAATAAGTGCCACTGGGGGTTATGAAGCTGGTTTTGGCTTATCTTCCTTTTTCATCCATATTTGATGATAACCTGAGTAGAAGTCAAGTAGACTCATGAGCACCGAAGTTGTAGCTGCATCCACTAGTGAATCAATTCTCGGTAACGAGAACTCATCCTTCGAGTATGCCTTATTGAGGTATGTGAAATCAATACACATTCTTCATTTACCATTGGATTTCTTGACCATAACTGTATTGGCCAACCACGCTGGGTATGCAACTTCCCTTATGACTAGCACTAAGCAGTCTTTTAACTTTAGTCTTTGCACCTTCAACCTTGTCTTCGAACATTTCATGAAGCTTTTGCTTGCGTGGCCTGGCACTTGGATCCACATTCAAGGCATGCTCTATTATGCTTCTATCCACTCCACACAGGTCATTTGCTGACTAGGCAAAGACATCCTTGATGTAAAACAGAAATCTTCAGATATTAGATTCTTGCTCCAAAGTTGGTTGCCGATGAAGACTCTCTGCTCTCCAACATCATCACAGAGAAGCATCGACTTCAGCTGATCCGCCGAAGATGCCTTTTCTTTTTACTAGTTTCTCAGAATATTGGATTTTTCCTTCAACTTCATCTATGTTGTAAACAATCTTTGGCTCTTGCAAGTTTCCTTCTGCCCTTCTTGCTACCTCTTGACTACCATAAACTGATATCACTCCTTGATTACTAGGTATCTTCATGCAGACATAAACTGAATGCAAAATTGTGTCACGGAGCTATGACCCTTAAAAAGGTGTCTTATGCAGGGCACTGTTCATATATTTATAGGGGAGATAAACCGCCTTTGTACAGATTTACAATAATGTTGTAACACCCAAAAATTATGATTATTGAGATTAGTAAAATAAATCGAAGGAAAGTGTCCTAACAAATAATTATACTATGGAATTTTTTTATCAAGGTCAGATAAAATAAAATAGAAACGTAAGTTTAGTTGTAAGTCGAAGAAATAAATAAACAAACTTAAATTTCACATTTATTTGGATATTTTGATGGTGCCTTAAATTTGAATTTTGAAACCTTAACTCGGATTTGAAGTTGAAATTTGTAAATCAAAATAAAAGAGAAAAGAGGAGAGAAGAAAAATAAATGAATACACATTATAAGATAAAAAAAATAATATGGCGGGTAGTAAAATCATTATTCATATTAGATTTGTGTTTAATATTTAAAGTCGAAGTTCAAATAGAAATTTAAATTTGAATAGAAGTCCTAGACATGGGAATTAAAATAAAAGAAACAGATAAAAAAGGGGAAAACGCCTGCTGGGCCCGAACTTCACTCGACCCATTGAACTCTCCTCCTCGCGTGGCCCAACTTCTCCACCCAGCCACACCATTGCTGTCACTGCCACTGGGGGCCCAGAAGTCAGCAACTCAGCGCTTGTGCCTTACACGCACGCCCGCCCTCGTCTCACTAACAAACTAGGCCACGCGACCAATTCCACTCGCGTCTGGCGCCTCCGCTTTCTCTGCCAAGCAGGCCCTACACCGTCAGGATCACCTTCTTCTGCGCAACAGCTCGCGCGTCGCGTGCAACAGAACCGAGTCCATTAAACACTAGCGAGATCCTCGCGCAGAATTCCTAACCTTGGTGCATAAAATCGAGTCGCACCCTCTCATTGCCTCCAAAGCGGGTGCCTAGCGCTCAACCTCCACATCAGGCCACCATTGAGAGAAGTTAGGGTGAAGTCCACCATTGGAATCCACCGTCGTCACCTATGCATCACGGGCGTCGCTGTCGAACCATCGGGCACCAGCCGAGGAGCTTCGCCATGGCGCGTGGAATGTTTCCATGGCCGTGCCATATATAATGGGATGTCCCTCGGGACGTCTTCAATTCCTCGCTGGAGATCTAGCGCCGCCGCGCATCCACCCCTTCTCGTGGACAAAGCTCACCCCTGCGCTGATATTGGTAAAAACCATCTCAACCTGCTCACTTCAGATTCCACTTCGAGTAGAGAGCTGCGGTGGTGTGAATAGGGCGTCTGGGGCGGGATGGCGTGTCGCCGGTGGATGCGCCACCATGGGCTGTTCATCGCCGTGCTCTGGCGGTGTAGGTAGAAGATATGTCACGGCCGTCGGTTTTCAGATGTGCGGCCTGGATTAGAAGTAAGAGACTGGTTCGGGGGAATTGGATCTGGAGCGTTGATATCAAATCGGGCGTATGAGATTAGAACTCAGTCATGTAGAACCCGGGCTGTTGGATCTATATCAGGCGGCTCTGGGCACGTACCGGTTTGGCCGAGATCCAATCTAATCCGTGCCCTCGGCTGGTGATCCAACGGTCGTGATTCGCCAATACCTCTTCGTGGGTCAAAATTGCTCATGAACCCCCCCTGTTTTCATAGAAAAAACCCGCCGTCCACACCCGCTGTGTGTCGAGTCTAGAATATCTTGCGCAGAGACCCCTGTCTTTTGTTTAAATCTTGTGCCTAGTCCAGAAGATTAGAAAAATCAGAAAATAAATATATAAATGGATTTTTAATGTAGAAATAAATGCTAGAATTGGTTTAATTCATAGAAAATTCATTTGAAGTCCAAATTAATCCATTCTAATTCCTATAATTTTGTAATATTATTGTTTATCATCTAGTACCACTGTTTTGACATGAAAGTCACATTAAAATTTATAACCTATTTAATCTTGTACAAAACACATAGAATCTTTAGAAATTCATAACTTAAAATCTATAACTCCGATATGACCCGTTCAAGTTGCGTTAGTCTCGTACAAATATTTACTATGCAATAACAACCTTTATTATACCATGTCTCATTCTTTTATAATTAGGTCTTTTATTTAACTTATGATTGGTTAGTCTTGTTAATCTACTTACCATTATAATCTACTAGAATATGATCTATGGTCAATTTATAAGTTAGATTAAAGTTGAATTAATTACTACTTTAGGTTATCTTTTCTCTGGAATTATAAAATAAACATAGAACCAGTGTTAATCATAACTTGATGTCCATGACTCCGACCTTAGTAGTTCTCGATCCCACGATCTCGTAGCATCGTGTAGATCATTATTATTCAACTTGTTCTTATGTTTGGTGTGATGTTGATTTTATCTATACCATGTTTGTTTGTATTGCTACGAATAGCGCGAGGTCACGAGGATCTGAAGAATCACCCTAGTACCTGGCATCTCAAGTGCTAGGCAAGTTGTGCCCTTGATCACTTCCTTTTTACCCAGTCATATTTTTGTTAATCATAATGATATGCATAGGTTAATTTTGATGGGATCCAATAGGTTACCCCAGTTTTGGCTATCTTTATACCTTGTTTTACCACTGAACATTTTTGGGTAGTATATGCTATTGCTTTATGTGGTTTTGGGTATAGAGATATACATCACTCATTGTTACACTTTTGTTATCAGTTATTATTTACTGTTCATGATAAGATCATTATGATAATGAGAACATGGAGAACCACCCGGGAAAACAGTGCTACCACAAGGGTGGTATGGGACGCCCTTGGCTGATTAACTAGAAAAGCTAGTGGATGACTACCTTACCCGAAAGGGGCAAGGGCAGTAGGGGTGTGGTCAGTGTAGGGAGGTCCTTGGGTTGATTTTGCTGTGATGACGGTCAGGCGAGGGATTCCTGCATTGGAGCTTCCTAGAAACTGTAGCGGGTTTTCTGAAGCTAGTGGAACTTTGTAAAGGCCTCATAGTGGTACCCTGCCTTGCTTCCTTGGTAGAGGTGTATGGGGTTCGATCAACCCCGTGGCAAATGGGTAACATGACTTGTGGGTAAAGATGCGGAACCTCTGTAGAGTGTAAAACAGGTATGCTAGTCGTGCTCACGGTCATGAGCGGCTCGGACACTCACATGATTAATTTATGAAATTAAATTCAATTTGTCATTTGCATCGCATTGGGATTATGTTATTATTACTTTTACTTATTATTACTATGGTTTGGTATTTACTTACACTTAGTAACTGCTAATAAAATTTTGACCAACATATAAAAGCAATGCTCAGCTTCAGCCTTTATTAGATTGATTTGCCTTACACTTCACATGAACTCCCACCTTTGGTGAGTTCATGAACATTATTCCCCACAACTTGTTGAGCGATGAACATGTGTGAGCTCACCCTTGCTATCTCACACCCCCACAGGAGAAGAACAGGTGGTTCAAGAGGAGCCGCATAATGAGGAGTTCAACTTGATCTAGGTGGCGTCTCCCAGTCAGCTTTGTGGCGCCAGGGAATACAAATTAGTTCGCTTTATTTTATCATTTATTTTTTAAGACTTCCGCTATGTAATAAGTACATTTATGATATTTATGACATTTATCTCTATGCACTCTGTTATTATATGTGTTGTCTACTTTAGCGCATATATGAGATGCACTTGGCTTTGTTTCTTAAATCCGGGTGTGACAAATGCCATCAAGGTTTTACATAAGCTAATTACAAATTATATAAGGACAATAACATATTTTCTCTGTCTCCAGCTTTGTGGGTCTTAGCCTATGTTATTCTATAACCTTCCCTCCGGCTTGTACTCGAAGCTATTACCTTCGACTGCCATCTTCGCTACTTGCACACAGACGAAGCATCTTTGTAAACTGCTTTGGTCAATGGTTAGCTTTGTCTGCTAGCAGTAATGTTCCTCAAATACACTTATTCATGCCGAAGCAACATGTTAGTCAAGTGATCGTTTCTTCGTAAACAAGTAATCTTTAGCATAAGAGGCCCCCAACACCATCAATTTAAAACAATCTTATTTACTCATTTTCAATAGGAAAGAAAAATAATTTCAAATAGTTAAAGTGTTGATATAAATGAGTTTAACGATTCCGTGAGTAATTAAAATCTACCAAATGATTGATGCATTTTTATTGGAGCATATTTTTTGTTTAGAGCATTGTAAAGTATTTTATTTTTTATTCTCTTGTTAAACCAACTTATTTAAATATTAGTTTTTTACCTAAAAACATTAATTTGGATTGAGTATTTTATTTTTTTATAAATTTTAATATGTATTTAAATATATATACACACGTAACTATTTAAAAAAACACAACGAGCACGCGCGCCCATCCATTACCGCATTTTCCCCATCTTCCTTTATGCTTTTTTCCTTTTCTTTACTTTCTTCTCTCACCTAATGACGTGTGGGCCCGGAGCAAGCACTTTCAACCGTTTGCTTGCCTGTTCTTTTGTTCTTGCGCTCGAACGTTGCCGGTTCTGCTGCCTTGACACCGCAACAGCTCGCCTGTCTACCGTCTCCTCGCCTCTATGCGTGCCACCTCGCCTCCAAGCCGACGTGCCCCCTCGCTTCCCAGCCACTAGTGGAGCAGAGCCGCGATGCCTCTTTTCTTCTCCTTCCCCATTGTATCGTACCCTCTCTTCCCTCCACTCGCGGCGTCCACCATTACTAGCCTTGACGGCCTCCCTTCTCCCCCACTTACAACTCATGCTTGCCACATCGAGCCCTTGCCATCGTTTGCTCACTTCGCTTCTGCTCTGCTCGCGCCACTGCTCGTCATCATGATGGGCATGTTTGGTTCGTGGTCTAACTTGCCACACTTTGCCTAACTTTTCTGTCTAAGGTTAGTTTTTCAATTCAAACGACTAACCATAGGTAAAGTATGACACAGTTAGCCACGAACCAAACAGGCCCGACGTCTTGCCAAAGCTCTCAGAGCGCTTTACTCCACGCCAATGCTCCGCTCCTATAGCCACCGGCGTCACCGAAGTTCTCTCCACATCGTGACGCTGTTCCTATGTTGTGCCCACTTCCCGTGTGTCACAGGCACAATGGAAGATGCAGCAGACAAGCCGATCAACAAGGAGAAAGAACAGCTTCATGTATCAGGTTCGACAGAAGACACAGGTGCTCTGGTGAATGAGGAACATGCCACAACAGAAGCTGGAGCCGAAAAGCGCATCAGGAGGCCCAATACTCGTTTCAGCGGCCCAGAGTGGCTGGTGTAATATGTTTCTATTTTGCGTGGAGGGTTAAATACACTAGCCGCAATGTGACCTGGTATGCAGAAATTGAACTGGAGAAACTATTCCCAATACCAACTCCATATTCCACCCTTTTCTGCTCTTCCCTTCCTTCCCCTTCTCCTCGTTACATCCATTGTCATAGGCACAATGGAAGATGGAGCAGACAAGCCGATCAACAAGGAGAAAGAACAGCTTCATGTATCAGGTTCGACAAAAGACACAAGTGCTTTGGTGAATGAGGAACAGGCCACAACAGAAGCTGGAGCCGAAAAGCGCATCAGGAGGCCCAATACTCGTTTCAGCGGCCCAGAGTGGCTGGTGTAATATGTTCTTGTTTTGCGTGGAGGGTTAAATACGCTAGCCGCAATGTGACCTGGAATGCAGAAATTGAACTGGAGAAACTATTCCCAATACCAACTCCGTATTCCACCCTTTTCTGCTCTTCCCCTCCTTCCCCTTCTCCATGTTACATCTAGTATCAGAGGTCTGATCTTGAGTTCACCACCGATCTGGAGCCGGCTGCGTCACACGGGTACTACACCAGGCTGCAGCGACGCCAGGGCAAAATGGATCTGTCGTCCAAGTTCCTATTGGATGAGATCGAGAAGAAGTTTACCGCCCTCGACCTCATGTGGGAGCAACGCTTCGTCGACTTCAACCGTACCAAGGAGGAGCGCCTCGTCGCCCTGGAGCAATCGAGCGCAGATCTGGAGTAGTGGCGTCCTAAGGTTAAGGCATCCCTGGAGGACGTCAAGTTGGAATTACGCAAGATGAACAAGCAATGGGATCAAGCGATGCTGGACTGGGTGGCCGCAGATCAGGGCATCCTCGGCAAGCCTGAACCCCATCCGGAACTTCATCATCAACACACACCTGCCTTCAATTCTGACGGCCCTAATGGGCACCGCGACGACACACGCGTCCAGGATTCAGGATTTGGGTCGGTCACGACCTTCATCCCTGGCCTGGTCAAGGGTATGCAATCAATTCTACCCCACCAGTTCCTTCTCGCTTTCATGGTCAATTGTTTGATCAGCGCCTTAATCGGCAGCGTACCCTGAATCCTTGAGTCGTTCCCCAGGAAAACTTACTAAGTTGTCATTCCCCATTTTCGAGGGTGAGAATCCAAGATTGTGGATATCATGCTGCGAAAATTACTTTGACATTTACGAAGTTGAACCTGAAGTGTGGATTAAGGTGGCTTCCATGCACCTGTCTCCTCAGGTCGTGTGTTGGTTCCAATCGGTGCAGCACAAACATCTAGGATTGTCGTGGCCCTTATTGTGCAGAATGTTACATGATCGATTTAGTCGTGATCAGTTGCAGTTTTTGCTTAGACAACTTTTTCGCATACAACAATCGAGTACAGTTTTAGAGTATCATGATAGGTTTGTGACTCTAGTCGATCAGTTGGCAATTTATGAGTCCATTCCTGATCCTTTATTTTTTGCTACACGATTTGTGGAAGGTCTTCATAGTGATATTTGTGTTGTTGTCATGCTTCAGCGCCCTTTGGACTTGGACTCCGCATGTTCCTTGGCTTTGTTGCATGAAGAGGTGGCCCTACCAACAGCTCGAGTTGATCACAAAAAAGGGGAATTTCGGGCATGGTCAAAGCCAGCGCATCCGAGCCCTCTGCCCTTACCGCCACCTCCACAACATGGGGTGCCAGCTACTAAGGCGAATGCACCTAAGAAGAAGCATGATCATTCATCATCCATGGTTGGCAAGTTAGGTGCTCTCAAGGCTTATCGGCGTGCACGCGGTCTATGTGACCGCTGTGCCAAGAAATGGCATCATGGTCATACGTGCAATGCCACGGTTCAGTTACATGCTATCCAGGAAGTTCGGGATTTATTGTCCAGTGAATCTACACAAGATCAGGATAATGAGGAGTGTCAGCCACAAGAGCATATGGTGATGTCCATTTCATCTGAAGCGGTGAATGGCCTGACTGCTAAACGGTCAATGAGGTTTTTGGGTGTTGTGAAGACAGTAGAGGTCTTGATTCTGATAGATTCAGGCAGCACCAACTCTTTTATTAGCAAGACAACAGTGTCTAAGTTGGGTTTGCAGGTTGTACCAACCACTCCCTTACAGGTCCAAATGGCTAATGGCGCTCGAGTATCTTGTACAAGTTTGGTCCCTCATGCTATTTAGTCCATACAAGGATATAACTTCACACAGGATTTGAGAATTTTGAACCTGCCAATGTTTGATTTGGTGGTGCTGGGTATGGACTGGCTCGAGCACTTCAGTCCTATGCATGTACATTGGCAACAAAAGTGGCTTTGCATTCCGTATCAGGGTGTTCAAATGATGTTACATGGTTGTGCTTCAGCGCAATCAACTAAAATATTCCTACACATTACTCCTATTGATTTGTCTGATTCTACACCTGAAGAGTGTTCCCTAGATCCGGCTATAGCATCCTTGCTGTCCAAATTTGATAGTGTCTTCTCTAAGCCTACTTCATTGCCTCCAGTCAGGGCCTGTGACCACTCAATACCTCTAGTGCAAGGAGCTTCACCTATAAATATTGGACCTTATAGATATTCCCCAGCCTAAAAGATGAGATTGAGAGACAAATTTCTGAGATGCTACACTCTGGCATTATCAGACCTAGCTCTTCAACCTTTTCTTCTCCAGTCCTGTTGGTGAGGAAGAAGGATGGAAGTTTCAGGTTCTGTGTTGACTATCGCTATCTTAATGCATTGACTGTTAAATGGAAATTCCCTATACCTATGTTTGACTAGCTCATGGATGAGTTAGCTGGAGCATCCTGGTTTTCCACCTTAGATTTGTTGTCAGGGTACCACCAAGCCAGGCTCAAACAAGGAGAAGAGTTTTGGTGATGGCATTTGAGTTATGTGGACCACCAGCAACATTCCGAGGAGCTATGAATACAACCTTGGCACCATTGCTTCAATAATGTGTTATTGTTTTCTTCGATGATATCCTCATTTACAGTGCTACGTTTGAGGATCATCTAACTCATCTGCAACAAGTGCTTTCTTTGTTACAAAAGGAGTTTTGGTTTGTCAAACGCTCTAAGTGTAAGTTTGCCCAGAGAGAGATTTCATACTTGGGACATGTCATAAGTGACAAGGGAGTGGCTACTGATAACACTAAAGTGGAAGTTGTTCTTTCTTGGCCGACACTTATGAACATTAAGGAGCTCAGAAGCTTTTTGGGCTTGGCAGGCTACTACAGAAAGTTTGTTAAGCACTTTGCTATGTTGGCAAAACCACTACATCAACTGTTGAAAAAAGGCATGCTGTTCATCTGGACATCTGAACATGAAGAAGCATTTCATTCTTTCAAACAAGCTCTCAGTTCAGCCCCAGTGTTGGCTATCCCAAATTTTGCCAAAACTTTTTGTTTGGAAACTGATGCCTGTAAGAACGGAGTGGGCGCAGTTTTACTGCAAGATGGACACCCATTGGCATTCATTAGTAAACCTTTAAGTGTCAAAACTCAGGGGTTATCTACTTACGAAAAGGAATATTTAGCCATCCTCATGGCAGTGGAACAGTGGAGGCATTACTTGCTGCACTTAGAATTTATTATTTACACTGATCAAAAAAGCTTGATTCACCTCAATGAGCAGAGGCTTAACACCCCTTGGCAGCAAAAGGTATTCACCAATCTGTTGGGAATGCACTACAAAATTATCTATAAAGAAGGGACCCAAAATCGAGCTGCTAATGCATTATCGAGAAGAGCTCATGCGTCTATCACTTGTTTCGCTGTATCTGCTTGTTCACCATAGTGGTGCCAGGATATCATTGATGGCTACTTCTTGGATGAGCATGCTAAACAATTGTTAACTAAGCTTTCAGTGGATGCCTCTTCGGTACCTCTGTTTACCTTACATGATTGGTAACAATGCACCTATGCAGCATACTATTTTGGAAGCTATACATAGTTCTGCTGTGGGGGGACACTCAGGATTTCCAGTCACATACCACAAGCTAAAGCAGCTTTTTGCTTGGCTAGGAAAGAGAAAATTTGCTAAGGAGTTTATGGCATCTTGTTCAGTGTGTCAGCAATCCAAATCTGAAAGGGTCAAATACCTAGGTTTTTGCAGCCCCTCCCTGTACCTGCAGGTGCTTGGCAAACCGTGACCATGGACTTTGTGGAGGGCCTACCCTTGTCCCATTCTAAGAATTGTGTCATGGTGGTCGTTGATAAGTTTTCAAAGTTCAGCCACTTCATTGCTTTGAAGCACCCTTTTACTGTGTTGATGGTGGTTAAGGAATTCTTGCAACAGGTGTACAAGCTACACGGCATGCCTCTAGCTATTGTGTCTAATCGGGACCAAGTGTTTACAAGCCAGCTTTGGAAGACCTTGTTTCAGTTAGCAGGGGTGAAGTTGCAGATGAGTTCTTCCTACCACCCTCAATCGGACGGGCAAACAGAGAGGGTAAATCAGTGTATGGAAACATTTCTCAGATGCTTTGTGAATGCTTGTCCAAGTAAATGGGTTGAATGGTTGTATTTGGCAGAGTTTTGGTACAACACTAGTAAACATGAGGCACTGGGTTTTTCGCCCTTTGAGGTACTGTATGGCTATACGCCAAAACCCTTTGGACTGGAGTTGCTGTCACCATCTGCAATACCAACCCTCGATGACTGGCTACAGGATAAGGTAGTCATGAATGATTTGGTTCGACAACACTTGGCATGATCTCAGTTAAGGATGAAGTCACAAGCTGATAAACATCATTCTGAATGTGTCTTCTCTGTAGGTGACTGGGTCTATTTGAGGTTGCAGCCATACATCCAATCTTCATTAGCACCCAGATCAAACCAAAAGTTAGCATTTCGCTATTTTGGGCCATTCCAAGTCCTGTCCAAAGTGTGATCAGTTGCTTATAAGCTCGACCTTCCGGCTTCATCTAGAATTCACCTAGTATTTCATGTTTTACAACTGAAAAAAGTAGTGGCCCCATCTATCACTATTGCTCATCTTCCGCACTCTTTGACAGGTTTTCAGGTTCCTGAGAAAATTCTCCAACGCCGCCTGAATGCTGATGGCTTGTCACAGGTTCTGGTCCAGTGGTCTGGCATGCCTGCTACCTTGGCGACATGGGAGGACGCACTGCTTCTCCACCAACGCTTCCCTCATGCACCTGCTTGGGGGCAAGCAGGTCCTCATCGCTGGGGGATTGTCACAGGCACAATGGAAGATGCAGCAGACAAGCCGATCAACAAGGAGAAAGAACAACTTCATGTATCAGGTTCGATAGAAGACACAGGTGCTCTGGTGAATGAGTACAGGCCACAACAGAAGCTGGAGCCAAAAAGTGCATCAGGAGGCCCAATACTCGTTTCAGCAACCCAGAGTGGCTGGTGTAATATGTTCCTATTTTGCGTGGAGGGTTAAATACGCTAGCCGCAATGTGACCTGGTATGCAGAAATTGAACTGGAGAAACTATTCCCAATACCAACTCCGTATTCCACCCTTTTCTGCTCTTCCCTTCCTTCCCCTTCTCCACGTTACACCCTGCTCGTCGTGCCTTCTCCCTCGCTCGCGCTGGCCTGTTTCTGCCGTGTGCGTGTTCTGTTGATGTGTCGCCATCTTCCGTGCTCGCTTGCTGCTCGCTTGCCATCGTGCCGACGTCTACTGCTGCACGTCATCGTCGCCCATCCTACCATGCCTCTACCACGCCTCTTCTTTTGCAACCTCGCCGCAGGTGCCCTCCTGTTCATCGATGCCGAAGCCTCGCCAGTGCCACATCAATCTCGCCTCAGCTGGCAAGGGATCATGCCGCAACACCTCGCCGAGACCTAGTTGTCTGCAAGGTTCTGTAGCCGCCATTCGTCGATGCCAAAGCTCACATCCTCGTCATGTCGTCGTCGCACCATGGCTCGCCAAACCTTTGCGCCAAGAGCCGCTTCCTCGCTGGTTGCCTAGCCCTCTAATTGATCATATTGTTTCATGACAAAAGGAGATTTCATATTTGAACAAATATATACTTGATGTACCATATATTCTCCTTTCCAATTATATCTTTCAATAACATGATATGTATGTTTAGATAACCATGGCAAATCAGCACTGAAAGAAAGTTTTTTCTCTAAATTATTTAGATTACATAGAACATCGGATTCAATATAGCCCAAAGTATCTAAAGAAGACAATAATTTCAGCTCATCATGCACACTAGTTATAGGATTGAATGTTCTAATTTGGCACAATTAATAGGATCAAAATAAACAACATCAAGTTTGTTCTCTAGTTGTGGCATAAAAATAATAATATTATCATCACACATCTCTTCTTTATCACAAGGAACAACAATACAATCCTCTTGTAACAAAGGCAACTCACATTTATTCGAAGCCATTATATCAGTAGAATTACTCAAATTATTTTTAGTATCATCCATAAAAACAAATTGTTGTCTCATTAGTGCTTTCACATCAATCCAAGTTTGTGGTTTCTCATAGTCATGCAAATTATTCCACCAAACTAACGCATCATTCATTAAAGTACAAGCCTCAATTTTAATTTTTCGCTTATCACATATATGATGTCGTGCAAAAATCTTATCCACTGATACTTCCATTCAGTATATTCATTTGCAATATTTGCATCAAAAGAAGAGAATGCTAGATATATAGAACCTGAGGGAGACAAATCAACATCAATGGTGTGGCTCTCAAAAGCTTTAGTCAATGCGTGCATCATCTCCTTCAATTCTAGATGGGAGACGCTCACCAATTGTAGGCTTAGGGTCCTTATCCTTGTCCATTTGAGTCTTTGGTCCTATCATTGTTAGTACAAACAGAAACAAAGGCAACAAATAAACAATATAAACCCTACAACTACTCTCGGGTTGTTGGTGGAACACAAGTTATGAAGCGTCTTACCCGCTCTTACAAAGTTCTTACCAACACTACAGGTGGAAAACGATGGCAAGTGTGACAACACATAGAGCGTGGGTGTGATTGCAAAGGAGTACCTGTTCTGCTCGAGAGAAAGGTAGAGCTTTGGAAAGGCTCACTAAATATATATCTGTGGCACACAAGTCAGTAACAAATAGCAATGCTGAATAAGTGTTCCAAGTACTTGTCCTAGTTGCTAGCCTAGAGAATGTATTTGCACCGTTGGAGGAAGGCACAAAGGAGGTGACAAGGATTTAGGAACAACAAGAGAACAAGTTGGAATGAAAAACAATCACAGAGGTGCACAGATCAATGGTGTTCCTGCTTATCTGCATTTTTTCTTTTTTTTCTCTGAATTTTTTCTTTGTTTTGTGCAGATTTTTTTGCACTTACCTTTTTATATTCTCTTCTTTTTTCACAAGAGTGCCACAAAACCAAGATATAACATAAGAGTATAAAAAATCTCGTCTGTCTGTCACAGTTTTTCTGCTCTAACTTCAACATACTGTTTGACAAATTTAGAGACCTCAAACACAAAAACTCACACCACAAAAGTTGTAGGTCTCATGTTTCTCTTTGTTTTAGATATATGGATTGCCTATTTTGGACATAGGAAGTGGGAGATGTTGACCCCGAAATATAGACTGGTCCAAAATTTCAGGATCACAAAAAGGTTTATTTCCAATACCAATATCTCCTTGATACTAATGGTTTTTTGAAATCTCATAAATCAAAAGGCTTTAGATAATTTTGTAAGGTTTCCATAAAGTACAAGAACACTAAATTCCAAGTTCATATGCAAGATTTGTGCTCAAAATACCAAACTAGATAGAAACTAATCTGATAAGCATGAGATGATGAGATGAAAAATGATGGGTGAATGGGCTTGGTTTATGGATAGAGTTGGTATTGTTGATGAGATCGGTTTATCGAGATCTAGTTTGTGGGATGGCAACAGATGGTAATGACCAAACTAACCCAAAACAAATCTAAACCAACAACCTAATTAGGGTTGTTGTCGATGTAAATGAATGATGAATGTGTTCGGTTTATGGTAGGGTCAGCTTTGTGGATGTGATCGATTTATCGAGATTCAATTTGTGGGATGGCAGTAGATCGAATGGATTAAACTGATCCAAAACAAATCTAAATTAGCAACAATACCTTGACCTATGACACAAACTCAATACGACGACATTTGAAACCAAATTGTGCAGAGGCTAAGGTGGAGGTTGTAGGTCAAGATATAAATGATTCTTAAGGTTATGCCGAAGTTTGTAGGTCAACAATGATGTTTTTGGCTTTTTTGTGGGTTATGGGACGAACAAAACAGATCAAAAGGTAGGATTATACCTCATGGGCAACCTGAATCTTGATACCACTTGATAGAGGGCAAGGCTCGATCTTCCGTGAGGTACAATAACTTGATTAGGTGGAGATCTCGATGTTGATGATCCAAGGCTCCAAGCGAACGGATCATCGCAATTAATACACCACTGCTCCATTAGTTATCACCCGTTGTAAGGAAAATGGACCCCGACCCATTTGGCTAAGTGAATTTGGTGTTTCATGATCAACATAACCTGTGGACTAATGTGTTTGCTAGTGTTTGTGTTTATAGTTCATAGGAAGCGAAGAGGATTTGACTGAGGCACTGAGGATGCAACACCTCAAAAGAAGATCTAAAAGATGCGTAGAAGTCCAAGACTCAAGAACAAAAGAAGCCCAAAAGAAATAGTTAAGAAATCCATGAAGTGAGCAGTTAGCCAGCGCTCTGGTGGCGCACCGGACAGTGAACAATACCTGTCCGGTGTGCACCGGACTGTCTGGTGTGACACCAGGCAGTCTACGTAGAGTGCCCGCAACTAGGAACTCTCGAGGCTGTAGCAACAGACCGTCCGGTGTGCACTGGACTGTCTGGGCAAGGCACCAGACATGTCCGGTGCGCCCGACGACAGAGCATTCAGCTTTCTGTTCAACGACTATAATTGTGGGGGAGGTTATAAATACCCCACCAACTGGCCATTTGAAGGTGTGGGTGTCCAAGCAATATATAAAGACATATTGTAGACATTTCCAAGTGCACATACACCCAAGTGCTTAATAGAATCACTCGGTGATTGGCGTAGGTGCTTTGCGAAGTACTTAGGTTAGTTAGACCGCTTATGCGCTTGCTCTAGGTGAATCCTAGTTAGTTGAGTGAGTTTAAAAAAACCACACAACGCTTTGGCTCTTACACAAGCCGTTGTAATTATACCGAGTGGGGCGACAGTCTTGCGAAACCGTGAAAACCGAGTTTGTGTCACGGCCGCACCGTGTAGTGGAGGGACCGAGGCTCGCGACGTTTCAGTCGGAAGCTTGATTTTGGAGATGATGGGGAGCGTCCGAGAGGCACCACTTGCTCGTGGAGAAGGCCTGTGGCTCTCTACGGAGTTACTCGACCGAGGTGCTTGGCCCTCGTGTGGGCTTCCCTTTGCGTAGGGGCACCAACGAGGATTAGTCAGAACCTTGTGTGGTTCCGGATACCTCGATAAAAGTACCGGTGTCATCCATGAGAGTTTGCATCTCTACCTTGCTCTTTACCTTTCGCATTTATATTAAGTATTTAAGATTCAATCTCTCCTTTCTAGTTAGATTATTTAGGATTGAAACTTAGGCTTTGCGGTAGAGATAACAACACTTAGACAAAACCTAGTTTGCACATTCTAGATTGTTTATTTGCATAGGTTTTGTTCTAGGGATTTATTTGTGGCCTAGTTTAGAAGAAGTTTTTAGAAGTCCTAATTCACCCCTCTTACGTGTCACCATTTCCTACAAGTGGTATCAAAGCCTGGTTTGGCTCATTTGAAACGTTTTGGCTTCACCGCTAATCGAGCCGACGCTTTCTAAAGGAAGGGGATGGATACCCATAGGCCACCGCACTTCGATGCACTAACTTCCCATATTATAGTGCTAGAAAGGCTTGTTACCTAGAAGCCATTGGTCTAGGTGTTTGGAGAGTCACTCGTGATGGGATGAAACCAACTAAGAATCCCGAGAAGCTCACCACGAGTGAGGAAAAAGAAATTCATTTGAATGCTAGAGCCAAAAATTGCTTGTATGAATCTCTTAGCATAGAAATTTTCAATCAAGTTTTTACATTAAAAACTGCTAATGAGATTTAGCTAAAATTGCATGAGCTCCATGACGGCACATCCAATGTCTGTGAGCAAAAACATTGCCTAGTCTTAAATGATTATAATTCTTTTGCCATAAAAGATAATGAGCTTGTTAGAGACATGTATTCTCGTTTGAATCTAATCATCAATGAGCTCAATTCTATTGGAATTAATAAGCTAGGTGATGCGGACATTGTGAGAAAGATCATCTCCCTTCTACCACAACAAAGATATGGGAGCATCATCACCATTCTTCACAACATGGAGGACTTGAGCATAATGACCTCGACAATTGTGATCGGAAGAATTGCGGCATTTGAAATGTCATGAAAGATGGGTCAAGAGGAGCCAACTTCTTCAATGTCATATGCTTTTGCATGTGATGAAAAGAAGAAAGGCAAGAAGGCTCCCACTCCAAGCTCCTCAAGTGAAGAAGAGGAAGAAGAAGAAAGTGATGATGATGATGATCAACCCTCAACATCATTCTCCAAGGACGAAGAAACTATCCAACGCGTCGGAAAGGTAATGGGGATGATTTGCAAGATTAATCTAATGTGTGTGCCCCTGTAGGTCGAGGATCTTCGGATCTTCTCTTTAACATTGATAGGAAAAAGCAAAGAAAGAGAGGATGCTTCATATGCAGGGAGAAGGGCCACTTTACGGACAACTGTCCAGATATAGTCGAACCCACAAAGAGGAGGAGCTAGGGCAAGATGCTTACAAGTGTCAAGACTTGGGATGACTCTTCAAGCAAAGATGAACCTCTAAGGACACGCAACCACCAATCCTCATCACGCTCATCACGATCATCTCACAAGTACCTTATGGCAAGAGGTAAAATAAGTATCCCATCCTCTAGTGATGATAGTAGTAGTGATGATGGTGAAGCTAAGGGAAAGCCCTCCTTAGATGAACTTGCAGAAGCCGTTAAGTTTTTTTAGGATGTTTGCACTAAATAAAAGGCTCAACTTAAAACATTGAAAAATAAGTTGATAAGCTCTCAAAATGATTATAAATGTTTGCTAGAAAAATTTTAAACATTTGCAAATTCGAATTGTGAGCTAACAACTAAAATTGAGCAATTAGAGTTTAATGATTCATCCTCAACTACCGATGATAGCCTTGTCAAAAAGAATGAAAAACTTAAGGCTAAGTTAGCTAGCTCTCAAGAAGCAATAGAAAACTTGCTAGAAAAATGGAAATTCTTAGCATACACAATAACGAGCTAACTACTAAGCTAGAAAACATCGGTATCACCCTAGGAGCATCTTTAGTTGAAATTCCTGAAATTATTAAGAAAGATGCTTCTACCACTTGCTTTGATTTAATTGAAGATTCTAACCCCTGCAACCAAGTTCTTGTTGAGAATGTTGTTATATAAACATGTTTGAATGAGGTTGCAAAGGAGGATGAGCAATTAAGGCCAGAAGTGGCTCGCCTTGGCAAGGCTCTGTATGACAAGAAAGACAAAGTCAAACAAATCCAACATCCTCAGGATAACACCACTGCGGGAGTGAATAAGCCTATGGAGGGCGAAACTGTGATTTGTAGGCTATGCCACAAGGAATGCCACAAGTCTTACCAATGCAAGTTGAAGACCGGGGATAAGCAAAAGCAAAAGCTCAAACATCTACATCAACAAGGTGGACAAAAAGGCCGCTACACCATATTTGATTAAGAAGAAAAAGAACGGAAAGGTGATAGCGATCAAGGCCAACAAGCAAGTTAACAAAGGAAAGGTGGCCAAACGCATCTAGGTGCCAAAGGAGATTATCTTAACCATGAAAAGCACCAAGAAAGTTTGGATCCCAAGAGGGAAGTGAGAAGTCCAAAGGACTTTGGGGAATTTGGAGACTTGGCAAAATTGGGATGTATATCATGGGATGCTGTCACACCCGGGTTCTAGGGGCACCAAAACCCGGGCGTGAGATAAAATCCAAGTGTGCTAGAATCAAGTCTCACACATATGATGACTCATGGTACAAAAACGAATGTCACATCATTAATATATAATGGAGTTATGTACAAAATAGTTAAATAGTAACATCATGCGAAGACAACGATCCAGCAACACAAAGTTGAGTGGGAGACGACGACCTAGACCACTCACGACCTCATCATAGCATTCTTCATGTGCCTCCTCTTGTGGTACATGTTCTTGACTTAGGGGATGTGAGTACAGCAAGGGTGAGCTCACATACGTTCATCGCTCAACAAGTTGTGGGGAATAACGTGCATGAACACACCAAAAGTGGGAGCTCATGTGAAGTGTAAGGCTTACCAAAGGAGATGGTTAAAGCTGAGCATTGCTTTTATAGTTGGTCAAAATTTTATTAGCAGTTACTAAGTATAAGTAGACACCAAACTAAATAAGTAAGAGATCAAATTTATAACAACACCCACAGTGCAATGCATATGACAAATTAAGTTTAGTTCCATAAATTAAACATGCGAAGTCCTGAGTTGCTCATGACCTTGAGCACGACTGATATACCAGTTTTACACTCTGCAGAGGTTGCACCCTTTACCCACAAGTCGTGTATCCCGTCTAGCCAGGGTTAGCTAGACCCTTAGACACTTACGAGGTGAATGGCTAGGGATCCACTACGAGGCCTTTACAAAGTTCCACTAGCTTTAGAAAACCCGCTACAGTTTCTAGGAAGGGCAATATAGGAATCCCTTGTCCAAAAAGACATCACAACATGATCGACCCGAGAACCTCCCTATACGCAACTCCCCTACTGCCCTTGCCCCTTTCGAGTAAGGTAGTCCTCCACTAGCTTTCCTAATTAGTCAGCCAAGGTCATCCCATTCCACCCTTGTGGTAGCACATGTTTCTCAAGTTAAGCTCCGTGTTCCAATTAACACAATGATCTTGTCATGAACAATATACTTGGAACATGATTATAATGTAATATTAATCCCAAAACTAGATAGAGCAATAACATAACTACCCAAAAGTTCAGTGGTAAACAAGGTGTGAGATAAACAAGTCTAGGGAAACCTATTAGGTCCCATCAGATTAACATGAGCATGTCACAGTGATTAACATGAACATTATTGAGTAAAGAAAAGTGATCAAGGGCATAACTTGCCTCAGACTCGAGACTCCGGGTACCAGGATGATATTCAGATTCTCGTGGCCTCACTGCTATTCATATCAATACAACCAAACATGGTATGGGAAAAATTAACATTACACCAAACATAAGAACAAACAGCGTAAGTATATTCTACGTGATGCTACAAGATCCTGGATTCAAGAACCACTAAATTCGGAGTTACAGTTAAAGAGTTATGATTTTCTGAAGATTCAGGTGGTAGATAATAAAACAATTAAATGAATAACTTTATCCTATGTTTCATAACATTATAAAGTTACTAGATGACAAACAATATTAATATGAATTTAATGCAACTGGAAGGGATCAAAAAGAAGTTAAAATGGATTAGTTATGAATTAAACAAGTTTCTGCAATTATTTTACACTAGAAATCATCTTCTAGATTTTTATCCACCTAAATCCACATCTGTATACTACGGATCATATTTCTAGAAAGTACAGGGTTTGTTTTATTAATTTATGGACTCACTTGTAAAGATCTTTAAGCTACCCGAGACTGTGGGTTGAATATATAAAAGGGTAGGGGCTCATGCAATTTAAACATAGCGAAGGGGTATGGGTGAGCCAGGGCCATCCGATCAGACTTTGACAGCACATATTAGAAGCCATCAATGTTGAACCAGTATGAAGCTATGGCTATCAGATTAAAGATCGTCGGCGGTCGTTCATCACATAACCAACGGCCACCACCGAACCAGCCCCCTCATGTTGGCCAGCGGCGGCGGTGTCCGGTTAGCTGAGGTGGCACCATGGCGACCCTCACCCCCACCACGCTACTAGATAGTAAACTCCAAACCCGATGGTTCTACATGTAGAGGACACCAAAGCGAACATGATACAAGCAATTTCACCGTTGATTGCTGTCAGTCTTGGTCCTGCCATGGTACGACGTGGCACCACGACAACATCACCCTCTGATGAACGATTCCCATCAAGAGTGCTACCTATGTCAAGTATGCAAGATGGCTATGCAACCTTGTGATGAGGGAGGAGATTCGGAAGTGATTTTACCGAAGAGTGGCAGCGTAGGGGCTCCGCAGCACGCGATGGCGCCTCTCCGCCATGGTTCCTGGACTCCGACGAGCTTGATCTTGAACTCCGGTCGCCCACACTTCTTGGTGAAGTCACGGACTCGTGCAGCGAGCACGGACGACCACCCCAGTCCATGATCCAAGGCTCCAATGCGCCTCACATGATCATGTCCATGGTGGTCGTACATCTCCCTCACTCTCCCCTGTTCTTGCGACCGCGGCGGCCCCTGGCTCACGATGTAGCACCATAGCTCCTAGTTGTTCGTCAATGGGTCATAGAGATCCGTACTTATACTCATGCCTACCTAGAATCCTGCCCAGTGCGGACTTCGCCAGGCCTGCCGAGCTTCGCGGCGGCGGTTGGAATAGCCTTCACAAGTCCAATCCGGGGTACAAGACGGCTAACGAGAGGGACCCACCACCAGTGACACAGGCGTGCTGAGAGCAAGGAGGGTGAGGCCGGGTTGTGGGCCTTGCCTGGCAGCCGTAGAGAGGGAGGAAAGCGCGGGGGTTATGTGGCCTGCGTGAGTTGGAGAAGTGGGCCGACCAGGCCGCATTTCGGCCCAAGCGGCAACATGTGTCTTTCTCTTCTCTTCTGTTATTATTATTTATGTTTTATTTTCTATTTTAATTCCCACATTCAAAATTCAAATTCAAATATGAGTTTCAAATTCTAATCTAAATGCAACATCAAAAATAGCGACATGAAGGCAAAGTATACCAGTTTAGTTCCATAAATTAATCATGCGAGAGTCCTGAGCTGCTCATGACCGCGAGCATGGCTGATATACCAATTTTACACTCTGCAGAGGTTGCGTCCTTTACCCACAAGTCGTGTATCCCGTCTAGCGAGGGTTAGCTAGTCCCTTAGATACTTCTGAGGTGAATGGCTAGTGATCCACTACGAGGCCTTTATAAAGTTCCACTAGATTCAGAAAACCCGCTACAGTTCTAGGAAGGGCAATATAGAAATCCCTCGTCCGAAAAGCCATCGCAGCATGATCGACCTGAGAACCTCCCTATACGCAACTCCCCTACTGCCCTTGCCCTTTTGGGTAAGGTATTCCTCCACTAGCTTTCCTAATTAGTCAGCCAAGGGCGTCCCATTCCACCCTTGTGGTAGCATGAGTTTCTCAAGTTAAGCTCCTTGTTCCAATTAACACAATGATCTTGTCATGAACAATAATTAAAACAACAGTATAATTGGAACATGATCATAATGTAATATTAATCCCAAAACCAGATAGAGCAATAGCATAACTACCCAAAAGTTCAGTGGTAAACAAGGTGTGAGATAAACAAGTCTAGGGAAACCTATTAGGTCCCATCAGATTAACCTAAGCATGTCATAGTGATTAACAAGAACATTATTGGGTAAAGAAAAGTGATCAAGGGTAGAACTTGCCTTAGACTCGAGACTCCGGGTACCAGGATGATCTTCAGATTCTCGTGGCCTCACTGCTATTCGTAGCAATACAACCAAACATGGTATGGGTAAAATTAACATTACACCAAATATAAGAACAAACATCGTAAGAATATTCTAAGTGATGCTACGAGATCGTGGGTTCGAGAACCACTAAATTCGGAGTTACGGTTAAAGAGTTATGATTTTCTAAAGATTCAGGTGGTAGATAATAAAACAATTAAATGTATAACTTTATCCTATGTTTCATAACAATATAAAGTTACTAGATGACAAACAATATTAATATGAATTTAATGCATCTGGAAGGGATCAAAAATAAGTTAAAATGGATTAATTATGAATTAAACAAGTTTTTGCAATTATTTTTACACTAGAAATTATCTTCTAGATTTTTATCCACCTAAATCCACATCTATGTACCGCGAATCATAATTCCAGAAATTACAGGGTTCGTTTTATTAATTTATGGACTTACTTGTAAAGATCTTTAAGCTACCCGAGACTGCGTGATGAATATATACATGGGTAGGGGCTCTTATGCAATTTAAACACAGCGAAGGGGTATGGGTGAGCCAGGGCCATCCGATCTGACTTTGACGACACATATTAGCAGCCATCAATATGGAACAGGTATGAAGCTATGGCCGTCAGATTAAAGATCGCCGGTCAGGATTTTATGAATTGAGATCCAACAGGGCCGAACAGATTGCATCCAATGGCCCAAATTGTCCCGACCAAAGCAGTACCGTATATTCTAATCCCGATCGTTCATCACGTAACCAACGGCCACCGCCGAACCCCCCCCCCCCCTCATGTTGGCCAGCGGCAACGGTGTCCGGTCAGCCGGGGCGGCGCCACGGGCGACCCTCACCCCCACCACGCTTGCAGATGGTGAACTCCAAACCCGATGGTTCTACATGTAGAGGAGACCAAAGCGAACATGATACAAGCAATTTCACCGTTGATTGTTGTGAGTCTCGGTCCTGCCATGGTACGACGTGGCACCGCGGCAACACCTCCCTCTGATGAACGATTCCCATCAAGAGCGCTACCTATTTCAAGTATGAAAGATGGCTACACAACCTAGTGATGAGGGCAAAGATTTGAAGGTGATTTTATTGGAGGATGGTAGCGCAGGGGCTCCGGTCCACGCGATGGCGCCTCTCCGCCATGGTTCCTGGACTCTGGCGATCACACTCTTGAACTCTGATCACCCACACTGCTTGGTGAAGTCACAGACTTGTGCAGCGAGCACAGACGACCGCCCTAGTCGGTGATCCATGGCTCCAATGCGCCTCACAAGATCCTGTCCACGGTGACAGTACATCTCCCTCACTCTCCCCTGTTCTTGCGACCGTGGCGGACCCGACTCACGGTGTAGCACCACAGCTCCTAGTTGTTCGTCAATGGGTCGTAGAGATCCGTACTTATACTCATGCTTACATAGAATCCCACCGAGCACGGACTTTGCCAGGCCTGCCGAGCTTCATGGCGGCGGTTGGAACAACCTTCGCATGTATGATCTGGGGTACAAGACGACTGACGAGAGGGACCCACCGCTAGTGACACGAGCGTGCTGAGATCAAGGAGGGTGAGGCTGGGTTGTGGGCCCCACTAGATAGCCGTAGAGAGGGAGGAAAGCGTGGGGGGTTATGTGGTCTGTGCGAGTTGGTGAAGTGGGCCGGCCAGGCCAAATTTCGGCCCAAGCGGCAACAGGTGGGTTTCTCTTTTCTTCTGTTATTTTTATTTATGTTTTCTTTTCTATTTTAATTCCCACATTCAAAATTCAAATTCAAATATGAGTTTCAAATTCTAATTTTAACGTAACATCCAAAATAGCGGCATGAAGGTAAAGTATATATTTTTATAAACTTATATATTTATTTTAATTATTTTGTTCCTTTGTTTAGTTAAAGGCTCAAAGTTTGTCATGCACCCATATTATTTCTTTTTAGGAAAAATTATTACTCTTGAGTGTCTGATCAAATTCCAAGCTCAACCAAAAATTAATATCCATTATTTCACTTATTCAGAGGAAAGTAATATATAATCTTTACTAGGATTCATTTTACTTAAAAATACTTTTAAAGAGTGTTATAATTTACAAAGGAAAAAATGAATAGACGGAAAATCTTTCTTCTAGTTATTAGTTCCAACTTAATCTTTTAGTTTCAAGATTTGAATCTAAGTTTTGAACTACCCAAATTTTAAAAGTACTATTTATTTGCTTTAGAGGAATATACTTTATAAAGAGATAAAATCATTACTGGAAGGCATTTCATCTCAAATCTTTTAGAAAATTCTTTAAATCCTCAAAATTGTGATTTTGAGTGTTACAAATTCTACCCCCTTAAAATAATCTCGTCCTCGAAATTAGTAAGAAAGGGATGCAGAAAGAATTGTTTGTAGTCTATGTGTTAGTTTCTAATTGGTTTTAATACCAAAAGTTTTTTTCAAGACTATGACACAAATTAGTAGGTGATTAGGAAAGCATGGGTATATATATGTATAGCCACCTAATTATGTAGGATAACAAATGGGTAGGTTAGGGCAAGAATAGTTTGGGGTAAGAAAGTTTATGGTGAGGAAGAACTCCGTGTTGAGTGATAATGCATCTGAATATCGAGTTTGACTTCTCTCCTTCCTTGACGAGGTTGATCTATTTCTTCTTTGGTCTTGGTGTCTCCATCTGAGCTAGGGACATATGGCTAAGAAAGCTGTGGGTAGGATAGACTACATTAAGTAGGTTGAGCTCTGGTTTGATGTTAGGTTAGAATGGATGGTCAGCATAAACATGTTGGTTAGTTAATTTGTTCATGGCCAAGTTGGTCTAAGGCACCAGTTTAGTTTAAAATGGGTTTATAGGAGTAAGGTCTAATTTATTTCACCATTATTAACTTGTTAAGTGATACCTTATTTCACCATTATTAACTTGTTAAGTGATTAACCTTCAATTAAGTCATATTTAGATTAGATGGAATCTAGATTAGGTTGGTATGTCTAGATTAAACTAGATAAGATCTAATTAATTGGGATTAGATCATGGTTAGGGTGAGATAAGTATGTTTATCAGGACAAGAAGAATCTATTGGGATAAGATAGAATCTTTTAAGATAAGATGGATCTATTTAAAATAGATATACTTTAATGGAGGATAATCTACTTTGTATAGTTATATTATGAATATTTATATTTTTTATGCCTATATGTATATGTAGATGCAATTGTGGATATTACTCCACAACCCATCACACTCAATCAAAGAACCAAATCAGACAGGTATCATAAGGACAAGCATTCAAGCATATAAATATTAAAAAAATAGTTTTCATTTGGTTCCTAGGACTAGGTTTCCTATTCCTAAAAGTCACTTTAGGTATAGGATTTAAAAGTGTGAAATCCGCTTTTGTCTTTTAGAAGTGGAAAGGTAGAGTAATGAGAGTAAAGTAGCAATAGATAAGAAAATTTAGATAGAATCAGAGAAGCAAAGGTAAGTAAGTAATGGTTGTCCAGTTCTATCTAGGTTTTGTCCTACAGTCAACATTCCTTTGATACCACTTCTGTCACACCTGGGTTCTAGGTGCACCAAAACCTGGGCGCGAAATAAAATCCAAGTGTGCTGGGATCAAGTCTCACACATATGATGACTCATGGTACAAAAACAAATGTCACATCATTAATATATAACGGAGTTCTGTACAAAATAGTTAAATAATTACATCATGCGAAGACAACGATTCAGCAACACAAAGTTGACTGAGAGACGATGGCCTAGACCACTCACGAACTCATCATAGCATCCTTCATGCGCCTCCTCTTGTGGTACATATTCTTGACCTGAGGGGATGTGAGTACAACAAGGGTGAGCTCACATACGTTCATCGCTCAACAAGTTGTGGGGAATAACATGCATGAACTCACCAAAAGTGGGAGCTCATGTGAAGTGTAACGCTGTAACACCCCAGGTGTTACCCAAGGCCCTAACTCCCTAATGGCACCCATGACATGTTATCACATGTGTTTAAGTGGGGAGGGGGAAACCCCAAAACCTTGGAAACCATGGATTAACTAAGAAATGTTAATGACAAAAGCTTTACCGAAACATTTTGAGCAATTATCACCTTGGGCAAAAGAGGTTAAACCCTAGACCCCTTAAAGCACTAGACTTCCAAGCAAGGGATTAGTGGGCAAGCTAATCAAATGGCCAATTCTTGTTTCTAATCCTTAACCAAAGTTAAGTACACACTAAAATCTATAAAATGCAGAGGGGAAACATTACAAAAAGGCCCCTTAAAGACCCCAAATCCATTCTTTAAGTAGAGAGCACACTAGAGCTCTCTAATCTTCTCTAAGTCAAAAATAAACCCTAATCTAAAGATCAGACGTGTTCACTTAGTAAATGGTGCCAAAACCACTTGGTCTGAATACCAAAAAGGAGCCAAACTACCTAAGGAACCCACTGGAAAAATTTGAACCTGAGCCAAAACCATTTGACATGATTTGACATCACTTTTGTCTCGAGGTGAACAGTGAGACAACCTAGATTTGGCGTCCGCATATCTTCTGACCTAGGGCATATCTCCCATTGGAACTCACATACAAGAGATAGCCATAGGTGCCAAGAAGAGGTCTGCATAGGATTTTTGCCAAAATTCGCACATTTGCAATCTTAGCAAGCGTTTGAACAAGGGCAGAAACACACCTCCACGTGTTCGACGCGCCCTGACCTCGCCAGAGCACGCTCGGCACCCGAACCCGCACGCCCCGCGCTGCGCCAAGCCAAGCCTGTGCCACTGCCCGCGCCCGCGCCTATAAAGCCAGCCAAGGCTTCAACCATACACCCCCGCTCGCTCTCGACCTCGCCGGAGCACAAGATCATCGGCGTTTGCGCTGCACACGGCGTGCCAGCGGCTGCCTGAGCACCCACCACCGTAGACCGGCCAACAGAGCCATTCCCAGCCCCGTCCGACCCTCGAGGGAGACTCTACGTGCCTCGGTGAAGCTCCCAGAGCGAGGAATCGAGCTCTGCCTCGCCGGAGACACCGGATCAAGGTCACCGGACTTCACCCGATCGCCGACGAGCGTAGACTGAGCTCCACGGTGAGCCTTTCTTCAATTCCTTGCACGGATAGACTCCTTAGCGCCCCGTGAAGCTCCCCGAGCCCTTGGATTGAACTATATCGCCATGGATAGGCTGGAGCACACGCCGCCGACGAGCTCGCCCGCCTGCGCATGTAGACCGGCCGCTTCCGGCCATCACCGTCGTCGAGCCATACCTCGTCGTGACCATAAGGACTTCCCAAAGCCAACCCCGCCCTTCGCCGGACCTCCCTCGCCGCCGGTAAGCTGCGCTGCCCTATTTCCTTCCGCGGGTACTATTCAAAAGGGGGGAGGGAACTCGAGGAAGAAGGAAAAGAAGTCAGGGGGGTTTTTGAATGGTCAGAGACTCAGGTGAATAGTTGCGTAGGGGTATAAGTTAAAAGATTGTTTTAGGAAAAGCCCAGGGTCCTCGGTGTAAACTGGTTTTTCAGAAAACCTTTAAACATTATTCATTTAAATACAAACAGAGCTTGTAAAATTCATAACTTCATTTTTATTTAGCCAAATTTGGTCAAACCAATTTTGCTAGGTTCTAATAATGTGAACTACTTAGGAAAAATACAAAACACCCTAAGTATTGCAAAAGGTTTTAAAGTTTTGATTTAAATAGTAAACTGGCCAAAAGCAAAATAAAAGAAGGAAAAATAGCTACACTGATAGACTTGGGTTAAGAAAAATTAGAGAAGTACTAAACCACTACCTAGCCTGTTTAAAAATAATAAACCCCTTAGTACACCAAATTAAGGAAGGGTTTAACTTTTTAACTCATTTTGGCTCAAAGTTAAGAAAAATAGAAGAGGGGACTAAAAATAAGAACCAGAGGGCAACCACATTTTTGCTAGCTCACTTATCCAACATAGTTCACTGGAAAATTTTGTTAGACCCTCTATTAGTACAAAAGAAATACATTTCCTTTTATTTTGTGAAAACAATGAAAACTTAGAAAAACCTTAGAAAATTAATCCCAAGGAGAACCCACCCCAATCCTTGGGATAACAAATAGTATGCTAATATGAACTAGGAAAAATATGAGTTCTGTTGTTTGAAATTTTTCAAATAACAAGTTAGTTATAAGTACCTTTTTGGCATTAAACTTTAGAAAATCATAACTAAATATCCAGCAGGTCTTTTTCTGTGATTTTAATACAGAGGTCTAATATCACCTATGAATCTTAACAAAAATAAAATTTAGTGCAGAGACCTCACCTAAATCAGAGCTATAGTCTAAAGTGCCCTTTTACCCTTTTGATAATTTTACACAGAAAGCATCTGAATTAATTTCAACCCCAAATTTCTAGGATAACCCACAGAGGTAAATATTTACCCACCGTAATTTTTACAATATTTTTGGAAAATGTTAACTGACCATGATAGTTTAAAAACAAAAAAATGCTTAATAAGAAGCACAATAACAAGAAAAAGGGAATTTTGGGAGAAATAGATAATGTACAACCAAAACCTTTCAAGGAACTCATGGAACATAAAAATATAATTAAAGAGTGTAACTTCATTCAAAATCTCAAAGATGAAAGTACAAGCCCCTTAAGTATACCCAAAAGAAACCCTAGAGAACCACTAAACTTAGGCACTGTTTTTGCTATGCATAACCTTTACAAATTTTCATATCATTTTTATGCATATATCTTACTCATTGCATTCGATAGACTATAATCTCGCTGACGGGGAATACATCCTCATTCCGGAGCAAGGAGTTGCTCAGGAGGTAGCCCAAGAGCCAGCACCAGAGTCTGCCATCGAGGATCTGCCAGTCCCAGCTTTGGAAGGCAAGCCCCGGTTTTATGCATAACCGTTTATATATGCTATTTTACTACATTTAATGTTTGTAGGCTTGTATTGTGCACTTAAGTGTAGGAGTTGACTGAAACCTTAGTTGCATGAACCCAAGGTTACTTTTGAGATGGATACTAGTATGCTAGGTCGAGTAGCTGCTATGCTAATTAGGGATCTCGGTAGAAGTCGAGTGATTTTTCTAGCACTCGCGCAAGGTCAAGAATTGCTTGTATTCATTTTTTTATATCAGAATGATGGTGGTCTGTGGACACAGGTCCATGGGGATGCGTGGTCTACGAGATGAAATTGGAATAAGGTTTTAATGTGCGGATACCTGTGTCAAGCATTTGAACGTACTAAACACATGCCGAGAAATATAGTAAATCGGTAAGCCTAGTACCTGAGTGAACCTGCCCGCAGACTTTACCCCTCACACAACCTAAGACGTGGTCTCCCATTCTGGTTATGGTGGGTACAAGTGCGGTCACTGCACGACGGTAGTCGGGGTCAGTGAGGCATTGTACGCCAAGGTGGTGAGCCCTAATCTGTTGCCAGGGAATCGATGGGGACGTTTGATGTGTGTGGGGATGGAGTGCCTCGCCACGTCATGTGTTTAGGTTTACCTTGCAAGGATAAAAACTCGATTCGAATCGTCTGCTTCTCGTAGCTAATGAGACTGCTTGATCCATTGTACTGCATTGAGTAATAAGTGGAAATGAGTTGACGTGGCAAAAGATGTTGATTGCTAAATGTTTGATACCATGTATGATTAGCTAGGTACACATTTAGTCTTAAGAGAGTCACACTGAAACTTGAAAAGCTAAAATTTGATTTTAGACTCAGCTAGTGCTTTCTGCAAACCAAACCCCTCAGCCGAACATCTGCAAGTCTAGAGGTAGAGGAGTAGTCTCCTCACACCGGGTAAGTCTAGCTGAGTATTAGTATACTCAGCCTTGCTTGTGGCACAATTTTTTACAGGTTCTCTGGAGGACATGGTTGTTGGAGTGACTTGGCCATCCACCTTGCCACCGGGTTGGACAGTCGAGTGGGACCCTGCCTCGGTAGAGGGGGAGCATGAGGAGTGATGGGACAGGCTTCCCCAATCCTCCGTTTATTTATCGTTAGTTTTATTCCGCTGCATTCCGAACAATGATCAATTGTTTTGCTAAACTCCGATTATGTTGTAATAAATTTAATACTCCTTACTGCATGGTTTTATGTTTTATTGTATTTGCTCTATGCCTCACCATCGAGTGAGTATGTGGAACTTGATCCTGTTAGTGGCCTCGTCGGACTAGATCAGAGGGACTGACGTTTTATTCCTATTTAAGTGTGGTCTAGCCTTTAAGGTGGGACTTAGGCACTTAAGTTGGAATAATTTGGGCGGTTCCGCCACAGCTGGTATCGGAGCTTGTACCACCACAGAGGAATCAATAAACCATAATTACCATCTTTTCGAAAAGTAAAACTTGTTAGAAACCCTGTCAGATAGATTGGTGAGGCGATAGGGATGAACATAGAGCGTGAAGCCTTAGGATCATAGAAGGGTAGTTAGGTGGCTAATTGAGTGAGCCCTACAGGCTACTATAAGGGATGGGTTGATGTGAGTCGTGTAGGACGAGCATGCATGCATCCTTTAATTAAACTACTTGGTAATTGGGTAAGAACTTAAATACAAGATAATGAAAGATTAAGTATATTCAGTGACCTTATCGTAACCTACGATAGGCCATGCTTTGATCCCTTTTTATTTTATAATTCTTTTTCTTTTCCGCTTACGCTTACCCGTGCACAGATGACTTCTCACGAATCCTCGGAAGGAGGGAACGCACAATCCCACACGGACGGGCTTGCATGAGAGGGTTTTCCCCGCATCTTATGGGAGGTACTTCAGGGAGCCGGTTATACGACGCCTCCCCAGTACGCGGTGCAGCTATTTGAGAAGCACCGGGTACCCCACTATAGGGTGAGGATGACCTTGGAGCCTCATCCCTTGCAGCTAGGCTGGCGTTCGTTGGACTCCGAGTCTTTCGGGTATCGGGCTGAAGACACTATCGAGGCCATTGCTCTCCATGGGCTGACGACCTTCTGTGGCTTTCACCCCTTGGAGTTGTCTACTTATCCCATTGGCTTGTTCCCCACTAACAAGGAGGACGACCCAATGTGGAAAGATTGAGTGGAGCATGCCAAGGACATATGGGCTCTTTACCCAGGGCAGACTGCTCACCTGACGGCGCGATGCATGAATGCCCTGTATCGTCTGCAAGCAGTGCCAGCTGAAGCAATGTCGCAACTGATGGCCTTGGTGGAGGCTACCAAGATCACCCTGGATAATAGGGAGGACCTTGTGGTAGACCTGTCCACTGAGCTGGTGGAGAAAGACCTCCAGGTGGAACAGATGGCCACCCAGATTCTAGAGCTTGAAGAGCTAATAGGAGCCAAGGAGAACACCATCGAGGTTCTTGAGGATCAGCTTATAAATACTCAGCAGCAACTTGAGGAAGCTAACCAGCACTTGGATATGCACCATCAGGAGATTCAGGACATGGAGGCCAACGAGGATGTTGACATTGAGGGAGGAGAGGAGCTGGAGCCTGCATCTAGTCTGGACACTGCTGGCTCAGGGAGACCACCTTCCCCCAAGTCAAGTGTTGCCTCGTTTGCTCATTAGGATACAAGTATAAGATTAGAAGTGTGTGGCGGTAGAACTCCTCGAAGCTATCTTAGCTTTTGCACCTTTGGGGTACTAGGCTAGACAGAGTTGAGTCTTTTGGGTCACTGATGTAATCGTAACAAACTCTTTTGGAATTATGAATGGTGGATGTGTCAACCTTTAGTTATGAAGAAAGTTTTATGTCATGTGGTATCTTTTATGAAATATGCAAGAAAATGTTGGCTTTGTCCTTTCAAACCTTTCACCATGTATGAACCCTGACATCAAACGTATGATACTAAGAGCATCCTAAATTTTAAGATGGCAGGAAGAGCGCGCCGTTGACAGAATGAGCGCATTCCTCCACCACTGCCATTGCCTCCTACCATGCAAGAACTGATGGCTCAGCAGAATGAGATTCTACGACATTTGGCTCAGCGGCAGCCACCACCTCAGCACTATGGTGGTGGTGACCACCATTAGCGTCCCCCAGCAGCGGCCACTTATCAGGAGTTCCTCAGTACTCAGCCACCGTTGTTCACTCGGGCAGAGGATCCGCTTGATGCTGATGTATGGCTCATGGTAGTGGAATCCAAGTTCCCACTGCTTAATGGAGTTTGTTTAGATGTGGCTAAGGTCCGGTTCGCCACCTAGCAGCTTCGCAGACCCGCGCGAACATGGTGGGATCACTTCCTCGCCATGCAGCCAGCTAACCACATGGTGGAATGGGGAGAATTCAAGGCAGCATTCAGAGGGCATCACATATCGGCAGGCATTATGGACCGCAAGCTTAATGAGTTTCTGGCACTTACTCAGGGGAATCGTACTGTGTTGCAGTATGCTCAGGCCTTCAACGACCTGTGTCAATATGCAGGCTATCATGTAGACACTGACGAGAAGAAGAGGGACAGGTTTATGAGGAGCCTTAGTACTAAGCTCCGTGACCGTCTCAACACAGTCAGGGCCAACAGCTACAATGAGTTAGTCAACATGGCCATTTCCTAGGAGGACTGCATCACAGCTCGTCAGGCAGAAAAGAAGAGGAAGACCGCTGTGGCAGGACCTTCAGCTCAGCCTCAGCGCTTCAGGATTGTGTCTGACACCTAGAGCAGGGGGCCACAGCAGCAGCAGGGACGATGGGTGATCCGACCACAGCAGCAGCAGCAGGCACCCAACCGCTCTCAACCCCCAGTTCAGAGAAGCAACAACCAACCACCACAGCAGTACCGTCAGGCCAATGAGAACAGGTGTTTCACTTGTGGAAGCACTAGACACTATGCCAAGAATTGCCCCAAGAACCAGCAGAGGCAGGGGCAGAATTCCAATCAGAACCAAGGCAAGAGATAGAAGGTGCAAGTGAGACAAGGAAGGCAGAACTTCACCACCATGGCTGATATTCCAGAGGGAGCACCCGTCGTGACTGGTATCTTTTCCATTTTGAATTATCCTGCAATCATTCTTTTTGATTTTGGTGCATCACACAGTTTTATTAGTGCAAAATTTAGTGCCAAATGTCAGTTACCTTTCCATCACACCAATGGGGGTATTACAATCTCAACACCAGGAGGCAGGGTTGCCACCTATCAAATCAACAGGCATGTGCCCATAAAGTTTGGTAGTCTTATAGTTAAAACCACCCTCCTCATTTTGGGTTTGGATAGTGTGGACATCATTTTAGGAACTGACTGGTTATCGAGGCATCAAGCAGTAATTGACATAGTAGCAAGGGCCATTGAGATCCACTCCCCTACTTGTGGTGAGACTATATTGTATTTGCCTAACCAGGGCTGTACCCGTTCCTGTGCCTTTACCATGATAGAGTCACCTGTAGAGAAAATTCCGGTGGTCTGTGAATACCCAGATGTTTTTCCAGATGAATTGCTAGGGATGCCACTCGACAGAGACATAGAGTTTGCAATTGAGTTGCAACCAGGAACTGTACCTATATCCAAGAGACCTTACAGGATGCCTCCAACCGAGTTGGCAGAAATGAAAAAGCAGTTACAAGAGTTGTTAGACAAAGGAATCATTTGCCCCAGTACTTCACCATGGGGATGTCCAGCCTTGTTCGTGAAGAAGAAGGATGAGAGTCTAAGGTTATGTGTTGACTACCACCCTCTCAATGCGGTGACCATCAAAAATAAGTACCCATTGCCCCGCATTGATGTATTGTTTGATCAGTTGGTGGGAGCCAAAGTATTCTCCAAGGTATACCTTCGCTCTGGCTATCTTCAGATAAAAATCAGGGCCAGTGATATTCCGAAGACAGCTTTCTCTACCAGATATGGACTCTATGAGTACTTGGTGATGTCTTTCAGGCTGACCAATGCCCCAGCATATTTCATGTATTTGATGAACTCGGTGTTCATGTCGGAACCAGACAAGTTCGTGGTGGTTTTCATTGATGACATTCTGGTATATTCAAGGAATGAACAGGAGCATACTAATCATTTGCATACAGTACTTCAGAGATTGCGTGATCATCGGTTGTATGCTAAATTGTCCAAATGTGATTTCTGGCTGAGAGAAATTAAATTCTTGGGACACACCATTTCTCAGGATGGGATATCGGTTGACCCTGAGAAGGTACAAGAAGTGATGAATTGGAAGCCTCCTACCACTGTGCGGCAGATTCGGAGTTTTCTAGGATTGGCAAGGTATTATCGGCGATTCATTCCGGATTTCTGCAGAATTGCAAAACCAATGATTGAATTGTTGAAGAAAGGGGTAAAGTATGAATGGAGTCAGAAATGTGAGGATGCCTTTCATGCATTAAGGCAGTATCTGACAAGAGCACCCGTGTTAGCACAGCCTGACAACACCAAATCTTTTGAGGTTTATTGTGATGCTTCCGGCACTGGATTGGGATGTGTCTTGATGCAAGACAACAGAGTTATTCCTTATGCCTCCCGAGCACTCAAGCCTCACGAGCAGAACTACCCCACACATGATCTAGAGTTGGCTGCCGTAGTTCATGCTCTAAAGATATGGAGACATTATTTGATGGGAGCTCACTGTAATATCTATACCGATCACAAGAGCCTCAAGTATATTTTTACCCAAGCAGATCTAAATATGAGGCAAAGAAGATGGTTGGAATTAATCAAGGACTATGATTTGGAAGTACATTACAATCCTGGCAAGGCCAATGTTGTGGCAGATGCCTTAAGCCGGAAGGCCCAATGCAACTGTGTGAGTATGGATTCCAAGATCGCCACTCTGTGTGACGAATTGTGCAAGCTGAACATGGAAGTTGTTTCCTCAGGTACCTTAAGCTATATTTCAGTAGAGCCCTCTCTACATGAGCAGATAATTATGGCCCAGATTGGTGACAAGGGTGTTCAAGTCATCAAGGAAATGCTCGAGCAGAAGGTAGATAAGTACATGTGCTTCCGTCAGGACAGCAAGGGAATTCTATGGTTTGGAGACCGATTGGTTGTTCCTAAGAATCCCGAGCTCAAAAAGAAAATATTGGACGAAGCACACCTTTCCAAATTCTCCATACACCCCGGCAGTAACAAGATGTATCATGATCTCAGATCTTTGTATTGGTGGACCCGGATGAAGAGAGAAATTGCTAAGTATATATCTGAATGCGACACTTGCCAAAGAGTCAAGGCCAGTCATTTGAAGGTAGCAGGCACCTTACAGCCCCTTCCCATACCATCTTGGAAATGGGAGGATATTTGCATGGATTTTATTGTAGGATTGCCCAATACCTCCCGGCACCATGATTCTATTTGGGTCATTGTGGATAGGTTGACTAAGACTGCTCATTTCTTGCTAGTGCATACCACCCACAAGACAGAGAAATATGCAGAAATCTATGTTGACCAAATAGTGTGTTTGCATGGAATTCCGAGAACTATTATATCTGATAGAGGGGCACTGTTTGTGGCACGTTTTTGGGAGCAGCTCCAAAAGTTACTTGGAACCACGGTGATTAGAAGCTCAGCATATCATCCTCAGACAGATGGCCAAATAGAGAGAGTGAATCATATTCTCGAGGACATGTTGAGGGCATGTGTGTTGTACTATGGGAAGAATTGGGACAAGTGTCTTTCATTGGCAGAGTTCTCTTATAATAACAGCTACCAGTCCAGCCTAAAGATGGCACCGTTCGAGGCCTTATATGGGAGAAGGTGTAGGACACCGCTAAATTGGTCACAAGCTGGAGAGAGGGAAATATTTGGACCTGACCTGGTACATGAAGCAGAGGAGAAAGTCAGAATCATTAAGAGGAATTTAGAGGCTGCTTAGGCCAGGCAAAAGAGCTATCATGACAAGAGGCAGAAGCCTCTACAATTTGAAGTGGGAGATCATGTTTATCTTAAAGTGTCACCCACCAAAGGTGTTCAGAGATTTGGAATCAAGGGCAAGTTAGCTCCTCGCTACATTGGGCCCTATGAGATCAAAGAGACTTGTGGGCCTACAGAATATCAATTGAAGTTGCCATCTCATCTGTCAGCAGTTCATGATGTATTCCACGTATCTCAGCTATGGAAGTGTGTCCGCTTACCCACAGAAGTGCTACCGGAACCAGAATTGGAGATAGAACCAGAATTGTCTTATCAAGAGCAGCCTGTCAAGGTATTGGACCAAAAGGAGAGATCAACTCGGGCAAGGTCGATCAGGATGTATAAGATTCAGTGGAGTCACCACTCAATACAAGAGGCTACTTGGGAAACTGAGGATTTTCTACGTTCTCGCTTCCCCGACTTTCTGCCCAAAAGAGTCGGTACATAATCCCAAAACCCCACCCCCACCTGCCCTTTGAATCAAAATATAAGAAAAACCTAGTTGTTAAGAGTAAAGTAAGCTTTGACAATAATTTTAAAAGGACTTCCTTCTAAAGTTGCAAAGAGGATGACATTCGAAGAGCAGATAATTAGAGAAACTTGACTTAAAGAATCTACAACACACAAACCCACCTTCTGTACCCCTCTAAAGGATCCCTACCCAAATCTCGGGACGAGATTCCTTTAAGGGGGGAGGGCTGTAACACCCTAGGTGTTACCCAAGGCCCTGACTCCCTACTGGCACCCATGACATGTCATCACATGTGTTTAAGTGGGGAGGGGGAAACCCCAAAACCTTGGAAACCATGGATTAACTAAGAAATGTTAATGACAAAAGCTTTACCCAAACATTTTGAGCAATTATCACCTTGGGCAAAAGAGGTTAAACCCTAGACCCCTTAAAGCACTAGACTTCCAAGCAAGGGATTAGTGGGCAAGCTAATCAAATGGCCAATTCTTGTTTCTAATCCTTAACCAAAGTTAAGTACACACTAAAATCTATAAAATGCAGAGGGGAAACATTACTAAAAGCCCCTTAAAGACCCCAAATCCATTCTTTAAGTAGAGAACACACTAGAGCTCTCTAATCTTCTCTAAGTTAAAATAAACCCTAATCTAAAGATCAGACGTGTTCACTTAGTAAATGACGCCAAAACCACTCGGTCTGAATACCAAAAAGGAGCCAAACTACCTAAGGAACCCACTGGAAAAATTTGAACCCGAGCCAAAACCATTTGACATGATTTGACATCACTTTTGTCTTGGGGTGAAAAGTGAGACAACCCAGATTTGGCGTCCGCATATCTTCTGACCTAGGGCATATCTCCCATTGGAACTCACATACAAGAGATAGCCCTAGGTGCCAAGAAGAGGTCTGCGTAGGATTTTTGCCAAGATTTGCATGTTTGCGATCTCAGCAAGCGTTTGAACAAGGGCAGAAACACACCTCTACGTGTTCGACGCGCCCTGACCTTGCCAGAGCACGCCCGGTGCCTGAACCCGCGCGCCCCACGCCACGCCAAGCCAAGCTCGTGCCACTGCCCGCGCCCATGCCTATAAAGCCAGCCAAGGCTTCAACCGTACGCCCCCGCTCGCTCTCGACCTCGCCGGAGTGCAAGATCACCGGCGTTTGCCCTGCACACGGGGTGCCAGCGGCCCGCCCGAGCACCCACCACTGTAGACCGGCCAACAGAGCCATTCCCAATCCCGTCCGACCCTCGAGGGAGACTCTACGTGCCTAGGTGAAGCTCCCAGAGCGAGGAATCGAGCTCTGCCTCGCCGGAGACACCGGATCAAGGTCACCGGACTTCACCCGACCGCCGGCGAGCGTAGACCGAGCTCCACGGTGAGCCTTTCTTCAATTCCTTGCACGGATAGACTCCTTAGTGCCCCGTGAAGCTCCTCGTGCCCTTGGATTGAACTATATCGCCATGGATAGGCCGGAGCACACGCCGCCGATGAGCTCGCCCGCCTGCGCACGTAGACCGGCCGCTTCCGGCCATCATCGTCGTCGAGCCGTACCTCGTCGTGACCACAAGGACTTCTCGAAGCCAACCCCACCCTTCGCCGGACCTCCCTCGCCGCCGGTAAGCCGCGCCGCCCTATTTCCTTCTGTGGGTACTGTTCAAAAGGGGGGGACCTCGGGGAAGAAGGAAAAGAAGTCAGGGGGGTTTTTGAATGGTCAGAGACTCAGGTGAATAGTTGCGTAGGGGTATAAGTTAAAAGATTGTTTTAGGAAAAGCCCAGGGTCCTCGGTGTAAACCGGTTTTTCAGAAAACCTTTAAACATTATTTATTTAAATACAAACAGAGCTTGTAAAATTCATAACTTCAGTTTTATTTAGCCAAATTTGGTCAAACCAATTTTGCTAGGTTCTAAATAAAGTGAACTACTTAGGAAAAATACAAAACACCCTAAGTATTGCAGAAGGTTTTAAAGTTTTGATTTAAATAGTAAATTGGCCAAAAGCTAAACAAAAGAAGGAAAAATAGCTACACTATTAGACTAGGGTTAAGAAAAATCAGAGAAGTACTAAACCACTACCTAGCCTGTTTAAAAATAATAAACCCCTTAGTACACAAAATTAAGGAAGGGTTTACCTTTTTAACTCATTTTGGCTCAAAGTTAAGAAAAATAGAAAAGGGCACTTAAAATAAGAACCAGGGGGCAACCATATTTTTGCTAGCTCACTTATCCAACATAGTTCACTGGAAAATTTTGTTAGACCCTCTATTAGTACAAAAGAAATGCATTACCTTTTATTTTGTGAAAACAATGAAAACTTAGAAAAACCTTAGAAAAATAATCCCAAAGAGAACCCACCCCAATCCTTGGGATAACAAATTGTATGCTAATATGAATCTAGGAAAAATATGAGTTCTGTTGTTCGATATTTTTCAAATAACAAGTTAGTTATAAGTACGTTTTTGGCATTAAACTTCAGAAAACCACAACTAAATATCCAGCAGGTCTTTTTCTGTGATTTTTAACACAGAGGCCTAATATCACCTATGAATCTTAAGAAAAATAAAATTTAGTGCAGAGACCTCACCTAAATCAGAGCTATAGTGTAAAGTGCCCTTTTACCCTTACTTTTGATAATTTTACACAGAAAGCATCTGAATCAATTTTAACCTCAAATTTCTAGGATAACCCGCAGAGGCAAATATTTACCCACTGTAATTTTTACAACATTTTTGGAAAATGTTAACTGACCATGATAGTTTAAAAACAAAAAAATGCTTAATAAGAAGCATAATAACAAGAAAAAGGGAATTTTGGGAGAAATAGATAATGTACAACCAAAACCTTTCAAGGAACTCATGGAACATAAAAATATAATTAAAGAGTGTAACTTCATTCAAAATCTCAAAGATGAAAGTACAAGACCCTTAAGTATACCCAAAAGAAACCCTAGAGAACCACTAAACTTAGGCACTGTTTTTGCTATACATAACCTTTACAAATTTTCATATCATTTTTATGCATATATCTTACTCATTGCATTCGATAGACTGTAATCTCGCTGACGGGGAATACATCCTCGTTCCAGAGCAAGGAGTTGCTCAGGAGGTAGCCCAGGAGCCAGCACCAGAGTCTGCCATCGAGGATCTGCCTGCCCCAGCTTTGGAAGGCAAGCCCCGGTTTTATGCATAACCGTTTATATATGCTATTTTACTACACTTAATGTTTGTAGGCTTGTATTGTGCACTTAAGTGTAGGAGTTGACTGAAACCTTAGTTGCATGAACCCAAGGTTACTTTTGAGATGGATACTAATATGCTAGGTCGAGTAGCTGCTATGCTAATTAGGGATCTCGGTAGAAGTCGAGTGATTTTTCTAGCACTCGCGCGAGGTCAGGAATTGCTTGTATCCATTTTTTTATCAGAATGATGATGATCTGTGGACACGGATCCATGGAGATGCGTGGTCTACGAGATGAAATTGGAATAAGGATTTAACGTGCGGATACCTGTGTCAAGCGTTTGAACATACTAAACACATGCCGAGAAATATGGTAAATCAGTAAGCCTAGTACCTGAGTGAACCTGCCCGCAGACTTTACCCCTCACGCGACCTGAGACGTGGTCTCCCATTCCGGTTATGGTGGGTACAAGTGCGGTCACTGCACGACGGCAATCGGGGTCAGTGAGGCATTGTACGCCAAGGCGGTGAGCCCTGATCTGTTGCTAAGGAATCGATGGGGACGGTTGATGTGTGTGTGGACGGAGTGCCTCGCCACGTCGTGTGTTTAGGTTTACCTTGCAAGGATAAAAACTTGATTCGAATCGTCTGCTTCTCACAGCTAATGAGACTGCTTGATCCATTGTACTGCATTGAGTAATAAGTGGAAATGAGTTGACGTGGCAAAAGATGTTAATTGCTAATGTTTGATACCATGTATGATTAGCTAGGTACACATTTAGTCTTAAGAGAGTCACACTAAAACTTGAAAAGCTAAAATTTGATTTTAGACTCAACTAGTGCTTTTGGCAAACCAAACCCCTCAGCCAAATAGCTGCATGTCTAGAGGTAGAGGAGTAGTCTCCTCACACCGGGTAAGTCTAGCTGAGTATTAGTATACTCAGCCTTGCTTGTGGCACAATTTTTTACAGGTTCTCTGGAGGACATGGTTGCTGGAGTGACTTGGTCGTCCACCTTGCCACCGGGTTGGACAGTCGAGTGGGACCCTGCCTCGGCAGAGGAGGAGCATGAGGTATGATGGGACAGGCTTCCCCAATCCTCCGTTTATTTATCGTTAGTTTTATTCCGCTGCATTCCGAACAATGATCAATTGTTTTGCTAAACTTCGATGATGTTGTAATAAATTTAATACTCCTTAATGTATGGTTTTATGTTTTATTGTATTTGCTCTATGCCTCACCATCGAGTGAGTACGTGGTACTTGATCCTGTTAGTGGCCTCATCGGACTAGATCCGAGGGACTAACGTTTTATTCCTATTTAAGGGTGGTCTAGCCTTTAAGGTGGGACTTAGGCACTTAAGTTGGAATAATTCGGGCGGTTCTGCCACAAAGGCTTAACAAAGGAGATGGTTAAAGCTGAGCATTGCTTTTAAAGTTGGTCAAAATTTTATTAGCAGTTACTAAGTATAAGTAGATACCAACCCAAATAAGTAAGAGATCAAATTTATAACAACAATGACAAATTAAGTTTAGTTCCATAAATTAATCTTGCGAGAGTCCTGAGCTGCTCATGACCGCGAGCACGATTGATATACCAGTTTTACACTCTATAGAGGTTGCGCCCTTTACACACAAGTCATGTATCCCATCTATCCAGGGTTAGCTAGACCCTTAGACACTTCCGAGGTGAATGGCTAGGGATCCACTTCGAGGCCTTTACAAGGTTCTACTAGCTTTAGAAAACCCGCTACAGTTTCTAGGAAGGGCAATATAGGAATCCCTCGTCCGAAAAGCCATCGCAGCATGATCGACCTGAGAACCTCCCTATACACAACTCCCCTACTGCCCTTGCCCCTTTCGGGTAAGGTAGTTCTCCAATAGCTTTTCTAATTAGTCAACCAAGGGCGTCCCATTCCACCCTTATGGTAGCACATGTTTCTGAAGTTAAGCTCCATGTTCCAATTAACACAATGATCTTGTTATGGACAATAACTAAAACAATAATATAATGAGAACATGATCGTAATGTAATATTAATCCCAAAACCAGATAGAGCAATAGCATAACTACCCAAAAGTTCAGTGGTAAACAAGGTGTGAGATAAACAAGTCTAGGGAAATCTATTAGGTCCCATCAGATTAACCTGAGCATGTCACAGTGATTAATAGGAACATTATTGGGTAAAGAAAAGTGATCAAGGTCACAACTTGCCTTAGACTCGAGACTCCGGGTACCAGGATGATCTTCAGATTCTCGTGGCCTCACTGCTATTCGTGGCAATACAACCAAACATGGTATGGGCAAAATTAACATTACACCAAACATAAGAACAAACAACATAAGAATATTCTACACGATGCTACGAGATCGTGGGTTCGAGAACCACTAAATTCGGAGTTACGGTTAAAGAGTTATGATTTTCAGAAGATTCAGGTGGTAGATAATAAAAACAATTAAATTATAAATTTATCCTGTGTTTCGTAACAATATAAAGTTACTAGATGACAAACAATATTAATATGAATTTAATGCAACTGGAAGGGATCAAAAAGAAGTTAAACTGGATTAATTATGAACTAAACAAGTTTCTACAATTATTTTTACACTAGAAATCATCTTCTAGATTTTTTATCCACGTAAATCCACATCTATGGACTGCGGATCATAATTCCATAAAGTACAGGGTTCATTTTATTAATTTATGGACTCACTTGTAAAGATCTTCAAGGTACATGAGACTGCAGTTGAATATATAAAAGGGTAGACGCTCTTATGCAATTTAAACACAATGAAGGGGTATGGGTGAGCTAGGGCCATCCGATCAGACTTTGATGGCACAGATTAGAAGCCATCAATACTGAACTGGTACGAAGCTATGGCCATCAGATTAAAGTTCGTCGATCAGGATTTTATCAATTAAGATCCAAAAGGGATAGAACAGATCGCATCCAACGGCCCAAATTGTCCCGACCGGAGCGGTACCCTATATTCTAATCCTGGTCGTTCATCACATAACCAACAGCCACCACCGAACCACCCCTCACGTTGGCCAGCGGCGGCGGTGTCTGGTCATCCGCGGCGGTGCCATGGGCGACCCTCACCCCCACCACGCTCCCAGATGGTGAACTCCAAACCCGATGGTTCTACATGTATAGGGAGACCAAATCGAACATGATACGAGCAATTTCATCGTTGATTGCTGTGAGTCTCGGTCTGACATGGTACGGCACAGCACCGCGGCAACACCACCCTCCAATGAACGATTCCCATCAAGAGCGCTACCTATGTCAAGTATGCAAGACGGCTATGCAACCTAGTGATGAGGGTGGAGATTCAGAGGTGATTTTACCGGAGGATGGCAGCGCAGGGGCTCCAGTCCTCGCGATGGCGCCTCTCTGCTATTGTTCCTGGACTCTGGCGAGCACGCTCTTGAACTCCGGTCACCCACACTGCTTGGTGAAGTCATGGACTCGTGCAGCGAGCACGGACGACTGCCCCAGTCCATGATCCACGGCTCCAATGCGCCTCACATGATCCTGTCCACGGTGGCCATACATCTCCCTCACTCTCCCCTATTCTTATGACCGCGGTAGTCCTCGACTCACGATGCAACACCACATCTCCTATTTGTTCGTCAATGGGTCATAGAGATCTGTACTTATACTCATGCCTCCCTAGAATCCTACCTATCGCAGACTTCGCCAGGCCTACCTAGCTTCGTGGCGATGGTTGGAACAGCCTTCACATGTCCGATCCAGGGTACAAGACGGCTGACGAGAGGGACCCACCGCCAGTAACACGGGCGTGTTGAGAGCAAGGTGCGAACACATGGTTGACTTGTCCCTTGTGGTTCGGGTTGATGATGAGTGATTGTCAATGGGTAGCACTCTAGGGTAGTCATTGGACTGACCAGAGTGTGAGATTATACTTGTGCAACCATGTCGGTCGACTTGTGGTGTGCAGGTGAGGAGCACAGGAACGGTGGTTGATGGCTAAGGTGAAGGTCATGCGGGCTCGTGCTGATGGACCGGGAGCGGTGAAGGGCGAGTGCTGGGTCTTGACTAACCAATCAGAGCAGCCAGGTGACCAACCGTGGTGGCTGACACCTGGGACACACACTTGTATGAGGACATGGTGGAGTGGACCGTGTTGCCGGCATGGTCGAGGACTAGCGGGACACGTGTTTGATCGTGAAGGACGTGCACGAGGTGTGGTGCTCATGGCAGGTTTGGTAGTTTGGGTCTCAAAACCACCCAGCGCTATGGATGGCGGGTTTTGCTGAGTTTGGGCCTTAAAACTCGACGGTGGCGGTTCCGGAGGGAACCAGTGGCGGCACGTAGCATGATCGTGGAGGGTGCATCAAGGCGAAGCAACTCCGTGTGAAGGACGTGGCCATCGGATCGAAAACCTAGGAGTTGGTCCATTTCGCCCCCGGTGGAGTGGATAGGCTCTATATAAATAGGGGTAGTTTAGGAAGTGAGAATAACCCTCTATAAATAGAGGGGAGGGCTGGTTCGTTTAGCATCCCTTGGCTACCATTTGTTTTGAGCACTTATTCTAGAGCTCCTAGTTTCTCTCTAGGTTGACACTAGTTGAGCCAAGGTTTCCGCAGTGATTTTGTACTTCGACTGTGTTCTTGATTTTCAAGTTTAATCAGAGGAAGGGTCGTCGGTCCGGCCCACACGGCTTTTTGGCTTCAAATCTTAGTTTGTACCCTTGCTGAAATTTCTGAAGTTTTATAGTCTTGGTTTCTCCTTTTCCCGATCTTGGTGAAAAACTTTGATTCCTTTGAGAGGATTTGGTTTGGGGATTGTTTGGTGGTGAGTTGCACTCTGCGGACCACTGCATACACCTATTTGTTGCAGATTTTGGTCGAGATTTGAGAAAAACTCAGGTTGAACTCGTTTCTAGAAAACCCCAACAAAACCCCAATTTCTGCTATATCTTAAATCTGTGGGTGATTCATAAGTCGGATTGAGCTCAAAATTTGGGAAAATCTTGCAATGGTATTTGCTCAGGTGTGTGTAAAATTTCATATCAATTAGAGTTCGTTTAGTTCAGTTTTGGAATCAAGAACAAATTTTTGTACTGTTGAAAACAACACTTGTTATCGATACTGTATTGGACCGTTTCGGACTTTTTGGTGTCCGATTTGCGATCCGTTTGTTTTGCTGGTCTCATGTGAGTATTAGGAATATTTTGTAATCATGAGATCAGTTGTTCACTGATGTGTTTATGGTTCATGCACTTACTTCATCTCAATTGAAGTAAAGTGTTAATTTTCAGTGTTTGGAGACAAAAATCCGATTGGATCCCATTCACCCCCCTCTGGTCGCCTTACCGGTCCTACAATTGGTATCGGAGCCGGTTAAGGATTTCCCTTCCCTAATTGGTTCGAAATCTATGTAGGCGACATGGAACGAGGTGTTGGCAAACCTCCGTTCTTTGATGGGACCAATTACCCGTACTGGAAGATTCGCATGTCTGTGTATCTTCAGAGCATCAGTTATCGAGTTTGGAAAATTTGCCTCGATGCGATTTTCGATGCTACAAGTGACCGGATCACTCCAATTCAAATGGAGTTCCATGATTCGAACAACAAAGCTCGAAACGCTTTGTTCTCGTGTCTCTCGCTTGGTGAGTTTGAGCGAGTTGGACATCTGACTACGGCTCATCATATCTGGTCTACCCTCAAGAGATTCCATGAGGGCAACGATCATGTGAAGACCAGACTGTTTGAGACGTACAGGCGAGAGTGCGAGAACTTCACACAGTTGGCTGGAGAGACCATTGATTCCATGTTCTCCAGGTTCTAGTCAATTGTGAACAAGATGCATGCCAACAAGGCATAGCTACCCTATAGTGATCATGAGAGAGCGCTGAAATTACTACATGCTCTAGATCGGAGGGTTTGGGAGGTGAAGGTCTCAGCGATCATTGAGTCAGCCAACTACGAGACTCTCACCTTGGATGAGCTCTTCAGCAAGCTCAAGTCCATAGAGATTGACCACCAGACTCGGGCCAAGATTGAGAACCCTAGTGCACCCACCATGGCCCTGGTCTCTGGAGGTGGTTCTGCTTCTAACTCCTCACCTGCTATGTTTGCTCTATCTTCTTTGTTGTCTATTACAAAGGAGCAGGTGAAGAGCCTTGGGGATGAGGAGCTGGCACTTGTGGCCAGCCGGTTCACGCGGTTCCACAACAACCGTATGAGCCGACGGCATGGTGGGTCCAAGGACGGATGCTACAACTATGGCGATCCCGACCACTTCGTTACCAGCTGCCCCAAGAAGGGAAAATCAGAGTCTGGCCCACGCGACCATCACTCTGGTCGGCGCAAGGGCAAGTACTCCTCTGGCAAGTATAAGTCCAAGGGAGGATTCAACATGGAGGCGCTCAAGAAGAAGTACCTTCAGAAGGCAAAGATCAAGGAGCGTGCCTTCCTCGCCTCCCTCAGCGACCTCGACCATGACTCCGACAATGTTATATCTTCCTCGAGCGACAAGGAGACTGAGAGGCAAGTCAAGGACAAGTTGAACGGGCTATGCTTCATCGTCAACACCGCAGGAGGCTTCTGCACCATGGCACTTGGTGATGACGCGGTCGGCACCAGCGACAACACTACTTCTGAGGTACTACCTTCCGCCGATGATTTTGCCACTGAGATAGAATAGCTGAACGCTACTTTGGCTAGTCAGGATAAGTTGCTTAGGCAGGCTGCTCGTGAGAGGAGAGAGTTTAGATCCAAGTACGAGAGCACGCTTAGGGAACTTGAGTCTGCTAGAGCTTCAGTTGAGGTGTCCGACGAGATTGAATGTGATGAGTGCGCTCTACACATGTCGAACATCACCACTTTGCAGACCAAGTACTCTACCTTGCTAGATGAGCGCAACGAGTTGAGATCTAGGTCTATCCTATTAGGTGCGTGTATCGTTTGTCCTAGCTTGCAGTCTGAGCTAGCAGAGAGAGACGCTAGGATAGCTTTGCTTGAGAAGGCTAGCTCAGTGAGTGCCCCTACACCTACGCAGTGTGCACTTTATGAGGGTTTGCAATCTGCTCTTGAGTCCTGCAGACACGACAAGACAATAATCGAGGAAGAAAACACATACCTTCGATCTATCTTGAGTTGGGTGTCGTGTAGTGAGCCCCAGTTGGGCATGATGGTCAGTCAGTTCAAGAGGGGAACTGGCAGACTGGGGTTAGGCTTTGCTACTAAGGATGGGAGTGTCACTCGCTTTGGGAAGGTTGGTGAGTGTAGTGGTTTGACACCTTCAGAGAAACCTTCATCCACTCCCAAGCTTATCAAAACCACCTTTGCTAAGCCTGTCACCCCTGTGAGAGATGGTGTGATTGATGAACCTATGAGAGATCCTCCTCAGAAACAAGTGTGGCTTCCAAAACCTAACCATCTTAGGAACACACTTGACACCTTTCGTGACATCTCTAGCGATCCTCTTCCTAGAGCGCCTTAGCCATCCGAAAAGAAAATCCTCTTCCACAAACAAAATCCACCCAAGAGAGAGGCGAGGTACCATTGTGAATATTGTGAGAGGGATGGGCATCTAGCTTCTTTTTGCTTTAGGAGGAAGAGAGATGAGTGACGGGTTTCTGAGTCGAGCAGGAAGGACATGAATCGCCCCTCTCATGGTGTTCAAGCTCAGCCTGTTCAGAGACGTCCTAGGAGGCCTAGAGGTGTTTTGCCTCTTGCCGCTAGGTCTCAGGCAGTGAGACTACGTGGTGGTCGTGCCTGACGTAATGCTGGTCGTGTATCATATGGCCAAGGACCATGTGACAGAGGTTTTGGTTCATACTTCCCCAGCGGACCACAATTTCTTCTTGTGGTGATCGCTTCCCTTCAGGACCGGGGATGTTTGGTGTTTTCCCTAACACTTTTTAGGGGCAAATGCCGTAGCACTGGTATTCTTCATAGTTTACTTACCCCAGTGTTGTGCCATTTGCTCACCCCGTGTCTTACTATTGATGCAGGACGGAGGCCTGAAGAACACGTGGCTCATGGATTCCAATTGTTCGTGCCACATGACCAAAAGCTCAAAATGGTTCTCCAGCCTCGACCCCATGATTGGTAAGGAATACATCATATTTGGGGATAAGTCAAGAGGTAAGGTTGTTTCTCGTGGCACCATTCGGGTGAACGAGAGCTTTATTCTCAAGGATGTTGCTTTGGTCTCGAATCTACATTTCAATCTGCTTTCAGTTTCGCAACTCCTTGAGGATGACTATGAAGTGCGCTTTAAAAAGGGCTTGTCTCGAGTTTTGGATGCCCGTGGGGATCTTATTTGCTAGATTTCCCCTTTTGGTCGAGTTTTCAGTGCTGATTTTTCACATTCTTCTGGCCCTCCTCGATGTTTGTTGGCAGGATCTTCCTCTTCTCTTTGGAAGAGGCATAGGAGGCTAGGTCACTTGAGCTTTGATCTTTTGTGTCGTTTGAGCTCACTTGACATCATCCAAGGATTGCCTAAATTAAAATTTGAGAAAGATCTTGTCTGTCACCCTTGTCGTCATGGCAAAATGATTGCTGCTTCCCATTCCCCGGTCACTAAGGTGATGACCACGCATCTTGGCGAATTGCTTCATATGGACACTGTTGGTCCAGCCAGGGTTTGCTCTTTTGGAGGGAAGTGCTATGTGCTTGTGGTTGTCGACGACTTCTCTCGCTACTCTTGGGTGTTCTTTATGACGGCAACGGATGAGGCTTTTACTAATGCTTGAGATTTGATTCTTCGGTTGCAAAATGAGTTTCCTAAAAATGCCATGAGAGCTATACATAGTGACAATGGCACTGAATTCAAAAATACTCAACTTGCAACCTTTTGTGCTTCTTTGGGACCCGAGCATCAGTTTTCCTCTCCGTTTGTGCCCCATCAGAACGGTATTGTTGAACTTAAAAATCGGACCCTTGTTGAGATGGCCAGGACGATGCTTGATGAGCATAGGACTCCTAGGCATTTTGGGGCCGAAGCGATCAACACTGCTTGCCATGTGTCCAATCGCATCTTTCTTTGGGCTTTTCTGAACAAAACTTCTTATGAGCTGCGATTTGGACGGCACCCAAGGTCAGTCATTTCAGGATATTTGAATGCAGATGCTTTGTGCTAAAACAGGGTAATCTGGACAAGTTTGAGTCCCGGTCTTCTGATGGGGTTTTTCTGGGTTATGCATTACATTCTCGTGCTTATCGTGTTCTTAACCTAGAGACTAACCACATTATGGAGACTTGTGAGGTTACATTCGATGAGACTACACCTTGTCCATCCCTGTCTTTGAGCTTGCAGGTCCAGATCAGATGGGACGAACCATCTTTATGGAGGAGGAGCACGACGATGTCGATTGGGTTGCTCTCGAGCCAACTCCACCGGCCGCCCCAGTCGAGCCAGCTTCCACTACTATGGCTGACGGACCCAACCCCACTCCTTCCACCACTTGGGGTCCGCTCGAGCCAGTTCCTGCTGAGACTGGAGAAGTTGAAGCTGCTGTTGAGGGGGAGGCCACTTCCTCAAGGGAGGCTCCACAGCATATTCAGCGCCGTCACCCACCTCAGCAGATGATCGGGGAGCTTCACGAGCGAGTCACTCGCTCTAGGTCACAGCACATTTCTCATTTTGCTCACTCAGCTTTTGTTGCTAATTTTGAGCCCCGAGATGTTGGACATGCTTTATCTGATCCTAACTGGGTTAATGCTATGCATGAGCCACTTGAAAATTTTGAAAGAAATCAGGTTTGGGTTTTAGTGCCACCTCCTTCTAACTGCCATCTCATCGATACAAAATGGGTTTTCAAAAACAAACAAAGTGAGGATGGTTTGGTAGTGAGAGACAAGGCGAGGTTGGTTGCCCAAGGGTATTGCCAAAAAGAGGGAATTGATTATGAGGAGACCTTTGCCCCTGTTGCCCGTTTAGAGGCCATTAGGATCCTTTTAGCCTTTGCTGCTTCAAAGGGTTTTAAGCTTTTTCAAATGAATGTCAAAAGTGCCTTTTTAAATGGGTATATAGAGGAAGAGGTATATGTTAGGCAGCCCCCTAGTTTTAAGAGTTCCAAGTTTCCAAACCACGTTTTTAAACACCAAAAAGATTTATATGGTTTGAAACAAACCCCTAGAGCCTGGTATGAGCGTTTGAAATCCTTTCTACTTTCTAAGGGTTTTAAAATGGGCTCTGTGGACAAAACTCTTTTTCTCCTCAAGCATAATAATGACACCCTTTTAGTCCAGATTTACGTGGATGATAACATCTTTGGTGGTTCTTCTAATGCTCTTGTGTCTAGATTTTCAGATCTTATGAGCAGGGAATTTGAGATGAGCATGATGGGTGAGCTGAATTTCTTTCTTGGGATGCAAATCAAGCAGACTCAAGACGGGACCTTTGTACATCAAGGCAAGTATACAAAGGACATCCTGAAGAAGTTCAACATGGGCGAGGGCAAGCCTCTTTCGACGCCCATGTCCACCTCGACGACACTTGACACTGATGAGGATGGCGAACCCATGGACCAGAAGGAGTACAGGAGCATGATTGGCTCTCTCTTGTACTTGACTACGACGAGGCCGGACATACACTTCGCGGTATGTTTGTGCGCTCGTTTCTAGGCTTCCCCACGCACATCTCACAGAACGGCTGTGAAACGGATTATGAGGTACCTACGTTTCACTCCCGAGTTTGGTCTGTGGTACTCCTCATCGTCCGTTCTATCCTTGTGCGATTATTCTGATGCTGATTTTGCGGGTTGCCTTTTGGAGCGCAAGTCTACTTCTGGGACTTGTCAGTTTTTGGGTACTTCGTTGGTTTCATGGTCTTCTCGAAAACAGTCTAGTGTTACCCTGTCTACCATAGAGGCCGAGTATATTGTTGCCGCTAGTTGTTGTTCACAGTTACTTTGGATGATGGCCACCTTACGGGACTTTGACTTGGATTTTCATCATGTGCCTCTGCTTTGTGATAGCACGAGTGTCGTAAGTGTTGCCAAGAATCATGTGCTACATTCGAGGACCAAGCACATTGATGTTCACTTTCACTTTCTTCGTGATCATTATGAGAAAGGCGACATCGAATTGCGCTATATTGATACCACTCGCCAGCTTGCAGACATTTTGACCAAACCCCTTGATCAAAAAACTTTTGTTCATTTGCGAGGGGAATTAGGTGTTTGTTTCCCTTTTGATTAGAGGGCTCCCTTTTTGATCTTTTCTTCTTATTTTCTGCTTTCACTTTCTTTTGTATTATATCTACATGTCATATTGAGCTTCACTTGTATAACTGCTAGAATGTGATTTTGCTCCTAGTAGTATGTTCTTTGTGTACATGATAATGCTATGGCATGCTTAGGCTCTTTTTGCTCATATTGATACAATATTGTTGAGCTAAGTTGTTTTCATAACTGTGAACTTGACTATTACTTTCTCAATCTCAAATTGTTCACCATTAAGATTGGCACCTAGGATGTGTAGGATGTGTTGAAATCCTTTTTGCTATTACTAGTATGCTAGGTGGCTATGTCTCATGCTTTGAGTCATTCACTTGTCTTGATTTATTCATATCATGCAAAAAATTCAAAATCAAGATAAGTGATAATCAGAAAGATCGAGATGGGTTTGTATTTGTCACCACATCACTGTATCAAGACTGCTTTCATTTGCACTTTTGGATGAACTTGAGCAGTGTAGTGGATGATCGAAACCGGTGTTTTTAGCTTCTGATTGCTTGTCTGCATAGGCTACACCCAATTGAAAAGTCAGACAAAGACAATGCTTACAACCTCTCGCACTCACATGCTTTTCAATGAAATTTGGAACCCGATGCAAAATCCGATAAACCCTGAAAAATTCAAATGGTATCTATTTCAGATATGTTTCTAGCATGATGAGTGATCAATGTTTGGGGTAGTTCACCTTGTTCACCTGTGACTGGCACTTAGTTGATTTCCTGCTTACTATATGCTTAGTGTTGTCTTTGTGGTGAACATCTCCTTGAAATGCTTAAAACTGATTCAAAATACTTACACTTCACATATCTTGTGCATATGCCCAGTTTGAGCATCTGCTAGCACGTGCATTTATTGCTGCACACTTAGCACAGCACCGCTTAGAGTGTTTTTTACACTCTGGCTGGTATACTCCTGATGCTCATGCATTTTCTCTATTTCATACTCTTTGTTGCATTTCTGTTTTTTCTCAGGGGAGGTTCTCTTATCAAGGGGGAGTTTTTCTTTCTACCTCTGTCTGTGCTTGATGAGTTCCATTGTCAACAAGGGGGAGAGATTTTGAGATTTCCCGTTTCCTCTATCTAGGGGGAGAATTTTGTCTTTCAGGCTTCCGCTCATTCAATAGGGTGAGATATGTTATTTGGAGCTATTACTAGTTGTGTTGAGTCATTTGCCTCCTTCTGGAGGAACTAGCTTTGATTTTAGCTTTTGTGCTCTGATGAGATTTTGGCTTCTGGCTAGTGGTGTTGAACCCTGCTTTTGCCTCTTATTGAGGGCTAGTCTTTTCTTGCTTGGTCGTGTTGAGCCGTTACCCATTTCTTTGGGGACCAAGTTTTGCTTACTCTAAATGACTTGTATGGCTTTTATCTGGCTTATAGTCATTTGAGTGAGTTTCTCTTCTTACTCTTTCTGTTTACATATGCTCAAATGGTGGTGTTGACAATGCACTCATCAAGGGGGAGATTGCGAACACAAGGTTGACTTGTCCCTTGTGGTTCGGGTTGATGATGAGTGATTGTCAATGGGTAGCACTCTGGGGTAGTCAGTGGACTGACCAAAGTGTGAGATTATGCTTGTGCAACCATGTCGGTCGACTTGTGGTGTGCAGGTGAGGAGCACAGGAACGGTGGTTGATGGCTAAGGTGAAGGTCATGCAGGCTCGTGCTGATGGACCGGGGGCAGTGAAGGGCGAGTGCTGGGTCTTGACTGACGGATTAGAGCAGCCAGGTGACCAACCGCGGTGGCTGACACCTGGGACACACACTTGTGCGAGGATGTGGTGGAGTGGACCGTGTTGCCAGCATGGTCGAGGACTGGCAGGACACGCGTTTGATCGTGAAGGACATGCACGAGGTTTGGTGGTTTGGGTCTCAAAACCACCCAGCGCTACGGATGGCGGGTTTTGCTGAGTTTGGGCCTCAAAACTCGGCGGTGGTGGTTCCAGAGGGAACCGGCGGCGGCACGCGGCATGATCGCGGAGGGTGCATCAAGGCGAAGCAACTCCGTGTGAAGGACGTGGCCGTTGAATCGAAAACATAGGAGTTGGTCCATTTCGCCCCCGGTGGAGTGGATAGGCTCCATGTAAATAGGGGTAGTTTAGGAAGTGAGAATAACCCTCTACAAATAGAGGGGAGGGCTGGTTGGTTCAGCATTCCTTGGCTGCCATTTATTTTTCTAGATCTCCTAGTTTTCTCTCTAGGTAGACACCAGTTGAGCCGAGGTTTTCGCAGTGATTTTGAACTTCGACTGTGTTCTTGATTTTCAAGTTTAATTAGAGGAAGGGTCGTCGGTCCGACCCATAAGGCTTTTTTGGCTTCAAATCTCAGTTTGTACCCTTGCTGAAATTTTTGAAGTTTTATAGTCTTGGTTTCTCCTTTTCCCGATCTTGGTGAAAAACTTTGATTCCTTTGAGAGGATTTGGTTTGGGGATTGTTTGGTGGTGAGTTGCACTCTTCGGACCACTGCATATACCTATTTGTTGCAGATTTTGGTCGCGATTTGAGAAAAACTCAGGTTGAACTCGTTTCTAGAAAACCCCAACAGAACCCCAATTTCTGCTGTATTTTTAAATCTGCAGGTGATTCATAAGTCGAATTGAGCTCAAAATTTGGGGAGATTTTGCAAATATATTTGCTTAGGTGTGTGTAAAATTTCATATTAATCGGAGTTCCTTTAGTTCAGTTTTGGAATCAAGAACAGATTTTCGTACTGCTGAAAACAGCACTTGTTGTCGATACTGTATTGGACCGTTTTGGACTTTTTGGTGTCCGATTTGCGATCCGTTTGTTTTGCTGGTCTGATGTGAGTATTAGTAACATTTTGTAATCATGAGATCAGTCATTCGCTGATGTGTTTATGGTTTGTGCACTTACTTCATCTCAATTGAAGTAAAGTGTTAATTTTCAGTGTTTGGAGACAAAAATCCGATTGGCTCCCATTCACTCCCCCTCTGGTCGCCTTACCGGTCCTACACAAGGAGAGTGAAGCTGGGTTGTGGGCACCGCCTGGCAGCCATAGAGAGGGAGGAAAGCGCGGGGGTTATGTGGGCTGCGCGAGTTGGAGAAGTGGATCGACCAGGCCAAATTTTAACCCAAGCGGCAACAGGTGGGTTTCTATTTTCTTCTGTTGTTTTTATTTATGTTTTCTTTTCTATTTTAGTTCCCACATTCGAAATTCAAATTCAAATAAGAGTTTCAAATTCTAATCTAAATGCAACATCCAAAATAGCGGCATAAAGGCAAAGTATATATTTTTATAAACTTATATATTTATTTTAATTATTTTGTCCCTTTGTTGAGTTAAAGGCTCAAAGTATGTCATGCACCCATATTATTTCTTTTTAGGAAAAATTATTACTCTTGAGTGTGTGATCAAATTCCAAGCTCAACCAAAAATGAATATCCATTATTTCACTTATTCAGAGCAAAGTAATTTATAATCTTTACTAGGATTCATTTTACTTAAAAATACTTTTAAAGAGTGTTATAGTTTACAAAGGAAATAATGAATAGATGGAAAATCTTTCTTCTAGTTATTAGTTTCAACTTAATCTTTTAGTTTCAAGATTTGAATCTAAGTTTTGAACTACCCAAATTTTAATAGTACTATTTATTTGCTTTAGGGGAATATACTTTATAAAGAGATAAAATCATTATTGGAAGACATTTCATCTCAAATCTTTTAGAAAATTCTTTAAATCCTCAAAATTGTGATTTTGAGTGTTATAGATGCATCATATTGGATCAAGTCTATTGCCAAGTGGGTTAGTGAATACTTTGGATCCAAATTCCCCACCCATAACTAAGGTAACTAGATTTATTGCATTTCTTTGTTTTTAGATAGGCGTATCTATTCTCTTGTATCTAGTTTTTACCTTACATGCCTAGTTTTACATGTGGTATTTACTTCTCATTGTAATTGCATGCACACTAGGTCAACCATATGGTAGGAATGCTCGTTTGCAATTCACATTCTTGAGCAAACCTACATGGTTTAGAATGTTTAGTTATGCACGACACATAGCTTATTTAACATTCCTAAGTAAATGACACTAGTGGTTGAAAGTTTATATCCTACTAGTGGTATTCTCCAAATAGTGTCATTTTGACTTATATGTGCCAAAGCTCGGATTATAGATAATTTGTCCCTCTTGATATCAAAATCAAAGTGCATGTCTCCTACAAGTATTCAAAACTTGTATGCACACTTTCAGGGGGAGTTTACTCTACAATCTAAGTGTTTGAGACTTATACTTGTTTTCAAGTCTATTATATGTAGTAAGTCTCATTGAACGAAAATGGAGTCCCCAGAGAAAGACAATAAGCTTCCACTGCAAATCTATAAGAAATTTATAAATTCTCAATTGGTGCCACAAGCGGTATCATTCCACAATTGGTATCATTTACATGTCTTCCCCAGATTTTTGATTAAACTATATTTCATATCTTATGCTTCCCATGTTGCTAAATGCATATGTTGTTAAAATATATATTTTTACCTACGCATAGGGGGAGTTAGTCTAATCAAATTATATCTTGCACCTCTCTTTCTCATGTGCTTTTCCTAAGTAGAGGATCTCCGACAGGGGGAGTATATCTTCGTCTATGACAAAGGGGAAGAATATTCTTTCAAAGGGGCAGAACACTCTTTTAGGGGGATTATTCTTTTAGAACTACAAGTGGTAAATCTCTTAGAGGGAAAGTCTTATTTGCTTCCTATATGCTTTTAATGTCTTCCTTTTCGGTGTTTGGGTCCAAAGGGGAGAAGTTTTAGGGACAAAGGCAACTCAAAATATATCAAACACCAAACACCACCCAATTTAAAATTTTAAAATTTTAAAATCATGATCATACAAATGGTTTTGGTTCTACAAGTATCTTTGGTCTAAAACAGGAAGTATGTGGATTATGGAGTTAGGGGGAGGCTTAAGTCCATAATCTTACATTGTGGGGACATTCATGCATCCTAGCAAGTAGACTGCAAATTTTAATCAAAATGTTTGTTATATTTGCTAGCTTTGGTTGTGTTGTCATCAATCACCAAAAGGGGGAGATTGTAAGGAAAATGGATCCTGGACCATTTAGCTAAGTGATTTTGGTGTTTGATGATCAACATAACCTGTGGACTAATGTGTTTGCTAGTGTTTGTGTTTATAGTTCACAAGATACGAAAAGGATTGGACTGAGGCACTGAGGATGCAACACCTCAAAATAAGACCTAAAAGATGAGTAGAAGTCAAAGACTCAAGAACAAAAGAAGCCCAAAAGAAACAATGACGAAATCAATGAAGTGGGCAGTCAGCCAGCGCTCTGGTGACGCACCAGACAGTGAACAATACATGTTCGGTTTGACTCTAGGCAGTCTGCAGAGCCCGCAACCTGGGACTCTTGGGTCTATAGCACCAGACTGTCCGGTGTGCACCGGACAGTCTGGGCGATAGTCCAATACAATGGTCAACTGTTACAGACCTCAACGATCGGCTGACGTGGCCAGGGCACCGGACATGTCCGGTGTGCACCAGACTGTTCGGTGTGCCCGACGACAGAGCAGTCAGCTTTTCTATCAACCGGCTATAATTGTGGGGGAGGTTATAAATACCCCACCAATCGGCCATTTGAAGGTGTGGGAGCCCAAGCAATATACCAAGACATATTGTAGACATTTCTAGGTGCTCATACACCCAAGTGCTTAATAGAACCACTAGGTGATTAGCAGAGGTGCTTTGCGAAGTGCTTAGATTGGTTAGACTACTTATGCGTTTGTTCTAGGTGAATCCAAGTTAGTTGAGTGAGTTTAGAAAAACCACACAACCACTCGGCTCTTGCGCGAGCCGTTATAATTGTTCCGAGTGGGAAGAGTCTTGCGAGACCGTGACAACCGAGTTTGTGTCACGCCCGCCACTGTGTACCAAAGGGAACGAGGCCCGTGGTGTTTCAGTCGAAAGCTCGATAGTGGAGACGACGGGAAGCGTCCAAGAGGAGTCGGAAGTGGAGCACCACTTGTGCGTGGAGAAGGCCCGCGACTCTCTATGGAGTTACTCGACCGAGGTGCTTGGGCCTCGCATGTGTTTCCCTTTGCGTAGGGGCACTAACGAGGATTAGTCGGAACCTTGCGTGGTTTCGGATACCTCAGCAAAAATATCGGCATCATCCACTAGAGTTTGCATCTCTACCTTGCTATTTACCTTCCACATTTATATTAAGTATTTAAGTTTTAATCTCTCCTTTCTAGTTAGATTATTTATGATTGAAACTTAGGCTATACGGTAGAGATAGCAACACTTAGACAATACCTAGTTTGCACATTTTAGATTGTTTATTTGCATAGATTTTGTTCTAGGGATTTATTTGTGGCCAAGCTTAGAAGAAGTTTGTAGAAGTCCTAATTCACCCCCCCCCCCTTTTAGGCATCACTGTTTCCTACACCCGTGACACACGAGTGACATCTCCACTAAGACTTATCCCTGCAAGCGCAATCATGAACACAAGAAAGAACAGGAAGAACACAATCAAAACTATATTGATCACCAGGTGGGGTCTCACAAACTAATGAACGGCAATATTGTTCAATGACAGATATGATATAGGAAAAACCCAAACCCTAATATGGTGGTAGCTGCTGATAAAATTGAGGATAGGGGCGTGCACAACCCCATGAGGTACCGCTAATGGGCTCCAATATGATACACGACCCAATAGCCCAACAGACGGTGTCACAACACTAAAACAGCATCTAAACGCTAACTTGTTTCAACGATTCCAGTTGAGTCCAGATGAATTTTAAGGTGGTTCTAGTTGGGTTGGAAATCTAATCTCCTTAGTTTTCGATCCATATAAATCCCAACATAATTGGAGTTCGGATGTATCCTAGGCATCCATTTTAGTGCAGATTGGTCCTTGACTCCGAGGTGGAGGCGAAGTTGAGTTAGACTTGACTTTCTCTTGTTTTGAACGTCCTAGATCTCCTCCTTGACATCTTGGCACTTACCAAGTCCTTGATGGTCCTCTTCAAGGTTCCTAATCATCAAAACATCCATAGCACAAAGTGTAAGCCCTAAAATACAATTGACTAGGTAAGAACGAACCTAGAGATTTAGCTATCGTGCACGTGCTCGTATTGTCAGCCCATACATTATATTATTTGTATTGGAGTGATGCCCTCATCAAGCATGTATCATATTTAGAATGATAATTTCATCTTGTAGAAATATGAAGTTTATAATTCTGATCCCTAATAATAACAAAAGATGATCATTTGTTTTTATCGTTGTATTTAAATATCGTTTAGACCATAATTTAGCTTTTCAATGAGGTATAATATTGTTATAATGTGTTTTATAATATTTTAGACCATAGCCTTACTTATTCTATATAACTTTTCTAAAAAGATTTAAATGGTTCACCAAACTTTCATAAATTTATAGTTAAATTATTTTCATGCTTATATCTTGTTTTATAAAGTATACACTAAACCTTGTCAAAAAAGAGTGTCTTTCATTATAACCTTACTTTCCTAAATATTTTTATGTTTTCTTGTTAGCCTTGTCTATGGTGAATGTTGTATGTTCTTGAGTGGTGTTTGTTTCTTCTTGTTTGTTTGTATGTTATTCGATGGTTGATCGAGTAGTTGAGAATCAGGATCTATTTTGTGGAACAATCTCAAGTTTTCTATAAGCAAGGCAAGTGGATTTCTCCCTCTGCATATTCTGTTTGATCCTAAAAACACATGATAACAAAGTTTACATTTGTTATATGCATAATTTGATGGGTTACCTATTCAAGTACATCTAACCTTTCCAACCTTATTCCTTGCTTAACCTGGGATTATGATTTATACAAATATCTATGCTGTTGCTAGAACTTTATTTTTTATGCTGTCACTCTTTAATCATATCAATGCTCCAAAGGTTAAGTTTACATTATTGTTGTTAATTAGTTGATTAATCAAGAACATGGAGCAACCACCTAGGAAAATAGTTCAACCACGAGTGCTATCATGGCTCTGGCTTTAGTAATTAGCTTAATGTGTTTAGTGCTTAGCAACCTTACCTAAAATATGGGCAAGAGGGGCGCTGTTTTTTGTGCATCTCTTTTGGGTGCTCCCAAGGTTGTCACCATTCTGGCTCAAAACCTTAGCGGGTTGTTTTGTACTAAGTGTATTCTGTGAAAGCCTCATAGTGGATCCCTAGCCATTCACATCGGAAGTGAATACGTGACTTGCAAACCTAGGCTAGAGGGGATACACGGCTTGTGGGTAAAGTTGTACCATCTCTGCAGAGTGTAAAACTGATATCTCAGTCGTGCTCATGGTTAAGAGAAGCCTAGACCCTCACATGATAACTAAACTTGAAGATGAAAATAAATAGTGTCCTATTATGCTCAAGTGGTTGAGCTTCATGTTGATGACATTTTGGTTGAAGTGGTTCTGAGCTTTATGCTGATGATACATATATGTTGATGAATATTGCATATGCTTAATATGAGTTTGGTATATACTTATACTTAGTAATCAGGTGTTGATAATAAAACACCAACTAAAATGCTAACTGCATTGAACCTTAGACTTACCTTGTTAACCTTGAATTTTCACCCCACTTACTGAGCTCCCACCATAAGTGTGTTCACCCTTTCTTAATTTTGATCAGAAGTTTGCAGATGAAGATTTTGATGGTGAACTCGATGGATGCTAGTCTAGCGATATCCCCGGCCATCTTCCTGTGGAATGATGTCCATGTTCTGTTGTACTTTGATGAGTAATAAAGGTTAAGATATTATGTCGATTTGAAGTGTAATATGTTATTATAGTCTTTATTTATGCTTTGATGCATTGTTCTTTTGATATATTACACTTGTGACGTCAACATATGTGTGGAAATAGATCCTGGTACACATATGATATGCATTCAGTTTTGCCCTTAACACTGGGTGTGACATTTTCTCTTTTGTTTTAGAGAAGTACTAAAATCTGTGCAAGTTTGTGGCAGCTTAGCAATGATATAGCCCACCACTAACTTATCCAGCAACACACAAATAAAATTCTCGAGTTCTTTCACTAGTATATCTATTAATTGAGCTTGTTTTAGTATAGAACAACCATTAGTCATTCTATAGTCATGAAACTGCTCCATGACATAAAAGTCACTACTAGCGTCAGAAACTCCATATTCGGCCTCTAGTGCATTCTCACATTTCTTTGCTAGTTGACATCATGACATACACATCAATTACGGAATCTCCTAGTGCACTAATTATTGTCCAGTTAAACATAGTGTTAATATCCTGAAACACATGCTCCTCTATAGCAGAGTGAGGTCCAAATGCTTTAGGTTCAACCACAAAATAAAAATGCATAATAGTTAACTATAGTAATTTCTGATGCCATAGTTTATAATGAGTTCCCTCAAAATCATTTGGTTTTCAGCAAATTTGCAAAGCTAGCTACCGAAAAAGCCCTACCACATTTTTGGATTATTAGAAAATTAGACGCTTTTAGTTGCAATTTAATATAGAAAATTGATACCGAATAGTTGGTGACAATAGAAAGGCGCACATGTGAATTTAACATGATGAATATGTGAACAAAATAAAAAGAAACATGATTTTAAGCCACTTATAAGAAGCCCAGTGATAGACATTGCGAGTTGATGCAACATAGTGTTATGGTTGTGTTGATCACCATGAAGAAGAGGAGGAAGCCAGCAGTCGTGTCGCTGACACTCCACAACGTGATTGTCGTACTTTACCTGAGCACATAAACACTTGGATGACACTTATCTTGGAGGCCTGCTCTCTTAGAACCCATACGCGCAACTGCTGAAATAGAGTGCTTGGCTAACAGCTGAGAATCAAATGAAGAGCAGATTACGTGATGAAGTTTATATAGGCGAGTCAGGAGACCGAAGCAGTAGCGGGAGACCAAAGGACGGGAGAGTTGAAAGGGCGCGGGAGTCTGCATTCTAAATCTCCTGAATCACATTCTAAAACTTATGCACACTCTCACGCTTCTGACTGTCTAACTTCTTACCTTCTAAAACTAAATTACATTAAAAGTCCTGCACACTCTCACTCTTCTGACTTTCTGATATGCCGTATTGTGATTTCATCACATTGTCTTGATCTTTTTTCTCAACCATTTAAGGTAGACAGATGTGACCAACCATATAAACTGTGATACCATTTCATCACTAGCTCATACGGTGCCAAAGAATAACATAAAGGTTGTTTAATACATACTTTTAAAATTATTAAATATTTAAATGGACCAATCTCATAAAATACTAAAAAACTTATAAAAGTTGCAATAACTTTAAGAAGCATTTGCAATTTTCTAAATAAAAAAGATAGATGAAGGAGAGATAATGTGACTACCAGATAGAGATTACCAAAATGATTATCGTGTGGCACACTAAATGTTCTGCTACATAATTGGGGATAACACAACACTGCAATCTTAGTGGCTACTCTACGTGTGAAGCTAATGCAGCTACAACAACGAACTATAGCAGCGAACTTATTGAAGGCTAAAGAAGCTAGACCTGACAAGGAAAGCTATATAATGTCGCACGGAGCTGGAACGAACGACAGGAAGCTATTGCCGATGTCGTAGAGCAGGTGCAGGTTCTGCTGCTGGTAGTTCCCGATGATGGTGCCCACACCGGTCGGCGCCATCACCAGGCACAGGTACCCCGTGGTGCTCGCGATTAACATGTAGTTCTCCGGCGGCAGCGTCATGTTCGCGCTGTCGAAGTGGAACACCAAGTCGGGCACAGTCACGGTCACATTAGGCGGCGGTGGCCACTGGAAACATGTGTCCAGGCCAATGTCTGTGTCGTTCATCGCCGGCAGCGGGATGGCCGACACGAGCCCTCGCCTCACGGCCTCGTAGGCGTCCTGCTGCAGCCACGTGATGGACGTGCCCGAGTCGATGATGACGCCGCCCGTGCCGTCGTCGTTGATGGCGAACACCAGCGGGTCGATGGGCAGGAGTTTAGTTCCCAGGCTGATGGCCTTGAGCGACAGGAAGTACATGTTCGGCAGCGCCGGGTTGATGACGAACGGGGTGGACTGCACCGGAGGCCCGGAGCTGGTGTTGGTGCTGCTGAGGTTCGCAGACACACCGAAGTAGAGCCTACTCGGCGTCGCCGAGAGGTACGACGTCAGGCAGTACGAGAACCTGGACGGCCCGAGCTGGCTCACCAGCGACAGCGGCCCACGGCCGAAGCCGACCATACCGGAGCTGTTGGCGAGGTCGCCCGCGTTGAGACTGCCACACCCGAAAGCGATGTTAGTTGCCCTGACCTTGGTCGAGTTGGCCGCGCCGAACGTGAACGTCTCGTTGGCGAGGACGCCGGCGGTGGACGCGGTGTCTCCGTAGTAGTACTGGTACACGCACATCTTCTTGAAGCAGGAGGGGCTGGAGAGCGAGGCGCACCGCGACGACCGGCACGGGAGGGCGCGGTACGTGGCGGACTTCTTCACGTCGAAGTAGGGCGTGGGCTGGTCGGCGCAGAGCAGGCAGGGCGCGCACTGCGTCCAGATGAGGTCGCTTCCGGTGTCCATGATGGCCGTGTAGTACAGCGGCGGCGTGCCGATGGCCAGGTCCACCAGGTACTCGCCACTGCTGGCCGTCACAAGGACGCGCGCCGCCGTGATCGGGTCCACCACGGGCGGCAACACGGCGGCGGACTGCAGCGCGGCCACGCGGGCCTTGCTCCGGGCAATGGCGCGGCTGAGGAGCTGCAGCTTGGTGTAGGACGTGCCCGCGTCGACGTGGGTCAGCTTGAGCTGGAATCCGACGTTGTCATTGCAATGAGCAGATGGCAACGATAAGGTAGGCACGAGTAAGATGAGCAACAACAGCACAAGGTTTGCCATTTTGGAGCAGTAGCGAGTGCGACGCTCTAACTAGTCACGGCACGCGGTGGTGTGTCTTGTGAGGAAGGAGATTCCATGGTCCCTCATCTTATGGGTGTATACTACATCTAGGTGTAGTGTAAAGCATGGCATGAGAGACTCAGCAACTACAGGGTCTTGCAGAGTGTATTATAGAAATCCTGCTCGATTAACTAAGCAGTGTACTGCAGGAAGATTGGAATAATATTTTGGTTTTCGGTTGCGGCGGAGCAACGCAGGCTCGTCAAGTTTAGAGATCTGTGATTCGAGACATTCGATACCTTGACAAATTCAGAGGGGAGTTGGGACCTAAACTTAGTCCGTGTATCCAGCGTACTGATAGCACACGTTTCTTGTCTGATAGAAGAAACTCAAGCTTTACAGAATTCAAATCATATTTCAATAATTTGATAATGATCGAACATATGGTCCACTTATTAGATATTAAACTGATAAAAACAAATATTACACCTTCACCTTCGGTTAGCTAAAATACCAAAAAAAAGGTATGAGTTGAAAATGAGCCAACCCTTTTTTATAGGCCACTCGGTAGCTCGTCCTTCTTCAGCGTGAGGTGCTACTATATGGAGTGCTGCGCTACGTGTGACTTCCTGTTGTGTTGGGTTCGAGTGGTTTTTTAAGTCCCATCTATAGTGTAACGTCCTACTGTTAGACGAGAAGCGGAGAAGAGAAACAGGCCTACGTGCATTGCATGTGACGCACGATACACGAAACTGATGCTTTAATATAGTAGAGATTGTCCATCAGGAGAAATATAGAGGTCAAGTGTGTCTTTGAGTATGAATCAGCTAGGTCATTTTAACCAGGTTTAAAAATTAACCTAAGTTATCTTGGATTAACTAGTTAGTTGGCTAATAGCTAGTTAAATACTTGGCTAAAAATAACCTATATATTAGCCTTTTTGATAAACTAGAGCTAAAAGTTTACTCGTGAATAATTTGTTGAAAAAATTGTATGCTATACACTAGCATATCTACCATTTTAATTAAGATAACCATATGGATCCTTACCACTAGATGCATAGTAGAGCGGAAGAACATGTCGATATAGTGAAAGTGGAAAGGTCTGTCTCGATCTTCTAGAAGGTAACTCAATTGAGGTGAAGATCTCGACACTGATGACCTAAGATTCTGAATGAACGACTCCTTGCAATCAGTACATTACGGCTCTGTTGGTTAGCACATGTGCCACATGGATAACCTCGCCAAGAAGACATATTCCTACAAGTGCAATCGAGAACACAAGCAAGAACGAAGAAGTTGCAATCGTTTGAAATGATTATAATGGTGAGGTTCAGCAAATTGATTATTAGCGGTACTATTCTTGACAAGTTAAATATAAAGCAAAATCCGAGATCTAGTATGACAACGACTACTAAATATATAAGGGATAGAAGTGTGAAAGACCTCTAGACGCATCCTTAATGCACTCCAACACGAAACACATCCCAACATACCAAAATATGGTAACACAATACTAGGACAGAATCTGGACACTCTTATTTCAACGATTTCCATTGGTTCAAAAAAGTTTTGGAGTGGGTCTAGTTGGGTTGAAAAAAATTACCTCCTTACCTTTCCATCCAAATAGGTCAACAAGTGACCAACAGCAGTAATGTCTCCATAGTGTCCACATGTGTGGAGATGAAATACCACAAAGGTTGTGTGCTATCATCATGCGTGTAGCGATAGAAACGACATCAATGTCTTGAGCATTCACAACCCTATGGAGAGAGGGGCCGGCGACTAAGATCATCTCTCAAGCACGTTAATCCCTTCATATGTATATACATATTCACTTGCTAATGGACTTTTATCCTAAAGACCCATTAGCATTCTCATGAATCATGATTGCCTTTTGGGCATATATTCAATATTCTCCCATTGGCACTAAAGTCAGTCATCTATGCAATTGTTCCAACCCCTTAAGTGTGTGATAAATTAGGTTCATATGTAGACAACCATGATCAAAAATCATTTTTCGAGTCATTAGTCAATAGTGGTGTATAGCAGCACATATTGAATCTCGTGTTCACATAAAGGCGAGTTTTCTGCCACCCTTGTAATAGCTCAACATTTCTCTCACTCTTATAGTGGATTATGGCTTGTGACTAACTCTTTAGTCACATCATGATTAACTCTTTAATCACATTGGAGTGACCATGCACTTTCTTAATCTAACCATACTGAGGGGCTTCACACCGCCCGCCACGCTATAGGAGTTGGCCAGGCTTGAAGTTATTACCCTTAACTATAAGGAGGGGGATGCTTAAGGCTAAGCTTACGACTGGAGTGAAGTCATAACAAGGTAGTCGTACTAGAAGGTGCGACTAGGTCACCTCCTTTTCACGTAGAGCTAATGCTTATTGGGAATTTTGGTTTGCCAATACTTCACACCCCACGAGTTCTAGTGCACTAGATCTTGTAGCACTTAGCAACGAGGCCCTATCCATTAGTATTCCACATAAGAAATCCATTATAGAAACAAATACAATAAGATTAGCTCTGCATAGATAAACTTGGTGTTTGTGAGCCATGATAAGACTGGCTTACGATCATGGGACCCTTTTCTATCAAATAGGAGGGGATCTTGTACAAAAAAGACTTCTAAGTAATAACCTCATAGATTCTATATCTATTTCTATAAGGAGGCAATCGTGTTAGTGGTTTTTTCATTGGCCAAAAGGTACTTCGAACTTAGAATGAGCATGAAGAGATTAGCGAGACTTCTTTCTCTTTTGAGTTTTTTTGCGGACCGATCGTGCAAGATCTTTGGTCTCCCCTGAGACCGATGTGAAAGTGGGTCACTTCTTATGAACTTGCTCAGAATGATTCTTCTCTATCTATAGTTCATGGCCAACTAGAAGTAGAAGGAGCTCTAGTGCAATCCTTATCAACAAAAAAGATTGGAGTTGGGTTGATAATGATCGAATGACATTACTTCGTTAGTTTGAATCAAGGAATCCATTAGAAATATTTTGAAAGAGATATTAATCTCTCTGATTACGGATGCTATTTGCAAAGAGTTCCATGACACGGTTAGCCACCATGTTAACTACTCGATTATGAAAAATTGGATCAGATTTTGTGGTTCTTTTTCTGCAGTACCTCGACGTGACATGAGCGTGAAAGAGGTTCAAGAATCTATTTTATTTTTATAAGTACTAAAATCAATCACTTATTTTTTGGCTTTTTGGCCCCATATTGTAGGGTGGGTCTCTAAAGATAGGAAAAATCTCCCTCCAAGCCGCACATATGACTTTCGTTGAATACGAATTTCCACACAATTCTATTGGGATCTATGAGATCAAGTATGCAATTTTGTTTACTCACTTTAAATTGTGTATATGTTTCCCTTCTTTTCCCGCTAGGACAAGAAATCCTGTATTTTCCATATCCATACGATCGAGTCCTTAGGTTTTCGAAATAGTGTAATGAAAAAGAAGTGCTTTGAATCATTGTTATTTGACTCGGACTTGTTCTGAAAAAGTTGAGGTATTTCGTCGACGAACTCTTCCTAATTCATATTTTTGTTTAAAAACTTCTTTTGTAATTCCTAGCATAAGGACTCCAAAAATACCAAGTCCAAAATTGTTGATAAAACTCCAAAATAGACTTTTCTTTTGACTCAATCCTCATCTTCTTAACGTTCGAGAAAGACTAGAAAGGTTCAGTGTAGGAAACATTATCTAAAATTTCTCTTAGATTCAAACCCTTAGCTGATGATAGACTTGTCGGTGTTTCGAAACCCGGGGGGTCCCTGGACCGACGAGTGAATTGTCGCCGCGTGCCCCAGCCCAGATGGGTCGACGCGAGGCGGAACGCGAAGGGGGGAAGACAGCAACCGGAGGGAGGCAGGCGTGGGAGAGTGGAACCCGTGGCCTTCGTGTTAGCACCGCGCCCAGGTCGGGTGCGCTTGCAGTAGGGGGTTACAAGCGTCCACGTGGGAGGGAGCGAGCGGCCTTGCGCGAGCGCCGTCCCGTCCTTCCCCGCGCGGCCAACCCTCTGTAAGAGGGCCCTGGTCCTCCCTTTTATAGGCGTAAGGAGAGGATCCAGGTGTACAATGGGGAGTGTAGCAATGTGCTAACGTGTCTAGCGGTGGAGAGCTAGCGCCCTAAGTACATGCCATCGTGGCAGCCGGAGAGGTCTTGGCACCCAGTTCGCGTGGTGTCGTGGCCGTCGGAGGAGCGCTGGAGCCTGGCGGAAGGACAGCTGTCGGGGCTGTCGAGTCCTTGCTGACGTCCTCTTGTTTCCGTAAGGGGGCTGAGAGCCGCCGTCGTCACAGGGCATGCGGGGCGCCATCATCACTCGTATGGTGGAGCGAGCCAGATGGGATGCTGGTCTTGTTCCCCGTAGCCTGAGTTAGCTCAGGGTAGGGTAAGGATGGCGCTTCCTGTTGACGTGGTCGGTCCGTACCCTAGGTTGGGCGAGGTGGAGGCTCCTCCGAGGTCGAGGTCGAGTCTGTCTTCCGAGGTCGAGGTCGAGTCCGAGCCCCCGGGTCGGACGAGGCGGAGACCGTTGGCTTAGGCCATGGTTGAGTCCGAACCCTGGGGTCGGGCGAAGCAGAGTTCGTCGTCCTTCGGGGCCGAGCCCGAGTCTGGGGTCGGGCGAGGCGGAGTTCGTCATCTTCCGGGGCCGAGCCCGAGTCCGAGCCCTGGGTCGGGCGGAGCGGAGTTCGCCGTCTTCCGGGGGTGAGCCCGAGTCCGAGCCCTAGGGTCGGGCGTAGCGGAGTTCGCCGTCTTTCGGGGCTGAGCCCGAGTCCGAGCCCTGGGTCGGGCGGAGCGGAGTTCGCCGTCTTCCGGGGCTGAGCCCGAGTCCGAGCCCTGGGGTCAGGCGGAGCAGAGTTCGCCGTCTTCCGGGGCTGAGCCCGAGTCCGAGCCCTGGGTCGGGTGAGGCGGAGTTTCCTATGACGCCTGAGGCCGGACTTGGCCACTGTCAGCCTCGCTCTATCGAGTGGCTCAGCAGTCGGAGCGGTGCAGGCGGCGCTGTCTTCCCGTCAGACTGGTCAGTGGAGCGGCGAAGTGACGGCGGTCACTTCGGCTCTGTCGACTGGAGGGCGTGCGTCAGGATAAAGGTGTCAGGCCACCTTTGCATTAAATGCCCCTGAGATTTGGTCGGTCGGTGTGGCGATTTGGCCAAGGTTGCTTCTTGGTGAAGACTGGGCCTCGGGCGAGCCGAAGGTGTGTCCGTTGCTGGAGGGGGGCCTCGGGCGAGACGTAGGTCCTCCGGGGTCGGCTGCCCTTGCCCGAGGCTGGGCTCGGGCGAGGCGTGATCGCGTCCCTCGAATGGACCGATCCTTGACTTAATCGCACCCATCAGGCCTTTGCAGCTTTCTGCTGATGGGGGTTACCAGCTGAGATTTAGGAGCCTTTTAGGTACCCCTAATTATGGTCCCCGACAGTAGCCCCTGAGCCTCGAAGGGAGTGTTAACACTCGCTTGGAGGCTTTTGCCGCACTTTTTTGCAAGGGGACCAACCTTTTCTTGGTTGCATTTTGTTCCGGTGGGTGCGCGCGAGCGCACCCGCCGGGTGTAGCCCCCGAGGCCTCGGAGGAGTAGTTTTACTCCTTCGAGGTCTTAGTGCGTTTCGCAATACTTCGGCTGGTCTAGTCATTCCCTCATGCGAGCTGGCCGTAGCCCGGGTGCACGGTCGGGTCCCAAGTTCTTGGGCTGGTATGTTGACGCTGTCAATGGGTTGGCCGGAGCCGGGTTTGCGAGAGCAGCCCCTGAGACTCTGCACAGGGCGAGAGGACGGTCAAGGACAGACTCGACTTTTTTACATACGCCCCTGCGTCGCCTTTCCGCAAGGAGGAGGGGGGAAAGCGCCATGTTGCCCTCGGAGGGCGCCGAACATGGTGTTTCCGGTGAGCTGCTGGCGGGTAATCCGAGCGGACGCCCATGCCCCATTTGCTAGGGGTCGGCTAGAGGCCCGGAGGCGCGCTACAAAAGTACCTGCGGGTGATCTGCCGGATCCGGTCCCCTTTGACGGGGTCCAAGGGCTCGATGCCTCCCTCTGATGGGATTCCATTACAAGATCGCTCCCGCTGGTCTCGGAAATGTCCTAGGGTACCTCGGGAGCGTAGCCCGAGCCTTGGTTATGTATCGAACGTACCCAGGGTCATCCCTCGCTCTGTGTCTGAGGCAACTGTGAACCCTTCGAGGGCCAGCCTACGAACCCCTGATCAGTAGTGGGCGCGGAGCCCGAGTGGCCTGAGGCGGCCGTGGAACCCTTCCGAGGGGCCGGCCATCGAACCTCTGACCAGTAGTGGGCGCAGAACCCAAGCGCTCTGAGGCGGCCGTTGAACCCCTCCGAGGGGCTAGCCTTTGAACCTCTGATCAGTAGGGAGGCTCGGGGCCTGTTTCCTTCACGGAGAAGGATCCTTTTCAGGGTATCCCCCTTTCCCGGTCCCTGTTGTAAGAGAGAGAAAGAGGAAAAAAGGAAAAGGATACGAAATCGAATGACGTGGCGTACCTTTTTCGACGCGGTCATTATGGCGAAGGCGAAGCGTCGCTTGCTTCTCCCGCTTGAGGCGCCGCCTGTCGCGCCGTGAAGTTAACGAGAGGGCGAGTGGTTCGCGAGGCGACTGTTGCGCGTGCGCGGGCCGTTCGAGGAACGGATCACGGGCGCGCCGTCTTCACGCCGTGAGAGAGGGTTCTCTCGCTGCCCTTGGATGGGACGTAAGCTTGGCTGACGACGTGACCGCTGCTCCTGCCCGCCTGCCACCGCCATTACTGCCGGCCCATTTTTGACCGTATTTGACCGTCGCGCCTGGCTGGCACTGCTGGGTCACGCGCAGGGCTGCCTCGAGTCGCGGTATTGGCTCCGCAGTCGAGGAGGCGCGGTAGTGGCGCGAGTGGCGGTGCAGTTGCTCGCACGTAGCAACCGGTGTGCCGGTTGCATGACATGTGGGCCTGGGCCTCCATGCTGGGCGCGTTGGAGTCGAAGGGGCACGCCCACTTGGCACGGATGCATGCCGACTGCATGGCTGCCCGCCCTTTCACCCACTGGTCTGGGCGAAAGTGGAGGAATGCTTGTAACCGCCGGGCGATTGCATGCACCGCGCGCGGCGGTTTGGCTTCTTCTGCCCTGGACCGGCTTGCATGACGCGTGGGACCCAGCCCCCGCGCCGTAAGGGGGAGGACCTTGGAGCGTGTTGGAGAAGACTCAGCCCGCAACGGCTGAGGATGCATGTGGGGAGAGTCGCCTTTAAAAGGAGGGCGACCCCCATTGGAGGGCAACCATGTCTTTCGCGCTCCCCTCATGCATCGTGTCTCTCCACCTTCCGAGCCCCCGGGTGGGGGGACGCCCGCAATCCTTCCGTCTTGTCATCGGAGAGACGCAACCTCGAGGAAGTTGGTACCTTTCAGCCATCGTTCGGCTTCAAGGATTTTCATCACGCGGCCTGGCTGCTTCCCCTCGCCGGTGGTCACCCAAGACGGTGACCACCAGCCCCTGGATGGGGAGAAGCAAGCCGGGCTGCGATCTTGGTTCCTCCCTCAGCTTCAAGGATGTTCATCATCCTTGCTGGGGCGGAAGCCGGGCTAAGCCGGAGCTCTACCTCCCGCGTGGGCCGGCTGGCCACCTCCTCTTCCAGCTTCTGGTGGTGGAAACCATCCTCCGGCCCTGCGGAGGAGGCGTCCTCCAGCCATGTCGGGGAAGGCGAACTGTTGCTATCCAGCTAGGATGCAACATTCCGTCCTTCTCCTCGCTTTTGTGGCGAGGACGGGAGTGAGGACCTGCCGGTGCGCCTTGCCGACTGTCGGCGTTGGTGTAGAGGCGGACGCCGCCGTCCGTGCTGACGTGGTGGCAGCTGGAGGAAGCTTCCCCTCGTTAAGGCCATCGGCGCCGCCGACGGACCGGCCCCTAGCTCTTTGGCTTTGATGTCTGGTTCGCGTCCCTTGAGCGGGGATGCAAACGAGAGCCTTCCGGTGGCCGCATCCGTCCTGGGACCATGGCCGCTGCTGTGGGGATGGAACCGGGGTTCCGTTTGTATTGGCACCTTGAATGCCGGTGTTTTGTTCATTGTGGCTGTCGAGGCCTGAACATGTATGTATCTTCGGCGCGGAGCCGTGTTTTTTCTTAATTTTGAGCACTAAGACTCGCCTGTCGACTATCCGAACCGCTTCACCGAGCGTGAGTCGCCTCGTGCAAAGGTGACGAGTGAGGTATCCATATCCCGGAGGCGTAGGAGTCCCTCGGCTCGGTCGGCCTTGCTGTCCGAGGCTTCTCTTGCTCAGTTAAAGGAACCCTCGGCCGCTCGTCGATAAGCCGAAGCCGGAGGTAGCGGTGTCAGCACAGGCAGAGGCAGAGTTGGCTTGAAAAGAAGATGTGGTCGGCCGGAGCCTGGCCGGGTCGTCCGCTGGCGGAACCGACGCCGGAATTGAGCTGCCGAGGCCTCAAGCCGGGCTGATGTCGTCGGGGGACAGCTGGCCGAGGCCTCGGGGTGGCCGGCCGAGCCGTCTGCTCGAGCCGGATTCCTGGAGAAAACCCTGGCGGCGATGGCCCGGGTGTGGTGCTGATGTCGTCCTTCAGAGTGGGGATCCTCCGACCGCGTCGCCATCCGAGGCTAGGTCAGACCCCGCCGAAGGTGTAGTTAACGCCGAGGGTGCTGCTGCCCCCTTCAACTGTCGACGTCCGAGCCTGCAGGATCGGGTTGTCTTGTAGTGTGTGTATGCTTTCTGCGGCCGCCGAGGCCCAAACATACCGTCGTCGTGTTGTAAAGCTGTGTCCCTCTTCCTCTTGTTTCGAGTATCCGGACTTATTTGTCAGTAACAGAATTGTTTGTGCGGGTGAGAGTTGCTTTTCATGGAAGGTGATGAGTGAGGTATCCGTATCCCGGAGGCGTAGGAGTCCCTCGGCTCGGTCGGCCTTGCCGCTTACGCGCACCCTTACTCATCCATAGGATTCTGTCACCGACGCAGTCGAGAAGGCCCAAAAAATCGTTCCAGCAGAGGAGCTTTCGAGCGTGAAGACTTGTTCGGTCCGCGGAATCACTTATCCGAGCGCGAGTTACTTATCGCAGAAGGTGATGAGTGAGGTATCCGTATCCCGGAGGCGTAGGAGTCCCTCGGCTCGGTTAGCCTTGGCTGCTTACGTGTACTCCGTCGTTTTAAGGATCCACTTTCGAAGTAGTCGAAAAGCACGAAAGGCATTCTGGCAGAAAAGATTTTTTCTTTTTTCGAGGAAAATTTTGACGCAGAGGGGGTTCCCCCCTTCTAGCCCCCGAGGGAGGGTCGGGCTTTGCCAAGGCAAGGCTGACCCTTCCTTGATGACCAGACTTTGTGTGTGAACGGGGTGTACGAACAACTTGAAAGCATCTTAAGGGTAGAAGCGACGTAGCTGTTGGATGTTCCAAGCGTTGCCGTAGACCTCGCCTTGGCTGTTGGCCAGCTTGTATGTTCTGGGCTTCAGAACTTTGGCGATGACGAACAGCCCTTCCCAGGGAGGCGTAAGCTTATGCCGCCCTCAGGCGTCTTGTCACAGCCGAAGCACCAGGTCGCCCACCTGGAGGTCTCGGGACCGAACCCCTCGGGTGTGGTAGCGTCGCAGGGACTGCTGGTACCGCGCCGAGTGAAGTAAGGCCATATCCCGAGCCTCCTCCAGCTGGTCTAGTGAGTCTTCTCGATTAGCTCGATTGCTTTGGTCGGCGTGGGCCCTCGTCCTCGGGGAACCATACTCCAAGTCTGTGGGCAAGATGGCCTCGACCCCATAGACTAGAAAGAACGGTGTGAAGCCCGTGGCTCGGCTCGGCGTTGTCCTCAGACTCCAGACCACCGAGGGGAGTTCCTTCATCCACCGCTTGCCGAACTTGTTGAGGTCGTTGTAGATCCGAGGCTTGAGTCCTTGCAGAATCATGCCGTTGGCACGTTCAACCTGCCCATTCGTCATGGGGTGAGCCACGGCGGCCCAGTCCACCCAGATGTGGTGATCCTCGCAGAAGTCCAGAAACTTTCTGCCGGTGAACTGGGTGTCGTTGTCGGTGATGATGGAGTTCGAGACCCCAAAGCGATGGATGATGTTGGTGAAGAACGCCACCGCCTGTTCGGACCTGATGCTGTTTAGGGGTCGGACCTCGATCCACTTGGAGAATTTGTCGATGGCGACCAGCAGGTGCGTGTAGCCCCCAGGTGCCTTCTGCAAGGGGCCGACGAGGTCCAGACCCCACATAGCAAATGGCCAGGTGATGGGTATGGTCTGCAGAGCCTGAGCGAGCAGGTGGGTCTGCCTTGCGTAGAACTGACACCCTTCGCAGGTGCGGACAATTCTAGTGGCGTCGGCCACCGCCGTCGGCCAGTAGAAACCTTGTCGGAAGGCGTTTCCAACAAGGGTTCGGGGTGCTGCGTGATGGCCGCAAGCCCCCGAGTGTATCTCTTGTAAGAGCTCCTGACCTTCGGCGATGGAAATGCATCGCTGGAGGATGCCAGAGGGGCTGTGGTGGTAGAGCTCCTTCCCATCTCCCAGCAAAACAAAAGACTTGGCACGCCGCGCCAATCGCCGAGCCTCGGCTTGGTCGAGGGGCAGCTCTCCTCGGTGGAGATATTGCAGGTACGGGGTCTGCCAGTTTTGATTAGGCGTGACCTCGCTCTGCTCCCCCTCGACGTGCAGTGCCTCACCCTCGGGGGCCGAGGGTACCTCGGGCCGAGACGAGGGTACCTCGGACTGTGCCGAGGGTACCTCAGACTGAGCCGAGGGTACCTCGGACTGAGGCAAGGGTGCCTCGGGCTGGGCCGAGGCCTTCTCGGGCTCGGGCGTGTCGTCGGTCTTGACGGAGGGTTGATGCAGGTCTCGGGAGAATACGTCTAGGGGAACCGTTGTTCGCCCCGAGGGTATTTTAGCCAGCTCGTCCGCAGTCTCGTTGTAGCGTCGGGCGATGTGGTTGAGCTCGAGCCCGTAGAACTTGTCTTCCAGGCGCTGAACCTCATCGCAGTAAGCTTCCATCTTCGGGTCGCGGCAGTGGGAGTTCTTCATGACTTGGTCGATGACGAGCTGCGAGTCACCGCGAGCGTCGAGGCGTCGGACCCCTAGCTCGATGGCGATTCGCAACCCGTTTACCAGAGCCTCGTACTTAGCCACGTTGTTGGACGCTGGGAAGTGGAGGTGTAGCACGTAGCAGAGGTGCTTCCCGAGGGCGAGATGAAGAGCAGGCCCACGCCGGCCCCCGTCTTCATCAGCGACCCGTCGAAAAACATGGTCCAGAGCTCCGATTGGATCGGAGCTGTCGGGAGCTGGGTGTCGACCCATTCAGCCACGAAGTCTGCCAAGACCTGGGACTTGATGGCCTTCCGAGGGGCGAACAAGACTGTCTCGCCCATGATCTCCACCGCCCACTTTGCAATTCTACCCGAGGCCTCTCGGGACTGGATGATCTCCCCCAGGGGGAAGGATGACACCACAGTCACCGGATGAGACTCGAAGTAGTGTCGCAACTTCCGCCGCGTCAGGATCACTGCGTACAGCAGCTTCTGAATTTGTGGGTAGCGGATCTTGGTTTCGGACAGTACCTCACTGACGAAGTAGACTGGCCTCTGGACGGGCAATGCATGCCCCTCTTCTTGTCTCTCAACCACAATCGCGGCGCTAACCACCTGAGTGGTCGCGGCGACGTAGATCAAGAGGGCTTCTCCGGCAGCGGGGGGCACCAAGATGGGCGCGTTTGTGAGGAGCGCCTTCAGGTTCCCGAGGGCTTCCTTGGCTTCAGGAGTCCAAGCAAAGCACTCGGCCTTCCTTAAGAGGCGGTACAGAGGCAGGCCTCTTTCGCCGAGGCGCGAGATGAAACGGCTCAGAGCCGCGAGGCATCCCATGACCCTCTGTACGCCTTTCAAGTCCTTGATGGGCCCCATGCTGGTGATGGCAGCGATCTTCTCTGGGTTGGCCTCGATGCCCCGCTCGGAGACGATGAACCCCAAGAGCATGCCTCGGGGGACCCCGAAGACACACTTTTCGGGATTGAGCTTCACGCCTTTCGCCTTGAGACATCGGAATGTCACTTCAAGGTCGGAAAGGAGGTCGGAGGCTTTCCTCGTCTTGACTACGATGTCATCGACGTAGGCCTCGACCGTTCAGCCGATGTGTTTGCCGAACACATGGTTCATGCATCGCTGGTACGTTGCACCCGCATTCCTCAAACCAAACGGCATGGTAACATAGTAGTACATGCCGAAGGGTGTGATGAAAGAAGTCGCGAGCTGGTCAGACTCTTTCATCCTGATCTGGTGATACCCTGAGTAGGCATCGAGGAAAGACAGGGTTTCGCACCCAGCAGTGGAATCCACGATTTGATCGATGTGAGGCAGAGGGTAGGGAACTTTCGGACATGCTTTGTTTAGACCAGTGTAGTCTACACACATCTGCCATTTCCCCCCTTTCTTTCTCACAAGCACAGGGTTGGCAAGCCATTCGGGATGGAATACCTCTTTGATGAACCCTGCTGCCATTAGCTTGTGAATCTCCTTGCCAATGGCTCTGCGCTTTTCTTCGTCGAATCGGCGTAGAGGCTGCTTCACGGGTCGGGCTCCAGCTCGGATATCCAGCGAGTGCTCGGCGACTTCCCTCGGTATGCCGGGCATGTCCGAGGGACTCCACGCGAAAACATCGGCGTTTGCGCGGAGAAAGTCGACGAGCACTGATTCCTATTTGGGGTCGAGCTCGTAGCCGATCTAGATCTGCTTGGAGGCGTCGTTGCAGGGGTCGAGAGGGACGGACTTGACCGTCTCCACTGGCTCGAAGTTGTCGGCGTGGCGCTTCACATCGGGCGCCTCCCTAGAGAGGCTCTCCGGGTCGGCGATGAGGGCCTCGAACTCGGCGAGGGCCTCGGCGTACTCCACGCACTCCACTTCGCATTCGTACGCGTGTCGGTACGTGGGCCCGATGGTGATGACCCCATTGGGGCCCGACATCTTGAGCTTGAGGTAGGTGTGGTTGGGGACGACCATGAACTTGGCATAGCATGGCCTCCCCAACACTGCGTGGTAAGTTCCTCGAAACCCAACCACTTCGAACGTGAGGGTCTCGCTTCGAAAGTTGGAGGGCGTCCCGAAGCAGACGGGTAGATCGAGTCGTCCGATGAGTTGGACGCGCTTCCCGGGGATGATCCCGTGGGAAGGCGCAGCGCCCATCCGGACCGAGGATAGATCGATCCGCAGGAGCCCGAGGGTCTCAGCGTAGATGATGTTGAGGCTGCTGCCTCCGTCCATGAGGACCTTGGTGAGCCTGACGTTGCCGATGATGGGGTCGACAATGAGCGGGTATTTCCCCGGGCTAGGCACATAGTCGGGATGGTCGGCCTGGTCGAAGGTGACGGGCTTATCAGACCAGTCTAGGTAGACTGGCGCCGCCACCTTTATCGAGAAGACCTCCCGACGCTCTTGCTTGCGGTGCCGAGCCGAGGCGTTCGCCACTTGCCCGCCATAGATCATGAAGCAGTCGCGGACCTCGGGGAACTCTCCTGCCTTGTGATCTTCCTTCTTAGCGTCGTCGAGAGCCTTGCCACCCTCTGCGGGTGGCTCGGCCTTGTGGAAGTGCCGTCAAAGCATGGCACACTCCTCAAGGGTGTGCTTGACGGGCCCCTGATGATAAGGGCACGGCTCCTTGAGCATCTTGTCGAAAAGGTTGGCACCTCCCGGAGGTTTCCGAGGGTTCCTGTACTCGGCGGCGGCGACAAGGTCCGCGTCGGCGGCGTCGCGTTTCGTTTGTGACTTCTTCTTGCCCTTCTTCTTGGTGCCGCGCTGAGTTGACGCCTCGGGAGCATCTTCTAGTGGGTGGCCCTGGGGCTGCTTGTCCTTCCGGAAGATGGCCTCAACCGCCTCCTGGCTAGAGGCGAACTTGGTGGCGATGTCCATCAGCTCGCTCGCCCTGGTGGGGGTCTTGCGACCCAGCTTGCTCACCAGGTCGCGGTAGGTGGTGCCGGCGAGGAACGCGCCGATGACATCCAAATCGGTGACGTTGGGCAGCTCGGTGCGCTGCTTCGAGAATCGCCGGATGTAGTCCCGGAGAGACTCTCCCGGCAGCTGGCGGCAGCTTCGGAGATCCCAGGAGTTTCCAGGGCGCACGTACGTGCCTTGGAAATTGCCGGCGAAGGCTTGGACCAGGTCGTCCCAGTTGGAGATCTACCCCGGGGGCAGGTGCTCCAGCCAGGCTCGAGCGGTGTCGGAGAGAAACAGGGGGAGGTTGCGGATGATGAGATTGTCATCGTCCGTTCCACCCAGTTGGCAGGCTAGCCGATAGTCCGCGAGCCACAGTTCCGGTCTCGTCTCCCCCGAGTACTTCGTGATAGTAGTCGGGGTTCGGAACCAGGTCGGGAACAGCGCCCGTCGTATGGCGCGGCTGAAAGCCTGCGGACCGGGTGGTTCGGGCGAAGGACTCCAATCCTCCCCGCTGTCGTAGCGTCCCCCATGCCTGGGGTGGTAGCCTCGGCGCACCCTGTCGTCGAGGTGGGCCCGACGGCTGTGATGATGGTGCTCGTTGCCAAGGCGACCCGGAGCCGCAGGCGCTGTGTTGCGCGTGCGCCCGGTATGGACCGAGGCTTCCCGCATGAATCGGGAAGTCGCGGCGCGATGTTCCGATGGGTACCCCTGCCTTCGGGAGGCAGAGCTTTCGGCCCGTCGGACCGCGGCGTCCTCTAGGAGATTCTTGAGTTCTCCCTGGATACGTCGCCCCTCGGTGGTTGATGGCTCCGGCATCACGCGGAGAAGTACCGCCGCTGCAGCCAGGTTCTGGCCGACTCCACTGGAATCCGGTGGCGGCCTTACCCTGACGTCGTCGGTGATGCGGTGCTGGATGCCCTGGGAGAGATGACGTGTTTCTCCGGCGGAGGTTGGCCCACACATTCCTGCCCGATGTCCTGGCGGATCGGCAAAAGCGTTCCTGCTCCCTCGTCGAGCCTGGCCTGCCTCTCGCGGATTTGCTCGTGCTGTGGGTCAGGACCCCCCGCCGGGACAGGGACCACAGCTAGCTCCCGAAGGATGTCAACGCGAGGCGCGGGCCTAGGGGGATCACCGTTCTCCGGCATACCAAGTTGGTTGCCTTCGCCGGGACCCCCTAGATCGACGTGGAAACATTCACAACTTGGGCTGCAGCCCTCGTCGTTGAGGCTGCGGCTACCGTCAGAACAGTCGGAAAGGCAGTAGTCGCATGCGGTCATGAAGTCCCGCATGGCACTGGGGTTACCAAGTCCGGAGAAATCCCAACAGAGGTCGGGCTCGCCATCTTCCTCGGACCCCAAGGGCTCGTAGGACGAGACGGCCGTCAGCCGGTCCTAGGGTGACCGCACACGATACCCCGGAGGGCTTGGACTCGCCTCTATGAGAGTGTCCACCGAAGCGGAGTCACTTGGCGGGTCGAGGCCGAATCCAAAAGACGCGAGATGGGAATCGGTCGGTACCTTTTGGTCAACGGGCGGTGATGAAGTCACGTCAGGGACTGACTGCACCGTCGTCTTAGGTACTAGGGTGACGCCCAGCAAGTCCTTCGCGAGCGTGCTGGCGTCGTCCGTTTGCTTGAGATTGGCGTGTTGCGGGGAGATGGCGCTCGTCCTCGTCTCAGACGCGAGGTCGATGCCCGACGCGTTCCCCGTTGGGGCGCCGGTGCCGTCGACTCGCTCGACAGCCAATGAGGTGCCGCCTCCTGCTTGGCCTTGGTTGCCCCGCCTCCTCCTCCGTCGGCGGGGGAGGGGATGTGATAAGCCCAAATGTCGTCCTTCCACCGCGTGGGGAAGGCGTCGTCAATTTCCCCGCCGGCGGGCGGGTTGTCGACTGCCACTGTCGCTGTCGCGCGGCGAGGGGAGGAGTATCATGTCGTAGCTGCCGTCGAGGGACATGAACTCAAGACTCCCGAAACGGAGCACCATCCCGGGCTGGAGAGGTTGCTGGAGACTGCCCATCTGGAGCTTGACGGGAAGCTGTTCGTCAACACGCAGCAGGCCCCTACCTGGCGCGCCAACTGTCGGTGTTTCGAAACCCGGGGGGTCCCTGGACCGACGAGTGAATTGTCGCCGCGTGCCCCAGCCCAGATGGGTCAACACGAGGTGGAACGCGAAGGGGGGAAGACAGCAGCCGGAGGGAGACAGGCGTGGGAGAGTGGAACCCGCGGCCTTCGTGTTAGCCCTGCGCCCAGGTCGGGTGCGCTTGCAGTAGGGGGTTACAAGCGTCCACGCGGGAGGGAGCGAGCGGCCTTGCGCGAGCGTCGTCCCGTCCTTCCCCGCGCGGCCAACCCTCTGTAAGAGGGCCCTGGTCCTCCCTTTTATAGGCGTAAGGAGAGGATCCAGGTGTACAATGGGGAGTGTAGCAATGTGCTAACGTGTCTAGCGGTGGAGAGCTAGTGCCCTAAGTACATGCCATCGTGGCAGCCGGAGAGGTCTTGGCACCCAGTTCGTGTGGTGTCGTGGCCGTCGGAGGAGCACTAGAGCCTGGCGGAAGGACAGCTGTCGGGGCTGTCGAGTCCTTGCTGACGTCCTCTTGCTTCCATAAGGGGGCTGAGAGCTGCCGTCGTCACAGGGCATGCGGGGCGCCATCATCACTCGTATGGTGGAGCGAGCCAGATGGGACGTCGGTCTTGTTCCCCGTAGCCTGAGTCAGCTCGGGGTAGGGTAATGATGGCGCTTCCTGTTGACGTGGTCGGTCCGTGCCCTAGGTTGGGCGAGGTGGAGGCTCCTTCGAGGTCGAGGTCGAGTCTGTCTTCCGAGGTCGAGGTCGAGTCCGAGCCCCCGGGTCGGACGAGGCGGAGACCGTCGGCTTAGGCCATGGTTGAGTCCGAACCCTGGGGTCGGGCGAAGCGGAGTTCGTCGTCTTCCGGGGCTGAGCCCGAGTCCGAGCCCTGGGGTCGGGCGGAGCGGAGTTCGCCGTCTTCCGGGGCTGAGCCCGAGTCCGAGCCCTGGGGTCGGGCGGAGCGGAGTTCGCTGTCTTCTAGGGCTGAGCCCGAGTCCGAGCCCTGGGTCGGGCGGAGCGGAGTTCGCCGTCTTCCGGGGCTGAGCCCGAGTCCAAGCCCTGGGGTCGGGCGGTGCGGAGTTCGCCGTCTTCTGGGGCTGAGCCCGAGTCCAAGCCCTGGGTTGGGCGAGGCGAAGTTTCCTATGACGCCTGAGGCCGGACTTGGCCGCTATCAGCCTCGCTCTGTCGAGTGGCTCAGCAGTGGGAGCGGTGCAGGCGGCGCTGTCTTCCCGTCAGACTGGTCAGTGGAGCGGCGAAGTGACGGCGGTCACTTCGGCTCTGTCGACTGGAGGGCGTGCGTCAGGATAAAGGTGTCAGGCCACCTTTGCATTAAATGCCCCTGCGATTTGGTCGGTCGGTGTGGTGATTTGGCCAAGGTTGCTTTTTGGTGAAGACTGGGCCTCGGGCGAGCCGAAGGTGTGTCCGTTGCTGGAGGCGGGCCTCGGGCGAGACGTAGGTCCTTCGGGGTCGGCTGCCCTTGCCCGAGGCTTGGCTCGGGCGAGGCGTGATCGCGTCCCTCGAATGGACCGATCCTTGACTTAATCGCACCCATCAGGCCTTTGCAGCTTTGTGCTGATGGGGGTTACCAGCTGAGATTTAGGAGCCTTGAGGGTACCCCTAATTATGGTCCCCGACAAGACTAAAATAGATATTTTTGGTTTCATATTAGAGATCATATTCTATATATATAGAAATATCATAGAATAGACATATTGAACTTTTGGTTGGGAAATTCAAATGAATCATTGAATCAAAAAGAAACAAAGAACGATAAAAGATGGGATTGTACAAGTGATCACTCTTATGATTTCCTTGATTTCTATTTTCTTATTTGAGATCTAGCTTTTCATGGTTCTCTTCTTTGCAACTCGCGATTTTCACGAGAGAACCAAACCCAAGTTGGTGAAGATCATGATTTGGGCTAGCATAGTAGTCATTACCTTTGCAATTGTAGTTCAAATATATCCTATCTTAATCTTTTTGCTCAAGGAACAAATAAATCCCCTTGTTGAAGCCCTTTATGATAAGCTTCCATGGATCTAAGAAGTTTCTCTTTCATGATATTAGGATTGTTTGATTGATTTCCTTGATCGCTACTTATGGGCATGCACTTAAAGGATACAAACAGGGAATCACAACAAAAAAAGGGAAATTCCATGATTATAAGTTCATAATCCTAGCACTCATTTCCATTTTGGGTGCAACAGATTTCTTAATTCTTTTATTCTAGTTAGTAAGACGGATCTTGAACTCAGAAGTAGACCTAGCAACTAAAAGATGATATCCTAAGCAACAGCAAGAATGAGGTTCATTGATATTCCTGTTATAATCTACTTTTATTAATAGTTTTTTAAGTAATCAACAATAAAGGATTTTAAGTACTGTTCAAAATTTGAAAGAATTGTGTAAAGGGACCCTTGAATAACTCGAAAAAGCTCGTATTCGATTACAGAAAGTTGAACTGGAAGTAGATGAGTGTCGAATGAATGTCTTACTTGTTGAGTAATCATTCGATGAAGTTTGAGGCAGATGAATGCATTTTCGTTCATCATCTATATATCCTCGTGGAACTCTGATCATTGAATTAAATTAACCTTAATGAATAACTAATGATTTCTTTTATTTTAACCCCCTTTTCCCATCAATAATTAAAAAAATTTATTTCAATATATAAAATATTAATTCCAAAATATTGAGAAAATCAAGAAAAATAAGAAAAGCTTTTGTATCTCTATATATACATATATTATGTACATTAATATATACATGTAATATGTACATTATGTAGTAGACCCATAATGGTAAATAAAAGTGGTTCCATCACAATATCATCAAGAACAAGAAAAGAGCGAATATCATGTTTGGGTATTTCAATGGAGATACAATTTATGGGTGTTTTACGTAGAAATACTATTTTTACTTATTTTTACGATACACGATACATAAAAGATATTAGTGGTTTATGAATTATTAAATTTAGATACAAGACCCTAGAGGAATAATATCGGACCCAAGAGGAAGAGTATAGGACTCGAGAGGGAGAATATCAGACCAAAAAATCTAATTCAATCAGGATTTGGTTCACCCCACACATACCCATCATGGACAACCTGCTTTTCTATGCTATATAGACTTGCATGTAACTACAGAGTCAGGATATTCTACATAGTGTGAATATTCCATTAAAAAGCTTGAGTTTAGTGCAAAATGATCAATATGTAGAATCTAAACATGTAATTGCTGAGATTTGTGTTGGAACGTCCACTTTGCATTTTAAAGAAAAGGTACAAAAGCATAGTTATTCCAAATCGGATGGGAAATGCACTGGAGTACTGATGTTTACCATACGCCTGAATATCAATATGTTAATCTTCGTTGATTACCAAAAACAAGCCATTTATGGATATTGTTAGTAAGCATGTACAAATCTAGTATATCATCTTTTTCACTGCACAAGGATCAAAATGAATATTTTTCTATTGATGATAGATATATCTTTGACTTCTCAATGGATATGATCAAGTAAGCCATAGACTATTGGATACTTTTGGTCAAATGGATAGAGAAATTCTTGATTATTTAACACTAGATTGATTCATGTTAAACACAACATAGGTCATCAAAACGATATCCAGTGACTCACCAGAGCATGAAAGCCAGTTAGAAAATGGATTCCTATTTCAAGAGTGCCTAACCACATGGATAAGATCACATTAACCTATCAATTTTGGATCCAATTCAAGTTTTTTATTGGCAAGTTTTAGGGGTGTGAAGCAGTGTCAAACCAAAACACCTAATAAGCATAAGCATTAGCTCTCCCAAAAAAGGAGGCGATCTAGCCGCACCATCTAGTACGACTACATTGTTACGACTTCACTCCAGTTGCAAGCCTAACCTTAGGCATCCCCTCATTACTGTTAAGGGTAATGACTTCAAACATGGCCAGCTCCTATAGTATGACGGGCGGTGTGCACAAGGCTATTATAACTACACGATTATAGAATTGTGTTTGACAGCCACAAAATGCATCACTATACATAGTGAAAACAATGATGATCTTAGATCTAACAATCTAGTAGATATATGACTCAAGAATGCTTGATGACACATTTTATACATAAAAATCCTAGCAATGTCTTGGAGTGGCTCAATCCAACACCATGAACTTTGTCATGTGTCCACATTATTGACTTGATATCTCTACATCAATGATCTGTGAAATGTGATCCTCAATGAATATATGTGCTAGTCTATAAAATCATTATTGTCCCACACAATGACATAAGATTAGAGATATTTTTGAATAACAATGTAAAACATAGAGTTTCACAAACAAGTCATGTACTCACCAATTAATGTAATAAAGATAATTCAAGAGAAAGAATAGCACTTTATTCGACACTCATAAACATAAGATGTTTATACAATTGTCTTACACTAACTAAAGTCAGTCATACAAGTATCTCATATTAGATGCACTCATGTGCATTTTATGTTTTCATCATGGATGAGGCTTCAGCAATAGATCAACAACACTCATATTTGTGCGCATTTGCAATCTTCACATCACCTCTATTAACAATATCGCAAATAAGATGATAGCACGTAAGTATATGTTTGGATTTTTGGTGTGATCTAGGTTCCTTGTCCTATGGAATGGCTCTATAATTATCATAATAATAGTCCAAAGCATTTGGCACACTCAGAACGACACCCAACTCAAAAACAAACTTTCTAATTCAAATAGTCTCCATAAAAACTTCTAACGCGCTACATACTTGGCCTCTATCATAGAATCAACCATCTCTTGCTTGAAACTTTTCCACCTTATTGCTTCTCCATTGAGAAAGAACACAGATCTAGATTACAATTTACAGTCATCTATATCGATTTGGAAGCTAGCATAAGTGTAACCATTTATAATGATCCCTTCCTCACCTCCATAAACCAGGAACATATCCTTACTCCTTCACAAGCACTTCAAGATATTCTTTACAACCACCCAACGAGCCTCACTAGGGTTAGATTAGAACCTACTCATAACACTTAGAGCATAAGCAACATCTAAGCATATACATAACATGGCATACATGCTGAACCCAACCAAAGAGGCACATGGAATCATAGTCATCCTTTTTGCTCATCAAATACCAAAGCACAATAAGTATCACTTAGGATAATACCATGTGACATTGGCAAGAAACCTTTCATGGAATCCTGCATATTGAATTGTTTCAGTACCTTGTCAATGTACATACTTTGGTTTAATCTAATTAGCCTTTTTGATATATCTCTATAAATCTTAATTCCTAAAATGTAAGCTACCTCTCCCAAATATTTCATAGTGAAACTATTTCTTAATGAAGAGTAGACACCTTGTAACATATGAATATCATTTTCGATCAACAACATGTCATCTGCATGGAGTACTAAAAATACATGTGCGCTCCCACTAGCTTTCATGTAAACACAAGGCTCTTTTTCATTATTGATGAATCCAAACCTTTTGACTTAATCGTCAAAATGATGATTCCAACTCTAAGATGCTTGCTTCAATCCATAAATAGACTTCTAAAGTTTGCATACTTTACCAACATTTTATATGATCAACAAAACCTTTAGGTTGTGTCATGTACACATCCCCACTTAGGTTTCCATCTAGGAAAGCCATTCTTACATTCATCTGCTAAATATCATAATCAAAATGGACGAATTGCTCGGAGTACCTGAGTAGACTTTAGCATAATGATGGGCAAAAATGTTTTATCATAATCAACACCTTGAACTTGCTTGAAACCTTTTGCTACCAATCATGCCTTATTGATGTGAACATTTCTACCCATGTCTACTATATTTTTATTGAAAATACATTTGCATTCAATAGTTTGAACATGATCTGGTGAACCAACCAAGTTCAAAAATTGATTATCATGCATTGATTCTATTCCAGATCTCATGGCTCCGAGCCAATTCTCATAGTTTGGTCACATCGCTTTGATGTATGAGCACATCATTGTTCAATAATAATATGTCATGTTGCAGCATGATTAGGAGTGACAACCTGTTAGTAGTACATGTGTCCTCTCTAACCTACGTAGGGGTGGTGCCTTGCCAATTGGTTGTACAACATCTTATACTTCCTATGAAGCATCAGTAAAGGATGAAACCTTTTCTAGTGTTCCTTGAATTTTTTTTTGAGTTTCACCTTTCTCCCACTAACTCATTTTGAGAGAAATTCTTTCTCCAAAAGGACTCCATTCGGAGCAACAAACACCTTGCCTTCTTCCTAGTTATAGAAAAAAATATCATTTTGTTTTCATAGGATACCCTAAAAGAAGTTAGGTGCAATTTATCAGATGTCAAATGTTTCACATAGGCCTTACAACCACATATATCTAGGAAATATAGTATAACTTGTTTCTCAGTCCATATCTCATATGGTATCTTATCCACCGATTTAGATGTATCTATGTTTACTATAAACATAATATTTTCTAGAGAATATTCCTAGACATAAAATGGAAGATCAGTCTGGCTCATCTTTGACTGAACCATGTCCAACAATGTTGGGTTCCTCCACTCATAATTCTATTTCACTGAGGCATATTAACTAGAGTCGACTATGGTACAATTCCACATTGTTTTAGTTGATCGCCAAACTTATGGCTCAAGTATTTGCCTTTGTGTTATGATTGTAGAAACTTAATAGTTTTACCCAACTGATTTTGTACCTAATTCTGAAATTATTTGAATTTTTTATACAATTTAAACTAATGCCTCATTAAGTAGACATATCCATATCTATTGAAATCATGAGTAGAAGTGATGAAGTACTAAAAACCACCTCTAGCTACCAAATTCATTGGACCAAATTCATCAATATATACTAGACCCAACAAGTCACTTGCTCTCTCACTTTTCTAGTTAAAGGTGCCTTAGTCATCTTTCCAAGTAAGAATGACTTGCAAGTCTAAAATGATTCAAAATTAAAAGACTTGAGAAGACCATCTTTTTAGAGCATCTCTATGCAGTTCTCATTTATATGAACTTAACGACAATGCTAGATTGAAGTTGGATTTAAATCATTAGGTTAGAGCCTTTTCATATCAATGATATGAACATGTTTATCATCAAGATCTAGGATATACAACCCATGCACAAATGTACATCTTGCATGGAACATGTTATTCAAATAAATGGAACAAAATTTGTTCCAAATTATTAACTTATAACCCCCATCTCTCTCTAAACATGAAGAAGATATTATGTTCTTAGGCAAATGCAAATTATATTAATAATTATTCACTTCTAAAACTAATGGCCAGCACAACAAACTAATGGCCCACTGACACATGGACCCCACCTATAGGCGCGTCCGCATCGACACTCGCTTGCTACCTTTGAGCCGCTGATAGCCCATCCCCACGCGTCAGCCCTCACCTCGCACTTGTTCCCGCTGTCCCTCGCTAGTGGGACCCACATGTCATCTCCAACGACCACACGTTCTTCATTGTTCATCAATGAACACTCGGTCATGGATCTCACTCCATAGAGCCTGACTGGCTTCCATGCCGCCATCACCATCACCACACATTAGAAATTCCGTGCAGCATCTCTACCCCCTTATCCCCGCTTGATTCCTCCTTTATGGAGCTAGTAACACCCCGAGGGTTAATGAAAAACTCTGCCCGCACCCTGTTGTTTCCTTTCCATCGTCTCCATTGAGAATGTCGGGCTACAAAGCCAAGCCCACCGCACCCCCTATTCACCTCACCCCAGGATTTTAGCCACAAGAACCCCCTATCCCTGCCTTCAGCGCCATCACCGAGCTCTGGAGGAGCGTTCTGACCCAACTAGAGAACCTCTGCCTTTGTCCCCAAAGTCATTAGCTTCACCGGTGTTCGAAACGCTCATGACGCGCCTCGTCTTCAACACTACTGCCCAGACCACAATGACCTGAGCCCCACAACGCCACCTCATCATTGCCAAATGCCCCTATTTCTGCATCATCCCTCTCTATGCTAATAGGAGCACTGTTTGAGGGTAAGGAGACTGTCGTGACCCTCCTCATCCTCAATCACCCCTATATCGCGTTAGATTGCTCACCAGAGTTGTCCCACACCGCTGCGAGCACTCTCACCGGTGTCCGAGCTCTCTCGATTGCTCCCTCACCCTCAAATGCGCTTAGTGTGTTCGCGTAGCCCGTTATGGATCGACGGCCAACATTAGTCACAACTGAGCTCTCTTCTGCCTGGTCTAGCCCACGTCGGTGAACTCTTGTCATGTAGCCCAAAGCCGTCGTTGTAGCTCCACCACACACCCCCTTCATTTAATCCCACCCATCCACGTTTGCGGATACCGGTTAGTGACTGAGAGGTCCATGCTGATCATGGCATTTTTGCAAAAAATACCCCCAACTTTATCTGACAACAACCCACAAGAACTATACTTTTTAGACCCTGGAAGCTATAGATAATTAAATATATATCCTTGATAGCTTAAAATGAATAAAAGTCCATATCTAATTCATGTTAAATCCAAATTAAATGGTTTTGGCTCAAATAAATTCTAAAAATGTCTAGAAATAATTATAGGACCATTTTGAACCATGTTTTCATGTTTGGTGTATTGTTTCTTATTTTCTGTCCATGTTTGTTGTATGTACATGAGTGGATCTGGAGTATTGTACCTGTCTCGACGATCCCACCTTTGAGGACCTCGAAACCTTGGAAGAAGGCAAGTATTCCATGCTCCTATCTCCCATTACATTAAATGCTCAATATTGTTTTGGACAAATTACTATGTCTAGTAGGATTACCTTAATGTTGTTACACCGAGAATTTGGGAACATATTTAGTAGACAAATGCTAGTGCTCTACACACTTCAAAACAAAGATGTTTTTAAATGTTTTATGAGCTTTATTTATAAAAGAGGCTTTTAGCGAACCATAGAGACTTGGTGCATCAGATATGTTTTATCTCCCCATATATAGCGGGGCTTTAAGGATAACTGTTCTTGGAGAATTTTCCTCAAAGCCTCTATACTTAGGGTGGAGTGCAAGTCCATTCTTGAGATCTAAGAGGCCCGAGACATGATTATAAACGGAGGGCCCATCACCATAAGAACTATTTATTATAATATATATAAGCTAATCAAAATAATTCGATGTATCATAGAAAAGCTTGAACGGTAAAAAATAGAAGTAAGATTATTACCTTAAATATCTTATAGAAATCACCTTAAAAATATCTTCTAACAATTCTAGAGATGCAAAATCATCAATGATGACTTTAATATTAATATCATCTAATAATTTCTTTTCAATACATGAAGTTGTTAGCTATTTAGTCTTTCTTGAGAAATTGTAGATCTTACATAATTCTTCAATAATTTTAGCTGAGAAACTCCTTTCAGTTGATACTATAGTTACTCGCATTATAAATAATATCGATAAGCAATCTATACCCTATACTTATATATAATCTATTAAGAACCTAATGTGGGCACCTGATACCACGGCTTCACCCTCCGCGCTACCACACCGTGCAAAAAATAGTGCAAAGTGAGCACTCAAACCCACACCCGCTTGCTCCAAACATATTGGGTAACTACCAGACCATACATAACTTAATGTTTATAAATAAACAATAATTATATTTGAATAAATATCTCAATACATATTTATCTTACCTACTATATTAAGAACTTAATATGGACGCTTGGTGCTACCACCCCACGCGCCTCGACTGGTTCTCTCGTCCCTCTCTCAGCTACTGCCCTCTGGACACGCTGATACTCTAGGTCTGGCCCACGTTCTCTGGCTGGTTGTCCTGTCCCCTCTCTCAGCTACTGCCCTGTGGATCCCGGTGCCCACACAGCTACGACGCCTGCTAAGTACCCGACCCCACCCACGCAACTACCACATTGCACAAAAAAGTGCAGAGTGAGCACTCAACCCACACCCCGAGCTCCGAAAATTTGGGGCTAACCACCAAACCACATGTACCTTAGTGTTTAGAAATAAACAATAATTATATTTGAATAAATATCTTAATACATATTTATATGATATATAAAAACCATAGCAACGGGCAATTAGCTAGTATATATTATGACAGCAATCCATTTCCCTGACAAACTCAAACATCTTCGTAGAACTAGGGTGGGACCCAAGGAAATGGGGGCTAGATCGGCTGCCTCACCCCCTTTGCACAGGCCTGGTGGGGTGAGGTCTTGGAGCCGCTCTTTAGGTGTTGTTTGGTTCACATATTTGTAAAGTAATGAGTAACCGATAACGTTCAACCATGTTTGTTTAAGTCCAACCGTAATGAGATACCATACTATAAACTGATTCTAGTCTATTCAAACTTATTTCTGCTGGTACTCGAGTGTGAATCATTACTATTACCATTTATGTTATATTTCGTGAACCAAACGGCACTGTCGGGTACCGTAATTAGGGGTACACCCAACACTCCTAATCACGGCTGGTAAACACCCTCAGACCAACTGACGGGCGTGGTTCAAGTCAAGGCTTCGTCTACCCTAGGGACGCAACCTCGCCCGAGGCCATCCTCGGGCAGGAGCAGTAGTCCCTGACGGATTCACGCCTTGCCCGAGGACCTCCTCTGGCAGCGGGCACACCCTCGGCTCTCCCAAAGCCCGGCTCGGGCAGCCTTCGTTGTGAAGCAACCTTGACCAAACCGCCTCACCAACCGACCACATCGCAGGCGCATTCAATGCGAGGATCGCCTGACGCCGCATCCTGACACACGCACCTCAGTCAGCCAGGCCAAAGTGACCGCAGTCACTTCACCCCCCTTTACTGTCCGATCTGACAGGAAGACAGTGCCGCTCGCCCCGCTCCGGCTACTGTGCCAACCACCCAGACGAAGCTGACAACAAGTCACGATCAACCACCGAGTTCGGCCTCGGGCGCAACAGGAAGCTCCGCCTCGCACGACCTCAAGCTCCGGCCTCGGGAGGAGGTCTCCGCCTCGCCTGACATCAGGCTCCAGCCTTGGAAGGAAGTCTCCGCCTCGCCCGACCTCCGGACTCGGCCTCGACCTCGGTCTCAGGAGGAATTGCGTCCTCGCCCGACCCCGGCCTCGGCCTCAAGAGAAGTCTCCGCCTCGCCCGACCTTGGGCTCGGACCGACCGCACCACAGGGGATACATCATTACCCTATCCCTAGCCAGCTCAGGCTACAAGGAACAAGGTCGGCATCCCATCTAGCTTACCCCGACGACGGGTAATGATGGTGCCCCGCATGCAACCATGATGCCGGTGGCTCTCAGCCCCTTACGGCAGCAAGGAGACGTCAGCAGGATCCTTGCCGCACTGCCAGCTGTGCTCCTACAGGGCTCAGGCGCTTCTCCGACGGCCACACTATCACGCATACAGGTCTCAAGTTCTCCCCCAACAGCCACGTTGGCATGTACATAGGGCTTAGGCATTTCTCTGCTAGACACGTTAGCGCATTGCTACACCCCCCATTGTACATCTGGACCCTCTCCTTGCATCTATAAAAGGTAGGTCTAGGGCCTTCCTGCAAAAAAGGAGGGTTCTCGCGCGGAGGGGACGGCGGGCTGATGAACCAGCTCTCTTCTTTCCTCTCGCGACGCTTGTAACCCCTACTACGAGCGGCACCCCCGGTGCGAGATAATACAAGTCCCCCATTTGTGTTCCTTCTCGTGCCAACCCATCTGGGCTGGGACACACAGCGATGACAAATTCACTAGTCGGTTCGGAGGACCCCCCCGGGTCCGAAACGCCGACAGTTCGCGCGCCAGGTAGGGGTCTGCTGCGTGTTAACAATCACCTTCCCGTTGAGTTCCAGATGGGGAGTCTTCAGCAACCTCTTCAGCCCGGGACGGTGCTTCGCTTTTGGGAGTCTCGAATTCATGTCTCTCGACGGCAGCTACGACATGGTACTCCTTCCGGCACAGCACTACAACAGCGACGGTCGTCAGCTCGCCCGGCGGCGACGAACTCGACGACGTCTTCCCCCCGTGGTGGAAGAGGAGCATCTGCGTTCGCCTCGCCACCCTCCTCGCCACAGGAGGAGGAGGCAGGGCAACCGTGGCCAGGCAGGAGGCAGGACCTCGTCGGCTGTCGCGCTGGAGCGAGTCGACGACACCGGCGCCCCAGCGGGGGACATGCTCGGCGTTGTCCTCGCGCCTGAGACAACGACAGGTGTCGCTTCCCCGCCATACGTCGACGACAAGCAAACTGACGATGCCAGCACCCTCGCGAAGGACCTGCTGGGCGTCACCCTCGTACCTGAGATAACGGTGCGCTCCGACGTGACATCACCACCGTCTATCGACCAAGAGGTACCGTCCGTCTTCCACCCTGTGCCCTTTTGATTCATTTTCGATCCGCCAAGCGACCCCGCTTCGGTGACTGCTTTCGCTAGGGCGTATCCTGATCTCCCGGGATACCATATGTGGTCATCCTGGGACCGACTGACGACCGTCTCAACCTACGGGCCCCCGGGTTCCGAGGAAGAGGACGGTCCTGACTCCGGTTGGGATTTCCCCGGACTACATGATTCTGGTGCTATGCTAGACTTCATGACCGCATGTGACTACTGCCTCTCTGGTTACTCTGATGATGGCCATAGCCTTGTCAACAAGGGTTATGGCCCGAGTCGTGAATGTTTCCACGTCGATCTGGGGGATCTCGACGAAGGCAACCACCTTGGTATGCCGGAGAATGACCCTGGGCCTACGTCTCGCGTTGACATCCCGCGGGAGCTAGCTGTGGTCCCAGTCCCTACGGGGGGTCAGGACACACAGCTCGAGCAAATCCGCGAGATGTAGGCCAAGCTTAACGAGGAAGCAGGGCAACTTGTGCAGATCCGGCAAAACATCGAGCAGGAGCGAGCAGGTCAGGCACTCGCCGGAGGAATGTGTCATCGGCCCCAGGAAATCCAGCGCCGTGTCGTTGACAATGCTAGGGCAGCACTACCCCCGGCCGTCAGCGAGACCGACCAGAACCTGGCTGCAGCAGTGATGTTGCTCCGGACGATGCCGGAGCCATCCACCACTGAGGGGCGGCGTATCCAGGGCGAGCTCAAGAACCTCCTGGAGCATGCCGCGGTTCGACAAGCCGAAAGCTCTGCCTCCCGAAGGCGAGGGTGCCCCTCGGAGCATCGCGCAACACCCTCCCGACACGTGTCCCGACACATGCGGGAGGCCTCGGTTCACACCGAGCGTACACGGGACGGGACGCCTGTCGCCCCGGACCGCCTCGGCAACGCGCAACACCACCACGACCGTCGAGCCCGCCTCGACGAGAAGGTGCACCGAGGCTACCATCCCAGGCGCGGAGGACGCTACGACAGTGGGGAGGATCGGATCCCTTCGCCCGAGCCACCCGGTCCGCAAGCCTTCAGCTGGGCCATACGACGAGCACCGTTCCCGAACCGGTTCCGAACCCCAACTACTATCACCAAGTACTCGGGGGAGACGAGGCCAGAGCTGTGGCTTGCGGACTACCGGCTGGCCTGCCAGCTGGGAGGGACGGACGACGACAACCTCATCATCCGCAACCTTCCCCTGTTCCTCTCCGACGCCGCTCGGGCCTGGCTGGAGCATCTGCCTCCTGCGCAGATCTCCAACTGGGACGACCTGGTCGAGGCTTTCGCTGGGAACTTCCGAGGCACATACGTGCGCCTGGAAACTCCTGGGATCTTCGAAGCTGCCGCCAGCAGCCAGGGGAGTCCATGCGAGAGTACATCCGACGGTTTTTGAAGCAGCGCACCGAGCTGCCCAACATCACCGACTCGGACGTCATCGGCGCGTTCCTCACCGGCACCACTTGCCGCGACCTAGTGAGCAAACTGGGGCGTAAGACTCCCACCAAGGCGAGCGAGTTGATGGACATCGCCACCAAGTTCGCCTCTAGTCAGGAGGCGGTCGAAGCCATCTTCTGGAAAGACAAGCAGCCTCAGGAGAGGCAGCAGGAAGACGTCCTTGAGGCGTCCGCCCAGTGGGGCACAAAGAAAAAGGCCAAGAAGAAGTCACAAGCAAAGCGTGACGCTGCTGAAATAGATCTTGTCGCTGCCGCCGAGCATAGGAACCCTCGAAAGCCTCCCGGAGGTGCTAACCTATTCGACAAGATGCTCAAGGAGTCGTGCCCCTATCATCAGGGTCCCGCCAAGCACACCCTTGAGGAATGCGTCATGCTTCGGCGCTACTTCCATAAGGCCGAACCCCCCGCGGGAGATGGCAAGGGCCAAGACAACGACAAGAAGGAGGGCAACCTGGAGGAGGAGTTCCCCGAGGTCCACGGCTGTTTCATGATCTATGGAGGGCAAGTGGCGAACGCCTCGGCTTGGCACCGCAAGCAAGAGCGCCGGGAGGTCTGCTCGGTCAAGGTGGCGACGCTAGTCTACCTAGACTGGTCCGACAAGCCCATCACCTTTGACCGAGGCGACCACCCCAACTGCGTGCTGAGCCCCGGAAGGTACCCGCTCGTTGTCGACCCTGTCATCGGCAATGTCCAGCTCACCAAGGTCCTCATGGACGGAGGCAGCAGCCTCAACATCATCTACGCCGAGACCCTTGAGCTCTTGGGGATCGGTTTGTCCGCGATCCGGGCCGGTGCGACGCCCTTCCACGGGATCGTCCCCGGAAGGCGCGTCCTGCCCCTCGGGCAGATCAATTTGCCCGTCTGCTTCGGGACTCCCTCCAACTTTCGAAAGGAAACCCTCATGTTCAAGGTGGTCGAGTTCTGAGGAACCTACCACGCGGTGTTGGGGAGGCCGTGCTACGCCAAGTTCATGGCCGTCCCCAACTACACGTATCTCAAGCTCAAGATGCCGGGCCCCAACGGGGTCATCACCGTCGGATCCACGTACCGCCACACGTATGAATGCGAAGTGGAGTGCGTGGAGTACGCTGAGGCCCTCGCCGAGTCTGAGGCCCTCATCACCGACCTAGAGCGCCTCTCTAAGGAGGCGCCCGATGCGAAGCGACACGCCGGCAACTTCGAGCCAGCTGAAGCGGTCAAATCCATCCCTCTCGACCCCAGCAACGATGATGGCAAGCAAGTCCGGATCGGCTCCGAGCTCGACCCCAAATAGGAAGCAGTGCTCGTCGACTTTCTCCGCGCAAACACCAAAGTTTTCGCATGGATTCCCTCGGACATGCCCAGCATACTGAGGGATGTTGCCGAGCACTCACTGGACATCCGAGCTGGGGCCCGACCCGTGAAGCAGCATCTGTGCCATTTCGACGAAGAAAAGCGCAGAGCCATCGGCGAGGAGGTCCACAAGCTACTCGCGGCAGGGTTCATCAAAGAGGTATTCCATCCCGAATGGTTAGCTAACCCTGTGCTTGTGAGAAAGAAAGATGGGAAATGGAGGATGTGCGTTGACTACACCGGGCTGAACAAAGCATGTCCGAAGGTTCCCTACCCTCTACATCGCATCGACCAAATTGTGGACTCCACCGCTGGGTGCGAAACCCTGTCATTCCTCGACGCCTATTCAGGTTATCACCAAATCAAGATGAAAGAATCCGATCAGCTCGTGACTTCTTTCATCACACCTTTTGGCATGTATTGTTATACTACTATGCCATTTGGCTTGAGGAATGCAGGGGCCACATACCAAAGATGCATGAACCATGTGTTCGGAGAGCACATCGGCCGAACGGTCGAGGCTTACGTCGATGACATCGTTGTCAAGACAAGGAAGGCCTCCGACCTCCTCTCTGAACTTGAGACGACGTTCAAGTGTCTGAGAGCGAAAGGCGTGAAACTCAATCCCGAGAAGTGTGTCTTCGGAGTCCCCTGAGGCATGTTCCTAGGGTTCATCGTCTCCGAGCGAGGCATCGAAGCCAACCCAGAGAAGATCGCGGCTATCACCAACATGGGGCCGATCAAAGATTTGAAAGGAGTGCAGAGGGTCATGGGATGCCTTGCGGCCCCGAGCCGCATCATCTCACGCCTTGGCGAGAAAGGCTTGCCTCTGTACCGCCTCTTAAGGAAGGCCGAGTGCTTCACTTGGACCCCCGAGGCCGAGGAAGCCCTCGGAAACCTTAAGGTGCTCCTTACAAATGCACCCATCCTGGTGCCTCCCGCTACAGGAGAAGCCCTCTTGATCTACGTAGCCGTGTAACACCCCTAGTGTTACTGCAACTAAAACTTGAGCATGGCATCATAAACATTAGCATTGCATATGTTTGACACACCTAGAGTGCATTTACTAGGTAAAAATTTCAAACAAGTTGTATTGTTATAGCATTTTGCAAATAGAACCCTGGATAGGGAACTTAACCCTAAATAGGGATTATAGGGTGTAAAACCTAACCAAATTGAGGAAACCTAAAAGCTTTAGGGGAATAGTCATAAAATGTTCCCAAGAATGAACTTGAATCACATTTATACCCCTGAGATACCAAAAACCCCATTTGAAACCTGGAAAACCCTAAGTCCAAACCCTAGGGGCCTATGTGCAAAAATTGTGCACATTTGGACTAAAGTGTAAAAACTACTATGTTAAAGCATATAAAGTCACATGGTTCACATTTGGGAAGATTTACAAGCCAAACCCTAAGTTTTGGATTCATTTGCAAAAAGGACCCCAATTGAGATTTCACTCTATGCCTGAATTTCAGATTTGTGGGCTTAGATTTGGAGCCTTGTAACTTTCAAATTATAGGGGTTTTTCCCTAGGACACCACATCAAAGTTGTAGAGCAAACAAAGGAGAACAATTTTGCTTAAGGATGTGAGCTTTGTTGTTAAGAAGAATTTAGAGATAATTAAGCTCAAAGTCGGGCTGTCAGTCAATCCCTGGACTGAATTTCAGTAGCAGTGTGATGGGGTGAACTTTGAGCTCGATTTTGAATGGGATTCGGTGAGTATTTGATGGTAAGCATTGTGGCAAAGTTGAAGACGGATTATAGGTGTATAACTTTGACACAGAAAGTTGGCTTAGGTACCACATAAAAATTGGAGAAAATAGAGCTCCAATTTGATCTATCAGATAAGCTCTTCACTGAGTCAGGCGCACTGTTCACAGGTTTTTAGAAAAATCACGCCGTGGATAAGGATCAGTCTCGCCGGTGATAAGGATGCCACCGTGGCTCGGATAAGTCGTCGGCGGCCACAGTAAAAGTCCCCGGCGAAGTGTCAGTGAGTTACTGAGGTGGCAAGCTCTGGTTAATCGGCGGCCACCGTGCCCTCACCGGAATCCGCCGCGCGGTAGGCTTGCCAGCACATCTGCAATCCGTGAATTTCATCCAAATCCGGTCATTGGCCTATAAATTGAGAGTGCCACGAGCTCCGTAGGGTAGTCAAGTAACCCGTGCACCAACTCGTACCTCGAATCGTCTCCCAGAGAGCTTCAATTTGGGACTTTCCCCAAATCCACCAAAAACACCATGCGGTGTGTGCTCACCGTGGTCAGCCTGTTCCAGGTGAATTCATACTCCTCTGTTGATTGTTCTAGCGTCCCTAGGCTCTTCCAAAGCTTCCCGAACCCTTTAATTGTACTGGACCGCCATGAATTCATAGGAACGTGTTCATCAGTCCGCCATGTTCACGGTTGCCGTGGCTAGAACAAACCTTATGACTATTAGTGAAATTGGGTTAGGGGAATTGATCGGGGAAGATCCAATTCGGTGTTAGCTGCTCAGGGACGCCAGTACTTGCCCCAATCGGCTGGCCTACGAGCTCACCGGAGCTCGGCCGCATTCACTGTCGTCGTGGACTTCACCCTGCGAAGGAATAGAAACCGGACGGTTCTTCTGAAAATCGTCAGTGACATAGTGAAACAGTGAAAGAACCTGTCTCCAGTTAGCCAAAAACCTGAGGCCTTTTCGGTAAAGTCGCCAACGTGCGCGCAGGCACGGCCGCGTTTTCCCTGGACCTGGGCCGCCTGGGCTGAAACTAGCCCAATACTGTTTAATCTTTTCCCTTTTCTTTTTCAGTGGAACTTTAGAAATCTATAGGAAATTGTAGAAAAATCCTAAAATTATCAAACCAATTTTCCTAGACTTCTTATTTTCCATAATATTTAATAAAAATAGTTTCATGATTTTTAGATTAAATAAGGAATTTTAAGGCATTTAAAGTAGTTTAAAGCATTAGTTCTAGATTTTTAGAAAGCATATGGTAATTCCAAAAATGATCAAACTTTTTATATAAGCTCTACACATTATTTAGAAGCCTTGGGTAGAGTTTGGTTGATTTGGACCTTGTTTGTTAACTAGAACCCAAAACCCCCACCCCTGCCCTGTGAACTCCTTTACTGACTCCGGAAACCCGAAGTTCTCGGAGTTCCGTGTAGGAAAATTGTATTCAAGACCTTAGATAATAAATTCTTATTATCTTTGCACTCTAATGAGCATTACATGGCATTCATTCTTATATACACATATGTATGATTATGTTTAGAAAACGAAGAAGAGATCGAAGTGACTGAAGAGAAGACACCACCACCTTTGGAATCTCAGGCAGGGACTTGTCTCTACTTTGACATCTGCGGGCCCGAGCCTGACTCACCTACTAACGAAGGCAAGCCCCGGTGCATTTGCCACTTTCCTTGATGTTTTTAAAATCTTTCTCACTTGTTTGATGCATTAGGTGATAGGAGTTGAATGCTTAAACAATTCCTGCATTGACTTCCTTGATCTTTGATTACCTTCCTTGAACCCCTGTTTTTACAAAAAGTTTTACTACGCTTAGTATTGCTTTAGTAAAAACAAAAGGTTTTGTTTTACAAAAGATGATTGGCAAAGTGGGAGGGATCTTTTTGGAAATAAAACTTGATGGTGAATCCATCGCGGCCGTGATGGATTCATCATCGGAAAAGATGTACCTCTGACAGGTACCAAGTTTTTGGGTTTAAATGATTAAGCTGAGACCGGGCGGGTGACTTGCACGAGAAGAGAGTCTCGGTGTAGTGTCTCCGTCTGAGTCGATTAAGGACTGTGTCGATGTAGGCTTGCTGACCGAGGACCCTTTAACTGGTCACATGCCTCGTCATGGGTAAGCCTTGCCTCGGGCAGACTAAGGCCAGAATAAGATAACACGAAATGGGCGTGGAGCGGTGGCGGGAGTAGTGTGTACCCTCCGTAGCAAGAGGCTGGACAGTGGTGTATCTGTGCTCTCGGTTTGCGTGAACCTAATCTGGTCTTAAGAACCCCGGTGGCGGGTTGACATATGCAAGGATTAAGTGCTACATATGTCGTGTGATCGGAGATCCTTAGATGAGTATAATCGATTCGGATCGCCGTACCTTCGCGGTTATGAAGACTTGGTCACTGCCCTATACGTAGAAAACCAGTAAAGATAAAGGACTTGTTAAGAAACCGGCTAGTGTAGGACAAGTGTTTGAACTAGGGTAGAAAGAACTCTAGATGCAGGTAAGTTTACCTAACCGGAAAATAAAATTGGATTTTTAAGGATCCACTCTTAGTAAGCATTTATGCAAAACAGAGTCTTTGATCTTGAGATACCTTACCTTGACTCCCTTATAACCAGCATACCCTTGAGAGTCTTTTCTTTAGTCGGGTAAGACTTGCTGAGTAATTCCATACTCATGGTTTATTCCCTCGTTGTTTTTAGGTGAGGAAGCAGCAAATTTTTGTTGCTTTTGTACCAAGGTGGTTCCAAATGAAGAAAAACAAGAGTGAAGCTGCGGGAGGACATGGTCCTCCATAAGAAACTTTTATGTAAGAACTTATCGGGAGGAGTTTTTGCCTCCCTTGGTACTGTAATAATACTACTCAGCACTCGTTTTATAACTCTGGTCTGTAATAAGCAACTTGATCTTACTTTCTAAATAAATGTAAGTTTATGTAATCGCTTCCGCATTCCTATATCTCCGATGTTCTGTAATGTCTACAAGACGGGTGAAACATTCCTAGAAAGGTAAGAAAGAAGATACCGAACTTGTCAAGTAATTCAGGAACATCTACAAGGTTATCTAATGTCTGTTGGACAAGGACAACTGTAGGTGGGCATAATGACTTGGGAGGTTCCGTCACAGCTGGTATCGGAGCGAAGCCCTTCTTTGCAGATATTATGAGGCATCTTCAAAAGGGATTTTCTAAAAACTTACCTAGAAAGATTTCTTCCATTCTTACCCCTTATATCTGAAGAATCTATATGAAAGACCAGATAGGAGGAGTGCAATGTATAGAAGGTATGAATCAACTAAGGTTGGTTCTGTAATTATACATGCATCATGCTAAGAACCATACTAATAAAATTTTCCCTTACAGAAATGCCGCCGCGCACAAGGAAAACCACGCGTAAGTCTACTGGCCCAATTGGTGTACCTCGTCACCAACTTGCTCCACGGCACGAGGATAGTAGTAGCGGAAGCAACGATCCGATTGGGGATCTTGAAGCCTGAGTAAATCAGCTTCAAGCGGAGCTTCAACGCAGGACCAGCATATGGGTCACGGATGGCGACAGAATAAACGAATTGAGAGGTTACATCCGCCGCTTGCAAGATCAGCTTGCTGATCGGGATTTAGCGCTCGACTGGGCGGTACAGTCTCGTTCAGTGGCTTGGGCTAAGGAAGCAAAGGCTCGAGCCCGAGTCGAGGAACTTAGCTCTGCCATTGACAACTTGCAGGCATATTGCAATACCCTACATGAGGAAGTCCATGTACTGTATTCGCAACTACATCCCAGTGTACCTACGGATCCTGTCGGGTCGGAAGCCGGACCCTCGCATGTTGCGGGAGAAGCGCTTGGTGGTGAGCTGGACCTTTTTAGGCCCCCTCCTTCTATGAGGCTGGTCGATGAATGGTCTCCCACACCTGACGACGAGGCTGCCAGGAGCAACCAGAAGCAGGAATAGTGGTGTAGTAGTAGAAATAGAAGTAGTGTATTGTATAATAGGTTGTACTATTGTATAATGGGTATTGTACTCCTGTTGTATAAAATCGAATATGTAACATTACTCTTTTTGGTAATGTAAATTGGATGGTTTTGTCTTTGGCATATTATATTTGTTTCCAAATGTTTGTTGCCACAGATGTCGTCCAAGACTCGATCACAGGATGCAGCTGGAACCTCCAGTGGGAGGAAGTCTACCCCAAATCCACCTCCTGTCCCTCCCACACTTGCCGAGGCGATTGCCGCCTTAGTGAATGCGATTGCGGATAATACCCGTTTTCTGAGAGAGATGGCGGGTCAACAGTTTCAGCAACAAGGCGGGCGGGGTTATCAACAGGGCCCCCGTGAAACCTCTTACTTGGACTTTTCAAAGACACGTCCACCGCTATTTGTCAAAGCCGAAGACCCGTTAGAAGCAGACGAATGGATTCGTGTTATCGAGCAAAAATTTGGACTTCTGCGTTGTTCTGAAACCCAGAAGCCTTTATTCACAGCCCAGCAACTGCGCGGCTCTGCCAGCTCCTGGTGGGGAAATTTTGTGGTCGTTCAACCAGCCAATCATCAGATAACATGGGAAGAATTCAAGGTGGCCTTCCACGAACACTATATCCTAGAGGGTGTCCTTCACATGAAGCAAGAAGAATTTATGAAGCTGAAGCAAGGAGGGGATACTGTTAATCAGTATCTCAATAAGTTCAATCATTTGTCGCAATATGCAATCGATCAAGTGAACACCGATCTGAAGAAGAAGAATTGTTTTATGAGAGGTTTAAATGATCGACTGCAAAGAAAGATGGCAACCTGCATAGATCTTACTTATGGAAGAGTTGTCAGTACAGCATTGGCAGTGGAAGCGAAGTATGCAGGCGTCGGAAAATCTAAGGGATTTGGAGGTGACAGGCCTAGTCAGGGCCCGGTGAAAAGGCAATGGTTTGTTCTCCGGCCTTCCAACCAGAATCGCTCTCGTCCACCCTCCTTCCCTTTTAAGCAACCAATATTTATTCGTCCCAATAATGCCCCCACTGTACCAAGTCAGCCGGGTGCCCCAGGCACTCGATTCCCTGCTCTGCCCATTTCATCGACTGGATGTTTCAATTGTGGAAAATCTAGGCATTTCATCAAGGATTGCCCCTATCCAAAGCAGAACTAGTCAAATAATCAGCAAGGATCTGGGAATTCATCTCAAGTCAAGGGAAATACTATGGGCAAAAATACCAAGAAGACGGGACGCATATATTATAAGCAAGTGGCCACTACACCAGACGAAGAGCCGGTAATGATGGGTACGTTCCTTATGGCCAATCATCCTGCAGTTATTCTCTTTGATTCTGGTGCTTCGCAAACATTCATCAACAAGAAATTTGTGGAGCAACATTGCATTTCATGCCATGAATCAAAAGAAGGGTTTAAAATTCAGTCACCTGGGGGACAAATCTTTACTATAGAAGTGGCCTATCAAGTGCCCATAACATTGGCCGGACGGGACTTTCCTACCAATATGATCGTTCTGAAAGGCCAAGACATAGATGTCATTTTGGGCATGAATTGGTTGGCCAAACATAAAGTAACCCTCAACACTGATCAAAGAACTGTCAGGTTGAGTCATAATCAAGAGGAAATTCTTTTGCCTATCCCCATTCCATCCAAAGCTACTAGCAGAGTTTATGAAGCCCTTATACCGGAAATCAAGGATATTCCGGTAGTATGCGAGTTTCCTGATGTCTTTCCAGAGGATTTGCCTGGATTGCCACCTGAAAGGGACGTAGAATTTGTAATTGAGTTGAAGCCCTGTACGACTCCCATTTCTCGAAGATCGCACCGTATGCCTCCAAATGAGTTGGCAGAATTGAAGATTCAATTACAAGATCTACTTGAGAAAGGATTCAACCGGCCAAGCTCGTCGCCATGGGGTTGTCCAGCCATATTCGTCAAGAAGAAGGATCAAACTTTACGGATGTGTGTGGATTATCGACCCCTGAATGAGGTCACTATCAAGAACAAGTACCCTCTTCCGAGGATTGACATTTTATTTGATCAACTGACCGGGGCGAGGGTATTCTCCAAGATTGATCTCAGATCGGGCTATCATCAGATCTGTATTCGGCCCGAGGATATACCAAAGACCGCATTCACTACGTGGTATGGGTTATTTGAATACCTGGTAATGTCTTTCGGATTGACAAATGCTCCTGCCCACTTCACGTATTTGATGAACTCGGTATTCATGCCCGAGTTGGACAAGTTTGTGGTGGTCTTCATTGACGATATTCTAATATATTCCAAGAATGAAGAGGAGCATGCTCAACATTTACGGATCGTGTTAACGCGCCTGAGAGAACATCAGTTGTATGCCAAGTTTAGCAAATGCGCGTTTTGGCTGGAGGAAATTCAGTTTCTAGGACATGTTCTATCTGCTAGGGGGATTGCGGTAGATCCCAGCAAAGTCAAGGACATTTTGGAGTGGAAACCCCCAACCACTATTCATCAAGTCCGAAGTTTTCTGGGACTGGCTGGATATTACCGCCGATTTATACCAGATTTTTCTAAGCTTGTGAAGCCAATCACAAGTTTATTAAAGAATGGTATTAAATTCAATTGGTCTTCCAAGTGTAATGAAGCTTTTGAACAATTAAAGACACTATTAACCACTGCTCCGGTATTGGCTCAACCGGATATTAATAAGCCCTTTGATGTGTATTGTGACGCATCAGGCAGTGGTCTCGGCTGTGTATTAATGCAAGAAGGCCGAGTAATTGCGTATGCTTCAAGGCAGTTGCGCTGACATGAGGAGCATTACCCAGCTCATGATCTGGAGCTAGCTGCTATGGTTCATGCCCTGAAGATTTGGCATCATTATCTGCTGGGTAATATCTGTCACATTTATACAGATCATAAAAGCTTGAAGTATGTCTTCACCCAGTCAGAATTGAATATGAGACAAAGGCGATGGCTTGAGCTTATTAAGGATTATGAACTGGAAATTCATTATCACCCAGGCAAGGCCAATGTGGTGGCAGATGCACTTAGCCGTAAGGTTTCCTGTCACTGTCTTACGGTGAAGACCTCTGACAATACATTATGTCAGGAGATGGAGAAGCTAAACCTGGGAATCGTCCAACAAGGAACCCTAAGTCAGCTAAAGCTTGACTCAGTCATCTTGCAAAGGATAATTGATGCTCAAAGGGATAATGAGGGTATGAAACACAATCGTGAGAAGATAAGGGCTGGAAAAGCCAAATGTTTCAAAGAAGATGATCAAGGCATTATATAGTTTAATAACCGCATAGTGGTGCCGAAGAATGAAGTGGTCCGCCAGCAAATTCTTGATGAAGCACATCTTAGTCGCTATTCTATTCATCCCGGAAGCACTAAGATGTACCAAGATCTGAAACAACATTATTGGTGGACGAAAATGAAGATCGAGATTGCACGCTACGTGGCTAGATGTGACACCTGCAGACGTGTCAAGGCCATACACTAGAAAGCTGCTGGTCCATTACAGTCTCTACCAATACCGACATGGAAATGGGAAGACATAAGTATGGACTTTATTGTGGGATTACCCAGGACCGCAAAAGGGTATGACTCTATCTGGGTTATCATTGATCGACTCACAAAGATTGCCCACTTCTTACATGTTAAGGCAAAGTATTCAGTGGCCACTTATGCAGCATTATACATTGCCCGTATTCTCAGTTTGCACGGTGTTCCAAAGACTATAGTGTCGGATCGTGGACCACAATTTGTATCCAAATTTTGGGAAGAACTTCATAGATCCCTGGGTACTAAACTGCTCCACAGTTCGGCCTATCATCCTCAAACAAGTGGACAGACTGAGAGGGTTAATCAAATACTTGAAGATATGCTGCGGGCATGTGTTCTGGACTTCTCACAGAAATGGGATGAATGTTTGCCCTTAGCGGAGTTTTCATATAATAATAGCTATCAAGAAAGTATCAAGATGGCACCCTTCGAAGCTTTATATGGACGACAATGTCGTACTCCGCTAAATTTGTCTGAACCTAGTGAAAGGAACTTCTTTAAGCCTGATATGGTGAAAGAAACCGAAGAAAAGGTTCAAAAAATAATTCATAATATAAAGAAAGCCCAAGCTCGTCAAAAGAGTTATGCAGACAAACGGCGAATGCCCTTGTATTTTCTTGAAGGGGACTATGTCTACCTGAAGGTTTCACCAATGAAGGGAGTATCGCGTTTCGGGATAAAAGGGAAGCTTGCACCCAGGTACATTGGTCCATTCCCTGTACTTGAGCAATGTGGACCAGTGGCATATCGACTTCAGCTCCCCGAAACCTTGTCTGCTGTACATAATGTGTTCCATGTGTCACAATTGAAGAAATGTCTTCGAGTACCATATCGAACCGTTGAGGTGACAGATGTTGTCCTTGAACCAGACTTGACATATTCCGAATATCCCATTCGGGTCTTGGATCAAAAGGACAGGGTTACCCGAAGAAAAACTCTCAAGTTCTATAAGATACAGTGGAACCAACATTCTGAAGAAGAGGCTACATGGGAAACTCAAGACTTTTTAGATAAGAATTTCCCAGGCTTTTTAGCCTCATGTAATTTGTAAAATGTGTTTAGTTGTTGTAATAAAGAGTGAACCCCAACCACCCTTGCCTTGTACCAGAAATAAGGAAATAAGAATGTGACACATTTCCTTTTCCATTACTTACCCTAGGACTTTTAATCTTGGGACGAGAATCTTTTATGGGGGGAAGGATGTAACACCCCTGGTGTTACTGCAACTAAAACTTGAGCATGGCATCATAAACATTGGCATTGCATATGTTTGACACACCTAGAGTGCATTTACTAGGTAAAAATTTCAAACAAGTTGTATTGTTATAACATTTTGCAAATAGAACCCTCGATAGGGAACTTAACCCTAAATAGGGATTATAGGGGGTAAAACCTAACCAAATTGAGGAAACCTAAAAGCTTTAGGGGAATAGTCATAAAATGTTCCCAAGAATGAACTTGAATCACATTTATACTCCTGAGATACCAAAAACCCCATTTGAACCCTGGAAAACCCTAAGTCCAAACCCTAGGGGCCTATGTGCAAAAATTGTGCACATTTGGACTAAAGTGTAAAAACTACTATGTTAAAGCATATAAAGTCACATGGTTCACATTTGGGAAGATTTACATGCCAAACCCTAAGTTTTGGATTCATTTGCAAAAAGGACTCCAATTGAGATTTCACTCTATGTCTGAATTTCAGATTTGTGGGCTCAACTTTGGAGCCTTGTAACTTTCAAATTATAGGGTTTTTGCCCTAGGGCACCACATCAAAGTTGTAGAGCAAACAAAGGAGAACAATTTTTCTTAAGGATGTGAGCTCTGTTGTTAAGAAGAATTTAGAGATAATTAAGCTCAAAGTCGGGCTGTCAGTCAATCCCTGGACTGAATTTTCAGTAGCAGTGTGATGGGGTGAACGTTGAGCTCGATTTTGAATGGGATTCGGTGACTATTTGATGGTAAGCATTGTGGCAAAGTTGAAGATGGATTATAGGTGTATAACTTTGATGCAGAAAGTTGGCTTAGGTACCACATAAAAATTGGAGAAAATAAAGCTCCAATTTGATCTGTCAGATAAGCTCTTCACTGAGTTAGGCGCACTGTTCACAGGTTTTCAGAAAAATCATGCCATGGATAAGGATCAGTCTCGCCGGCGATAAGGATGCCGCCGTGGCTCGGATAGGTCGTCGGCGGCCACGGTAAAAGTCCCCGGCGACGTGTCAGTGAGTTACTGAGGTGGCAAGCTCCGGTTAATCGGCGGCCACCATGCCCTCACCGGAATCCGTCGCGCGGTAGGCTTGCCAGCACATCCGCAATCCGTGAATTTCATCCAAATCCGGTCATCAGCCTATAAATTGAGAGTGCCACGAGCTCCGTAGGGTAGTCAAGTAACCCGTGCACCAACTCGTACCTCGAATCGTCTCCCAGAGAGCTTCAATTTGCGACTTTCCCCAAATCCACCAAAAACATCGTGCGGTGTGTGCTCACCGTGGTCAGCCTGTTCCAGGTGAATTCATACTCCTCTGTTGATTGTTCTAGCGTCCCTAGGCTCTTCCAAAGCTTCCCGAACCCTTTAATTGTACTGGACCGCCATGAATTCACGGGAACATGTTCATCAGTCCGCCATGTTCACGGTTGCCGTGGCTAGAACAAACCTTGTGACTATTAGTGAAATTGGGTTGGGGGAATTGATCGGGGAAGATCCAATTCGGCGTTAGCTGCTCGGGGACGCCAATACTTGCCCCAATCAGCCGGCCTACGAGCTCACCGGAGCTCGGCCGCGTTCACCGTCGTCGTGGACTTCACCCTGCGAAGGAATAGAAACCGGAGGGTTCTTCTGAAAATCGTCAGTGACACAGTGAAACAGTGAAAGAACCTGTCTCCAGTTAGCCAAGAACCCGAGGCCTTTTCTGTAAAGTTGCCAGCGCGCGCGTGGGCGCGGGCGCGTTTTCCCTGGACCTAGGCCGCCTGGGCTGAAACCAGCCCAATACTGATTAATCTTTTCCCTTTTCTTTTTCAGTAGAAATTTAGAAATCTATAGAAAATTGTAGAAAAATCCTAAAATTGTCAAACCAATTTTCCTAGACTTCTTATTTTCCATAATATTTAATAAAAACAGTTTCATGATTTTTAGATTAAATAAGGAATTTTAAGGCATTTAAAGTAGTTTAAAGCATTAGTTCTGGATTTTTAGAAAACATATGGTAATTCCAAAAATGATCAAACTTTTTATATAAGCTCTACACATTATTTAGAAGCCTTGGGTAGAGTTTGGGTTGATTTGGACCTTGTTTGTTAACTAGAACCCAAAACCCCCACCCCTGCCCTGTGAACTCCTTTACTGACTCCAAAAACCCTAAGTTCTCAGAGTTCCGTGAAGAAAAATTGTATTCAAGACCTTAGATAATAAATTCTTATTATCTTTGCACTCTCATGAGCATTACATGGCATTCATTCTTATATACACATATGTATGATTATGTTTAGAAAACGAAGAAGAGATCGAAGTGACTGAAGAGAATATATCACCACCTTTGGAATCTCAAGCAGGGACTTGTCTCTACTTTGACATCTGTGGGCCCGAGCCTGACTCACCTACAAACGAAGGCAAGCCCCGGTGCATTTGCCACCTTCCTTGATGTTTTTAAAATCTTTCTCACTTGTTTGATGCATTAGGTGATAGGAGTTGAATGCTTAAACAATTCCTGCATTGACTTCCTTGATCTTTGATTACCTTCCTTGAACCCCTGTTTTTACAAAAAGTTTTACTATGCTTAGTATTGCTTTAGTAAAAACAAAATGTTTTGTTTTACAAAAGGTGTACCTCTGACAGCTACCAAGTTTTTGGGTTTAAATGATTAAGCTGAGACCGGGCGGGTGACTTGCACGAGAAGAGAGTCTCGGTGTAGTATCTCCGTCTGAGTCGATTAAGGACCGTGTCGATGTAGGCTTGCTGACCGAGGACCCTTTAACTGGTCACATGCCTCATCATGGGTAAGCCTTGCCTCGGGCAGACTAAGGCCAGAATAAGATAACACGAAATGGGCGTGGAGCGGTGGCGGGAGTAGCGTGTACCCTCCGTAGCAAGAGGCTGGACGGTGGTGTATCTGTGCTCTCGGTTTGCATGAACCTGATCTGGTCTTAAGAACCCCGGTGGCGGGTTGACATATGCAAGGATTAAGTGCTACATATGTCGTGTGATCGGAGATCCTCAACTGAGTATAATCGATTTGGATCGCCGTACCTTCGCGGTTATGAAGACTTGGTCACTGCCCTATACGTAGAAAACCACTAAAGATAAAGGACTTGTTAAGAAACCAGCTAGTGTAGGATAAGTGTTTGAACTAGGGTAGAAAGAACTCTAGATGCAGGTAAGTTTACCTAACCAGAAAATAAAATTGGATTTTTAAGGATCCACTCTTAGTAAGCATTTATGCAAAACAGAGTCTTTGATCTTGAGATACCTTACCTTGACTCCCTTATAACCAGCATACCCTTGAGAGTCTTTTCTTTAGTCGGGTAAGACTTGCTGAGTAATTCCATACTCAGGGTTTATTCCGTCGTTGTTTTTAGGTGAGGAAGCAGCAAATTTTTGTTGCTTTTGTACCAAGGTGGTTCCAAATGAAGAAAAACAAGAGTGAAGCTGCGGGAGGATATGGTCCTCCATAAGAAACTTTTATGTAAGAACTTATCGGGAGGAGTTTTTGCCTCCCTTGGTACTGTAATAATACTACTCAGCACTCGTTTTATAACTCTGGTCTGTAATAAGCAACTTGACCTTACTTTCTAAATAAATGTAAGTTTATGTAATCGCTTCCGCATTCCTATATCTCCGATGTTCTGTAATGTCTGCAAGACGGGTGAAACGTTCCTGGAAAGGTAAGAAAGAAGATTCCGAACTTGTCAAGTAATTCATGAACATCTACAGGGTTCTCTAATGTCTGTTGGACAAGGACAACTGTAGGTGGGCCTAATGACTTGGGAGGTTCCGTCACAAGCCGTGACCACTCAGGTGGTCAGCGCCGCGATCGTAGTCGAGAGACAAGAAGACGGACATGCATTGCTCGTCCAGAGGCCGGTCTATTTCATCAGCGAAGAGCTATCCGAGACCAAGATCTGCTACCCACAAATTCAGAAACTATTGTACGCAGTAATTCTGACACGGCGAAAGTTGCGACACTACTTCGAGTCTCATCCGGTCACTGTGGTGTCATCCTTCCCCCTGGGGGAGATCATCCAGTGCCGTGAGGCCTCGGGTAGGATAGCAAAGTGGGCAGTGGAGCTCATGGGCGAAATGCTATCATTCGCCCCTCGGAAGGCCATAAAATCCCAGGTCTTGGCAGACTTCCTGACTGAATGGGCCGACACCCAGTTGCCAACAGCTCCGATCCAGGCCGAGCTCTGGACCATGTACTTCGATGGGTCACTCATGAAAACTGGAGTAGGCGCTGGCTTGCTCTTCATTTCACCCCTCGGAAAGCATCTCCGCTACGTGATCCGCCTTCATTTTCCGGTGTCAAACAACATGGCCGAGTATGAGGCTCTGGTTAATGGGCTACGCATCGCCGTCGAGCTAGGGGTTCGGTGCCTCGACGCTCGTGGCGACTCGCAGCTTGTCATCGACCAAGTCATGAAGAACTCCCACTGTCGCGACCGGAGGATGGAGGCCTACTGCGATGAAGTTCGGTGCCTGGAAGACAAGTTCTACGGGCTGGAGCTCAACCACATCGCCCGATGGTACAATGAGACTGCAGATGAGCTGGCGAAGATAGCCTCGGGGCGGGCGACGGTTCCCCCGAACGTCTTCTCTAGAGACCTACATCAACCATCCATCAAGATCAACGACACGCCCGAGCCCGAGGAAGCCTCGGCCCAGCCCGAGGTACCCTCGGCCGAGCCCGAGGAGGCCTCGGTCGAGCCCGAGGTACCCTCGGCCGTCGAGGAGGAGGCCTTGCCCGTCGAGGGGGAACAGAATGGGGTCATGCTAGATCTAAACTGGCAGACCCCGTACCTGGAATATCTCCTCCGAGGAGAGCTTCCCCTCGAGAAGGACAAAGCTCGGTGACTGGCGCGGTGCGCCAAGTCCTTCGTCTTGCTGGGTGATGAAAAGGAGCTCTACCACCGCAGCCCCTCGGGCATCCTCCAACGATGCATATTCATCGCCCAAGGACAAGAGCTGTTGCAAGAAATACACTCGGGGGCTTGCGGTCACCACGCAGCACCTCGAGCCCTCATGGGAAACGCCTTCCGACAAGGTTTCTACTGGCCAACCGCGGTGGCCAACGCCACTAGGATTGTATGCTCCTGCCAAGGATGTCAATTCTACGCGAGGCAAACGCACCTGCCCGCTCAGGCCCTGCAGACAATACCCATCACCTGGCCGTTTGCAGTATGGGGTCTGGACCTCGTCGGTCCCTTGCAGAAGGCACCCGGGGGCTTCTCGCACCTGCTGGTCACCATTGACAAATTCTCCAAGTGGATCGAGGTCCGACCCTTGACCAGCATCAGGTCCGAGCAGGCAGTGGCATTCTTCACCAACATCATCCATCGCTTTGGGGTCCCGAACTCCATCATCACCGACAATGGCACGCAGTTCACCGGAAAAAAGTTCCTGAACTTCTGCGACGACCACCACATCCGTGTGGACTGGGCCGCCGTGGCTCACCCCATGACGAATGGGTAGGTGGAGCGTGCCAATGGTATGATTTTGCAGGGACTCAAACCGAGGATCTACAACGACCTCAACAAATTCGGCAAGCGGTGGATGAAAGAGCTACCCTCGGTAGTCTGGAGTCTGAGGACGACGCCGAGCCGAGCCACGGGGTTCTCGCCGTTTTTTCTAGTCTATGGGGTCGAGGTCGTCCTCCCCACGGACTTAGAATACGGTTCCCCAAGGACCAGGGCGTACGACGATCGAAGCAACCAGACCAGCCGAGAGGACTCGCTGGACCAGCTCGAAGAGGCTCGGGACATTGCCTTACTACATTCGGCATGGTACCAGCAGTCGCTGTGACGCCACCATGCCCGAAGCGTTCAGCCCCGAGGTTTCCAAGTGGGAGACTTGGTGCTTCGTCTACGACAGGACGCCTGAGGGCGCCACAAGCTCGCTCCTCCCTGGGAAGGGCCATTCATCATCGCCAAGATTTTGAAGCCCGGAACATACAAGCTGGCCAACGACCAAGGCGAGGTCTACAGCAACGCTTGGAACATCCAACAGCTACGTCGCTTCTACCCTTAAGATGTTTTAAGTCGTTCATGTACCTCGTTTTCTTTACATGCATAAAGTCTAACCATCAAGGAAGGGTCGGCCTTGCCTCAGCAAAGCCTGACCCTCCCTCGGGGGCTAGAAGGGAGGAACCCCCTCTGCGTCAAAATTTTCCTCGGAAAAATTTTCTACCAAAACGACCTTTCGTGCTTTCGACTTCTGTATCGATAGCGGGATCCTAAAAACGATGAGAGTACACGTAAGCGGCAAGGCCGACCGAGCCGAGGGACTCCTACGCCTCCAGGATACGGATACCCCACTCGTCACCTTCCATGAAAAGTAACTCTCGCTCGGACAAGTGGTTCTGCTACCAACGAACAAGTCATGGCACACGAAACAAGGGGAAAGAAAACGCAGCTTTATGATACGACGATGAAAGTGTTCGGGCCTCAGCAACCATGAAAGAACACACGCATGCTACAAATAAACTGCTCCAGCAGGATCAGGCATCGGCAGGGGAAGCAGCTGCGCCCTCGGCGACGTTTCCGCCTTCGGCGAGGTCTGGCCCAGCCTCAGACGACGACGCGGGCGGAAGGATCTCCACCTCGAAGGAGGAGGCCAGCACCGCGCTCGGGCCCTCAGCGGCCGCGTCAAGCCTCTGGACCTCGGCTAAGGCAGCCTCGTCTTCGTCGGGTAGACAGTACCCCTCGCTGACCCGCTCCAAGTCCACGTCGTAGTGGGAAGCGAGCACGGCGAAGGCCCGCCTAACGCCGTGGTGCAGCGCCCCACGGAGTCTGCTGCGCACATGGCCGCCCAAGGCCCGCAGATGACTCTGGGAGGAGCTACCCGAGGGGACGTCGTCAAGGTCAAAGGCTCAGCAAAAGCCCGAGATAGCCACGGACATAGCCACATGGTCGGCCTCATTCTGCTCAGCCGCCCGGGCGTGCGCCTTGACGGACTCATTAAGAGCCATCTCGAGCTCTGCAGATAGCCGATCAAAATTCTTCAAACACGAGTTGAAGAATGAAGCTGAATTGAAGTCGCAAAGTAGGCAAAACATACCTTCGGCCCGGGCACGCTCCTGCGAGGCCACGACTTGGGCAGACTGGGCAGATCCGACGGCCACAGCCAGGTCCACCGCAAGGGCCCCGGCCCGAGCAGACACCTCGGCCAGCTGACCCTCAAGGGCCTCAGCCCGGCCCACAGCCTCGGCAGCTTGGCTCTGAGATTGGTCCCGCTCATCGATGGCCTGGCCAAGCTCCAGCTGTCGCTGCTGCGCCTCCATCCGTGCCAACGCCGCCTCTGCCCGCGCCGCCGCTGCCTCCGCCTTCAGATCATCACAGAGCAGCCGAAGGTCCGCCAGCTCAGTGCTCTGTTGGGCAAGGCGCTCATTAGCCTTGGCAAGCGTGGCCCTCTGGGACCGCAGCAAACCCTAGATGCCACTCTCGCGGCGGATGAACAACGACTTGGCGGTGCTCACATTCGCCAGTTCCTGAGCAAGGAAGACAAGGTATTACAAAGAATGCCCTGGCCATGTAAGGTATGCGCCTGAAATCCTTACCTGGAGGACCCTGGGAACGTCCCTGGAAAGGATCTCCATGGTCGACCGAAGCGACCCCATCACCGCCTCGGCATACTCGCGGAGCTCATCCGAGACTGCTCCTCCTACTCATCATTGAGGACGAGGAGGGGTTTCTAGGCGCCGCGGCTCCAGAACTGGAATGCCTGCTCGCACCACTCATTGGGGTTGCGCTGCGCGGGGATGAGGATGCCGCCCCCCAAGATGGGTCGCGGTGTTGCGCGCTCCTCCGCCAAGGCGTCGGGTTCTCCTGCAGTCAACATGTCGGGCACCATCGCCATCGACGCGCTGGGCTTCCCCTCGGCTAAGGTGGCGGGTTTCCGATCACCGACCTCGGCAACAGCGTCCGCCCCCTCCTTAGGGCCAGGAACGGGGAGGTCGGGGACGACCGCGAGCGGCGACGCCCCAACCATCCCGACGTCGGGAGCGGTGGACGGCTCCACAGGTGAATCAGCAACGACCGCGGCAGGAGTCGATGCCGGCACCGACGACACGTCAAGCGAGCTCGAGGCCATGGCCGCGTCAGCAGCCTCCCCTGGCATGACGACCGCCCGGACGGGGGGTTGGCCTGGGAGGCTTGCCCCATGGCAGCTCGTGCCGCCTGGGCCCCCCACTCGGGAGCATCCTGTGCGGAGGCCAGCCAACCAGCATGGCGCGCCGCGGCACTGGCTATAGAAGCTGGCACCGTCTTAAGGGCCTTTGTGGGGGGCCAGGTCGGTCAGGCCCTGCCTCCGCTTGCTGAAAGGAAGAGAGAAAGCAAGTTCAAGACACACGACGAAAGAAGCCAAAACAGAGGCGTTGTCAAGCACTTACCCGCTCCGGACCAAGGCCAATCGTGACTGCGGGGAGGCCCCTCGGGCCTCGGTCCCTGCAGGCGCTGCCAAGGGTTGCCCCACCACCAACTTTGGTGCCGCTCCCACCTCAGGCGCCCGAGGCGCCGAAGGAGCGACCTGCCCAGGCGTCGCCGCAGCGGCCGGAGGATCAACCTCCTGCACAGCCGGCACGAGCGCTTGCTCTTGGGGGACAGAGGGGTCGGCCTGACTCCCCGGAGTCAACACAGTTACCTCGGCCAAGGGGTCAGGTGCCCCCTCGGCCTGCCTCCGCTCCTCGGACTGGGACCCCGATGTCCCGGCCCCGGGCACTGATGGTACCAGCCCACTTGGAGGCTAGCACGACAACCCCTGGCCCGGCCCCGGGTCTAGGCTGAGGCCAAGACGGGCCACCATGTCGTCGTCCTCGTCATCATCGTCGTCGGGCGTCTCCGGCGACAGCTCCCTCGGGAGCCCGTCCCTCTCTTGCCTCCGACGACGCTTCTCCAAGGCATCCCGAGCTCGCATCCGCTCGCAAGCCTGGGCCTTCTCCGCATCCTTCTTCTCCTTCTTCTTCTCCGCGGCGACCCTCTACGCAGCTCGGTCCACCACGTCCTCCGGGACCGGTGGCAGGGCGGGTTTATAAAAACTTAACCCCTGGGGAAGAGCAAAGATCCCAACAGTGGGAATCGAAGGCAACATGGCGCAATACAGGAGAAGGATCGGATACTTACCAGGGAAACATACCCATGGTCGGGACGCATCGCAGGCTGGGTAAGGGCGCCGGCATCCAGCCTCCCTACCGTGCCCGCTACCCGCTTGCGGAGGTCGACGTCAGGGAGGGAGGCCGAGGACATCTGCGAGCCCTCCAGATCGACCCTCGGTCTCATCTCCGAGAATTGCAACCGCCGCTCTGCCAAAGGGAGCACCCTCCGGCGATGGATGGCGACGACAACCCCCGTAGTGGTAAGGCCCCCATCTCGTAACCTCTGCAAAGCCTGCAGAATAGGCTGGAGCTTCTCCTGATTCTCGCGCGTGGCACCCCAGCACCAGTTGCTGCCGGCGGCGGTCACCACTCATTGAGAAAACGACGGAAGCCTCCCGTCATTGTTCCGGAGATAAAACCATCGGCGCTACCACCCCTTGTTCGAAGACACAAGGGTGGCAGGGATGTACTGCTGCGTGCGCCCCTGCCTCAGCTGGAGGGTGCAGCCACCGGCCCGCCTCGCCATACGGACCTTCTTCGCATCCGTCGTCAAGGCAAAGAGCTCTGCGGAGAAGAGGTGGGTCCACAGATCCCAGTGAACCTCGATCCCCAAAAAACCCTCACAAACCGCCGCGAAGATGGCCGCTTGCGCAATGGAGTTAGGGTTGAGGTTGTGCAGCTCCACCCCGTAGTGGTGCAGGAGCGCCCGCATAAAGTGGCTCGCTGGCACTCCAAACCCCCGCTCATGGAAGGGGATGAAGCTAACCACATACCCCGGCGGTGGGGAAGGGACGGCCTCGCTCGGGGCCATCCACTCAGGCTGCGCCCCACCAGAGAGGGGACAGAGCAGATCATCGGCGACGAGGGCCTCCAGATCCTTCGCAACGACGGTGGAGGAGGGCCACGGGTCGCGAGGTGGGACAACGGTCACCCTGTCAGCCATCACCGAACGGAGGTGGTGGAGGCGGAGGGGATGAGGTGCGCGGTTTCCTTTTCCCTGGCTATTCTCTTAGGTTGCGAAAACCAGAGCAGAAGGCAGGCGCAAATGGCAGAGTGACGAACCACTGCCGGCCCCCCTTCCGAGTATATAAAGGCCCGGGCAAGAACCGTTCAAAACTTTGCCCGAACTCGCCACAAAATTCAAAACTCGAAGGTAAAACGATCTTTTCGTTCCTTGAACGGCTCGCACGCGCAACGGGCGCAACGCGAGTCGCCCGCCCCGTCGCATTAACTCCCTGGCAGAGCAAGCGACACCTCTGGCAGGCGAGGCGGGCATCGTTTCACCTCCGCCATGATGACCGCGTCAAAAAAGGTGCGCCACCTTATTTAAATTCATATCCTTCCCCTCCTCCTCTCTCTCTCTTGCTACAGGGAACAGGAAAGGGGATGTTGTGGAAATGATCCTTCTCGGCGAAGGAAGCGGGCTCCGAGCCCTCCTACTGATCAGGGGTTCGAAGGCTGGCCCCTTGGAAGGGTTCGACATCCGCCCTAGAGTGCTCGGGCTCCGCGCCCTCCTATTGATCAGGGGTTCGAAGGTTGGCCCCTCGGAAGGGTTTCGACAGCCGCCCCAGAGCACTCGGGCTCCAAGCCCATTACTGATCAGGGGTTCGAAGGCTGGCCCCTCGGAAGGGTTCGACAGCCGCCCCAGAGTGCTCGGGCTCCGTGCCCATTACTGATCAGGGGTTCGAAGGCTGGCCCCTCAGAAGGGTTCGACAGTTGCCCTAGAGCACGCAGAGTGAGGGATGACTCTGGGTACGTCTGATACATGGCCGAGGCTCGGGCTACACTCCCGAGGTACACTAGGACATTTCCGAGACCGGCGGGAACGATTTGTAACGGAATCCCACCAAAGGGAGGCATCGAGCCCTCTGACCCTGTCGAAGGGGTCCGGGTCCAGCGAATCACCCGCAGGTACTTTTGGAGCGCGCCTCTGGGCCACAAGCCGACCCCTAACGAACGGGGCACGGGCGTCCACTCGGATCACCCGTTAGCAGCTCACTGGAAACACCATGTTCGGCGCCCTCCGAGGGCAACATGGCGCTTTCCACCCCCTCCTTGCGGAAAGGCGACGCAGGGGCGTATGATAAAAGTCGGGAAAGTCCTTGATCGTCCTCTCGCTCCGTGCAAAGGCTCGAGGGCTGCTCTCGCACCCGGCTACGACCAAACTGTTGACAGCGTCAACAAACCAGCTTGAAAACTTGGAACCTAACCACGCACCCGGGCTACAGCCAGGCCGCATGAGGGAGCGACCAGACCGGCCGAGGCACCACAAAAAGCATTAAGACCTCAGAGGAGTCAAACCACTCCTCCGAGGCCTCGGGGGCTACACCCGGCGGGTGCGCTCGCGCGCACCCATCAGAACAAAGTAAAGCCGAGAAAGGCCGGTCCCCTCACCAAAAATGTGGCAAAAGCCTCCAAGCGAGTACCAACACTCCCTTCGAGGCTCAGGGGCTACTGTCGGGTACCGTAATTAGGGGTACCCCCAACACTCCTAATCACGGCTGGTAAACACCCTCAGACCAACTGATGGGCGCGGTTCAAGTCAAGGCTTCGTCTACCCTAGGGACGCAACCTCGCCCGAGCCCAGCCTCGGGCAGGAGCAGTAGTCCCTGACGGATTCATGCCTCGCCCGAGGACCTCCTTTGGCAGCGGGCACACCCTCGGCTCTCCCAAAGCCTGGCTCGGGCAGGCTTCGTTGTGAAGCAACCTTGACCAAACCGCCTCACCAACCGACCACATCGTAGGCGCATTCAATGCGAGGATCGCCTGACGCCGCATCCTGACACACGCGCCTCAGTCCGCCAGGCTGAAGTGACTGCAGTCACTTCACCCCCCTTAACTATCCGATCTGACAGGAAGACAGCGCCGCTCGCCCCGCTCCGGCTACTGTGCCAACCACCTAGGCGAAGCTGACAACAAGTCACGATCAACCACCGAGTTCGGCCTCGGGCGCAACAGGAAGCTCCGCCTCGCCCGACCTCAGGCTCCGGCCTCAGGAGGAGGTCTCCACCTCGCCCGACCTCAGGCTCCAGCCTTGGAAGGAAGTCTCTGCCTCGCCCGACCTCCGGACTCGGCCTCGACCTCGGTCTTGGGAGGAATCGTGTCCTCGCCCGACCCCGGCCTCGGCCTCAAGAGAAGTCTCCGCCTCGCCCGACCTTGGGCTCGGACCGACCGCGCCACAGGGGATATATCATTACCCTATCCCTAGCCAGCTCAGGCTACAAGGAACAAGACCGGCGTCCCATCTGGCTTACCCCGACGACGGGTAATGATGGTGCCCCGCGTGCAACCATGACGCCGGTGGCTCTCAGCCCCTTACGGTAGCAAGGAGACGTCAGCAGGATCCTTGCCGCACTACCAGCTGTGCTCCTACAGGGCTCAGGTGCTTCTCCGACGGCCACGCTATCACGCATACAGGGCTCAAGCTCTCCCCCGACAGCCACGTTGGCATGTACATAGGGCTTAGGCATTTCTCTGCCATACACGTTAGCGCATTGCTACACCCCCCATTGTACATCAGGACCCTCTCCTTGCATCTATAAAAGGGAGGTCCAGGGCCTTCCCGCAAAAAAAGGAGGGTTCTCGGGCGGAGGGGACGGCGGGCTGACGAACCGGCTCTCTTCTTCCCTCTCGCGACGCTTGTAACCCCTACTACGAGCGGCACCCCCGGTGCGAGATAATACAAGTCCCCCGTTTGTGTTCCTTCTCACGCCAACCCATCTGGGCTGGGACACGCAGCGACAACAAATTCACTAGTCGGTTCGGATGACCTCCGGGTCCGAAACGCCGACAGGCACCTTAGTTCAAATGGTACGGCACCTTAGTTCAAATGGTAGCGAAGATTTTGATCTGTTTCTAGCTTCTGTTGGTGCGTAGAACTACGGTACCATTTGCTTATAATAATACCCCCTTGGGAGGAGAACTTCTTGAGTGGTATGCAAGGCAACTCTGCTTGCATATCAAGGTACCAAACCAAAGCATGCACAGGTTTTAGTGGATCCGATGTGTAAGGACAAAGCTTGTGAGAATAATAGTAATAATAATACTATATAATATTATATATATATTAAGCCATCGACCATACCGTTGGCCTGAATGCTAGGATGGTTCTAACTTCGGCGGTCATGAAGACGCTGGCTCATCCTTCCGGTGAATAGGACACATTCGGCTGACAGAGAACTGAATGTGGTAGTTAATACTCAGCTTTGCTGTTATGGTTGGATTCTTGTATGTGAATCGAAGGACACAAATGTGCACCTAAAGCACACAATCGAAAATTGCAAATGTACAAAGCATCAAAGCCGCAGAAGGTTCAGCTTCTTAAATTCAAATGGACTAATCCACAAAGTAAGAAATAACAAGGCCTTAATTCACAGTAGTTGGAATCGGCATTACAAGTACTACAAGTTTTTTTCAGTTTCACAAGAAAAATTAGAACTGAATAAAACCCAAAAATTATCCAACAGTAGCGGCTAGTATAAAATTTGAATGTCCTAAGGGTTGTCAAAGACTAGATGGTGGCGTCCACGACTCGGGCTAGGAGTCAAATATTCTTACATGGCGCAACGTAGCGCAACTTGTGACATAACACTTACTCAGAAGTTTCTTGACGTGTCTGGAGTTAGAACATGTAGGATCTTATGACACTAGAATAGGCTATCAGAGGGGAGTGAGTGATTACGGAAGTTTAAAAATATTTATCTCGCCTTCTCCTAATCGAAAAACCAAAACATTGCACTTTTTTCAAATCTGGATAGATTGATGTTATGTTAGTAAAGCATTGCTGACCAAAATCCGTAGCTTTGATCGATCCTAAAATTTAACATATTAAATTAGATAAAGTTATGAATATGACCTAACTGGAATTACGCCGATCGGACTTCTGGATCTAAAGTTATTAACGAAACTATCTTACTGTTTCAGAGAGTAACGAAAATGAATCAAGATCTAATTTCGAAACTAAGCAATAATAAAAAAAGATTAATATCTCAAACTTTGTGGATCAGTAAATAGATGACTTAGTAATGATCTAGATGATTCAAAACATCAATAACAATTGAAAACAAAGATTAAATCTAGAATTAAAACTAAGAATACGATTAATCAACAAAAAGAGAGAAATGATATTACCTTACTAATCTTGCATAAATAACTATTTAATTTGTTGGGGGTTCTCAAAAAACTATGATTAACAATGTTTTCCCAAGTGTAATATATGTACAGGAACCTTCGAAATCGGAATGAAGCTGTCCACAATATGAAAAGCATAGTTGGAACGAAGGTCGAACCAGTTCCAAAGTTATGCGCAAGGGAGCTTGGGCTCAATAGCAGAAAAGTAACCGACTTAAAGAGGAAGAAACTTTTTAGTCCTCGATAGATTGTCCTAATGTTAATAGTAAACATGAAGGGCATGAATGTAATTTTGCACAGGCTGCGCCCTGTGCCTATAAATAGATGAACAGTACCCCCGTACTGTTCACGCTGACTGGTATTCGCTTTTGCGTCACGCTTGTACTTTTACAAGCCGAAGGTACATTTGTAATTCAATATTGCTTCTGTCTTTCCAGGATAATAGAATGAGGATGAATTAATAATGTTATATAATTATTTATGTTGCTCCTCATATTTCATATGCTTCTCTTTTTATTAACATATATTCTATTGATGAAGGTATGTCCTTCATAACCTTCGTCTGAAGATCATTATATCCTAAGGAAAATAGTGCTTCGAAGGACGAAGGACATTAACATTTAACATTTTGTGTTGCCTTGTTCTTAACTCATAGCATTTGAGAACAAGTCCCCAACATTGGCGCCCACCTTCGGTGAACTCTTTTGACCACCTTAGGCAAGCACTGACCTTCGTCATGCCGCCGAAGAAAGCTTCAGTGCCAGGGACTGCTTAGAAAGATCTACTGCTTATTCTGTGGTGAGGACAAGGCCACACTACAAGAATGTGCCAAATCACCATTCAGAAGCAAAAGGAGATAGCAGAAGCCGAAGCTCTACAGAATCAGCCGAAGCAGGTCTTGCACACTGCTTCGTGTCATTCTCCCTACATGCCAGAGTATGTGGGCAATCATCCTGCAGCTTCTTTTGCTTTGGCTAGCCATTCACAGGCTTTTTGGCCACAACTCCTACCCCACCACCACTACAACCGACCTATTCCCAAAGCCAGCAGCCAGAAGGGCACCAGCACTCTCAACAGCAACGGGAATTCAGGGAGAATCCGAAGCTCGCACAGTCAACAGTACTGTGCCGGAATCAAAGCACATTTATTGAGAGATATCGTACCTCTGAAAAATTTCATACATTCTATGTCATTTTTGTTTTTCAATAAAGAACAAGTAATGTAAATCTAGTTTTAATTCCTTGTAATAGTTTCGTTTCTATTAAAATGAAATATATCTTCTTCACAGATTTATGAAGCTCAAAAATTACCGAAGCTCAAAAGTTGTTCCAAAGGGAATACAGCGCTAGATAAATACTGAAGCTATAAGAAAAAGACGTTCCTAAGGGAGCGCAGTGTAAGTTTTGACGAAGCTACAAAAAAGTCGTTCCTAAGGGAGCGCAGTGTAAGTTTTCTGCTCAAAAGTCGTTCCAAAGGGAATGCAGAGCCAAATACCGCCGAAATATAAGGCGAAGAAGTTCAAAAAACGTTCATAAGGGAATGCAAAACTTACACCGAAAAGTCAACGGTGATACCGCTGAAATAGAAGGCAAAGAAGTTCAAAAGACGTTCCTAAGGGGATGCAGAATTTACATCGAAAAATAAGCGGTGAAGCCGAAAAATAAACGGCAAAGAGATTCCGATCGTTCCTAAGGGGACGCAGAGATGGTGTGTTCCGGTGTGGGCGTGTGGGTGCGTATCTTCGGCATTAGCATCATCCTTCGATCATATCATCACATCATCCCGCATAGCATCACATCATGCATCATATTGCACCAATGACACGAATTGAATACGAAGTCGACCTTCGAAGATTGCTTTATAAAAAATGAAAATGTGCTAAGGCACAAAGTAAGCTGAGAAATACAACTTCGTCAGCTCTATTGCAAAAGAAGGGATCCTTTGTTTACGAAGCTAGGATGTTTTTACGAAGCATGGATATTTTCACGAAGCACGGGTTTTCTTCTTTACGAAGCATGAAAAGAAGGGAAGGTGTTTTTTCGCCGAAGGCTCAAAAACGGTATATATATAAAGTTTCATGCATCGCAAAGAACTGAATTACAAAAAATTAACATATTAGATTCAAAAATATGCACATCGAATATTAAAGTCTTGATACAGCAAAGCTACATTGAACATCTAAAAATGTTTTTACAATAAGTACTAGTCCTCTTTTAGGACCTTCTCCGCGATTTTATTTAACAACTTGTTAACAACTTCGTCGACAATAGATTCGGCCATATTGATGATCTCTATTGCTTTCTTCATTTCTGGGTCGAACGATTTTGATGGAGGAGATAGTTCAGCTACAGTAGAAAAATTAATCATTTCGAAGTCACGAAAACAAATGTCGAAGCTAGATGCCGCGAAACAATACCTATGCGCCTCTCGCGCTCTGCAGCTTCTTCAGCTTGCTTAGCTTGTACTCGGGCGTCATGGATGTCTTTTTCACTCTTCTTCATAATTTCGTGAGCTATTTCTCGGCCACCATTTGCCCAGATGTCAGTGTAAAATTTTCTGCCCATTAAGCTTACTTTAGCTGAAGGATCCTTTGTGTCATCCATGGAGAAGGCAGCATCGGCTTGGGCCAGGGTCTTGACATGATCGCAACCTGCCTTCTCCAGGATGGCTGAAATTTCTCTTGCACTGGAGAACACGCAGACATCCCCGCGATCACTTAAAATTTCTTCAAAAGCTTCGGCCTCTCCACTTATCTATTCAATAACACCTTCAGGGTCGCCTCGTATAAAGTTATCTTTATTGGAATAGGCGCCCACGTTGGCGAAGCTAGCCTTTATCTTCTCCACGCAGCCCAGGGATTTTTCGAAGCATTTTTCTTTGGATGCGCGTAGTTCTTCAACTATTTTTTCTAAATAGTTTTTCCAATATTCACTAATATCTCGATTGGCCTCTCCGAGCCCACATTTTTCTTTGGCTTCGACCAGCTGTTTCCGAAGGTCTTTGATCTCATTCTTTTGAATTTTAGCTTGAGCCTTGAAACTTGTTTCATCTTCTTTTACCTTATCCACCAATCAAAGTAGAATTTTGTCTTTTTCTGTGGCTTCGTTTCTCAGCCTGATAACCTCTATTCGAAGGTTGTTGAGAGCTATAGTGCAGCTCTCGTCTTCAGCATTCTTTTGCACCCTTAGGGCGTTGCTAAGTATTAAGCCCTGCAAGAAAGAATAAAATGATTAACATGAGAGTAAAATACTTCATTCCAGAGTTCATAAGCTTCAAAATTCACAATTTCTATACCTTCATACTGTTGTATGCAAGACTATCTGCGAGATCGGCCTTCGTCATGGCGCAAAGGCTAGCTCCGAGCTTCGGGAAGCCCATACTTCTGGCCATCTCCCGATAAACGGATAATTCTTTATTATCTAGGAGACAGTACAAGAAATCATCTTCGTCCGTACCGTTGAACACTAAGGCCCCCTTCGGGTACTTCAGTTCCCGGGCATAGTGTTTAGCTTCAAAAATTTCTTCTTCGGACAATCTTTTTCCCACAGCATGTCGAATGACATAATCAAAATCTTCAAAGAGTGCTTCGGGAGTAAGGGATTCGACTTCTTTGGCCACACTTTTCTCAAAAGCTATATTAGTATCTGGAGTTATTCTTTCGGCCCCCTGCTCGGTTGTGGCAAGCTTTGTCTCAGCAGGCACTGTTGGCCCTGCCTCGGTTTCAGCCTAGGTTTTTGTAGCTTCAACTTCTATTTGCTTAGTATCAGCTTTGGGTTGCATTTTGTCAGCTTCGGCAACCTTCCCTGTGGGAGCAAGACTTATGGAGTCGGTCGTGTCTAATACATCTAATACATTTACCATCCTCCTCTTAGGAGTTGTGGCAGAACTCTTTTGTGCCTTCAGCGCTGTTGTTTCTGTTGAAGGACTTGAAATCCCTGGCATCTTTGTTACTTCTTCAGTTTTTGACCTTTCAGCCTTATCTTTTCAACCTTCGTTTCAACTAGCTCAACCAAAGGTACTTTCGGCATTGTAGCCGGCTTTTCAGTATTCTGTGTAGTTGAAGCAGTTTCTTTTCTTTCAGCAGCAGAAGATGTCCCTGCGCCAAACTCAGGAACCACGACCGGTTCAATGTAACGTGGCCGGTGGGTAAGAACCTTCAATTTTTTGCCTTTCGGCACAGGCTTATTTGGGCTGTCTGAAGCAGAAGTTTTCCTCTTTTTCCCTTGTTCCCGTAGCGGGTAGCGGTAGTCAGGGTATATGAAGCCGATGGCGTCGAAAACTCTGTTTAATCTTTTCTTTCTCCGGCCACCGAAGGCTGCGGACAAGGCATTGTCCTCGGTTTTGGAGTACGCCCCAAGTAACTCATCGCTAGTAGTTTCAATACACTTCAGCCAATCATCATTTGGTTCATCAAACTTATCTCCAAATCTGAAGGTGTATTTCAGCCGGACCAAATCACATTCGCTAGAATCATTGATGGTTTCCTTCGACATTTCGCAGCCTTCCGCAAGCGGCCATACCCTGAAGGCTATGTGCTCCTGAACTAAATCTCTTGTGCAAATAAAAGAGCAAACAGTGCCGAAGGCCTTCTGACACGCTTCCGCAGCATCATCAATTTCAACCTTCGGCCTTCGAAGGCCGAAGCGGGACCAAATGGGACGCATAATGAATTCCTTAATATCTTCCCTTGCCTTAAAATCATTCTTCACATAAAACCATTCCTCCATCCAAGCTCCAGGCCACCTTTTCCGGAATGTTGGTACCGGGTGACTTGCGTTGGGGCGGGCGATAAATCCATAACAACCGAAGTTGTTGTGATACTGTTCTTTACCCATGGCCTTCGTCTCATACAAAAGTTCGTGCATGCTGCAGAAGCACTTCACGCTTGGCTCTATCCCTTGGCTTCTTACTGCCTAGACGAAGACTCCCATCCTCAATATGGCTTTAGGGGTCATCTGATGAAGGAAGATTTGGTAAGTTTTTAGCACTTCAACTACAAACCTGCTCAGTGGGAACCGAAGCCCAGCTTTGAAGAAGCTTCGGTAAGTCACAACTTCGTTTTCCTTAGGGGCAGGGACATTGTTGTCTCCACCAGCTCTTACAATAATCATATCCCAAAAGTACCTTCCTCTCATGTTGTCAAGATGACTCTGTTTAATTGTTGATTTCCCAAAGATTGTATGACTTGGCCTCCAAGGCCGATCCTCAGAATCTTCGCCCCCCCCCCCTTTCCGCATCATAACTGTCACTATCACCAGTATCTTCAGACAGGCCTTCCAGTATCTCCTTAGTAATCTTCTCTGTATTTGTTTTTGCCATTGACTCGATAAATCCAGCAATGTAGGGATTCACAGCCTTCTTCACCTCAAAAAGCTTCTCCTCTTCAGTCAGCTTTGTCTCAGCAGCAACCTTCTTGTCCTGAGACATTTCTCCTTCAGGAAGGACAAAAATGTGTCTTTTTAGCCGAAGCTTAGAAAGCTTGAAAAACTAGCAAGCGTTAGTGAGAAAGTGCTGCGAAAATGAGAAAGTAAAACAAATGGCACAAGCAGCATATCAAATATAGCTGGTGTGAGTTCTTATTTATACGCTCAGCACGCTCCAAATTGGGGGGGCCCGTTTGTCATTTACTATTGCTATTCTAGCAAAGGGAAGGTGTTTTTTCGGACCATCGGCTTAAGGCCTTCGTCCATGTCGCAGTCTGAATTCGTTATCTTAACAAATTAATACTGCGAGGGGCTACTGTTGGGGGCTTTCGTCTTCCGAAGCTCCACGAAAAAGCATGATTAACAATGTTTTCCCAATTGTAATATATGTACAGGAACCTTCGGAATCGGAATGAAGCTGTCCACAATATGAAAAGCATGGTTGGGACGAAGGTCGAACCAATTCCGAAGCTATGCGCAAGGGAGCTTCAACTCAATAGTAGAAAAGGAGCCGACTTAAAGAGGAAAAGGCTTTTTAGTCCTCGATAGATTGTCCTAATGTCAATAGTAAACATGAAGGGCATGAATGTTATTTTGCACAGGCTGCGTCCTGTGCCTATAAATAGATGAACAGTACCCCCGTACTGTTCACGCTGACTGGTATTCGCTTTTGCGTCACGCTTGTACTTTTACCTTCTGTCAAGCCGAAGGTACATTTGTAATTCAATATTGCTTCTGTCTTTCCAGGATAATAGAATGAGGATGAATTAATAATGTTATATAATTGTTTAGGTTGCTTCTCATATTTCATATGCTTCTCCTTTTATTAACATATATTCCATTGATGAAGGTATGTCCTTCATAACCTTCATCTGAAGATCATTATATCCTAAGGTAAATAGTGCTTCGAAGGACGAAGGACATTAACATTTAACATTTTGTGTTGCCTTGTTCTTAACTCATAGCATTTGAGAACAAGTCCCCAACATAATTATCAAGATTTGTGCATAAAAATGTTTCTCAAAAGCACCAGAGGGTTCTCCCTTGATCTATTTTAAAAAACTCTGAATTAATCTCTTAAAAGATATAACCTAATGGATATCTCTCTATTTCTCTTTCTAAGGAAGAACGAGGCTAAATCTCTATTTTTTTTCTCGAACTACGTAGGAGATATGTGCATCATTATATTAAGAGAGGAAAGGTCCAAAGTGAACCAAAATACAACACCTAGAGGGCAAAAAAGAAAAAACAAGAAAAACAGACCAAGACCAAACCCTCAAGCATCCACTCCAGCACTCCCACAAGGGGGGAGCCTGACGGGCCCTACTAGACCCTATTTAAAGTGACAATAATCCCCAAACTGTCTAAATGCTTCGCTCCCTCCTTATTCCAACTGATCAATTCATCTAGAAACAACCTCTTAGTCAAACTAATGGAAGGGCTCACTCCATCAAAAACAGCCCTATTACGAGTGAGCCATAAGCACCAAGCTCCAAGAATAATGACACTATTGAAACCCTTCCTCTTGCACCTTTTCACTCTTTTAGAAACCTTTTCCCACCACACAGCAAATGACTGTTCAGCAACAATAGGAGTGAGGTTACCAAGCCCGATGGATGACAAAATGAGATGCCAAAAATCCCTAGAAAAAATGCAGGTGTAGAGGATATGCTAGATTGTTTCCTGCTCCTGATCACATAGGGGGGCAACACACCGGGTATTGCAACCCTCTCCTCTAGAGTCTGTCCGCAATCCAACATTTATTCCTTATAACCAACCAAAGGAAAAACTTGCATTTAGGGGGGCCCAAGTCTTCCACAATTGTTTCCAAGGCTCAAAGGAAATGGACCCCAAGAAGAAGGCATTATAACAAGACTTTGAGGAAAATTACCCAGAAGCCGCGTGTCTCCAAAAAAGCCTATTCGCCTCTTTTGAAAGAGTCACCTGTCCAATCTCATCCCATAATTTGAAATACTGCTGCAGCCCAACCATAGAAAGATGACTCCCAATATCCCTAACCCAACGCCAGTTGTCCATAGCCTGAGCAACCGTCCGGATCGACCTGACTCTACTATCCACCAAACAGACAACCTCTGGTGCAATATCAAAGATAGCCTTCCCATTCAACCATTTATCAAACAAAAAGAGAGTGCTGGTCCCCATCTTCGACCACATGAAAGGTCAAAAGATTGAAAAACTGTCTTACTTGGTGCTGAATAGAAAGATTCATTCCCTGCCATGGTCTGGACGGATCAGTTTTTTGCAGCCATAACCATTTCACCTATAAAGTCCAACCATTGAATTGTAAATTAGAAACTCCAAGGCCGCCATATTTTAGGGGCCTGGTAACTATCTCCCAAGGAACAAGACAGCTTCCACCGTTAACGTTCTTGCTTCCTTTCCATAGAAACCCTCTCCTAAGTTTATCGATGGACATGATCACCCATTTGGGAACACTCATGGCCATAAGGATATAAACAGGAATTGCCGAAGGCACATGCCTCACTAACGTTGTCCTACTAGCCAGACTGAGCAAATGAGCCTTCCTATTGGGAAGCCGGTCAGCAATGTTATTAACCCACACCATAAAATCCCTTTTCCTCAGCTTCTTATCAAAGATAGGCAACCCCAAATAGCTACACGGAAAGGATCCCAAACTGCATTGCAAAATATTACAGCCAGCCTAACCCTCTAGGCCTTCACACCTAATTGGTATAGCAAAACTTTTGCGCATATTTGTTACTAGCCTCGTTGCTTCACCAAAGCAATCCAAAATCAATCTAACACAATTTAGATCATCCACCAAAGGTTTAACAAAAAGCACCACATCATCAGCGTAGATCGAGAGCCTATTCTGAACCCCAGCTTCCTCCAACCCTTGTAACAGCCCCCTGCTTTCAGCTGCCCTGAACAGACTATTAAGAACGTCCATAACCATCACAAACAACATAGGAGAAAGGGGATCACCCTGATGAAGGCCTCGCCGATGAGCAATACGAGCACCAGGCGAGCCATTAAGGAGTACTTGCGTAGAAGACGTGAACATTAGAGAGGAAATAAGATTCCGCCAGATTGGACCAAAGCCAAGATGGATAAGAATTTCAATAATGAAGGCCCATGACACGGAATCGAACGCCCTTGAGATATCTAATTTTAAGAATAGACCTGCAATCTTTCTCTTGTGTAGAGACTTAATAGACTGCTGAACCACCATAAAGTTATCATGAATTGATCTCCCTCTCACAAAAGCGCTCTGATTGGCTGCCACCAACTCATGAAGACGGGGACCCAACCTGTTGCCCAGCAGCTTGGTGACCAGCTTAGCAAAACTATGGATGAGACTAATAGGCCTGTAATCGCTTGCAGTCATAACATCAGACCTCTTAGGGAGAAGGATAAGATAGGCTGAATTCAACAATCCAAGTTTATGAGCATTTCCTTGGTGCAGAAAATTCAGGGCAGCCAGCAGATCCTCCTTAATAATGCTCCAACAGGTCTTGTAAAACCTCCCCATAAACCCATCAGGCCCAGGAGCTTTATCAGAAGGCAGGTCAGCAATCGCATCCCTTACCTCCTCCAAGAAAGGGCTATACAACTCACTGAGATCCGCTGCAGGCCTATGACAACCCAATAAATCAATAGTAACAGTCCTTGGAAAATCAGTGCCTAGAAGGTTGGTAAAGAAACCGTCCAGAACTTCTTGAATATCATCATGATTTGTGTACACCCTTCCATCCTCCTCTAGTTTTGAAATGAACTTCCTCTTTTTACGGTAAACAGCCTGTCGGTGAAAGAATTGAGTATTGGCATATCCTTCTTTTAGGAATTGAATTCGGGACCGTAAACGTGCAATAGTTCTTTGCAAGGACGCAAGCACCAGACAATGTTGTTTCAGCTGCCCCCATAACCAAAGCTCCTCCCTGCACAAGTATCTGATATCTTGCGCCATCTCCAGTGTAACACCTTGAATTTGCGGGTATAAAATTTCTCTCTAAATATCACCCAAATTCATGTGTTACTCCTCTCTCTCACCCTAGGTTTTATCTCCCTTTTTCCCTTTTAGTAGGATTAGCTTAAAGTTAGGGGGAATTAATTATTTATTTTTGCCAAAACATTATGAGTGATGACATGTTGCATCATGCTGAGCTTAAAATACTCTTTGAAGTGTTGCACAAGTTTGAATGTATCTGAATTTGAAACCAAATTTAAATTTGGATTTGAAAACCCTATAGAAAAGAAATAGAAAAGGAATTAGAAATGTAGAGAAAAAGAAAAAGAGAAAGCAGCCCAAACTAGCCCAGCTTGGCCCAGCGTGCCCACGCGCCCGCGCCGTCTGACAGGCGGACCCCGCCTGTCAGCGGCAGCTCTCTCTCCCGCGAGCCATCCCTTTCTCGCTCGCTGCCCAGTGGGGCCAACCTGTCGGCGCCGGTTTCTTCACCCGTGCTCTCATTCTCTCTCTGTCTCATGGGCCCGGTTCGCCAATTGCTGAGCCGTTGCCCCGCGTGTCCCCTCTTCTCTCTCTGCGCCGTGGGCCTGCCCTGTCAGAACCGCCCTCCCCGTGCCCACCGTGGGCCGACGAGTGCGCACTCACGCACGTCGCCGGATTTCTCGGACACGATGCCCCCCACGTGCCTAGCTCCCTACTTAGAGCCCTGCTAGTGCCTGCACTCGCTCCCCCGCCTCATTTCGCGTAGCTCTGCCCTCTCTCGCGCTCTGCCCTCACTGCCAGATGCCGCCGGAGACCCACACCCGTGTTCCCGACCATCCAGCTCGCCGGAGACCGCGCCAAGCCTCTCTGAGCTCCGCCCCAAGGTGAGACACCTTTGCCCGTGCCCAATTTTCCCTATTGCGCTCTGTGCTCGGCCAATTTCGGCTTTGCTAGTGCTCGGCCACGGTGGTCCGCCGTGCTCGCACGATGGCCGACCGATTTAGCCCGGTTTCATTCCCCAGCGTTAGTCTTTAAGGTGCCTCTGCCTCTACTGAAGCTAGCCCAGGCCTTAGCGTGACTTAAGCCCCCTCCCCGTGGCCGGAATGCCTCGCTGGAGCTCTTCCGGTCCGCCGGAGGCCTTCTCCTCGCCGTTCTCCCCTTTCTGCCCACGGATTCATGGCCTCTTCCCGCCATTGAGTTTGCCGTGGCGTTCTCTCCCTCTCTGCCCAACTCCGGCGACCCCGAAACCCCCCTAGCACCCGCCTGCCTCAACTCCGGCGACCTCACCTCCGCAGAGATGAACAGTGCTACCCGCAGCCGTTCAACCCCTCCCCGGTCTGATCCCCTCCGTCCGACCTTGATCGCACGGCCCAGATTGCGGATACTGTTTCGCGCACGCGCGCCCTGCGCCCCTGCCCCGCCTGTCAGCGCCCAAGTCCCCTGGCGCTGGGCCCGCTTGGTTAGTGCGCCCTCCCCCTCAGTCGCTGACACCCCCTGGCCCGCCTGTTAGCACTCGCCTGCCTGCGCGCGCCCTCGGCCAAGGATCTAATCTCAGCCGTTGGTTTTAGATCTGATAGTTGAGGGAGCCTGATACCCCTTCGCGTGGTTTATTTGCGTAAGAAACCCTCGGTTTGTTAGAAATAAACCTGCCGTCCCTGGTTTTCATGCGCAGGCCCCTGTATTCTTGTAGATTGAACCCTGGACTTTTAAATATTCACAGAATTAGACCTAATTTCATATTTTGAATTCCCAAACTTGTTTATTTCATATCTTTTGCATATGAACTCCAAATTTAGTGATTCAAATTGCAAAATGTTCATAGGATTATTCTCTGTTTAAATAAAATAGTTTCATTTACTGTCTGCTCATTCTAATTTTTATGATTAAGTATGAACTAATGTAGGTGTAGATTTATTTATTTAATAAAATAAATAAAAAGAGAACCCTAGAGATTAAACATGATTAATCTTGTGAGATTTATAATGTGTATTACATGAAATCATCTCTGGTCTAATTTTTAGGTCACAATAAAATAAATTGAACTAGGTTATGTATTTGTGGGCAATACTTAAAGAAATAATAATCTAATTCTATAAGTAGTTTGTTTATGTTATAGATCATGTTATACCTTGAACTCATTATCCCTAATGTAGTATTGTGTCTTTTTAAGATGTATTTCTATGTTTGTACATGTTTTGTGTGCTGTTCATTTGTACTTTCCCAAATGTATTGAGTGCATGTTCGCTTTATTTAGACAATGAGCAGACCGAGGTTCCTGAGTGTGTTGTTGGAGACCTCCCTGAGCAACAACCTGGTGAAGGCAAGTGTCCTCTGACCTATTATGTCCTACTTACCTTATAATTCACTGTCCCGCATTACTTTATGAAACCTAAGGATTGACTAGTCTGTATTTACCTTATCCTTGTTTACCTTTTGGGTTATCATGGTTAGCATTTTGCTATTGCCTTAACTTAATCAATGAACATGATGTGGCTATTTATAATACGATACTGTTATCCTGACTATGTTGATGATCTTGTGATAATCTAGGGGGCTCAGGCCTTTTTCTGAGTACCTCTCTGTAAGGACTTGTTTGTGGAGTGACCACCCGGGATAACAGTACAACCATGTGGGTGGAATGGGACGCCCTTAGCTAAATAATTAGATGAACCTGGGGGTGTAGTTGGCTTTGCTAGTGGGCCATCAATGGGGGCTGGGGCGTAGTGCTCGCTCTACCAAGGTTGGGGTGCAGAGGTTCATTCGATTTGGTTTTGTTAGTCACCCACCTTGGGGAGGTGTACTGCGTTTGTACGACTGGCGAAACCTAACAAGTAGCTATGCACCAGGGGAGTCTTTGTAAAGGCTACGTAGTGTATTCCTGGCCATTCACCTTGGTAGTGGAGATCGAGTCTGTACAACACAGGCTGGAATGGGATCACGACTTCTAGGTTAAGTGTACAACCTCTATAGAGTGTTAAAAACTGGTATATCAGTCGAGCTCATGGTTAAGAGCAGCCTTGGGATCCTCTTTGATTAGAAGAACTATGGATACTTATATGATGACGATTAATAATGATGCTATAAAATCTGATCTTTGGTATTTCCTCGTTTGAGGAAGTACTTTTAGGTAATAACTGGGTTTATTACTAAAAGTTGGCTCTACTAATGATAATAAATACTTGACTAACCTAAAAGCAACTGCTTGACCTCAACCCCATATATAGCAAGTCCACTTTAGCCAAACGGGACATTTGCTGAGTACGTTGATGTCTACTCACCCTTGCTTTACACACCACCCCCCACCCTAGGTTGTCCCCACTTTACTCAGTGCTCCGGAGGTGATGCTGGCAACATGGAAGATTTCGAGGAGTTCCAGGACTACGACGAGTTCTAGTTCTTTCTTTGTGGCAAACCCCCAGTCAGCTGCCTATGTAGGCTTAGCTTCTACATTTCGTATTTCCGCACTTTGATGTTTATGTTAAAGACAATGGTTATGTATTAGACTCTGTGGATGTCTCGGACATCTTGATGTAACTAAGTACCCTTTTTTTATTTAATTCGAGCATTGTGTGATGATGTCTAATTATGTAATCGCTGTGTATGTGAGTTTCTGATCCTTGCACGTACATGGTTTGCATTCGGTTTGCCTTCCAAAACCGGGTGTGACATAAGTGGTATCAAAGCCTTGCTGACTGTAGGACCGCTGAAAGGGAATTAGGCTTACACCTAGTCCCTAAATAATTTTGGTGGTTGAATTGCCCAACACAAACATTGGACTAACTAGTTTGCTCTAGTGTATAAGTTATACAGGTGCAAAAGGTTCACACCCCAGCCAATAAAAAGATCAAGTTTTGGATTCGACAAAGGAGCAAAGAGGCAACCGAAGGCACCTCTGGTCTGGAGGCACCGGACTGTCCGGTGTACACCGGACAGTGTCCGGTGGACCAGAGGACTCCAACTCGAACTCGCCACCTTCGGGAATTTCTCAGACCGCTCGGCTATAATTCACCGGACTGTCCGGTGTACACCGGACAGTGTCCGGTGCTCCAACGAAGCGCGGCCTCCGCAACTCGCCAGCCTCGGGATCGCGCAGTAGCCGCTCCGCTATAATTCACCGGACATGTCCGGTGTGCACCGGACTGTCCGGTGTAACCACGGAGCAACGGCTATTTCGGCGCCAACAGCTACCTGCGGCGCATTAAATGCGCACTCTGCGCGCGCAGAAGTCAGGCGCGCCCATACTGGCACACCGGACAATGAATAGGTGATGTCCGGTGTGCACCGGACATCCAGGCGGGCCCAGAAGTCAGAAGCTCCAACGGTCAGAATCCAACGGCATTGATGACGTGGCGGGGGCACCGGACATGTCCGGTGTGCACCGGACTGTCCGGTGTGCCATCGACAGACAGCCTCCACCAACGGTCAAGTTTGGTGGTTGGGGCTATAAATACCCCAACCACCCCACCATTCATTGCATCCAAGTTTTCCAACTTCCAACCACTATACAAGAGCTAGCATTCATTGCAAAGCACACCAAAAGAGATCAAATCCTCTCCCAACTCCACACAAAGCCCTAGTGACTAGAGAGAGTGATTTGTTGTGTTCATTTGAGCTCTTGCGCTTGGATCGCTTCTTTTTCTTAGGCATTCTTTCTTGTGATCAAACACTCACTTGTAATTGAGGCAAGAGACACCAATTGTGTGGTGGTCCTTGCGGGGAGTTTTTTGATTCCCATGTGATTTGAGAAAGAGAAGCTCACTCGGTCCGAGGGACCGTTTGAGAGAGGGAAGGGTTGAAAGAGACCCGGCCTTTGTGGCCTCCTCAACAGGGAGTAGGTTTGAGAGAACCGAACCTCGGTAAAACAAATCCGCGTGTCTCACTTCGTTATTCGCTTACGATTTGTTTTGCGCCCTCTCTCGCGGACTCTATTATATTTCTAACGCTAACCCGGCTTGTAGTTGTGATTATTTTTGTGATTTTCAGTTTCGCCCTATTCACCCCCCCTCTAGGCGACTTTCAATTGGTATCAGAGCCCGGTGCTTCATTAGAGCCTAACCGCTCGAAGTGATGTCGGGAGATCACACCAAGAGGGAGATGGAGACCGGCGACAAGCCCACTACAAGCCAAGGGAGCACTTCATCGGAAGAGTCCCGCACCAAGAGAAGAGAGAAGAAGAAGGACTCCTCCAAACGGAAGGAGAAAAGATCTTCCTCTTCTCACCACAAAGAGAAGAAGGAAAAATCTTCTTCTCACAAGTCGCATCGGAAAGGCGACAAGCACAAGAGGATGAGGAAGGTGGTCTACTACGAGACCGACACTTCATCGACATCCACCTCCGACTCCGATGCACCGTCCGTAACTTCTAAGCGCCAAGAGCGCAAGAAGTTTAGTAAGATCCCCTTACACTATCCCCGTACATCTAAACATACTCCATTACTTTCCATTCCATTAGGCAAACCGCCAACTTTTGATGGCGAAGATTATGCTAGGTGGAGTGATTTAATGAAATTTCATCTAACCTCACTCCACAAAAGTATATGGAATGTTGTTGAGTTTGGAGTACAGGTACCATCAATAGGGGATGAGGATTATGACACGGACGAAGTGGCCCAAATCGAGCACTTCAACGCCCAAGCCGCAACCATTCTCCTCGCCTCTCTAAGCAAGGAGGAATACAACAAAGTGCAAGGGTTGAAGAACGCAAAGGAGATTTGGGACCTACTCAAGACGGCGCACGAGGGTGATGAACTCACCAAGATCACCAAGCGGGAAACGATCGAGGGGGAGCTCGGTCGCTTCCGTCTTCGCCAAGGGGAGGAGCCACAAGACATGTACAATCGGCTCAAGACCTTGGTGAACCAAGTGCGCAACCTCGGGAGCAAAAAGTGGGATGACCACGAGGTGGTTAAGGTTATTTTAAGAGCTCTTATTTTCCTTAACCCCACTCAAGTTCAATTAATTCGTGGTAATCCTAGATATCCACTAATGACCCCCGAGGAAGTTATCGGGAATTTTGTGAGCTTTGAATGCATGATTAAGGGCTCAAAGAAGATCAACGAGCTTGACGAACCTTCCACATCCGAGGCGCAACCGGTGGCCTTCAAGGCAACGGAGGAGAAGAAGGAAGAGTCTACGCCAAGTAGACAACCAATTGACGCCTCCAAGCTCGACAATGAGGAGATGGCCTTAATCATCAAAAGCTTTCGGCAAATCCTCAAGCAACGGAAGGGGAAGGACTACAAATCCCGTTCCAAGAAGGTTTGCTACAAGTGTGGTAAGCCCGGTCACTTTATTGCTAAATGTCCATTATCAAGTGACAGTGACAGGGACAACGACAAGAAGGGCAAGAGAAGAGAAAAGAAGAGGTACCACAAGAAGAAGGGCGGCGATGCCCACGTGTGCCGCGAGTGGAACTCCGACGAGAGCTCCACTGACTCCTCCTCCGACGACGAGGACGCCGCCAACATCGCCGTCACCAAGGGACTTCTCTTCCCCAACGTCGGCCACAAGTGCCTCATGGCAAAGGACGACAAAAGGAAGAAGGTTAAATCTAACTCCTCCACCAAATATGAATCTTCTAGTGATGATAATGCTAGTGGTGAGGAAGATAATTTGCGTATCCTTTTTGCCAACCTTAACATGGAACAAAAGGAAAAATTAAATGAACTAATTAGTGCCATCCATGAAAAGGATGATCTCTTGGACTCCCAAGAGGACTTCCTAATCAAGGAAAATAAGAAGCATGTTAAGGTTAAAAATGCTTATGCTCTAGAGGTAGAAAAATGTAACAAATTATCTAGTGAGCTAAGCACTTGCCATGACACTATTGCCAACCTTAGAAATGAAAATGCTAATTTAATTGCTAAGGTTGATTCTCATGTTTGTATTGATTCAATTCCCAATCTTAGAAATGATAATGATGATTTGCTTACTAAGATTAAGGAATTGAATGAGTCTCTTGCTAGCCTTAAGATTGAAAATAAAAAATTGCTTGCTAAGGCTAAGGATTTTGATGTTTGCAATGCCACTATTTCCGACCTTAGAACTAAAAATGATTTATTACATGCTAAGGTTATTGAACAAAAATCTTGCAAACCCTCTACATCTAATGTTGAGCATGTTTCTATTTGTACTAGATGTAGAGATGTTGATATCAATGCTATTCATGATCACATGGCTTTAATTAAACAACAAAATGATCATATAGCATTATTAGATGCAAAAATTGCCGAGCATAACTTAGAAAATGAAAAGTTTAAATTTGCTAGAAGTATGCTCTATAATGGGAGACGCCCTGGCATCAAGGATGGCATTGGCTTCCAAAGGGGAGACAATGTCAAACTTAATGCCCCTCCAAAGAATTTATCTAACTTTGTTAAGGGCAAGGCTCCCATGCCTCAGGATAACGAGGGTTACATTTTGTACCCTGCCGGCTATCCTGAGAGCAAAATTAGGAGAACTCATTCTAGGAAGTCTCACTCTGGTCCTAACCATGCTTTTATGTATAAGGGTGAGACATCTAGTTCTAGGCAACCAACCCGTGCTAAGTTGCCTAGAAAGAAAATTCCTAATGCATCAAATGATCATGCTATTTCGTTCAAAACTTTTGATGCATCATATGTTTTAACTAACAAATCCGGCAAGGTAGTTGCCAAGATTGTTGGGGGCAAACACAAGGGCTCCAAGACTTGTGTTTGGGTACCCAAAGTTCTTGTTTCTAATGCTAAAGGACCCAAAACCGTTTGGGTACCTAAAGTCAAGAACTAAATTTGTTTTGTAGGTTTATGCATCCGGGGGCTCAAGTTGGATACTCGACAGCGGGTGCACAAACCACATGACAGGGGAGAAAAAGATGTTCTCCTCATATGAGAAAAACCAAGATCCCCAACGAGCTATCACATTCGGGGATGGAAATCAAGGTTTGGTCAAAGGATTGGGTAAAATTGCTATATCACCTGACCATACTATTTCCAATGTTTTTCTTATAGATTCTCTAGATTACAATTTGCTTTCCGTATCCCAATTATGTCAAATGGGCTACAACTGTCTATTTACTGATATAGGTGTTACTGTCTTTAGAAGAAGTGATGATTCAATAGCATTCAAGGGAGTGTTAGAGGGTCAGCTATACTTAGTAGATTTTGATAGAGCTGAACTCGACACTTGCTTGGTTGCTAAGACTAACTTGGGTTGGCTCTGGCACCGCCGACTAGCCCATGTTGGAATGAAGAATCTTCACAAGCTTCTAAAGGGAGAACACATTTTAGGACTAACCAATGTTCATTTTAAGAAAGACAGGATTTGTAGCGCATGTCAAGCCGGGAAGCAGATTGGCACTCATCATCCACACAAGAACATCATGACTAGTGACAGGCCACTGGAGCTCCTACACATGGATCTATTCGGCCCGATCGCTTACATAAGCATCGGCGGGAGTAAGTACTGTCTAGTTATTGTGGATGATTATTCTCGCTTCACTTGGGTGTTCTTTTTGTCGGACAAATCGCATACGCAAGAGACCTTAAAGGGATTCTTGAGACGGGCTCAAAATGAGTTCGGCTTAAGGATCAAGAAAATTAGAAGTGACAATGGGACGGAGTTCAAGAACCATCAAATTGAAGGCTTCCTTGAGGAGGAGAGCATCAAGCATGAGTTCTCTTCTCCCTACACTCCACAACAAAATGGTGTAGTGGAGAGGAAGAATCCAACTCTATTGGACATGGCAAGAACCATGCTTGATGAGTACAAGACACCGGATCGGTTTTGGGCCGAAGCGGTCAACACCGCTTGCTACGCCATCAACCGGTTATATCTTCACCGAATCCTCAAGAAGACATCCTATGAACTCCTAACCGGTAAAAAGCCAAATATTTCATATTTTAGAGTTTTTGGTAGCAAATGTTTTATACTTGTTAAAAGAGGTAGAAAATCTAAATTTGCTCCTAAAACTGTAGAAGGCTTTTTACTAGGATATGACTCAAACACAAGGGCATATAGAGTCTTTAACAAGTCCTCAGGACTTGTTGAAGTTTCTTGTGACGTTGTGTTTGATGAGACTAACGGCTCTCAAGTAGAGCAAGTTGATCGTGATGAGATAGGTGAAGAACAGGCTCCATGCATAGCGCTAAGGAACATGTCCATTGGGGATGTGTGTCCTAAAGAATCCGAAGAGCCTCCACATGCACAAGATCAACCATCCTCCTCCATGCAAGCATCTCCACCTACTCAAATTGAGGATGAGGCTCAAGATGTTGAACAAGAAGATCAAGAAGATGAGCCACCTCAAAATAATGGCAACGATCAAGGGGGAGATGCAAATGATGAAGACAAGGAGGATGAACAACCAAGGCCGCCACACCCAAGAGTCCACCAAGCAATCCAACGAGATCACCCCGTCGACACCATCCTCGGCGACATTCATAAGGGGGTAACCACTCGATCTCGTGTTGCACATTTTTGTGAACATTACTCTTTTGTTTCCTCTATTGAGCCACACAGGGTAGAGGAAGCTCTTCAAGATTCGGATTGGTTGATGGCGATGCAAGAGGAGCTCAACAATTTCACAAGGAATGAGGTATGGCATTTAGTTCCACGTCCTAATCAAAATGTTGTAGGAACCAAGTGGGTCTTCCGCAACAAGCAAGACGAGCATGGTGCGGTGACAAGGAACAAAGCTCGACTCGTGGCCAAGGGGTATTCACAAGTCGAAGGTTTGGATTTTGGTGAAACCTATGCACCCGTAGCTAGGCTTGAGTCAATTCGCATATTATTGGCCTATGCTACATACCATGGCTTCAAGCTTTATCAAATGGACGTGAAGAGTGCCTTCCTCAATGGACCAATCAAGGAGGAGGTCTATGTTGAGCAACCTCCCGGCTTTGAAGATAGTGAGTACCCTAACCATGTTTATAGGCTCTCTAAGGCGCTTTATGGGCTCAAGCAAGCCCCAAGAGCATGGTATGAATGCCTTAGAGATTTCCTTATTGCAAATGGCTTCAAAGTCGGTAAAGCCGATCCTACTTTGTTCACCAAAACACTTGATAATGATTTGTTTGTATGCCAAATTTATGTTGATGATATTATATTTGGGTCTACTAACAAATCTACATGTGAAGAATTTAGTAGGATCATGACACAGAAATTCGAGATGTCTATGATGGGGGAGTTGAAATATTTTCTAGGATTTCAAGTCAAACAACTCCAAGAGGGCACATTCATTTGCCAAACAAAGTATACTCAAGACATTCTAAGCAAGTTTGGAATGAAGGATGCCAAGCCCATCAAGACTCCCATGGGAACAAATGGGAATCTCGACCTCGACACGGGAGGTAAGTCCGTGGATCAAAAGGTATACCGGTCGATGATTGGTTCATTGCTTTATTTATGTGCATCTCGACCGGACATTATGCTTTCCATTTGCATGTGTGCAAGATTCCAAGCCGACCCTAAGGAATCACACCTTACGGCCGTAAAACGAATCTTGAGATATTTGGCTTATACTCCTAAGTTTGGGCTTTGGTACCCTCGGGGATCCACTTTTGATTTGATTGGTTATTCGGATGCCGATTGGGCGGGGTGTAAGATTAATAGAAAGAGCACATCGGGGACTTGCCAGTTCTTGGGAAGATCCTTGGTGTCATGGGCTTCAAAGAAGCAAAATTCGGTCGCTCTTTCTACCGCCGAAGCCGAGTATATTGCCGCAGGCCATTGTTGCGCGCAATTGCTTTGGATGAGGCAAACCCTGCGGGACTACGGTTACAAATTAACCAAAGTTCCTCTTCTATGTGATAATGAGAGTGCAATCCGCATGGCGGATAATCCCGTTGAGCATAGCCGCACTAAGCACATAGCCATTCGGTATCATTTTCTTCGGGATCACCAACAAAAGGGGGATATCGAGATTTCATACATTAACACTAAAGATCAATTAGCCAATATCTTTACCAAGCCACTTGATGAACAATCTTTTACCAGACTTAGGCATGAGCTTAACATTCTTGATTCTGGGAATTTCTTTTGCTAATCTTGCACACATAGCTCATAATAATACCTTTGATCATGTCTCTTTTATATGCTATGACTAATGTGTTTTCAAGTATATCTCAAACCAAGTCATAGGTATATTGAAAGGGAATTGGAGTCTTCGGCGAAGACAAAGGCTTCCACTCCACTCTACTACTCATCCTTCGCCGTCACTCCGAGCATCTCTCCAACTTTGGTATAATCTTCACTCATTTATTTTATGACCAAAGGAGGAGAAAGTATATCGATGGGCTCTAATAATTCCGTTTTTGGCGATTCATGCCAAAGGGGGAGAAAATATGAGCCCAAAGCGAAAGGACCGCACCACCACCCTAATTTTAAAATTTATGATTTTCAATTGGTAAAATTCAAAATTGGTATCTCTTTGTGTTCTAAAGGGGGAGTAAGTAGTATTTTTCAAATTTGATGTCTTAAAACCCTCTTGAACACTAAGAGGAGGATCTTATTTAGGGGGAGTTTTGTTTAGTCAAGGGGAAAGCATTTTGAACAAAGAAAGAAAATTTCAAAACTTGAAAATGCCTTTCAAAATCTTATTCATTTACCTTTGACTATCTTGCAAAAGGACTTTGAAAAGAATTTACAAAAAGTTTGCAAAAACAAAACTTTTGGTGCAAATATGGTCCAATATGTCAAAAACAAAGAAAACAATCCATGCGCATCATGTAAGTATTTATATTGGCTTAAATCCAAGCAACCTTGGCACTTACATTATGCAAACTAGTTTAATTATGCACTTCTATATTTGCTTTGGTTTGTGTTGGCATCAATCACCAAAAAGGGGGAGATTGAAAGGGAATTAGGCTTACACCTAGTCCCTAAATAATTTTGGTGGTTGAATTGCCGAACACAAACATTGGACTAACTAGTTTGCTCTAGTGTATAAGTTATACAGGTGCAAAAGGTTCACACCCCAGCCAATAAAAAGATCAAGTTTTGGATTCGACAAAGGAGCAAAGAGGCAACAGAAGGCACCTCTGGTCTGGAGGCACCGGACTGTCCGGTGTACACCGGACAGTGTCCGGTGGACCAGAGGACTCCAACTCGAACTCGCCACCTTCGGGAATTTCTCAGGCCGCTCGGCTATAATTCACCGGACTGTCCGGTGTACACCGGACAGTGTCCGGTGCTCCAACGAAGCGCGGCCTCCTCAACTCGCCAGCCTCGGGATCGCGCAGTAGCCGCTCCGCTATAATTCACCGGACATGTCCGGTGTGCACCGGACTGTCCGGTGTAACCACGGAGCAACGGCTATTTCGGCGCCAACGGCTACTTGCGGCGCATTAAATGTGCGCTCTGCGCGCGCAGAAGTCAGGCGCGCCCATACTGGCACACCGGACAATGAATAGGTGATGTCCGGTGTGCACCGGACATTCAGGCGGGCCCAGAAGTCAGAAGCTCCAACGGTCAGAATCCAACGGCATTGATGACGTGGCGGGGGCACCGGACATGTCCGGTGTGCATCGGACTGTCCGGTGTGCCATCGACAGACAGCCTCCACCAACGGTCAAGTTTGGTGGTTGGGGCTATAAATACCCCAACCACCCCACCATTCATTGCATCCAAGTTTTCCAACTTCCAACCACTATACAAGAGCTAGCATTCATTGCAAAGCACACCAAAAGAGATCAAATCCTCTCCCAACTCCACACAAAGCCCTAGTGACTAGAGAGAGTGATTTGTTGTGTTCATTTGAGCTATTGCGCTTGGATCGCTTCTTTTTCTTAGGCATTCTTTCTTGTGATCAAACACTCACTTGTAATTGAGGCAAGAGACACCAATTGTGTGGTGGTCCTTGCGGGGAGTTTTTTGATTCCCAAGTGATTTGAGAAAGAGAAGCTCACTCGGTCCGAGAGACCGTTTGAGAGAGGGAAGGGTTGAAAGAGACCCGGCCTTTGTGGCCTCCTCAACGGGGAGTAGGTTTGAGAGAACCGAACCTCGGTAAAACAAATCCGCGTGTCTCACTTCGTTATTCGCTTACGATTTGTTTTGCGCCCTCTCTCGCGGACTCTATTATATTTCTAACGCTAACCCGGCTTGTAGTTGTGATTATTTTTGTGATTTTCAGTTTCGCCCTATTCACCCCCCCCCCTCTAGGCGACTTTCAACCGCTAACCTAGACTAGAATGGTCGACCTATGGACTATAGACCCCTACTCTTACCTTGATCCTTAGAGTCCTTTCAAAAGTGGGTCACCTTGACCAACCCTATGTTATCTACTTATCTCAAAAGTTTTGTCTCACTTTTCTTTCTATTTACTTTCTAGTCTCATAGTTCTACTCTTACTCTTGTGCTTACGATGTCTTTTGTAGAGGGCCCGTATCAGGTGCACTGCACGTAAGTCTGTGATCCCCTTTTTGCCTTCTCGCCTGGCGGAGCGTCCACTGCGTCGCACGGTGCTCGGTCAGTCCAGTCACCAGGAGAGACTAAATCGTCGCCTGCACGAGGAGCAAGAGCGTCGACGCCAGGAGCAGGAGCAGCAGGACTCTTCCCCCTTGCCTCAGCAGGAGGTGGAGTCTGAGAGGCCGCCTTCCCCTGCACCTCAGCTAGAGATGCCTCCTGCACCACCACAGGGCATCCCGGCTGCTGGAGGAGACCTTGACAGAGATGGAGACGATGATGATGCCGATTGCAATTCGAGCCATGGCACGGAGCTCTCGGAGGAGCCGGAGCCAGAGGGATGGATCGCTAGACCCATCACTCGTGATGCCACTCGTGGGTGTCACTTCCATGATGCTCTCGATACCTTGTTGTGTCGGGCCTTCGACCGACACACTTGGTCCATCGAGTACCGTTGTGTAGTCTACCAGCATCGACGTGGGTTATACCTAGACCAGTGGGAGGCTACTTGCTTGGTGTGCCGTTCGGACGATGATCTCTAAGGTGCATAGGCCTTCTCGGAGCACTATTCTATTACTGAGAGGTGTACTGTCGAGGCAACTAAGCAAGATGCAGCACAGCGAGCACTTTCTCAGTATTGCTCGTTGTTCAGCGGGGTAGCTGATGGCCTTGACCTGAAGTACTACCCAAGCCGTTTGATCGGCAGTGCCGGAGGTGTGATTGTCTCGCCAGTGGGTGAGGGAAATCCCAGGCTGAACAACATGGTCAACCTGGCTGTCATGCTCAACACAGAATTGGACCACGCCCTTAACGAGTTGGGGAAGGTTCGGGCAGAGGTTGCGGAATTGCATGCTGAGTGCGCAGCACGCCACTATCTGGATGGTGGTTCTTCCACCCCTGTCGAGATTCAGCACCCTTACCGTTCACCGCCCCGTGGTTGCTTCGACTATGGTACCCCAGACTATAGGACCCAGATAGATTTGATCCATAGATCGACAGAGTCGGAGTCTACAATAATGCTTAGTTTAGTGTCTTAGTCTAGTCGGTCTTAGTTATAGTTAGTTTGCTTATCTTATGTTGGATGCTTGTTATGATGGACATGTACTGAAGTTGGGTCTTTGTAATGATTGTCACCAAGGTGTGGGTGTCCCCTGCAACTTGGTGTAGTTATTAATAAAGTCAGTTATTTAGTTGGGAAATCCATTTATTTCTAGTTTCCTCTTTATCTGAGAAGCTGTCAGTGAAGATGATCATTTGTTCAGTGCTATGAAGATTTTCTATACACCTTTTCTTATGCTGAAAGACTGCAGAGTCAGATTTGATATATGTGTGATTTCTTTAGATGTTTGAGAATAGGCGTAGAGGTGCAAGGCGTGCTCAGCCAAAGCAGCAGGCACCCTAAGAGGAGGCAGCCCCGCAACAGCATTTGCCACCGCCACCACAGATGACCATTGAGCAGATGTTCTTGATGCAGACACAAGCAGTTCAGGCAATCGGACAGACCCTAGCAGCAATGCAGTAGGTACAGCAGTAGCCACCACCGCCTCAGCCTCAGGTGCAAGTCCAGATGCCACAAGTGCCTAGAGACAAGCAGGCATAATTCATGAGGGGCCATCCCCCAGTCTTTGCCCATTCTGCTGATCCCATGGACGCGAAGATTGGCTGCGTACCATGGAACGCGAGTTGCACATTGCCCAGTGCAACGATCGTGAGAAAGTGTTGTATGGTCCCCGACAGCTGAGGGGAGCAACCCAGTCTTGGTGGGAGTCTTACCTCGCCACCCATGCTAACCCTGAAGCCATCACTTGGGAAGAATTCAGGGACAACTTCCATCGCTACCATGTGCCCAAGGGACTGATGATAGTAAGGAAGGAGGAGTTTCTCGCCTTGAAGCAAGGTCCCCTGTCCGTCAGTGAGTATAGGGATAAGTTTCTGCAGCTGTCGTGTTATGCCCCAGAAGATGTCAACACGGATGCCAAGAGGCAGTACTGCTTCTTGAGAGGATGGTTGATCCCCTCCACTATCAGCTGATGAACCACACCTTCCCTACCTTCCAGCATCTGATCGACAGAGCAATTATGACAGAAAGGAAGCGTCAGGAAATGGAAGATAGGAAACGCAAGATTGGTGGATCTCAGGTTGAGAGTAGCAGTCGTCCTCGCTACTCAGGCAACCCACCTCAGCCATTCAAGCAAGGTCACCAACATCAGCACCAGCATCAGCGTCAGAACCAGCAGCAGCAGTTCCAGCGGCAGATTCCTCAGCAGCAGCAGCAATACCGTCAGAATAACCAGTAGGGAGGAAATTAATACCAGCGTCAGAGCAACCAAGCAGCCCGTTTTCCTGCCTCAGCAACCAACTAGAACAACCAAGCAGCGCCAGCACAAGGAGGGAGTTGTGCGTGTTTCCACTGTGGAGAACAAGGCCATTGGGCGAATCATTGCCCAAAGAAAGCAGCTCAGCAGCAGCCAGCTCCCAATGCCCTAGTCAGATAGAATGCAATGCAGCAAGGAGGCAACAACCGTGAGCAACCTCGTGCCTAGTATGGAAAGGTGAATCACTTGGAGGCCGACACAGTCCAGGAGACTCCAGGAGTGGCACTAGGTACGTTTTTACTCGAGTACCATTCTGCAAATGTGTTATTTGATACTAGAGCAACACATTCTTTTGTGACTGCATCATGGGTAGAATCACATAATATACCAGTAGCACCCATGTATCCACTTATGAGGGTTAGTTCAGTTGGTGGAAGAACACAAACGGATAGATTTTGCCCTAGTGCAAGAATTCAAATAAGGGGGATAGATTTCCTTGCTAATTTAATAGTTATGGGTAACCAGGATACAACTATAGATGTCATCCTAGGGATGAATTGGCTAACCAAGTACCAAGCTAGTCTTAGCTATGATAAGAGAACGGTGAAGTTAGTATCCCCATTAGGAGAAGAAGTGTTAGTAGAGTTGGTCTTATCTAGACCAAGAAAAGGAAGTTGTCACCAAGTCACCGCCCATATTGAGGAGATTAAACCATCAGAGGCTATCAATGTAGTATCAAATTTCCCAGATGTGTTTCCCGAGGAGTTACCAGATATGCCACCTGAAAGGAAGGTTGAATTTGCCATAGAGCTTATACCAGGCACCGCCCCTATTTCCAAGAGAGCCTATCGAGTGTCCGGACTAGAATTGATGGAACTCAAGAAGTAGAATGATGAGTTGTTGGAGAAAGGTTACATTAGACCGAGTACCTCGCCTTGGGCAGCACCAGTGCTATTTGTGGAGAAGAAGGATGGCACGAAGAGGATGTGCATAGATTACCGAGCCTTGAATGAAGTTACTATCGAGAACAAGTACCCCCTGCCCAGAATTGAAGACTTATTCGACCAGTTGACAGGAGCCAGTGTGTTCTCGAAGATAGATTTGAGGTCAGGCTACCATCAGCTCAGAATCCGACCCACGGATATACCGAAGACAACATTCATCACCAAGTATGGACTGTATGAGTTCACGGTTATGTCATTCGGGTTGACAAATGCGCCAGCTTACTTCATGTACTTAATGAACAGTGTGTTCATGGACTATCTCGACAAGTTCGTAGTAGTGTTCATTGATGATATCCTTATATATTCCCAGAATGAGCAAGAGCATGAGGAGCATTTGAGGAAGGTACTTTAGAGGCTACGAGAGTGTAAGCTGTACGCCAAGCTCAGCAAGTGCGAGTTCTGGATCAGTGAAGTCCTATTCTTGGGTCACATTATAAACCGAGAGGGATTAGCTATAGATCCGAAGAAGGTAACAACTATCTTGGACTGGAAAGCACCAAAAGATGTCCGAGGGATCAAGAGTTTCATTAGAATGGCTGGTTACTATCGGTGTTTCATTGAAGGTTTCTCCAAGATTGCCAGACCAATGGCAGCCTTGCTAGCAAAGAAGGTTGAGTTCAAGTGGACCCTAGGATGCCAGAAGTCCTTTGAGACATTGAAGGAGAAGTTAACAACGACACCAGTACTGATTCTGCCAGATGTTCCCAAGCCATTCTCAGCATATTGTGATGCTTCATACACCGGACTGGGATGTGTATTGATGCAAGAAGGGAGAGTAGTGGCATACTTGTCCTGACAATTGAAGATTCATGAGAAGAATTACCTTACTCATGATCTAGAATTAGCAGTTGTGGTTCATGCATTGAAGACCTAGAGGCACTATCTTTATGGGCAGAAGTGTGATATCTACACGGATCACAAGAGCCTCAAGTACATATTCACTCAGTCAGAGTTAAACATGAGACAGTGAAGATGGTTAGAATTGATCAAAGATTATGAACTGGAGATTCATTACCACCCAGGCAAAGCAAATGTGGTTGCAGATGCTCTGAGTAGAAAGAGTCAAGTCAATATGTTGGTCGCTCACCCGATGCCATATGAGCTAGCAAAGGAGTTCGACAGGTTGAGTCCCGGATTTCTAAACAACACTCAAGGAGTGACAATCAAGTTGGAACCCACTCTAGAGCAAGACATCAGGAAGGGTCAGAAGGATGATGAGAAAATCAATGAGATCCGACAGCTGATCATAGATGGAAAAGGCAAGGATTTCTGTGAAGATGCAGAAGGAGTGGTATGGTTCAAGGATAGACTCTGTGTTCCCGACATCAAATCGATCCAGGAACTAATTCTCAAGGAAGCCCATGAGACAGCATAATCTATACACCCTGGTAGTGAGAAGATGTACCAGGACCTAAAGAAAAGATTCTGGTGGTACGGTATGAAAAGGGAGATAGCAGAGTATGTGGCTGTATGTGACAGTTGTCAGAGGATTAAAGTAGAACATCATAGACCTGCAGGTTTGTTGCAACCGTTGCAGATTCCTCAGTGGAAATGGGATGAGATCAGAATGGACTTTATAGTTGGTTTGCCCCGCACTCGTACTGGTTACGACTCTATCTGTGTAGTAGTGGACCGTTTGACAAAGGCGACCCATTTCATACCAGTCAAGACCACCTACAACAGTGCGGTGTTGGCCGAACTATACATGTCTCGGATTGTGCGCTTGCATGGCGTTCCAAAGAAGATAGTGTCAGATAGAGGCACTCAGTTCACCTCTCATTTCTGGCAGCAGTTGCATGAAGCTTTGGGCACACACTTGAAGTTCAGCGCAGCCTATCACCAGCAGACAGATGGTCAAATAGAGAGGACCAATCAGATTCTGGAGGATATGTTAAGGGCTTGTGCTTTGCAAGATAAGATAGGTTGGGACAAGAGATTACCATATGCGGAATTCTCTTACAACAACAGCTATCAAGCCAGTCTGAAGATGTCACCATTCGAAGCACTTTATGGGAGGAATTGCAGAACTCCATTGCATTGGGATCAACTTGGTGAAAGACAGGTGTTCTATCCAGATATTTTGCTCAAAGCCGAAGAGAACATCAGAATGGTCCGAGAGAATTTAAAGGCAGCACAGTCCAGGCAGCGAAGCTATGCTGACACTAAAAGAAGAGAACTCAGTTTTGAAGTGGGAGACTATGTCTACTTGAAGGTGTCACCCATCAGAGGAACCAAAAGGTTTGGAGTCAAAGGCAAGCTAGCACCCCGATATATCGGACCATATCAGATTCAAGTAAGACATGGAGAAGTGGCATATCAACTCAGCTTACCGGAGAATCTATCAGTTGTGCATGATGTGTTCCATGTGTCTCAGTTGAAGAAATACTTGAGAGTGCTAGAAGAGCAGTTGCCAGCATAGGATCTTGAAGTTCAAGAAGATCTGACATATATTGAGAAGCTAACTCAAATTCTGGAGACAGCAGACCGAGTCACTTGGAGAAGTATCATTAGGATGTGCAAAGTCAGATGGGGCCACCACTCAGAAGAAGAAGCAACCTGGGAAAGAGAAGATGATTTGAAAGCCAAGTACCCTGAGCCCTTTTCTAGCCAGCCCTGAATCTCGAGGGCGAGATTCTTTTAAGGGGGATAGGTCTGTAACACCCTAAATTTGGGGGTATAAAATTTCTCTCTAAATATCACCCAAATTCATGTGTTACTCTTCTCTCTCTCACCCTAGGTTTTATCTCTCTAGATTCTCTCTCCCTTTTTCCCTTTTTAGTAGTATTAGCTTAAAGTTAGCGGGGATTAATTATTTATTTTTGCCAAAACATTATGAGTCATGACATGTTGCATAATGCTGAGCTTAAAATACTCTTTGAAGTGTTGCACAAGTTTGTGAATCATCTAGGCCCCTTAGTGATGTTTTGGTAATTAATGACAACTGTTTGTGGACTAACAGTCCTTGGAGAAATAAGAATGCAGGGTTGGACCACATAGAACAGAAAATCTTGGAGATTTATAAGCATTAGTTGTGGATCAAGTGAAGGCAAAGGTATAACATAGGTTTTTTGTTTTTGCCGGTCTCCTGGAGTTTAGAGAAGATATTTGATAGGATTAGTAGGCTAGATGGTCGTACTATTAAGAGGGGTCAATGACGTTTGACTGTGTAAAACTTAGTGCCTCATAGAGCATCTAGTGGTTGCATTTGCATGAGGACTAACAGCGCTTCCAATTTCGAGAGTTAAAAATCTTTTCAAAAGCGTGTTTAAAAAGTTGCTAAGTCTTGGGATAGGCGGACCGTCCGGGCCATGTGGGTGGACCGTCCGCGATTGTTCCAGTGGGGTCCAAAGTGTGATCACTTCGGACTAGTCCTGTACTTTTGTACTGCGGACCGTCCCAGCCTTGGGGCCAGACCGTCTGCAGTCCTAACTAGAGAAGATTGCTATCTGCACAGTCCCTGTTTTATTGTGCGGACTGTCCGGCCAGGGTCGGCGGACTATTCGCGAGTGCCAAATGGATTTGGGCAGGGACTTTATGTTTTTGGGTATTTGTACTATGGACTGTCCGGGGCCTAAGCCCAGACAGTACTAACTCCTAGATCGCGGACCGTTCGGCCTTGTATGGCGGACAGTCCGCTTATGTCACACCCGGTTTTAGAAGGCAAACCGAATGCGAACCATGTACGTGCCAGGATCAGCAATTCACGTACACAGCAGTTACATAACATGGACATCATCACATAGTGCTCAAATAGTATTAAAAAGGGAATAATAGTCGATTACATCATATGTCTGAGACATCCACATAGTCTTTACAATAAATCAAAGTGCGAAAACGAAACGTAGATAAACGTGGCCTTCACAGGCAGCCGATTGGGGGGTTGCCGCTAACCCACTCCTAGAACACATCGTAGTCTTGGAACTCCTGGAAGTCTCCTTCCACGGCTTCATGTTCTCCTAAGCAGTGGTTGCAATGTGGACAACCTGGGAGGGGGGGATTTGGTGTGTAGAGTAAGGGTGAGTACACATCAACATACTCAGCAAGTGTCCTGTTTGGCTGTAGTGGACTAGCTTTATGTGGGGTAAGTCAAGCAGTTGCTTTTAGTTGGTCAGATTATTATTACTAGTAGAGAAAGCCAAGTTTAGGATTAACCCACGTTATTAACCCAAACATACTCTTTCCAAACGGAAAGAATACCACTTACCATTACCAGAGTCAAAACCAAGAACCATCAATCTCATTGCCACCTGCAAATCCGAACATCTCTGATCAAGTACCACTAATCCCTGGAGCTCCCTTGGCCGCTCATAACCGCGAGCATGGCTGATATATCAGTTTTCAAACACTCTGCAGATGTTGTGCACTTTACCCACAAGCCGTGATTTCCCTTTCTGCCCGGAGATCATGACTCTCCATTGATCACTACCAAGGTGACCCAGCAGGGTATCACTATGTAGCCTTTACAAAGATTCCCCAGGGCTGTAGCCGCCCGTTAGGTTTCCTAAATGTACCGCACTCCTCCCCAAGGGACAAGTCAACCTTGGCAGAGCGAGCCGCATACACCGAGCCCCATTGACGGCACAACGGCTAAGCGAACTACACCCCGGTTCCACTAATTACTTAGCTAAGGGCGTCCCACTCCACCCTCATGGTTGCACTGTTTTCCCGAGCGGTCATCCAACGAACTGGTCCTTACGGAGAGGCACTCGAGAAACCGCTCGAGCCCCCTTGAAGGTCACAAGTATAACATCATAATAAAAGAGGGGAAAACAGTGTATCATTGATAATTCTCATCATGTTCATTGATTAGAGTTGAGCAATAGCATAAGACTAAGCAATAATAATCCAACCCAAATAGGTAAACAAGGACATAGATAACCAAAGCTAGTCAATCCTTAGGTATAAATATGTAATGCGGGAGGTGAATTGAAGAATGTATAGGACAAAGATAGGTCAAGGGACACTTGCCTCCACCAACCGACTGCTGCTCAGGGGCTTCACCTGCGAGCTCTTCGGGTTCCCCAACCAGATCGTTCTCTATACGAGCGCAAACATACATACATCCACATGTTTAATACAAGAGAATAGTACACCATACAATAGAATGCAATGAATAAATAGACGTTCCACACAGGGCTCGCAATTGCGGTTAAGAGAGAAAGATGAAAAGACAGTCGAGTTTACGGTCGAGAAGCGATCACGTTACGTAATTATAAATTAAACCACTCGCTTAACAGAAGGGTATTAATTTGGCCACTGCGTTGAGCATAAAGTAAAGTCATGTTCTACATTTAATCATTATAATTAAATAAGGGGAATGAAAGGAAGTGGTCGCACGGCGAGACGCGCGACATAGCATTTAAATTAAATTAAGAAATAAATGACTCGCTGCGTGACAGAGCGTGCAACAGGGTTCTTGCATTAATTAAAGACAAGCGTTAAGCGTTGCGTGACAAAACGCACGACGGCTTGCGTCAACAGGGCTACACTTAAAATGAATCGTCGCGCGACGAAGCGCACGATGCAACACTCGTAATAAATATAAATTAAACGAATCATCGCGCGACGAAGCGCGCGGCACAACACATTAATGAATATAAATTTAGGAGGGCCATCGCGCAACGAAGCACGCGACGCAGCGCATTAATAAAGATGAAATGAGAATAATCTGTCGCGCGGCGAAGCGCGCGACGCAGCACATCGACTAAACAAATTAAAATGGATTAGAAGAGAGTTAAATGTAGCACGAGCACGGTCGCACTCGCGGGAGCGCGCTACGCGTGCCGGGGGCATGCGAACGTGCCGACGCGCGGGACGCGAGTCGCCGAGGCACGGGCGCGGACAGGGCCGTGGCCGAGGGCGTGAGGCATGGGGCACGCGACGCGGCCGCCGGCGCGCGGCCAGGGCATGGGGCGTGGGGCTCGCCGGGGCAGGGGCTCGGCCGGGCCGGGCGCGGCCGCCGGGATAGGGGCTCGCTGGGGCGCGGCCGGGCGCGGGGAAGGGGGCAGGGGCGGGCCGCCGCCGGGGCGCGGCCGGACGTGGGGGAGGGAGGCTCATCGGGGCACGCATGGCGCAGGGGAGGCTCGCCGGGGGCAGGCGCGGCGGAGGTTCGCCGGGGGCGGCTCACCGGCGCGCGGGACAGGGAGGGCGCGGCCGGGCTCGCCAGCGCGCGGGACGAGGTCTGGGGAGGGCGCGCAGGGGAAGAAGGGGAGGGGAAGGAGATAGAGAGGGAGAGGGAGGGGAGGGGAAAACTCACCTCCGAGGATCCAAATTTCGGCGATCTCGACTCCAAACCCTAGGGCACCACGGGAAGAGAGAGGTGGAAGAGGGAGAGGGAGGTTGCTGCGCGGGAGAAAACAAATGAGCCAAACAGATCTGGGGAAGGGGGGAGCATGGGGGTGGGCATGGGCGCAGGGGCGCGCGGGCCGGGCTGGACTAGGCCGGGCTGGGCCAGGCTGGGCTGGACTTGGTTGAGCCAGGCCACTTCGCAGATCGAAACCCACGACACGCACGACCATCAAACAGACTCCAATCGCGAACCGAAAACCGAGACGGAACGAGACGAACACGCAACATCAGACAAAGAAATGTGCTTCGGCATGATGCAACACCCATGACACTTAGGTTTTGTTCATACACGACACGGACACCTGTCACTATACTGGTTTGAAATTGGGAAGAAGGAGCGGAACGGGAAGAGAAAAGAGAGTAACGCCCGAATTTGGTGAGAGAAAAGAAGAAAAAATTCTACCCTCAAATTCAGGGCGTTACAAACCTATCCCCCTTAAAAGAATCTCGCCCTCAAGATTCAGGGTTGGCTAGCAAAGAGCTCAGGGTATTTAGCCATCAAATCATCTTCATGCTCCCAGGTTGCTTCTTCCTCAGAGTGATGATTCCATCTGACTTTACACATTCTGGTAGTCTTCCTTCGGGTGACTCTGTCTGCCGTCTCAAGGATTTGCGCTGGTTTCTCTGTGTAGGTCAAGTCCTCCTAGACCTCCAGACCTTCCACTGGCAACTGCTCTTCTGGCACACGGAGACACTTCTTCAACTGAGATACATGAAAGACATCATGCACTGCGGACAAGCCTTCTGGCAAACTGAGCTGATAGGCCACTTCTCCACGCTTTGCGAGAATCTAATACGGACCGATGTAGCGGGGTGCCAACTTGCCTTTGACTCTAAATCTTCTGACTCCTCTGATCAGTGACACTTTCAGATAGATGAAGTCTCCAACCTCGAAACTCAGCTCTCTTCTTCTTGTGTCTGCTTAGCTTCGCTGCCTTGATTGCACTATCTTCAAATTCTCTCGGACCATCTTGATGTTCTCTTCAGCTTCAAGCAAAATGTCTGGCCCAAACACTTGCTTTTCTCTAGGCTGATCCCATTGAACGGAGTTCTACAACTCCTTCCATAGAGCGCATGAAATGGTGACATCTTCAAGCTGGCCTGATAACTATTGTTATAGGAGAACTCTGCATAAGGCAATTTCTTGTCCCATCTGGACTGATCTTGCAACGCACAGGCTCTCAACATGTCTTTGAGGATTTGATTGGTCCTTTCAGTCTGACCGTCGGTCTGCGGATGATAAGCTGAACTGAAATTCAGATGTGTGCCCGCTTCATGCAACTGCTGCCAGAAATGAGAGGTGAACTGCGTTCCTCTGTCTGACACTATCTTCTTTGGCACACCATGAAGACAAACGATCCGAGACATGTACAATTCTACCAATACTGCACTGCTGTAGTTGGTCTTGACTGGTATGAAGTGGGCTAACTTGGTCAAGCGATCCACCACTACCCAAATGGAATCGTAGCCGGCTCGAGTGCGAGGCAATCCGACTATGAAGTCCATACCGATTTCATCCCATTTCCACTGAGGAATTTGCAACGGTTGCAACAATCCAGCTGGTCTCTGGTGCTCTGCCTTGATCTGCCGACAACTATCACACATAGCCACATGCTCTGCGATTTCCCTCTTCATTCTGTACCACTAGAATTTCTTCTTCAGATCCTGATACATCTTCTCACTTCCAGGGTGAATCGAATAAGCTGTCTCATGAGCTTCCTTGAGGATCAACTCCCGAATAGACTAGACATTGGGAACACACAAGCGGTCTTTGAACCATATCACACCTTCTGCATCTTCCCAAAAATCTTTGCCTCTGCCGTCTAGAATCAGTCGCCGGACCTCACTGATCTTCTCATCATTCTTCTGTGCTTCTTTGATTTCCCGCTCCAGGGTAGGTTCCAACTCAATGGTGACTCCTCGCGAATTATTCAGAAATCCGAGACTCAACCTGTCAAACTCTTTGGCCAACTCATAAGGCATCGAACGAGCGACCATCAGATTGACCTGACTCTTCCTGCTCAGAGCATCTGCCACTACATTCGCTTTGCCTGGAAGGTAATGAATCTCCAACTCATAGTCTTTGATCAACTCTAACCATCTTCGTAGCCTCATATTCAGCTCTAACTGAGTGAATATGTACTTCAGACTCTTGTGGTCTGTGTAAACATCACATTTCTGTCCATACAGATAGTGCCTCCATGTCTTCAGTGCGTGAACCACTGCTGCAAACTCTAGGTCATGGATTGGGTAATTCTGCTCATGAACCTTCAGCTGTCGGGACGAGTAAGCCACAACTCTTCCCTCTTGCATCAACAGACATAACAAACCAGTGTAACAAGCATCACAATACACCGAGAAGGGCTTGTGCACATCAGGCAAGACTAAGACAGGCGCTGTAGTCAACTTCTCTTTCAGCGCTTCAAAGGCCTCTTGACATTTCTGGGTCCACTTGAACTCAACTTTGTTGCCTAGCAAAGCTGTCATTGGTTTTGCAATCTTCGAAAACCCTTCAATGAATCGCCGATAATATTCGGCCATTCCAATAAAGCTCTTGATTCCTCGAGCATCTGTTGGCGCTTTCCAGTTCAGAATGTCTGCCACTTTCTTCGGATCCATAGCCAATCCTTATTTGTTGATTATGTGACCCAAGAACAGAACTTCACTGATCCAGAACTCGCACTTGCTCAACTTTGCATACAACCGGTGCTCTCGCAATCTCTGCAAAACCATCCTCAAGTGACTTGCATGTTCTTCTTCGCTTTGAGAATAAATCAGAATATCGTCGATGAAGACCACCACAAACTTATCAAGGTAATCCATGAATACACTATTCATCAGATTCATAAAGAAGGCTGGTGCATTTGTTAGACCTAAAGACATCACTATGAACTCATACAACCCATACTTGGTAATGAATGCCGTCTTCGGAATGTCTGAAGGTCGGATCCTAAGCTGATGATAACCTGACCTCAGATCTATCTTGGAGAACACGCTGGCTCCTCTCAACTGGTCGAACAGATCTTCTATTCTGGGCAAGGGGTACTTGTTCTTGATGGTGATCTCATTCAGAGCTTGATAATCGATACACATCCTTCTGGTGCCATCTTTCTTTTCCACAAATAGGACAGGGGCGGCTCAAGGCGAGGAGCTTGGCTGGATGTAACCTTTCTCTGACAGCTCAACAATTTGCTTCTTAAGTTCAACCAACTCTGGCCCAGATACTTTGTAAGCTCTTTTAAAGATGGGGGCGGTGCCAGGAAGAAACTCTATAGCGAATTCAACTTTCCGCTCTGGTGGCGTACCCGGTAAGTCCTTTGGAAACACATATAGGAACTCGGACACAACCTTGATACTCTCAATTGGGTCTGCTTCACTGCTATTGATAGCCATCTGATAACAACTTCCTTTCTTTGGCTCAGGCGGGACTAACTCGGTCACCACTTCCTCTCCTAGTGGGGACACCAACTTGATTGTCCTCTTATCACAACTGATAACTGCCTAATACTTATCTAGCAAATTCATCCCTAGGATGACATCTATTCCCTGAGTACCCATTACTATGAGATTAGCGGGAAATGCTATCCCCCTTATTTCCACACTTACATTCAAACAAATGCTATCGGCTCGAATTCTACCACCGGATGAGTCAATTTGAATGGGGGTTGACATGGTAGTTATTGGAAGACTATGTGCTTTTACCCATGATGCAGTAATGAAAGAATGCGTTGCTCCAGTATCAAATAACACTTCTGCAATATGGGAGTTGACTGGAAACATACCTACTATCATGTCGGTGGTCTCCTGAACTGCTTCAGCCTCCAAGTGGTTCAGTCTCCCATGATTATAGCGCGGCTGAGAGCGGTTGCCTGCTCCTGGCTGAGGCACATTCTGCTTTGTTGGGGCATTGGGGCCTGACTGCTGCTGGGCTGCCTTCTTCGGACATTGCATCACCCAGTGGCCTTGCTCTCCACAGTGGAAACATGCTCTATTTCCAACCTGAGCTGGTGCTGCTTGATTATTCGGTTGGTTTGCTGGGGTAGAAGACGAGGTGCCTACAGATTCTGCCTCTGGAACTGACCTCCTCCTGACTGATTGTTCTGGCGATTCTGATACTGGTGCTGAGGATACTGCCTTTGGAACTGCTGCTGCTGAGGTGGACGCTGGTTCTGCCTAAACTACTAAGGTTGATTGCTTGAGAAACGAGGATGATTGCTGCTTCTAGGCTGGGGTCCACTGATCTTGCGCTTGCGATCCTCCATCTCCTTACGCTTTCTCTCTGTCATGATTGCTCTATCAATCAGGTGCTGGAATGTCGGGAAGGTATGATTCATCAGCTGATACTGCAGAGGGTCAACCAAGCCTCTCAGGAAACGATACTGTCGCTTGGCGTCGGTGTTGACATCTTCAGGTGCATAGCGAGACAACTGTAGAAACCTGTCCCGGTACTCACTGACAGACGATGACCCTTGCTTGAGGGCCAGAAACTCCTCCTTCTTCACTGTCATCAGACCTGCAGGAACATGGTACTGACGAAAGCTACCTCTGAATTCTTCCCAGGTGATGGTGTCGGGATTGGCATGGGTGGCGAGATAAGACTCCCACCAGGACTGAGCTGCTCCTCTCAACAGACGAGGACCATACAGGACTTTCTCCCTGTCATCGCACTGAGCGGTATGCAACTCCCGCTCCACAGTGCGCAGCCAGTCTTCAGCATCCATAGGGTCAGAAGAGTGAGCAAACATTGGGGGATGACCTCTCATGAATTCAGCACGCATGTCTCTAGGCATCTGAGGCATCTGAGGCTAAGGTGGTGGCTGTTGTTGTTGCTGCTACTGAATGGCGGCCAGAGTCTGACCGATGGCTTGAACTGCCTGAGTCTGCATCAGGAACATCTGCTCGATGGACATCGAGGGCGGGGGCGGCAGTTGCTGCTGCTGGGGTGCCTCATCCTGCTGAGCTGCCTGCTCCTGCTGAGCACACCTTCCTCCTCTGCGCCTGTTTTCTGACATCTGCAGAACGCAACCACACATCAGAACTGATCTTGCAAATCTTGCAGCATAAGAAAAGAGTATAGAATTCTTCAACAACACTGAACAGATGAGCATCTTCACTGATCTCCAACATAGACCAACACAGCTTCTCAGATAAAGAGGAAAGTGGAATAAAAGGCTTCCCAACTAAATAGCTAACTCCATTAACATATAACAGGTAAACCAAAATGCAGGGGATACCCACACTCTGGTGACAGTCATTACAAAGATCCAAATCAACCATAGTTCATCATGACAAACATAAATACACAGGATATAGCAAACTACCCTGTCTAACTAAGACTAACTAAAAGCGAGACTAACGCTAGGACTATAGTTTCTATGTATATATTTCGTATTAATTACAAGATTCGACTCAGACGATCTATGATCCTAAATTTATCTTGGTCTTGCAGTCGGGGTTGCCATAAGACTGGTGTCCACACCGAGGTGAGCGGTATGGGTGCTGAGTCCCGACGGGAGCGGGGGAACCATCATCCAGGTGACGACGTTCCGCGCGCTCAGCCCGCAGCTGGGCGATCTCAGCACGGGCCCTACTCAGCTCGTCTAATGTGTGGTCCAGCTCTGTGTTTTAGCACGGCGGCTAGGTTGACTGTGCTGCTCAACCTAGGATTGTCCTCACCAACAGGTGAGACAATCATGCCTCCTGTGCTGCAAGATGGACAACGGGGGTAATACTTCAGGTTGAGACCATCAGCTACCCCACCGAGAACCGAACAGTAGTGCGAAAGCGCACGCCGTGCAACATCTTGCATGGCCGCCTCAGCTGAGTCCCGCTCAGAGATGGAATAGTTCTCTTAGCAGATCTCCACACCCCGGAGACCGTTCTCCGGACGGCGCACCAAGCAAGTCGCCTCCCAGCGGTCCGGGTAGACCCCGCGACTATGCTGGAAGACCACACAGCGATACTCGATAGACCAAGTACGCCGGTCAAGTGCCCGACGTAGCAGGGTGTCGAGCGCATCGTGGAAGTGACACCCGCGAGCAGCGTCGCGAGTGATGGGTCGAGCAACCCATCCTTCCGGCTCCTGGTCAGCAGAAAAGTCGGTGTCGTGGCTCGGGCTGTCGTCGCCACCTCCGTCGTCTGGGTCTCCTCCAGTAGCTACTCCAGGGGCTGGGGCACTCAGTGGTGGTGCAGGGGGCGCCTCTAGGGGAAGCACGGGGGAGCAGCTCCTCACAGACTCTATCTCCTGCTGGGGCGAGAAGGAAGAGCCCTACTGCTCCTGTCGTCGACGCTCCTGCTCCTCATGCAGGCGGTGGTGCAGCCTCTCCAAGTGACTGGACTGACTGGCCATGGGACGGCGAAGCGGACGCTCCGCGAGACGAGAGGGTAAGAAGGGGATGGCAGACTTCCGTGCGATGTGTCTAAGACGAGCCATCTACAAAAGACACCGCAAGCATAAGAGTGAGAACAGAACTAATATGACCAGCAAGTAATGAACCATAATAAATGTAGGATCAGAATAAAACACAATTTTCAGCAAGGTATAATATATAGTAGTACATAGTTTTGGTCGATATGACCAACTTTTGAAGGGATGCCAAAGTCAAGGTAGGGACAGAGGTCTATAATCCTTAGAATGACCATTCTACTCTAGGTTAGCGGTCCTACAGTCAGCACAGCTTTGATACCACCTATGTCACACCCGGTTTTAGAAGGCAAACCGAATGCGAACCATGTACGTGCCAGGATCAGCAATTCACGTACACAGCAGTTACATAACAAGGACATCATCACACAGTGCTCAAATAGTATTAAAAAGGGAATAATAGTCAATTACATCATATGTCTGAGACATCCACATAGTCTTTACAATAAATCAAAGTGCGAAAACGAAACGTAGATAAACGCGGCCATCACAGGCAGCCGACTAGGGGGTTGCCGCTAACCCACACCTAGAACTTATCGTAGTCTTGGAACTCCTAGAAGTCTCCTTCCACGTCTTCATCTTCTCCTGAGCAGTGGTTGCAATGCGGACAACCTAGGAGGGGGGGATTTGGTGTGTAGAGCAAGGGTGAGTACACATCAACATACTCAGCAAGTGTCCTGTTTGGCTGTAGTGGACTAGCTTTATGTGGGTGTAAGTCAAGCAGTTGCTTTTAGTTGGTCAGATTATTATTACTAGTAGAGAAAGCTAAGTTTTAGGATTAACCCACGTTATTAACCCAAACGTACTCTTTCCAAACGGAAAGAATACCACTTACCATTACCAGAGTCAAAACCAAGAACCATCAATCTCATTGCCACCTGCAAATCCGAACATCTCTGATCAAGTACCACTAATCACTGGAGCTCCCTTGGCCGCTCATAACCACGAGCACAGCTGATATATCAGTTTTCAAACACTCTGCAGAGGTTGTGCACTTTACCCACAAGCCGTGATTTCCCTTTCTGCCCGGAGATCATGACTCTCCATTGATCACTACCAAGGTGACCCAGCAGGGTATCACTACGTAGCCTTTACAAAGATTCCCTAGGGCTGTAGCCGCCCGTTAGGTTTCCTAAATGTACCACACTCCTCCCCAAGGGACAAATCAACCTTGGCAGAGCGAGCCGCATACACCGAGCCCCACTGACGGCACAATGGCTAACGAACTACACCCCGGTTCCTCTAATTACTCAGCTAAGGGTGTCCCACTCCACCCTCATGGTTGCACTGTTTTCCCGAGCGGTCATCCAACGAACAGGTCCTTACGGCGAAGCACTCGAGAAACCGCTCGAGCCCCCTTGAAGGTCACAAGTATAACATCATAATAAAAGAGGGGAAAACACGTATCATTGATAATTCTCATCATGTTCATTGATTAGAGTTGAGCAATAGCATAAGACTAAGCAATAATAATCCAACCCAAATAGGTAAACAAGGACATAGATAACCAAAGCTAGTCAATCCTTAGGTATAAATATGTAATGCGGGAGGTGAATTGAAGAATGTATAGGACAGAGATAGGTCAAGGGACATTTGCCTCCACCAACCGACTGCTGCTCAGGGGCTTCACCTGCGAGCTCTTCGGGTTCCCCAACCAGATCATTCTCTATACGAGCGCAAACATACATGCATCCACATGTTTAATACAAGAGAACAGTATACCATATAATAGAATGCAATAAATAAATAGACGTTCCACGCGGGGCTCGCAATTATGGTTAAGAGAGAAAGATGAAAAGACAGTCGAGTTTACGGTCGAGAAGCGATCACGTGACGTAATTATAAATTAAACCACTCGCTTAACAGAAGGGTATTAATTTGGCCACTGCGTTGAGCATAAAGTAAAGTCATGTTCTACATTTAATCATTATAATTAAATAAGGGGAATGAAAGGAAGTGGTCGCACGGCGAGACGCGCGACACAACATTTAAATTAAATTAAGAAATAAATGACTTGCTGCGCGACAGAGCGCGCAACGGGGTTCTTGCATTAATTAAAGACAAGGGTTAAGCGTTGCGCGACAAAACGCACGACGGCTTGCGTCAATAGGGCTGCACTTAAAACGAATCATCGCGCGACGAAGCGCGCGATGCAGCACTCGTAATAAATATAAATTAAACGAATCATCGCGCGACGAACCGCGCGACACAACACATTAATAAATATAAATTTAGGAGGGCCGTCGTGTGATGAAGCGCGCGACGCAACGCATTAATAAAGATGAAATGAGAATAATCTGTCGCGCGGCGAAGCGCGCAACGCAGCACATCGACTAAACAAACTAAAATGGATTAGAAGAGAGTTAAATGCAGCGCGAGCACGGTCGCACTCGTGGGAGCGCGCTGCGCGTGCTGGGGGCATGCGAACGTGCCGGCGCGCGGGACGCGAGTCGCCGAGGCAAGGGCGCGGATAGGGGCACGGCCGAGGGCGTGGGGCACGGGGCGCGCGACGCGGCCGCCGGCGCGCGGCCAGGGCACGGGGCTCGCAGGGAGGGCGCGGCCGCCGGGGCAGGGGCTCGCCGAGACGCGGCCGAGCGTGCGGGGGCTCACTAGGGCGCGGCCGGGCGCGGGGAAGGGGGCAGGGGCGGGCCGCCGCCGGGGCGCGGCCGGACGTGGGGGAGGGAGGCTCGCCGGGGCGTGCAGGGCGCAGGGGAGGATCGCCGGGGGCGGGCACGAGGGAGGCTCGCTGGGGGCGGCTCGCTGGCGCGCGGGCGCGGGGAGGGCGCGGCCGGGCTCGCCGACACGCGGGACGGGGAGGGCGTGGCCGGTCTCGCCGGCGCGTGGGACGGGGTCAGGGGAGGGCGCGCAGGGGAAGAAGAAGGGGAGGGGAAGGAGAGAGAGGGAGAGGGAGGGGAGGGGAAAACTCACCACCGGGGATCCAAATTCCGGCGATCTCGACTCCAAACCCTAGGGCACCACGGGGAGAGAGAGGTGGAAGAGGGAGAGGGAGGTTGCTGCGCGGGAGAAAACAAATGAGCCAAACAGATCTGGGGAGGGGGCGCATGGGGGTGGGCAGGGGCGCCAGGGGCGTGCGGGCCGGACCGGGCTAGACTGGACCGGGCCGGGCTATGCTGGACTAGGTTGGGCCGGGCCACTTCGTAGATCGAAACCCACGACACACACGACCATCAAACAGACTCCAATCGCGAACCAAAAACCGAGACGGAACGAGACGAACACGCAACATCAGACAAAGAAATGTGCTTCGGCATGATGCAACACCCATGACACTTAGGTTTTGTTCATACACGACACGGACACCTGTCACTATACTGGTTTGAAATTGGGAAGTAGGAGCGGAACGGGAAGAGAAAAGAGAGTAACGCCCGAATTTGGTGAGAGAAAAGAAGAAAAAATTCTACCCTCAAATTCAGGGCGTTACAGCTTGTGTTAATCCTTCGTGGTTAGAGCTCTAGTGCTCCAAGTTGCCAGGTCGCGGACGGTCCGGCCAAGGTTGGCGGACTGTCCGGACCTCGCTTTTCTGACAGCTTCGATAGATTTCAAACGGGAAAAATAGCCGTTACTTGTACGGCGGACCGTCCGGCCTCCGGGCGCGGACCGTCCGCGTGTGCGCAGAAAGTGTGCTAGTTGCACATAACGGTTGGATTTTTGAGGTGGACTATAAATAGAAGGGGAGGTCGTGTGTGAGGGCTCTCTTGGCCATTCCTTGCACACATTGAACTCATTTGTGATCCTCCCACTCATTCTCTCACACTCCTTTCTTGAGATTGCATTCTAGTGAGAGATTGAGTGTTCCTAGTGCATTTGCATCCATTGGTGATTCTTGAGGCACTAGGTGGTACACCGGGCAAGCGTCATCGGCTTGTTACTCTTGGAGGTTGCCGCCTCCTAGACGGCTCAGGTGTAGTCTCCGTCGAGCTCTCCAAGAAGATTGTGGAGGAGCCGCGGTGTTGATTGTGGGTGGTTCGTACCTACCTCGCCGGAGCGGCAAAGGTGACATTAGTGGAAACGAGGTATTGAGTGATTTCTTGTCCACTTGGTTCAAAGATCAAGCCGCGTCTTGATAGAGGAGCAAGTGAGAGCTTGAAGTCCACCTCAACGTGGATTAGGGGTGATCGGCAAATCACCAATATCATGGGATAAAATCCGGTGTCTTTCTTCTCTTGCATTACTTATTACCATGCAAGTAATTAGTATTTCGCATATTGTTACTCTTGTGTACATTACCGTAGTTGATTCTCATTGATTGCTTACTTGTTGTTACTAGAGAATTTATACCTCTTGTCGTATTGATTAAATTTCTCTAGTGTTTGCGATTTTAGTCAAAACCATCTATTCACCCCCCTCTAGCCGGTGTCCTAGATTCTACAAGTGGTATCAGAGCTAAGGACTCCATTGTTTGTGGATCTAATCATCCCAGAGTGGGACAAAATGGCTAGTAACAACGATGTGCACATTGGGAAGCCACCGCATTTTGATGGGAATAACTACGACTATTGGAAAATAAGAATGTCAATGCATCTTAGAGCAATGGGTGGAAAAATTTGGCAAATTATCAAGGATGGGTTTGTTGTGTTGAAAGAAGATGAACCATCGGCTAGTTACAATGAAAACATTCTTACAAATGATCAAGCCATGAATGTATTCTATGATGCTCTTGACATAAATGAGTTCAACCGTATCAAGAATCTCACAACTGCTCATGAGATTTGGATTAAGCTAATGGAAATTCATGAAGGAACTACAATTGTGAAGAGCGCTAAGCTATATGTGTGCAAAGGAAAATTTGAGCAATTCATTATGAAAGAATATGAAAGTGTATCCGATATGTTCAACCAGTTAAATGAGATAGTGAATGAACTCAAGGGACTTGGTTTTAATGTACCAGATGTGGATTTCACTCATAAGTTCCTTAGATCTCTTCCAAAGAAGTATGAGACCATTGTGATCATGTTAGTAAGAAGTGATCTATCTACAAGTTCTCCAACCGACGTATTGGGGGAAATTCTTACTCAAGATATATTCAAGAAATCTCAAGCCGATGCTATAAGTTTGGCAAAGGAAGTGAAGAATGAATCAATCGCTCTCAAAGTTAAAGCTTCTAAGGCAATTGAAAAAGAAGATAGTGATGATGAAGAAAATGAAAGTGAGAATGATGGAGATATGGCTCTATTTGTAAAGAGATTCAACAAATTCATGAAGATGAAGAGAGGTCAACCTAGAAGAGGCCAAACATCAAGAAGAAATGCTTTCAATGATAGAAAAATGTTTTGAGTGTGGGGAACCCGGTCACATTGCCATGAATTGCCCTAACAAGAAGAAGAAGGGCAAATATGGAGATGATAAGAAGAAGAAGAAATTCTATAACAAGAAGAAAGATGGCAAAGCCTACCTAGTTGAATGGGATTCGGATGATAGCTCGGATGACGATGATGATGACACCTCATCCAAGCTTAATGCCGGAATTGCCATCAAGGAAGCCCCTTCACTTTTCTCATCCCCTCATTGTATCATGGCAAAGGGAGATGCTAAGGTAAAAATCATCACCGATTTAAATGATATAAATGATGATGATGATGATGATGATGGCTATTCATATGATGATCTTGTTAGAATGTTAGGTGAGGCCGATGACTACATGCAAAAGGAAAAAAGAAAAGTTTAAGACCTTGAAGGAATTGTATAAAAACCTCCAAGTGTCTTTTGAGAAGCTCAAGACCTCTCACAACGATCTAAAAGAGAATTGTGGAAGCTTGCGGAAGCTCAAAACTCATCTATTGTGCATGAAGTTGTGGTGGTCACCGAGGATGTTGGAGTCACTTGTGACTTACTTGATAGTCCTACAAGTGAACCACAACCTACTAACTCCATTTGTGATAAATGCAAAATTTCTCTTATGAATGATAATATTGCTCTTGATGAATCACAAATCATTGTTGAGAATGAAGTATTAGTAGAAAGAGTGAATGCTCTAACCCATGATCTAGAGAAGGCATATGGTGGAAAGGCTAAATTGGATTTCATATTGGGAAGTCAACGGTGCTCACTTAATCGTGAGGGTCTTGGATATGTTCCCAAGAAAGGAAAGAATGCTTTTGTAAAGCAAAATACATTGTTTGTGAAAGAATGTGACAAAGTGTGTCACAAGTGTCAAAAAAGGGACATATCAAGAAGAATTGTCCTAAACTCAAGAATGTATCCTCCACTTGTTTTGAGCATTGTTATGTTCTTTCTCGTAATGCAAAAGGTGTTCATGCTAAATTTGTTGGTACTTCAATTGTTGGCAACAAGAAGAAAGCTATTTGGGTGCCAAAGACCTTGGTCACTAACATCCAAGGACCCAAGCGAGTTTGGGTACCTAAAAGAGATTGATTCCTTTTGTAGGTGAACTACAAGGCAGGAGGGAATCATTGGGTGTTGGATAGTTGATGCACTCAACACATGACCGGAGATATGAAAATGTTCACCCAAATGAGTGATGAAGAATGCTCAAATTATGATAGTATCACATTTGGAGATAATCGCATAGGAAAGGTTAAAGGCTTGGGTAAAATTGCTATTTCGAATGATCATTCCATCTCAAATGTGCTTTTGGTTGAGTCTTTGAACTTTAATTTACTATCCGTAGCTCAATTATGTGATTTAGGATTTGGTTGCAATTTCACCGTTGATGATGTTATTATCTCTAGTGTTGATGGTAGCAATCTTAAGTTTAAAGGTTTTAGATATGAAAATCTTTATCTTGTTGATTTCTCATCTAGCAAGGCAAAGCTCACAACTTGCTTATTCTCAAAGGCTTCACTAGGTTGGCTATGGCATAGAAGACTTGGTCATGTTGGAATGAAACAACTCAATCGTTTAACCAAACATGACTTAGTCCGTGGCTTGAAATATGTGAAATTTGAGAAGAACAAATTATGTAGCTATTGTCAAATCGGGAAGCAAGTGGCGAATACACATCCAAATAAGAGTCAAATGTCTACTCATCGGCCTTTGGAATTACTTCACATGGATTTATTTGGGCCAACATCTTTTGTGAGTATTGGCAGAAATTCCTATTGCCTTGTGATTGTAGATGATTATTCTAGATTCACTTGGGTTTACTTTCTTTGGGATAAATCTAATGTGTTTGAAACATTTAAGTCATTTGCTATATTGGCTCAAAACCAATTTGATTTTGATATCAAGAAAGTTAGAAGTGATAATGGGACGAAATTCAAAAATGCTAGAATTGATGAATATTGTGATAACAAGGGTATTAAACATGAATTTTCTTCCAAATATACTCTGGAACAAAATGGTATTGTTGAAAGAAAGAATAGGACTCTCATTGATATGGCTAGGTCTATGTTAGCGGTATATAATGTGTCGGATTCTTATTGGGCCGAAGCAATAAACACCGCATGTCATTCATCAAATAGGCTATATTGTCACAAGCTCTTGAAGAAAACTCCCTATGAATTGCTCATTGGTAGAAAGCCAAATATCTCATATTTTAGAGTATTTGGTTGCAAATGCTATATTTTGAGAAAGAGAAGCCGGCTCTCTAAATTTGAGAAGAAATGTGATGAGGGTTTTCTTTGGATATTCATCAAATAGGAAGGCTTATAGAGTTTTCAACAAGACTCATGGTATTATTGAAGAAGCATATGATGTTGAGTTTGATGAAACTAATGGGTCTCAAGATGAAAGTTATAATCTTGATGATGTTGGTGGAACTCAATTGAGAAATGCTATGAAAACAATGGCTATTGGTGAAATAAAGCCAAAGGAAGATGATGATGAAAATAGTGTGGTTGTCATTCCATCCTCTTCAATCCTAAATGAAGAAAATCTCCAAAACCAACAAAATGATGAAAATATGGATACTCATGATCAAGATATTTCAAGTCATTCGGTTCCTCCTCATGCTTCAACTAGCAATTCTCAAATGATATCAAGAATTCATCACTCTATTGTGAAGGATCACCCAGTTGATCAAATTGTGGGTGATATTAGTAAGGGTGTTCAAACTCGCTCTCGTATAGCTTCATTTTGTGAACATTTCTATTTTGTATTTTGTATGGAACCTAACCGTGTAGATGAAGCTCTACTTGATGTTGATTGGGTGAATGCAATGCATGAAGAATTAAATAACTTCACTCGAAATGAAGTTTGGGAGCTTGTTGAGAGACCAAAGAACCACAATGTTATTGGTACCAAATGGGTGTTTCGCAACAAGCACAATGAAGATGGATTAGTAGTAAGAAACAAGGCAAGATTAGTTGCACAAGGGTATACTCAAATAGAGGTATTGGATTTTGGTGAGACATTTGCTCCCGTGGCAAGATTGGAAGCAATCCGGATCCTTCTTGCTTATGCTTGTGCTCATAATATCAAGCTCTACCAAATGGATGTAAAGAGTGACTTTCTAAATGGTAAGATTAGTGAACTAGTGTATGTTGAACAACCTCCCGGTTTTGAAGACCCCAAAAGACCTAACCACGTGTATAAGCTTTCTAAAGCTCTCTATGGGCTTAAGCAAGCCCCACACGCTTGGTACGAAAGGCTTAGGGATTTCTTGCTTTCCAAAGACTTTAAAATTGGAAAGGTTGACACTACCCTATTCACTAAAAGAATTGGCAAAGATTTATTTGTTTGTCAAATTTATGTTGATGATATTATTTTTGGATCTACTAATGAATTGTTTTGTGAGGAATTTGGAAAAATGATGTCAAAAGAATTTGAAATGTCTATGATAGGAGAATTGAGCTTCTTTCTTGGTCTTCAAATCAAACAATTGAAAGATGGAATCTTTATAAGTCAATCAAAATATTTGAAGGATATGCTCAAGAAGTTTGGCTTAGAGAATGCAAAGCCTATCAAGACTCCTATGGCAACAAATGGTCATCTAGACTTAGATGAGGGAGGTACTATGGTTGATCAAAAACTTTTTCGCACATTAATTGGTAGTTTACTTTACATTACCGCATCTAGGCCCGATGTTATGTTTAGTGTTTGCATGTGTGCTCGATTTCAAGCTTCACCTAGAGAGATTCACTTGAAGGCCGCAAAAAGAATTCTAAGATATTTGAAGTATACCCCCAATATTGGTCTATGGTATCCCAAAGGTGCTCAATTTGAATTAATTGGATATTCGGATTCAGATTACGCGGGTTGCAAAGTTGATAGGAAGAGCACCTCCGGTTGTTGTCAATTTCTTGGAAGATCTCTTGTTTCATGGTCTTCTAAAAAGCAAAATTTTGTTGCTCTCTCCACCGCCGAGGCAGAATATATATTGGCTGGTAATTGTTGTGCTCAATTGTTATGGATGAAACAAATTCTATTGGATTATGGGATCATTTTTAAGAATGTGCCTCTCATGTGTGATAATGAGAGTGCGGTAAAATTGGCTACAAATCCAGTACAACACTCAAGAACTAAGCATATTGATATACGGCATCACTTCTTGAGAGGTCATGTTGGAAAGGGAGATATCACTATATATTCAATTGGCACGAATGATTAATTGGCCGATATATTTACAAAGCCATTAGATGAAACGAGATTTTGCACATTAAGAAGTGAAATGAATGTGATAGATCTCTCAAACATGGCTTGAGGTTGAATACACATGTGTAGTATTGCTTTTCGCTTTTAAATATGCTCTCTAGGCTATTTATTGAGTATTTTTGATGAATTTTTTATTCTTGTTTGATCTAAATAGTTTTATATGAAAATTTGTATTCCTCAAATACATCGTGTGTATATGCATGCATACTAACCCTTGAATTGGTCAAAATGTCCATGTATGAGCAACAAATCAAAATTGAAGTTCAAAATTAGAAAGTGGACAAAGTTTGGAGATTTGAGTATCAGGTCGCGGACCGTCCAGGTAAGGACCGCGGACAGTCCGCCGTATCAGGATCTAGACAGTCCGAGTCAGCTGAGCAGACTGTCTGAATTGACAGGACGCGGACCGTCCAACGTCCCTGCGCGGACCGTCCGCGACAGGCAGATAAGTCGGGCAGAGGCAGTCAGAGTGTCACTTTCAACGGTTGTCTTCCCCTCTCTCACACTTCACACACAAAAGGTGACTCTTGTCGATTGTGAGCGGACGGTGAAGTGAACTTGCGCACGGACTGTCCGGGAGCTTGTTGGAAGTTCATCAACTATGTCTTCATCTCGGTATTTCAACATCTCATGGAATTTGTATGATTTATTCAACTTTGTGAATTATTGGTGTTTTCTCTCTGATCTAGAATTGGGCAGTGGATTTACGAAATTGATTGGTGGAATTGCTAGTGTTACTCATTGAGAATCTTGTGCAAAAATTTGACCTGATTTGGATGGTTATTTTCTATTGAATCGCTGATTGAATGGATAGGCGGCTAGGGTTCTAAAAATCGCCCCTGGATGGTCGCGGACTGTCCGCCAGGATGGCGCGGACAGTCCGGACCCCTTGCGCAGACTGTCCGGTCCCTTAGCGCGGACAGTCCGGTCCCTGACAGAAAGTTTCATTTTCTTTCTCTATGTTGTGACTTCTTCAACTATTGATCAGTGGCAAATACTTATAAATATTGCAGTGGTCTGGGCGGTCTTAAGAAGAAGCTTGTAGGACGTTTCAAGTCAAAGCGCCCTCATGCAGACGATGCAGATTACAATCCAACAACAGACTCTGAGGCCCAATCCTCAGCTGGGGGAAGCATCTCTATGGACATAGAGGATGCTCCACATGCTCATCTAGACTATCCCATTGACATCACAGGATGGACTTATCCAAAGAGAAGATTCTCTATGGCTGAGTACTATTCCAGGAGGACAGTCAATCAGTATGCTCTGCCCTCAGACACTAATATTTAGTTCTTTCATACTCAGCTTCAGTTTGATGTCTTCTGGGGCACACTGATGGATACAAACTTTCACAAGCATCAAGTTATAGATTGGACTTTTATGTTGGGTCAATCAGTCATGGAATACTTGATTCCAAAATTCGAGGCATGTGGTCTTTATCACTTTATGGGCCAAAGGACAGACTTCAATGAGATGGCTGTGAAACAGTTCCTGGCCACTGCTGAGATTGACATTGATGAACAGTCAATCACTTGGATTACTGGCTTCAAGAGATATTCTACAACCTTTGCTGAGTTTGCTACTGCAAACAGCTTGAACTATGAAACAATTTCAGCTGGGATTGATCTGTATACTGAGGACAACTTTGAAGAATTTGTGCAGTTTTATGAGCCAGCAAGGCTAGGCATTCCTAGGAGATTTGGTGAGACTGCAGGATTGAGGCATTATCCTGCTGTGATTAACAAGATTGCAGAGTGACAATTCTTCCCAAGAGTGGAGATAAGAGCAAAATCAGAGATAAGTTCTGGAACATTATCCACCATATCATGAATGGTGAGGTAATGAATGTTGTACTATTTATGATGAGACAATTAAATGACCTCAAGATGGACAAGGACTAGAACTTAGCATATGCTCCATATATTATGGCTCTCATCAAAGCCAAGACCAGATTTGAGGGGCACTGTGAGATAGTTCACACTCCTTTTAGGCCCTTCAAGGATGAGATTGGATTCCTCACCAGGCCTCTTACTCCCTTCCCAGATGATGAGGAAGAAGTTGGTGATGATGAAGGAATTGCTCCTGAAGTTGATGCAGCCGAGCAGATGCCACCTCCTCCACCTCCTCCTCAGCCTCAGAAGTTTTGGTAGCCTGGTCCAGGCTATTTTGATCCTTACTTTCAGAACATGTAGCAAGGGCTCCAGGCACACATGGATGGCCGCTTTCAGGGCATGATGACCCATATGGACCAGCGCATGGATGCCATGCAGTCTCGCTTTGATGATAATCTTGATGCGCTGAATTCTGAGCTTTCTGAATTTCGCTCTCATATCCAAGACACTGTTACTGATCCAATTATGACCAGACTAAACAACATGCAGCAGAGTTTTTAGGATAATATGGGGGCTTTGTCTAGTCAGTTTGACAATCTGTCTACAAATGAAAGCATTCAAGATATAAGTCAGAGGCAGCAGCAGCTCCAGCAAGACTTTGGGTAGTTCTCCTCTCTCTTTGACACCTTCAGCACCCATTACTACAGCATGTATCCTCCACCTGGTGGTCAGTGAGACCCCTCCTTTGTGGAAATTAATGCCATAGGGGGAGAGAAGAGAAGAGAAGTTGGGAATGTCATATTCAGGGGGAGCTCGCTCATGTGGACATTGAGACTTTGCATGTGCTGCATGTGCATGTTTACTATTTGAACTTTATGTCTTATGCACCTGGTTACTATTTGAACTTTATGTTTTATGCATTTGGTGAACTATGTCTTATGTTTGTGGACAAATATGTGTAATATTCTGTGGGTTGAACTATGTGTGTTAAATACTTTGCATGTGTTGCATGTGCATGTTTACTATTTGAACTTACTATTTGAACTTTATGTCTTATGCACCTGGTTACTATTTGAACTTTATGTCTTATGCATTTGGTGAACTATGTCTTATGTTTGTGGACAAATATGTGTAATATTATATGGGTTGAACTATGTGTGTTAAATCTTATGTTTCAATTAGTTCGAATTATTCTGTGAATGGTTGATCGAGGGGTGATTAAATTTGTTGCGCTTATGTTACATATTACTTCTTGTATGCCTCAATAACCATGATTGTAGGAATATCTCCATCAAAACTCTGATCGATTATGTGTGTTGTATCTTCAACTAGAAATATCATGCACACACATAGGGGGAGCTATTCCTACACTCTGAGTTTTATTGAGATTTATCTATCTCTCGGATGGAACTTCAAATCAAGATAAGTCTTATGAAACTCACCTCTAAAATCCTTCTTATACATAAGGTATGAGGGAGATTTGAAAAACAAAACTTCTCTTGGATATAATGTGTAGTGTTGTCATCAATTACCAAAAAGGGGGAGATTGTGAATCATCTAGGCCCCTTAGTGATGTTTTGGTAATTAATGACAACTGTTTGTGGACTAATGGTTCTTGGAGAAATAAGAATGCAGGGTTGGACCACATAGAATAGAAAATCTTGGAGATTCATAAGCATTGGTTGTGGATCAAGTGAAGGCAAAGGTATAACATAGGTTTTTTGTTTTTGCCGGTCTCCAGGAGTTTAGAGAAGATATTTGACCGTATTAGTAGGCTAGATGGTCGTACTATTAAGAGGGGTCAATGACGTTTGTCTGTGTAAAACTTAGTGCCTCATAGAGCATCTAGTGGTTGCATTTGCATGAGGACTAACATCGCTTCCAATTTCGAGAGTTAAAAATCTTTTCAAAAGCGTGTTTGAAAAGTTGCTAAGTCTTGGGATAGGCGGACCATCCGGGCCATGTGGGCGGACCGTTCGCGATTGTTCCAGTGGGGTCCGAAGTGTGATCACTTCGGACTAGTCCTGTACTTTTGTACTGCGGACCGTCCGGGCCTTGGAGCCGGACCGTCCGCAGTCCTGACCAGAGAAGATTGCTATCTGCACAGTCCCTGTTTTATTGTGCGGACTGTCCGGCCAGGGTCGGCAGACTGTCCGCAAGTGCCAAATGGATTTGGGCAGGGACTGTATGTTTTTGGGTGTTTGTACTACGGACTGTCTGGGGCCTAAGCCCGGATAGTACTAACTCCCAGGTTGCGGACCGTTCGGCCTTGTATGGCGGACCGTCCGCGTGTGTTAATCCTTCATGGTCAGAGCTCTGGTGCTCCAAGTTGCCAGGTCACGGACGGTCCGGCCAAGGTTGGCGGACTGTCTGGACCTTGCTTTTCTAACAGCTCTGACAGATTTCAAACGGGAAAAATAGTTGTTACTTGTATGGCAGATCGTCCGGCCTCAGGGCGCGGACCGTCTGCGTGTGCGCAGAAAGTGTGCTAGTTGCACATAACGGTTGGATTTTTGAGGTGGACTATAAATAGAAGGGGAGGTCGTGTGTGAGGGCTCTCTTGGCCATTCCTTGCACACATTGAACTCATTTGTGATACTCCCACTCATTCTCTCACACTCCTTGCTTGAGATTGCATTCTAGTGAGAGATTGAGAGTTCCTAGTGCATTTGCATCCATTGGTGATTCTCGAGGCACTAGGTGGCATACCGAGCAAGTGTCATCGGCTTGTTACTCTTGGAGGTTGCCACCTCCTAGACGGCTCAGGTGTAGTCTCCGTCAAGCTCTCCAAGAAGATTGTGGAGGATCCGCGGTGTTGATTGTGAGGGGTTTGCACCACCTCGCTGGAGCAGCAAAGGTGACATTAGTGGAAACGAGGTATTGAGTGATTTCTTATCCACTTGGCTCAAAGATCAAGCCGTGTCTTGATAGAGGAGCAAGTGAGAGCTTGAAGGCCACCTCAACGTGGATTAGGGGTGATCGGCAAATCACCGATACCACCGGATAAAATCCAGTGTCTTTCTTCTCTTGCATTAGTTATTACCATGCAAGTAATTAGTATTTCGCATATTGTTACTCTTGTGTACATTTACCGTATTTGATTCTCATAGATTGCTTACTTGTTGTCACTAGATAATTTATACCTCTTGTCATATTGATTAAATTTCTCTAGTGTTTGTGATTTTAGTCAAAACCGTCTATTCACCCCCCCTCTAGCCGATGTCCTAGATCCTACAAAGTTTGAATTTATTTGAATTTGAAACCTAATTTAAATTTGGATTTGAAAACCCTATAGAAAAGAAATAGAAAAGGAATTAGAAAATCCAGAGAAAAAGAAAAAGAGAAAGCAGCCCAAACCAGCCCAGCTCGGCCCAGCCAGGCCGCACGCCCGCGCGCCCGCGCTGCCTGATAGGTAGACCCTGCCTGTCAGCGGCAGCTCTCTCTCCCGCGCGCCCTCCCTATCTCGCTTCCTGCCCAGTGGGGCCAACCTATCGGCGTCGATTTCTTCACCTGCGCTCTCCTTCTCTCTCTATCTGTCTCGCAGGTCCGGTTCGCCAGTTGCTGAGCCGTTGCCCCGCACATCCCCTCTTCTCTCTCTGCGCCGTGGGCCTACCCTGTCAGATCCGCCCTACCTGCGCCCGCCGTGGACCGGCGAGTGCGCACTCGCGCACGTCGCCGGATTTCTCGGCCATGACGCCCCCCACTTGTCCAGCTCCCTTCTTAGAGCCCAGACAGTGCTTGCACTCGCTCCCCCGCCTCATTTCGTGTAGCTCTGCCCTCTCTCGTGCTCTGCCCTTGCGGCCAGACGCCGCCAGAGACCCGCGACCGCATTCCGGACCATCTAGCTCGCTAGAGACCGCGCCAAGCCTCTCCGAGCTCCGCCCCGAGGTGAGACACATTTGCCCATGCCCAATTTTCCCTATTGCGCTCTGTGCTCGACCAATTTCGGCTTCACCGGTGCTCGGCCGCGGCGGTCCGCCGTGCTCGTGCAGTGGCCGGCCAATTTAGCCCGGTTTAGTTCCCCGGCGTTAGTCCCTAAGGTGCCTTTGCCTCTACTAAAGCTAGCCTAGGCCTTAGCGCGCCTTAAGCCCCCTCCTTATGGCCGGAATGCCTAGCCGGAGCTCCTCCGGTCCGCCTAAGGCCTTCTCCCCGTCGTTCTCCCCTTTCTGCCCACGGATTCATGGCCTCTTCCCCGCCATTGAGTTCGCCGTGGCATTCTCTCCCTCTCTACCCAACTCCAGCGACCCTAGAACCCCCTAGCACCTGCCTGCCTCAACTCCAGCGACCTCACCGCCGCGGAGATGAACAGCGCCGCCCGCAGCCGTTCAACCCCTCCCTGGTCTGATCCCCTCCGTCCGACCTTGATCGCATGGCCCAGATCGCGGATACCGCTTCGCGCACGCGCGCCCTGCGCCCCTGGCCCGCCTGTTAGCGCCCAAGTCCCCGGGCGCTGGGCCCGCTTGGTCAGTGCGCCCTCCCCCTCGGTCGCTGACACCCCCTGGCCCGCCTGCCAGCACTCGCCCGCCCGCGCGCGCGCCATCGGCCGAGGACATAATCTCAGCCGTTGGTTTTAGATCTGACGGTTGAGGGAGCCCGATACCCCTTCGCATGGTTGTTTTGCGTAAGAAACCCTTGGTTTGTTAGAAATAAACCTGTCGTCCCTTGTTTTCACGCACAGGCCCCTGTATTCTTGCAGATTGAACCCTAGACTTTTAAATATTCACAGAATTAGACCTAATTTCATATTTTGAATTCCCAAACTTGTTTATTTCATATCTTTTGCATATGAACTCCAAATTTAGTGATTCAAATTGCAAAATATTCATAGGATTATTCTCTGTTTAAATAAAATAGTTTCATTTACTATCTGCACATTCTAATTTTTATGATTAAGTATGAACTAATGTAGGTGTTGATTTATTTATTTAATAAAATAAATAAAAAGATAACTCTAGAGATTTAAACATGATTAATCTTGTGAGATTTATAATGTGTATTACATGAAATCATCTCTGGTCTAATTTTTAGGTCACAATAAAATAAATTGAACTAGATTATGTATTTGTGGGCAATAATTAAAGAAATAATAATCTAATTCTAAAGGTAGTTAGTTTATGTTATAGATCATGTTATACCTTGAACTCATTATCCCTTATGTAGTATTGTGTCTTTTTAAGATATATTCCTATGTTTGTATATGTTTGGTGTGCTGTTCATTTGTACTTTCCCAAATGTATTGAGTGCATTTTTGCTTTTATTTAGACAACGAGCAGACCGAGGTTCCTGAGTGTGTTGATGGAGACCTCCCTAAGCAACAACCTGGTGAAGGCAAGTATCCTCTGACCTATTATGTCCTACTTACCTTATAATTCACTGTCCTGCATTACTTTATGAAACATAAGGATTGACTAGTCTGTATTTACCTTATCCTTGTTTACCTTTTGGGTTATCATGGTTAGCATTTTGCTATTGCCTTAACTTAATCAATGAACATGATGTGGCTATTTATGATATGATACTGTTATCCTGATTATGTTGATGATCTTGTGATACTCTAGGGGGCTTAGGCCTTTTTCCTGAGTACCTCTTCGTAAGGACCTGTTCATCGAGTGACCACCCAGGATAACAGTACAACCATGAGGGTGGAATGGGACGCCCTTAGCTGAATAATTTGATGAACCTGGGGGTGTAGTTGGCTTTGCCGGAGGGCCGTCAATGGGGGGCCCTAAATGGACGCTCTACCAAGGTTGGGGTTTAGAGGTTCATTTGATTTGGTTTTGTTAGTCACCCACCTTGGGGAGGTGTACTCCATTTGTACGACTGGCGAAACCTAACGAGCAGCTATGCACCAGGGGAGTCTTTGTAAAGGCTACATAGTGTATTCCTGGCCATTCACCTTGGTAGTGGACATCGAGTCTGTACAACCCAGACTGGAAAGGGATCATGACTTGTTGGTAAAGTGTACAACCTCTGCAGAGTGTTAAAAACTGGTATATTAGCCGAGCTCACAGTTAAGAGCAGCCTTGGGATACTTTTATGATGACGTTTAACAATGATGTTATAAAATCTGATCTTTGGTATTTCCTCGTTTGAGGAAGTACTTTTGGGTAATAACTGTGTTTATTGCTAAAAGTTGGATCTACTAATGATAATAAATACTTGACTAACCTAAAAGCAATTGCTTGACCTCAACCCCATATACAGGTAGTCCACTTCAGCCAAACGGGACATTTGCTGAGTACGTTGATGTGTACTCACCCATGCTTTACACACCACCCCCACCCCAGGTTGTCCCCACTGTACTCAGTGCTCAGGAGGTGATGCTGGCAACATGGAAGATTTCAAGGAGTTCTAGGACTACGAAGAGTTCTAGTTCTTTCTTAGTGGCAAACCCCCAGTCAACTGCTTGTGTAGGCTTAGCTTCTAAGTTTCGTATTTCCGCACTTTGATGTTTATGTTAAAGACAATGGTTATGTATTGACTCTGTGGATGTCTCGGGCATCTTGATGTAACTAAGTACCCTTTCGTTATTTAATTCGAGCATTGTGTGATGATGTCCATTTATGTAATCGCTGTGTACGTGAGTTTCTGATCATAGCACGTACATGGTTCGCATTCGGTTTGCCTTTCAAAACTGGGTGTGACATCCAGCCTATGCAGAAACCTCACGAGCAAGACCCAACTGGGCATCGACATTACCCACCTCTTTATGACCCCAAAACTGCAAACACTTAGCTTATCTTTTAAACTTCAGTGATATCATCTCCAAGGGGCAATAATCCTACAAAGGTAGATTCCACGAGGCAGCCACCACCTCCAAAAACCCAGGGAATTTAGGTCAAAAACTCTCAAAGTGAAATCTTCTCCTCCCCATGCCCCCCTCTCTAACTCTAAGAGTTAGGGGACATTGATCCGAGATAGCAGTAGCATTACTGTGAAGAGAACAATATGGAAAAAATCCTCCAAGTCCGCAGTGCAGAAAACATGATCCTATTTCACAAGAGTAGGCACCTTCCTCTAATTTGACCAAGTGAAACTTCTGCCAATCAAAGGAATCTCTTTTAGCTCCAAAGAATTGACAAACCCCCTGAAGATACCCATCATTGTCCTGTTTATGTTGGAATTATTCTTATCTTCCTCCTGAAGAATCATGTTAAAATCCCCACATAAAAGCCATGGCCCCACACACTCATCACGAACCGTTCTCAATTCATGGATAAACTCCTATTTAAAAATGTCCTGATGAGGTCCATACACACCTGTGAACCATCAAGAAGAACCAGACTCATCCTGAAAATGGATAGAGACAGAGAAATTCTTCACGACTGAATCCACAGAGACAAAAGACCCGTCACGCCAAGCAATTAACACTCCTCCTCTAGTCCCCTAGGTGAGACTAGAAACAAAGTTGCTGAAACCAGACCCAAGAATAGACAGAATGTCAAAGTCCGAGATAGAACACAATTTGGTCTCATGTAGACAAACAACAGAAGGCTTGATATCATGGACCAGAGATTTAACTGAATCCCTCTTGGCATGATCATTTAGGCCCCTCACATTCCAAATAAGTAAACAACTATTCTCCAAATCATATCGCCCCCACCTGAGGAACCTCCCAACCAAACAAAGCTGCCAAAGCAGCAACATGTGCACTTGAAGGCCTGGAATCAAACAATTTTGCATAATTGCTAGCATCTTCGAGAGAAATATTCTCCATGTCATCACAAAAACCCAGATGCCTACACACTTGCGCAGCCGCATTGGAACCCAGCTCCGAAGGAAATTTGGCCACCCTCCTACTTCTCCTTGGTCGAAAATCACTTGGCATGGCCTTTTTCCTACTTTTGGTCCTTCGGTGGGGAGGGGGTGGTAACAAGCCATTAGAAGGCTTAGTGACTGCAGACTTGAACTCTTCCAAAGGTGGAATCATTTCCACCACAGATTGCAGTAAAAGGTCTTCCTGGACAATCTGACCCTGAGATAATCTTCTTCTGGAATAAAATTTAAACACAGGTGGCTTAGATTTCCATCTATCAGCCCTCGAAGACTAACAACACCCAAGCCTCCGCACCCTGGCAGAGACAATAGCAGAAGAACCATCGGCCACCAAATGGGTGAACCCAGAACCATGCTGCCCAGCAGTGACAGCCTCCTCCAAGTCGGTCATAAGGAGCAACTCCAAAGGATCATCCGAGCAAGGCCTAACCGGCGAGAGAACATCCTGCGATGAACAATCCACCTAACAACTGACCCCCAAATCCTTTGCTAGATCCAACACCAAAACTGGAGGGTGACTAGGCGCCTCCAGCTCTGCAATCGAAACTTCCGGGAGAGCCAGGGCATCAACTAATCCCAAATCCATAGCCATAATCATCTCCATATCTGGAGGGTGACCAAGCATCTCTAGCTCCTCAATTGAAACAACCGGGAGAGCCAGGGCATCAACTGATCCCACCTCCACCAAATCCTGATCAATAGCCTGAACATACATGATGCTGTCATCCACCTGCCCAGAACAACTGCGCTGACCCAGTCACAAATGAATTGGAACCCAAACATAAGACACAGGGCGCCCAACCGCCCCACATAATGCCCTATTTATAAGGAGGAACCCTTATCAGCTGGCCCGAGCTCCACTTTCTCGCGTGGGTCACCAGCTCTTCCAATGTCACACTGGGATTTAAGGATAAATCCGGGCGCATCTCAAATGTGTGCTAGGATCAAGTCTCACACATATAATGACTCATGGTACAAGAATCAGTGGTATACGCAGGATAAATTATAGGTGGGGCGACATTATAAAAGCTAAATCACTAGACTAGATCACAACTCACAAGATAAAACTAGTTTTATGTTGACAATATAGAGGCTAAGTAATAATTTTAGAAATGTTTCATAATAACAGGCATACCAAAATTTCTCTCTTAATCTGTAGTGCGGCACCAAAATCAACAACAAAAATCCAATCTACAGTTAGAAAAGATATATATTAGATGAACATCAATATAAGAAAAGTACATTGATGAAAATAGTACAGTGAATATACCACTAAGTTATCAATCTTGTAGTTGTGACTCGAGGCAATTGCATTCTTCTAGTTTTAAGACGCTGGAATCTTCTAGTAATAGTCTCATCATCAAGGGATTTGAATATCTCTTTCTCCGTATAGCAAACCATCAAATCATTCATCCAATCTTCTTCAATTTTGTTACGCAATTCTCTCTTAATGATGTTCATTGCCGAAAATATTCTCTCAACACTTGCTGTTGAGACGGGTAATAACAAGGCCAACTCAATTGGCTTGAAAACCAAAGGGAACACAAGATGCTTTTTAGTTTCAACCATCTTCATAGATAGAGATGCAATATCTTCACAACTACCAAAAGCAGCATGCTTTCGCACGTGGACAATGTATGTCTCAAGTTCCTCTGTTAACATTGCACATTCAATAACTGAAAAATACTTATCATATAGAGTACCAAGTCGAACAAGTTTCTCTATATCAAAACTGCAAAATAAGTTCTTTGGATCGAGGCAAGAAAATCAAACAAGCAACTCGCTAGAAACTTCTTTAAAGCGATGGCATAACTCAGTGTTGATTTTATCAAGAACAACAAAGAATCAATTCTACAAAATTTCCTTTATTTAACAAACTAGATGATTCATCATGACCACGAAAAGCCAAACCTTGCATCAAAAGAAATATTGAACAAGCCAATGAAGAAGTCAAACAAATTTTATAAAGGTCTTCAGCCTCACGACTAGCACTAGACATGATAGTAGATATGCTTTGTCTTTGGTTGTTAAAATCATCAAAATGTAACCTAGCATTGTTGTGGATACTGTTAACACCACCAACATGTGATTTCAACCTTTCAACTGCATCTTTCCAATTATTATACCCAACTTTAGTGAAAGCTTCAAATTTATCACCCTTCACTGTTTGCTTAAAAACAAAGCAATAAAAGCAATACACTGCATCTTTTGATTCACTATACTCCAACCAATCATACTTGTCATACCAATCCTCTGTAAAAGGCCTTCAACTTTGTCCATACTGTCAATGAGGGAAATCTAAACCCTTTGCTTGCTAAAAGTCACCTAGAGGGGGGTGAATAGGCAGAATCTGAAAATTATAAACTTAATCACCCACTACAAGCCGGGGTTAGCGTTAGAAATGAATCTGAGTCCGAAAGAGAGGGGAAAACAAATCAACCAACAAATAAAGTGGATGAACATGGTGATTTGTTTAACTGAGTTTCGATTCTAAAGAACCTAGTCCCCGTTGAGGTGGTCACAAAGACCTGGTCTCTTTCAATCCTTTCCATCTCTCAAACGGTCACTTAGACCGAGTGAGCTTTCTCCTTAATCAAACGGGTCACTTAGACCCCACAAGGACCACCACACACTTGGTATCTCTTGCTTTGATTACAATTCACTTGGGAACAAGAATGAGGAAGGAAGAAAGCAATCCAAGAGGCAAGAGCTCAAAAGAACACAAAATCTCTCTCTCACAAGTCATTAAGTGCTTGAGTTGAATTTGGGACTTGGAGAGGCTTTGATCTTTTGAATTGTGTTTAGGAGTGAATGCTAGAGCCCTTGTATTGAATGTGATGCTCAGAAATCTTGGATGCTTGGGGTGGTGGTGGTTCAGGGGTATTTATAGCCCTCAACCACCAAACAACCGTTGGGGCAGGCTGCTGTCGATGGGCGCACCGGACAGTCCGGTGCGCCATCGGACATTGTCCTGTGCGCCAGCCATGTCACCCAACCGTTAGGGTTCTAGAGCTTTTGACCGTTGGTGGCTTTGTCCTCTAGTGGCACCGGACAGTCCGGTGCCGCACTGGACAGGCACTGTTCAGTGTCCAGTGCGCCTCTAACCTGCGGCTCTGACTCTGTGTGCACTGTTCTTTATTGTTCATCTGATCACCGTGCTTTTACAGTCGACCATTGCGTGAAGTAGCCGTTGCTCCACTGTTACACCGGACAGTCCGGTGGCACACCGGACAATCTGGTGAATTATAGTGGAGCGCGCCTCGAGAAACCCGAGAGTGGCTAGTTCATCCTTGTACGGACCTGGCACACCGGACACTGTCCGGTGGCACACCGGACAGTCCAGTGTGCCAGACTAGAGCACACTCGGTTTCTTGATCCTTTGAATTTTATCCCTAACTTCAATCTTTTATTGGTTTGTGTTGAACCTTTATGCACCTATAGAACATATAATCTAGAGCAAACTAGTTTGTCCATTTGTTTTGTGTTGGGCATTCAACCACCAAAATTAATTGTGGGAAAAGGTTAACCCTATTTCCCTTTCAATCTCCCTCTTTTTTGGTGATTGATGCCAACACAAACCAAAGCAAATATATAAAGTTCAGAAATGAACTAGTTTGCATAAGGTAAGTGCATAGGTTACATTGAATTAAACCAATTTATAGTTTCACTAGATATGAATGGATTGCTTTCTTCTATTTAATATTTTGGACCACATTTGCACCACTTGTTTTGTTTTTGCAAATTCTTTTAGAAAATCTTTTAAAAGTCTTTTGCAAATAGTCAAAGGTATATGAATAAGATTGCAAGAAGCATTTTCAAGATTTGAAATTTCTCCCCCTGTTTCAAATGCTTTTCCTTTGACTAAACAAAACTCCCCCTGAATGAAATTCTCCTCTTAGTTTTCATGAGGGTTTTAATAGATACCAATTTTGAAAATATACCAATTGAAGAAATTGCTATTACAAGATACCAATTGGAAAACAAACATTTTTGAAACCAAATAAATCTTTATTTTGAATATTTGGTGGTGCGGTCCTTTTGCTTTGGGCTTAATATCTTCTCCCCCTTTGGCATTAATCGCCAAAAACGGAGACTTTGAGAGCCCTTTTTACTTTCTCCCCCATTAGTACAAGTAAATATGAGTGAAAAGATTATACCAGATTGGAGTGATGTGGAGTAGCAACGAAGGATAAATGATACCGTTAGAGTGGAGTGGAAGCCTTGTCTTCATCGAATACTCCATTTCCCTTTCAATCTATGACTAAGTTTAGAAATATACTTGGAAACACATTAGTCATAGCCTTGGTACATAAGAGATATGAAATATGCATTTGTACTATAAATGAAAGAGATATGATCAAAGGTATATAAATGAGCTATGTGTGCAATGTTTCAATCAAAATTCTGAGAATCAAGAATATTTAGCTCATTCCTAAGTTTGCTAAAGGTTTTCTCATCTAATGGCTTGATAAAGATATTGGCTAATTGATTCTTGGTGTTTACATAAGCTATCTCGATATCCCCCTTTTGTTGGTGATCCCTCAAAAAGTGATACTGAATGTCTATGTGCTTAGTGCGGCTGTGTTCAACGGGATTATCTGCCATGCAGATTGCACTCTCATTGTCACATAGGAGAGGGATTTTGCTCAATTTGTAGCCATATTCCCTAAGGGTTTGCCTCATCTAGAGTAATTGCGCACAACAATGGCATACGGCAATATACTCGGCTTCGGCGGTGGAAAGAGCTACTGAGTTTTGTTTCTTTGAAGACAAGACACCAGGGATCTCCCTAGAAACTGACAAGTCCCTAATGTGCTCTTCCTATCAATTTTACACCCTGCCCAGTCGGCATCGGAATATCCTATTAAATCAAAGGTGGATCCCTTGAGGTACCAAAGTCCAAACTTAGGAGTATAAACTAAGTATCTCATGATTCTCTTTACGGCCCTAAGGTGAACTTCCTTAGGATCGGCTTGGAACCTTGCACACATATATACGGAAAGCATAATATCCGGTCGAGATGCACATAAATAGAGTAAAGATCCTATCATCGATCGGTATACCTTTTGATCTACGGATTTATCTCCCGTGTCGAGGTCGAGATGCCCATTTGTTCCCATGGGTGTCTTGATGGGCTTGGCATCCTTCATTCCAAACTTGTTAAGTATGTCTTGAATGTATTTTGTTTGGCTAATGAAGGTGCCGTCTTGGAGTTGCTTGACTTGAAATCCTAGGAAATATTTCAACTCCCCCATCATAGACATCTCGAATTTTTGTATCATGATTTTACTAAACTCTTCACAAGTAGATTTGTTAGTAGACCCAAATACGATATCATCAACATAAATTTGGCATACAAACAAATCTTTTGTAATAGTTTTAGTAAAGAGCGTAGGATCGACTTTTCCGACTTTGAAGCCATTAGTGATAAGAAAGTCTCGCAAGCATTCATATCATGCTCTTGGGGCTTGCTTGAGCCCATAAAGCGCCTTTGAGAGTTTATACACATGGTTAGGGTACTCACTATCTTCAAAGCTGGGAGGTTGCTCAACATAGACCTCTTCCTTGATTGGTCCATTGAGGAAGGCAGTTTTCACGTCCATTTGATAAAGATTAAAGCCATGGTAAGTAGCATAGGCAAGTAATATATGAATTGACTCAATCCTAGCTACGGGTGCATAAGTTTCATGAAAATCCAAACCTTCGACTTGTGAATAACCTTTGGCCACAAGTCGGGCTTTGTTCCTTGTCACCACACCATGCTCATCTTGCTTGTTGCGGAATACCCATTTGGTACCTAAAACATTTTGATTAGGACGTGGAACTAAATGACATACCTCATTCCTTGTGAAGTTGTTGAGTTCCTCTTGCATTGCCAGCACCCAATCTAGACCTCTTAGTGCATCCTCAAACCTATAAGGTTCAATAGAGGACACAAAAGAGTAGTGTTCACAAAAATGAGCAATCCGAGATCTAGTGGTTACCCCCTTATGAATGTCACCGAGGATGGAGTTGACGGGGTGTCTCATTGAATTGCTTGGTGGACTCTTGGGTGTGGCGGTCTTTGACCCTGTATCTCTTGATCATCTTCCTTGTCTTTATTGTGTTTATCTCCCCCTTGATCATTGTCCTCCTTTTGAGGTGGCTCATCCTCCTAATCTTCATCATCTTGAGCCTGTTCCTCATCTTGAGTTGGTGGAGATGCTTGCATGGAAGATGATGGTTGATCTTGTGCTTGTGGAGGCTCTTCGGATTCCTTAGGACACACATCCCCAATGGACATGTTCCTTAGCACGACGCACGGAGCCTCTTCATCATCTAATTCATCAAGATCAACTTGCTCCACTTGGGAGCCATTAGTCTCATCAAATACAATGTCACAAGAAATCTCAACTAATCCAGTGGATTTGTTGAAGACTCTATATGCCCTTGTGTTTGAATTATATCCTAGTAAAAAGCATTCTACAGCCTTGGGAGCAAATTTAGATTTTCTACCTCTTTTAATAAGAATAAAGAATTTGCTTCCAAAGACTCTAAAATATGAAACATTAGGATTTTTACCAGTGAGGAATTCATATGATGTCTTCTTGAGGATTCGGTGAAGGTAGAGCCGGTTGATGGAGTAGCAAGCAGTGTTGATTGCTTCCGCCCAAAACCGGTCCGGTGTCTTACACTCATCAAGCATGGTTCTTGCCATGTCCAATAGAGTTCTATTCTTCCTCTCCACTACACCATTTTGTTGAGGTGTGTAGGGAGAAGAGAACTCATGCTTCATCCCCTCGTCCTCAAGAAATCCTTCTATTTGTGAGTTCTTGAACTCCAACCCATTATCGCTTCTTATTTTCTTGATTCTCAAACCGAACTCATTTTGAGCCCGTCTTAAGAATCCCTTTAAGGTCTCTTGGGTTTGTGATTTTTCCTACAAAAAGAATACCCAAGTGAAGCGAGAATAGTCATCCACAATTACAAGACAATACTTACTCCTGCCGATGCTTATGCAAGCGATCGGGCCGAATAAATCCATGTGGAGTAGCTCAAGCGGCCCGTCGGTCGTCATGATGTTCTTGTGTGGATGATGGGCGCCAACTTGCTTTCTTGCTTGACATGCGCTACAAACCCTGTCTTTCTCAAAATGAACATTTATTAGTCCTAAAATGTGCTCTCCCTTTAGAAGCTTGTGAAGATTCTTCATCCCAACATGGGCTAGTCGGCGATGCCAGAGCCAACCCATATTAATCTTAGCAATTAAGCAAGTATTGAGTTCAGCTTTGTTAAAATCAACTAAGTGTAGCTGACCCTCTAATACTCCCTCAAATGCTACTGATCATCACTTCTTCTAAAGACAGTAACACCTACATCTGTAAATAGACAGTTGTAGCCCATTTTGCATAATTGAGATACAGAAAGCAAGTTATAATCTAAAGAATCTACAAGAAAACATTGGAAATAGAATGGTCAGGTGATATAGCAATTTTACCAAGTCCTTTGACCAAACCTTGATTTCCATCCCCGAATGTGATAGCTCTTTGGGGATCTTCGTTTTTCTCGTAGGAGAACATCCTTTTCTCCCCTGTCATGTGGTTTGTGCACCCGTTATTAATTATCCAACTTGAGCCCCTGGATGCATAAACCTGCAAAACAGTTTTAGGCCTTGTTTTTAGGTACTCAAACAGTCTTGGGTTCTTTCATGTTAGAAACAAGCACCTTGGGTACCCAAACACAAGTCTTTGAGCCCTTATGTTTGCCCCCAACATATTTGGCAACTACTTTGCCTGATTTGTTAGTTAAAACATATGATGCATCAAAATTCTTAAATGAAATGTTAGGCTCATTTGATGCAGTAGGAGCTTTCTTTTTAGGCATTTTAACATGAGTAGAATGCCTAGAGCTAGAAGCCTCATTCTTATACATAAAAGCATGGTGAGAAACATAATGAGATTTCTTAGCATGAATTCTCCTGATTTTGTGTTCGGGATAATCAGCAGTATATAAAATATAGCCCTCATTACCTTGAACCATGGGAGCTTTGCCCTTAACAAAGTTAGACAATTTCTTAGGGGCATTAAGTTTGACATTGCTTCCCTGTTGGAAACCAATGCCATCCTTAATGCCAGGGCGTCTCCCACTATAGAGCATGCTTCTAGCAAATTTAAATTTTTCATTTTCAATTTCATGCTCATTAATTTTTGCAGTTAATTGAGCTATATGATCATTTTGTTGTTTAATGAGAGCAAGGTGATCATTTATAGCATCAACATTAACATCTCTACATCTAGTACAAATAGTAACATGATCAATAGTAGATGTAGAGGGTTTGCAAATATTTAATTCATCTATCTTAGCATGTAATATGGCATTCTTATTTCTAAGATAGGAAATAGAATCAATGCAAACATTTAACTCTCTAGCCTTAGAAATTAAACTAGCATTTTCAGTCTTAAGGCTAGAAATTAATTCATTCAATTTATCAATCTTAGTAATTAAACTAGCATTTTCATTTCTAAGACTAGTAATTGAATCATGGCAAATGCTAAGCTCCTTAGTCAAGTTTTCACATTTTTCTACTTCCTAAGCATAAACATTTTTTACTTTAACATGCTTTTTGTTTTCTTTAATAATGAATTCCTCTTGGCTATCCAATAGTTCATCCTTCTCATGAATAGCTCCTATTAGTTCATTTAATTTTTATTTTTGTTGCATGTTAAGGTTGGCAAAAAGAGTGAGCAAATCATCTTCATCTTCACTAGAACTACCCTCATCACAAGATGTAGTATACTTGGGGTGGTTCTAGATTGTACCTTCTTCTTTTTGCCGTCCTTTGCCATGAGGCACTTGTGGCCGACGTTGGGGAAGAGGAGGCCTTTATTGATGGCGATGTTGGCGGCATCCTCATCGGAGGAGGAGTCGGTGGAGCTCTCGTCGGAGTCCCATTCCTGACACACATGGGCATCGTCGTCCTTCCTCTTATAGTACTTCTTCTTCTTCTTCTCCTTCTTCCTCCCCTTCTTGTCCTCGCCCCTGTCACTATCACTAGACATTGGACATTTAGCAATAAAATGACCGGGCTTACCACATTTGTAGCACACCTTTTTGGAGCGGGGTTTGTAGTCCTTCCCCCTTCTTTGCTTGAGGATTTGGCGAAAGCTTTTGATGATAAGCGCCATTTCCTCATTGTCGAGCTTGGAGGCGTTGATGGGAAGCCTACTTGATGTAGACTCCACTTTCTTCTCTTCCGTCGCTTTGAATGCGATGGGTTGCACCTTGGGTGTGGAGGTGTCGCCTTGCTCCAAGTTGACGATGTGTTTGGAGTCTTTGATCATTAGCTCAAAGCTCACAAACTTTCCTATCACTTCCTCAGGAGACATTAATTTGTATCTAGGATCCCCACGAATTAATTGAACTTGAGTTGGGTTACGAAAAATAAGGGATCTTAGAATAACCTTGACCATTTCATGGTCATCCCATTTGGTGCTCTCGAGGTTGCGCACTTGATTGACCAAGGTCTTGAGCCAGTTGTACATTGCTTGTGGCTCCTCTCCTTGGTTGAGGACAAATCGACCAAGCTCCCCCTTGATCGTCTCCCGCTTGGTGATCTTGGTCACCTCATCTCCTTCATGCGCGATCTTTAGGCACTCTTTAACCCTTGCACCTTATTATACTCCTCTCGACATAAAGAGCAAGGAGTATAGTAGTTTCTTGGGAGTTAAAGTGTCGTATTTTCGTGACCTCGTCCGAGTCGTAGCCCTCATCCCCCACCGTAGGTACCTGCACTCCAAATTCAACAATGTCCCAAATGCTTGCGTGGAGTGAGGTTAGGTGATGCCTCATTTTATCACTCCACATACAATAATCCTCACCATCAAAGTATGGTGGTTTGCCTAATGGAACAGAGAGTATAGGAGCGCGCTTAGAAATGCGGAGATAACGAAGTGGCATCTTACTATACTTCTTGCTCTCATGGCGCTTAAAAGTGACGGATGCCACGTCAGAGCCGAATGTGGAGGGCGACGAAGAGTCGGTCTCGTAGTAGACCACTTTCTTTATCTTCTTCTTGTCACCACTCCGATGCGACTTGACGCGGGGAGGGGATCCCTCCTTCACTTTGGTGCCGGAATCTCTTGATGCAGCCTTCCCATGGCTTGTGGCTTTGTCGCCGGTTTCCATCTCCCTCTTGGCGGATCCTCCCGACATCACTTCGAGTTGTTAGACTCTAATGAAGCACCGGGCTCTGATACCAATTGAAAGTCGCCTAGAGGGGGTGAATAGGCGGAATCTGAAAATTATAAACTTAATCACACACTACAAGCCAAGGTTAGTGTTAGAAATGAATCCGAGTCCGAAAGAGAGGGGAAAACAAATCAACCAACAAATAAAGCGGATGAACACGATGATTTGTTTTGCCAAGGTTCAGTTCTAAAGAACCTAGTCCCTGTTGAGGTGGTCACAAAGACCAGGTCTCTTTCAACCCTTTCCCTCTCTCAAACAGTCACCTAGACCGAGTGAGCTTTCTCCTTAATCAAACGGGTCACTTAGACCCCACAAGGACCACCACACACTTGGTATCTTTTGCTTTGGTTACAATTCACTTGGGAACAAGAATGAGGAAGGAAGAAAGCGATCCAAGAGGCAAGAGCTCAAAAGAACATAAAATCTCTCTCTCACAAGTCGCTAAGTGCTTGAGTTGAATTTGGGACTTGGAGAGGCTTTGATCTTTTGAATTGTGTCTAGGAGTGAATGTTAGAGCCCTTGTATTGAATGTGATGCTCAGAAATCTTGGATGCTTGGGGTGGTGGTGGTTGGGGGGTATTTATAGCCCTTAACCACCAAACAACCGTTGGGACAGGCTGTTGTCGATGGGTGCACCGGACAGTCCGGTGCGCCACCGAACACTGTCCGGTTTGCTAGCCATGTCACCCAACCGTTAGGGTTCTGGAGCTTTTGACCATTGGAGGCTTTGTCCTCTAGTGGCACCAGACAGTCTGGTGCCGCACCGGACAGGCACTGTTCAGTGTCCGGTGCGCCTCTAACCTGCAGCTCTGACTCTGCATGCACTGTTCTTCACTGTTCATCTAATCACCACGTTTTACAGTCGACCGTTGCGCGAAGTAGCCGTTGCTCCGCTATTGCACCGGACAGTCCGGTGGCACACCGAACAGTCCGGTGAATTGTAGCGAAGCGCGCCTGGAGAAACCCGATAGTGGCTAGTTCATCCTTGTACGGACCTGGTGCACCGAACAGTCTGGTGTGCCAGACTAGAGCACACTCAGTTTCTTGCTCCTTTGAATTTTATCCCTAACTTCAATCTTTTATTGGTTTGTGTTGAACCTTTATGCACCTGTAGAACATATTATCTAGAGCAAACTAGTTAGTCCATTTGTTTTGTGTTGGGTATTCAACCACCAAAATTAATTGTGGGAAAAGGATAACCCTATTTCCCTTTCAATTGGCATGGACCATTCAGAACATATGCCCTTCTCACTTGGTCTTGGACATCTTTATCATATTCATAAATTTGCCTCCTTAAAGTGGGATCTGCAACTATGTCATCTGGATTGAACGTCCCTCCAACAGTTGGTGTGTTATTCACAGTATTATTAGCACCAGTGTCAGAGCCTCTTGAAAGTGGTTGGAAAAACCTTCTCATTTGCTCTGAAAAAGAAAAATTATAGAAACAATATTTGATATTTGATAACACACAACAGTTGTTAACCCTAAAATTCTATAAAAACAATATTTGCTAGCACTAGCAGAGCAGAGACTGCAGAGTAGCAGTAGCAGTCTGCAGCGCGCAGCGGTGCAGCTGCTCTGGCGGAGTGGGAGAGCGGGAGAAACCGAGAAAGAATGGATGCGAGAGAAAGAAGAAGGGGCAGGCCAGCAGGGGAAGGGTTTACCTGTGGTGTGGGGCGGTGTCATGGTCGGCGATGCTGTGGTGGCGCGGTGGGATGTGGGGCAGGCGGCGGCGACAGGCGGCCGACGGAAGACCGAAGACGTGACCTAAGACTAAGAGCTGAGATTCCTGGCCTCCTGGGTGGCTGGGTGAACAACGAATGGGCTAATCAGCCAATGGGGCATGGGCCGTGGGTGTTGGGCGGACGACGGATGGACGTTGGACGGCGAATGGACCTGGCTCCCTCTAATCTAATCCTATATGGTATTATGGATATTATAAAATTTGAGGTGGGGCGATGGCCCACATTGCCCACACTGTAGATCCACCTCTAACAAGAATCAATGTCACATCCTTATTATGTAATAGAAGTTCTATACAAAATAGCTAACTAATTATATCATTAACGACAACAATCCTTCACAACCATAGTTGATTGAAAGACGATGACATAGACCTCCGCGAACACATCGTAGCATCCTTCATGCTCCTTCAATGGTACATGTTCTCGACCTGGTGTGAGTTAGCAAAGTGAGTTCACATACGTTCATCGCTCAGCAAGTTGTGGGGAATAATGTGCATGAGCCCATTTATTGTGGAGGCTAATGTGAAGTGTAAGGCTTACCAAGGAAAAATGGTTAAGGCTGAGCATTCCTTTTAATAATGTAATACTCAATTTGTATGAGAAAATATAAAAGGAGAAGAAAATTTTATTTCCTCTACTTATATGTGTGGGATTGAACCTTTATGCATCATCACATGTGAACACCCTATGTAGAAACAAATAATCAATAAGATAAAAACTACTGAATTGTGCATCATGCTGGGATTTTCTTTTGTGTGCATTTGGTGACAATATAAAAAAAATAGTGTGCCAATAAATATACTAAAGTCTAAAAAGGGAATTTAAGATCTAAAGGAAATTCAATGATTTAGGAAAAGAGAAGAATGAAACAATAATATGTGAGTGAAATGAGTAATAAAAATATATATATAATAAAATATATCATTTTTACAATGGGATTTGAATATGTAAATTTTGCCCAAAGGTGAGACTCCTAAAAGAATTCAAAATTCAAATTTGGAAATTGAAAACAAGATGAAATAAAACAGAAAACAAAAGAAAAATAGAAAGAGGCTTAACTGGGCCTCGGTACCCAATTTGGCCCACCTCCCATTTACTCCGCGCAGCCCTACCCGCTGGCCACTTACGCGTGCGTGCCGTGGCTCTCTGGGGTGTGTTCTAGCGTGTGGGCCCTTGGCGTCAGTCTCACACTCGTGCTTCCACTGACTGCAGTACTCTCGCCGCCATATGGGCCCCACCATGTCATAAGCCATCGTTCCCCCATCACATGCGCTTGGTCACTGACCGGTGGGCCATGCATTTCAGCTCCACCTCTTCCACCAAATCCCCAACAGAACGCTCCGAAATCCTCTCAACGCCGTCCGCGAATTCCGGCTTGGCTTTGTGCCCACGCCTCTGGGTTATAAGCCGAGCACCCATGACCTCCCATCCTCCTTGCGACTTCGTTAGGCACTTTAGCCAAGATCGGAGATGGGGACAGCTCGCTGTCGTGCGGGATAGCAGATCGTTGTCGCCAGCGATTCTGTGCAAGTACCGATGGCAGGGTCCCCATGACCATCCAGGGAGCTTCGTTCCGTCCTGGGAATGGCGTCGATAGTCTCTGGTGGCGCTGGTGGCCTCGCTAGTATGCGTCGCGCGTAGGGTAGACGCGCGGTGGAAGCTCCGGGCCTGGGAAGCTCCGTCGCCGTGGTCGGACCACGCGCTATGCGCCGTGGAAGGCTTGTGGAACGTCTCGGCTAGTCTTCGGGTCGTGCCGAAGTCGATTGAAGCTCGTAATCGCTGTGCGGGTGGCGGTGGCTGCCGGGATTTCTTGCCGCACTTCTTAATCCGCCGCTACGCTGCGCTCAGCCGTGGGCAGAGCTCGGGGCTGCAAAACACTCGGTGAGAACTCCCTCGTCCAGATCGACTATTCCCTCTATACGTATAGGACACGCCCGTGTAGGATCTCACCCACTTGTGCGCCGGTCCGCCTACTCGCCGGCATTGCGCCACCGTGGAGCAGGGCACCGCCGCCTGTTGCGCCATCGGATGGGGATGATGGTCCCGTGGCCGTTCATTCGGTGATGGACAGTAAAGATTAGAAGCCAGAACCCTTCGATCTGTGTGAAGCCAGTGTTGTCGTGATTGAATCCGAGGGCTCAGGGTTTCCCTGACGAGGCGCTTCCTGGGCCATTGATTTATAATCTTATGACTCACAAAGCATACCGATTCAGTTTTAAGTAGATCTAATCGTGGCCGCAAGACTTAGATCTGAAGGCTGTGTAGCAACGGTAACCCTTCGCAGGTATGTTTCACTAAAGAACCCCTCCACTTTTGAGAAAACAACCCGCAATCCACAGAAACTGCACACTGAGTCTAGTATCTCTTACGCAGAGAACCCTGCGCTATTTAATAATTGTGCGCCCAGTCCAGAGAGTCAGAAAAATCAGAAAACAGATATAGAAATGGATTTTTAATGTAGAAATAAGTGCTAGAATTGGTTTAATTCATAGAAAATTCATATGTAGTCCAAAATAATCCATTTCAGTTTCTATAATTTTGTAATAATGTTGTTTATCACCCTGTGTCTCTGTTTCAACATGAAAATGGTATTAAAATTTATTTCTTAATTAACCTCGTATCAAATACATAAAACCTTAGGAAATTCGTATCTCCTCCGTTTTAACTCCGATTTGATCCGTTCAAGTTGCGTTAGTCTCGTAGCAACGTGTAGATTATTATTATTCAGTTTGTTCTTATGTTTGGTGTGATGTTAATTTTATCTATACCATGTTTGTTTGTATTGCTACGACTAACAGTGAGGTCACGACTCACCTGAAGATCACCCTGGTAATTGGAATCTCAAGTGCCAGGCAAGTTGTGCCCTTGATTCACTTTTGTTACCCAATAATGTTCTTTATAATCATTTACCATGCATAGGTTTAATTTTGATGGGACCCGATAGGTCACCCTAGATTGTCTATCCATTTTTACCTTGTTTACCCCTGAATCATATGGGTAGTTATGCTATTGCTTTACATGGTTTGGGTTAATATTTCATTATATCCATGTTTCGGTTATTTTGTTATCTTATTTATGTTCATGACAAGATCATTATATTATTGTTAATTGGAACATGGAGCTTAACTTGAGAACCACGTGCCACCACAAGGGAGGAATGGGACCCCTTGGCTAACTAATTAGGAAAGCTAGTGGAAGACTACCTTACCCGAAAGGGGCAAGGGCAGTAGGGGAGTTGCATGCAAGGAGGTTCTCGGGTTGACTTTGCTGCGATGGCGGTCAGACGAGGGATTCTTGCAAGTGCTCTTCCCATAAACTGTAGCGGGTTTTCGGAAGCTAGTGGAACTTTTTAAAGGCCTCGTAGTGGATCCCTAGCCATTCACCTTGGTAGTGTCTAAGGGCCTAGCTAACCCTGGCAACATGGGAAACACAACTTGTGGGTAAAGGGTACAACCTCTGCAGAGTGTAAAACTGGTATACTAGCCGAGCTCACGGTCATGAGCGGCTCAGGACTCTCCGATGATTAAATTATGGAATCTAAACTCAATTTGTCATTTGCATATGCATGGGATTATTTATTAATTTTGTTCTTTTACTTTTATTTAAGGTTTGGTATTTACTTACACTTAGTAACTGCTAATAAAATTTTGACCAACTACTTAAAAGCAATGCTCAGCTTAAACCCCTGTCATTGATTAGCCTTACACTTCATGAACTCCCACCTTTGGTGAGTTCATGTCACATTATTCCCCACAACTTGTTGAGCGATGATCACGTGTGAGCTCACCCTTGCTGTCTCACACCCCCCCATAGGTCAAGAGCAGGTATCACTGGATGGTGCATGGTGGATGTTGCGCTGTGTTCGTGAGAGGTCTAGGTCGTCGTCTCCCAGTTGACTTTCTGGCGCCAAGGATAGATTTCAGATCCTATTATATTTATCTTTTACTTTTGTAAGTCTTCCGCTATGTAATAAGTACTCTGATTATATTGTGACATTTATCTCTATACACTCTGTTATTATATATGTTGTCTTCCTGGCGCATATATGAGACGCACCTGGCTTTGTCCCTTAAAGCCGGGTGTGACAAATAAGTTGGTCAAAATTTTATTAGCAATTATTAAGTGTAAGTAGATACCAACCCAATCAAATAATTGATCACAATTGATAATATATCCCACAATGCAATGCAAATGACAGGTTAAGTTTAATTCCATAAATTGCTCATGTGAGGGTCCGAGACGCTCATGATCATGAGCACGACTGATATACCAGTTTTACACTCTTTAGAGGTTGCACAATTTTACCCACAAGCCGTGTTTACCCATTTTCCAAGGGGTCTAGAATTCCCATTCATCTCTACCCAGGAGATGAGGCAAGGTAGCACTACGAAGCCTTTACAAAGTTCCAGTAGCATTAGAGAACCTGATATGGTTTATGTGCCGAAGGCGATATAGGAATCCCTCGTCCGAAAAGCTATCATAGACAAATTGACTTGAAGATCTCCCTATACCTGGTAGCTTCTTCACCCCGCTTGCCCCTTACGGGAAAGGATTAACTCACACTAGCTTGCCTAATTAATCAGCCAAGGGCGTCCCATTCCACCCTTATGGTAGCACACATTTTCTCGGGTGGTCGTTTCATGTTCTAATTAAACAAAGTTATCTTATTATGAACAATAACTAAACCAACAATAATAATGGAGCATGATCATAATTTAAATAAAATATTAATCACAAAACCAGGTAGAGCATAACTAGATACCCAATAGTTCATTTTTGCAAGGTGTAGGGTGAATAAAACTAGGTAAACTGTTAGGTCCCATAAAGTTAACCTAAGCATGCCATGGTAATTGTCAAGATCATTATTAGGTAAAGAAAGTGATCAAAGGCACAACTTGCCTTTTACTTATGATAACCTTATTGTCCAGATGTTGCCCCAAAAGTTGGGCTCCAGATTCCTCGTCACCTCGCCTCTACTCGTAGCAATACATACAATCAAGTAAATAATGGATATGAGAACATTACACCAAAGCATATGAACAAACTGCGTAAAATTATTCTAGTCGTTGCTACGAATTCGTGGGTTCGAGAATCACTAAAATCAGAGTTAAACGAATAAGTTATGAATTTTCTAAGTGTTTAGAATTATTTTTATACTTAGAAATCAATTTACATAATTATTTTATAATCTCTCATGAAATAATGGACTGTGGATAATATTTAAACAAAAGGCAGGGTTTGTTTTATAAATAACAGGGGTTGTTTGTAAGGATCTTTAACCTAACTAGGATGTTAGGTTGAATACTTAGTTCTACAAAGTCACTTTAGCAAAACTGACCGGTGAAGGGGTATCGACTTATGAGGGTCGACCGATCAAAGATTGAGGGACCAGATATGAAATGGTATTCCACCCCATCCCTTAGATCTAGATACCACGACTTAGATTTTATGTTCCCGAGACTAGTCCTCGTCCCTTGGTTTCAAGATCAGCGGCCGGGATCAGGATCCCAAACCAATACCAAGTTTCTAATCCTGGTCATCCCTCAATGATCTAACGATCATAAGCCCCTTCTCTCCCTCTCTTCTGCTTCGCTGACCAGCGGTGAACAGGAACCCTACTACCGCGGGCCATTATCGGTGCCTATCCACCCGCGCAACCACATGCCAAACTCGAATTTGAAGCGCTCAACGTGAAATAGGGAATAAGATGAGTGTCCTAGGAGTACCTGAAAGTTGCCTAGAGGGGGGGTGAATAGGCAAGTTAAAACTTTTTCAACAAAAACTAGAAGCAAACTAGGTAAAACTGAATTGATCTCGAAATTCACCCAGTTAACTTTGGAAATGAGATGTTCTAAATGATCCACAGGGTTCAAAGTAGTAGATCTGAGAAGGGCACTTCTCAAAAGCCACACACCAAAAAGATATAAACAAATCTTTCACGGAATGGTGAGATAACGAAGAACACAAATAAGCACAATAAACAAGAACACAAGAGACACAAGATTTATCCCGAGGTTCGGTCACACCACCAAGGTGCCCTACTTCCTCGTTGAGGCGCCCACAAAGAGCCGGGTCTCTTTCAACCCTAATCCTCCCTTCGCCGACCACAAAGGTCAAGCCCACACAATAATCTTTCCTCAAACGAGCGGGTAATACAAACTTTCTTGTGGTCTTCCACAAGTTTTGGAGACTCACAAGAGACACCTAGTCGTCTAGGAGCTAGAAGCTCCAAGAGTAATGAATCCACAAAGAACTCGATGTAGTACCAAAGCTCGAATGAAGAAGAGCAAGAGAGATTTAGAGATGGAGCACAAAAACCGTAGCTCTCAAGCTCACTCAAAGATTTCTCTCCAAAGATTTGAAATGGGAGAGGCAAGAGATGTGTGTGAGAGACAGGGAGATGTTTCTTGGGTTAGAAATGGAGTTCAAATCGTGCTCACTGCTGTGGGGTGAGAGGTAGGAGTGAGTATATATAGGTGGAGCTCAAAACTAGCCGTTTGGGCAGATTTTTCTGCCTCAGACCGGTTGAACCGCCCCTGGCAGGCCTGGCAGCCTGTCTGCCAGTCTGACTGGCAGACTGACGTGCAGACTGACCTGCAGACTGGTCAAGTTGACCAAGACCGGTTGAACCGCCCCTAAGACCAGTTCAACCACCTGGGGGTCAGACTGGCAGTCAGTCTGCCAGTCAGGAGGTCAGACCGGTTAGGTGACCCTGACACCGGTTGAACCTCCCCTAGGACCGGTTCAACCGGTATTGACCAGTGAGGTCCAGAAAAAAAAAACCCGGCTGAACTTTTCTTGGACCCCGGTTGAACCTCTCTAGACCCCGGTTGAACTTGCCCTGGACCCCGGTTGAACCTACCTGGACCCCAGTTGAAGTTGAAGTTCAGCTGGAGTTGAGAAAGTTCAACACAGCTGAAGTTCAGCTCAGCTGCAGCTGAAGAAACTCAACTCAGCTGAAGTTCAGCTCAGCTGAAAAGCTCAGCTGCCGCTGAAGAAGCTCAACTCAGCTGAAGTTCAGCTCAGCTGCAGCTGAAGAAGCTCAACTCAGCTGAAGTTCAGCTCAGCTGAAAAGCTCAGCTGCAGTTGAAGAAGTTCAGCTGCTTTTCAACAAGAACACTCTAGGTTTCTCAAACCTAACCATGGTCTACCATAGAATGTTAAAGAGATTTTTGTTTTTCAAAAATAGCTTTTGAATATAGAGGTTTGAGCTTTGGCAAACACCAACCTTCTTTTTGGATCCCCCTTTATAGTACGACGATTCCTATACTCAAATTAAATAAAATTAATTAAGTAAACTCCTTGAGTCATTGGTGTCTCATGTGTGATTTCTCCATGGCGTTGTTTCATAAGGATCACAAACATCTTTGTATCAGCTTTTGAAGCAAACACAAATCAAACCCTGTGACTTGTACCATATCACCATATATGAGTTCAAATCATGGCTTCAAGTCACCTTACTGATGCATCAACATGTTATAACTCTTCATAGCTGATTAGTTCATCGACTTAGTGCAAGTACTCTCTTCTTCACCTTAGCCATGGTACCTCGGTCCACAAGCCGTCGCTTGGCCTTCACCTTCGCTTAGTTCCTCGAAGCCCTTTCCTTGCTATCTTCACCCTATCAAGCCATTCTTGAGTCACATCATATTGAACATCCTTTGAGAGAATCATTTCTTCAATATTGTGAACCTTGCTTGAATGTCTTCTAGATATAACTGTTAAGATTAATCAAGCTCTAGTTTGATTCTCATAGAAGCATATATGGACTGATAGTAATATGGTCAAGCCAATTCACGGTTCCTCATATCTTATTCACTTTGGCTTGACTAATCCTCTTAATCACTTCATCCTCTATTCTGATCATATGTATGTAGTGATTTCTCAGGTCTTATCCATATATTCAAACCAATATAGAGATCATATTATATCCATTTGCATTGTCTCATTGGTTATTTAACCTCATGTTAAACCTTTGTTCCCTGATCATTATACACTATTCAAGTATGTTCATCATACTGAATTTCCTGTTCAACACTTAGCAAACTCGTTAGACCTTTAAATGTGTTGTTATCCAAATCACCAAAACTCACAAAAGGGATGAATGCACTTTCAATCTCCCCCTTTTTGGTGATTGATGACAACACATTTAAAGCTTACATAAGATTTGATAAATAAGATTTTGAATCCTATAATATAATTTCCTCCCCCTAAATATGTGCATTTCAGAAAATAACACTTTTGTACTCAAATGCCAAAAGCACATATTTGGGTCAAAGTATGGAGACAACTTATATCATACTATTTATGGGGTGCAGTGTGTCGTAAAATAAACGTGATGCTCATGACATAGAATGCACTTATCAACTCCATACTATTCATGGGGTGTAGTGTGTCATAAAATAAACGTGATGCTCATGACATAGAATGCACTTATCAACTCCCACATCTTATGTTTTACTTATGATTCTCCCCCTTTTGTTAATTATTCTCCCCTTTTCAAAAATAAAGATAAGCTTTAATGCAAAATTTCTCCCCCTTTGTCATAAATCTCCAAAAAGGATACAAAGAATATAAAGGGTAGAAATTATGATTTAAGCAAGATGTGAACACACTATCATGAAAAGGATCCTTAGATGACAAAAAAAGTAATGTAGAAGTGACATGAAGTGATGTTCCTTTGTGTTTTACCTTTTTAGGGGGGGTGTTCCAAACTTGTGTTGGATTTTGAACTCATTTGCACGCTCTTGTTGGTATAGTTGTGACATAAGTCCAAGATATCAAATGAAGATTGTCATACTAATTGAAAGATAAATCTTGATACCTGGAGTCTAGATGTCACCTAGCATTTTCTTATTATAATAAGAGGAAACATGAAAATTGCACAAGTATAGATTATGCAACTAGTGATCATGTATGAAAAATATCAATTGAAAAACACCAATTGATACAATTTGATAGATAAGCAGATCACTAATAGCATATTACACTAAGTTCTCCTCAGGTTTTAGTGCACACATATATATGAATTCAATTGATATCCGTTGAAAGTACTTATTTGCAATTTAAAGTACCATTGGCATAAAAGGAGTATCAATTGAACATAATCATGCAACATAAGAAACATGTACACTATTTAATCAATTAAGTTCTAGACAGGAGAATTTATAAGCTATGCTACTTTAGACATTTGCAATCCAAAAGGATGTGATACATGTTTACCAATTTTAGATGATGTTGGAGTAGCATATAAAAGAGAAACTCATTCCCTTATGAAATGTATAAAAGATACATTTATGAGCAAAGAATCTTTGATACCCATCAAAATTTGCAGTGGAAGCGATTGTCTTTGCCCGAAGATTCCTTTCTAATTCGAGGCTACACACATAATAGACTTGGAAATGAAGTTAGTCTCAAAGATTCAAATTATAGACTATTCTCCCCTAAATGTGTGCATACAAGTGATGAATACTTGTTTAGCTTATGCACTTGGACTTGTGAGGCCAGGGGATTAAGTCCTACAATTTGAACCTTTGTTCCATGCCATATGGTCTTCATTATAATCATGAATTTCTATCTTAGCTTTTGATAGGCTTGACATTTCAAAGAGAAACTTATCCTCTTTAAACGATCAAGAGAAACTCATTCTCTTCAAAGAACTACACAAATTCACTAAAAGAAAATGTTAGTCTTTAAGGACACAAGATATAGAATGAGCTCCCCCTAAATGTATGCATCAAGTACTTGAATTACTTGTAACATGCACTTGATTCAATTAAGATTCTTAGAGGAGTTCATCATTGTCACACCCGGGTATCGGGGCACCAAGACCTGGGCGCGAACATAATCACCAGGTGTGCTGGGACCAAGTCTCACACATATGATGAATCATGGCACAGGATCGAATGTCACATCTTTACTACATAATAGGAATTCTATACCAAATAAATAATTACATTATAAGGAGACAACGGTCCAGCAACCCAAAGTTGACTGGGAGACGACGGCCTAGACCTCTCACGAACTCTTCACAGCATCCTCCATGCGCCTCATCCTGCGGTACCTATTCTTGACCTGTGGGGGGTGTGAGACAGCAAGAGTGAGCTCACATACGTTCATCGCTCGACAAGTTGTGGGGAATAATGTGCATGAACTCGCCAAAGGTGGGAGCTCACGTTAAGTGTAAGGCTTACCAAAGAAGATGGTTGAAGCTGAGCATTGCTTTTAGAGTTGGTCAAAATTTTATTAGCAATTACTAAGTATAAGTAAATACCAACCCAATTAAGTAGTAGAACAAAAGTAACAACATCACCTGCGATGCAATGCATATGACAAATTGAATTTAGTTCCATAATTTAATCATGTGAGGGTCCGAGCTGCTCATGACCGTGAGCACGGCTGATATACCAGTTTTACACTCTGCAGAGGTTGCGCATCTTTACCCACAAGTCATGTTACCCATCTGCCAAGGGATCACGACTTCCCATACACCTCTACCGAGGAGGCGAGGCAGGGTAACACTATGAGGCCTTTACAAAGTTCCACTAGCTTCAGAAAACCCGCTACAGTTTATAGGAAGCTCCAATGCAGGGACCCCTCGCATGACTGTCATCGCAGCAAAATCATCCCAAGGACCTCCCTACACAGACCACTCCCCTACTGCCCTTGCCCCTTTCGGGTAAGGTAGTCTTCCACTAGCTTTCCTAATTAATCAGCCAAGGGCGTCCCATTAAACCCTTGTGGTAGCACTGTTTTCCCGGGTGGTCGCTCCATGTTCCAATTAACATAATGATCTTATCATGAACAGTAATAATAAACAGATAATAAAAGTGTGATCATGAATAAGGTATCTTCATACCCAAAACCACATAAAGCACTAGCAAGTACTACCCAAAAAGTTCAGTGGTAAACAAGGTATAAAGATAGACAAACTAGGGTAACCTATTGGGTCCCATCAAAATTAACCTATGCAGATCATTATGATCAATCAGAACATGACTGGGTAAAAAGAAGTGATCAAGGGCACAACTTGCCTGGGACTTGAGATTCCAGGTACCAACTTGCTCTTCAGATGACACGTGACCTCGCTCTAGTCGTAGCAATACAAACAAACATTGTATAGGCAAAAATTAACATTACACCAAACATAAGAATAAACTGCATAATAATGATCTACACGTGCTACGAGATCGCGGGATTGAGAACTACTAAGATCGAAGTTACGATTAAGAAGTTATGGTTTATAAAAGATCTATGTGATTTAACTGTCACATTATATTATAATTTGGTTATTATAATTCATATGAGAGGTTATTCTATAAATAATTATCTCAACTTTAATCTAAGTTATGAATTGACCATAGATCATCTTCTAATAGATTATAATGATAAGTAGATTAACAAGACTAACCCACATAAATTAAATAAAGATCTAATTAGAAAAGGATGAGATATGGTATAACAAATATTGTTACAGCATAGTAAATATTTATACAAAACTAACGCAACTGGAACGAGTAAAATCGGAATTAAAACGAGGAAGTTATAAATTTCCAAAGTTTTTTATGTATTTGATATGAGATTAATTAGGAGATAAATTTTATTATTGTTTTCACATCAAAATAGCGACACTAGATGATAAACAATAATATTATAAAATTATAGGAACTAGAATGAATTAATTTTGAGCTAGAACGAATTTTCTATGAATTAAATAAGTTTCTGGAATTATTTTAACACTAAAATCATTTTCTAATTGAATTTCTGCATTTTTCTATGATTCTGGACTGCGCGCATGAATAACTAGAAGCACAGGGGCCCCTGCGCAAAAATTCTCAAGACTCACACTACTCCGAGTTGGATGGCGGGTTGATTAAACCAAAACACAGGGTCTCGTTTATAAATTAGGACTGCCGAAGGGGTAACAAAGGCCCTGAGCCATCCGATCGCGGGTGGACGCCCCAGATTAGATCTGTCTTTAAGTGAACTAATACGTGATATGGGCCGCCAGATCTAAATCCAAGGGTCGGAACCTAGATCTAATCCTACCCCTCCTCGGCCAATCCAACGGCTTGGATTGCACTAACCGAAGCGGTATGATCCAATTAATCTGGACCGCTCATTACGCATCAACGGTTCACGGCAGTCCTCACCCATCCGACCACCCCTGAGCTACCAGCACGGTGGCGCCCAAGCGCCCACGGCGGCGCACGCCGGTGAGACATGCAATCGGCGCGATGGTCGCCCCAAACTCCGATTGGCCGGATGCTACGCAGAGCAGAGATGATAGCGAACGTGGTCACGGGCTACTTACCGGCAGTCGGGTCGAGCAGTTGGCTGGCGACGGACGGAGACGCGGGGAGGGAGCAGAGAAGGGGCGCGCCGAGCAGAGGGGATGGTGGCGGCATGGGCACGGTCGAGCAGAGAGGGGCCGCACCGAGCGGAGGCCACTGGGGAGGGAGCTCGGTCCTGGGGAGAGAGATGGAAAGGAGGGGGAGGCAGCCGCTGCGGCAGGGTGAATCGTGGTCGAGGTGCCAAGCAATGGAGGCGAAAGTGACGGGAAAAGGGGCGCAGGGTCGATACTTGTACTCCCACGACGTGGAGTCCGCGGCCGGGCCTAGCACAGCGACCACGCGAGATCCCATGCCGGTATACGCGGCCGAGCGATTCCCAGCAGACATGGCGATTCTGTTGTGGGAGACTTCGGATAGGGACGAACCTGACAGAGGGGCCCCAATAGACAGCCACACACCACATGCGCAAACGGGAGGGGCTGCAGCGTGGGACCCACACGTCAGTGACGTGAGCAAGAGCGCGCGACTGGGCTGGTGTGGAGGATGGGCTGCCCGGAGTTGAGTTGGGCCAGAGGACAAATTCGGCCCAAAACGGGTTTTATCCTTTTTTCATTTTCTTATCCCATTTTCTTTTCTCTATTTCATTTTTTTCATGTTTTTATTTTAAATACTAATTCAAATCTGAATTCCAGTTTCAAGTTCATCTGTAAAAGTACGATAAAACTACAACGTGCAATTGAAAGTTTTATTTTATATATATTAATTATCCATTTAAGTGAACCCTCAATATATACGTTAATAGTTCTTCAAACTTTATTATTCATTTATTATTTGATTACTTTAATTCCCTTAATTTAACATGCACAAGGAAAAATCAAATAGTTTCCAAAGGTTCCATAATCCCAAAACACTACATAATTATATATTTTTTTCTAATACAAATTTTAGGCTTTACAAATCCTACCCCCCTTAAAAGAAATCTCGTCCTCGAGATTAGCAAGAGAGAGAGGATACAACAAGTTTTAGCTTGTAGTCTAGATTTCAATTTCTAATTAGTTCTAGTACCAAAAGATTTTTTTTTCCAGTCTATATCAAATTATCAGGTGATTAGGAAGGCATGAGTATTTATATGTGTATAGTCATGTTGTTATAAAAGATGGGTAGGTTAGGGCAAGAATAGCCTGGGGTAAGAAAGTTTATAGTGAGAAAGAACTTTTGTAGGGTAGTAATGCCTCGGATGTTCGAGTTTGACTTCTTTTCTTTCTTGATAATGTTGATCTTTTCCTTTTCCGGTCTTAGTCTCATTGAGTTGGGGTCAAGGTATATCATCAGAGTTGGGGAATATGGTTAAGATAGATATGGGAGAGATAGACTACATGATGTAGGTCAAAATTTGTTTGATGATAGGTGGGGATAGACAGATTATGCATTCCATCAAGACTCTATTGGTTGGGTTGGTCTGTCATTCTTTATTTAGTGCAAAGTGAACTAAGTTAAAGCATGTGGATAGGGTCTATTTCACAAGTATTAACTTATCCATTAAGTAACTCACTTTAGATTGGACCATATTAGATTAGATGGGATCTGCATTAGATCGGTATAACTAGATTAGACTAGATAATATCTAATTACTCTAGATTAGATCATGGTTGTTACCAGTGTGGGAGAAATATGCTAGTTAGGGCAAGATGAATCCATAAGGACAAGGTAGAATCTTTTGAGGTCAGTTAGATCTATTGTGACAGGATAGAATCTTTTCGAGATAAGATGTATCTATTAAGATAAGAGGGAGTTTTTTAAGATAAGAGGGAATATGTTAAGATAAAATGGATTTATTTGATATATTCTAGTGGGGGTACTTTTAGTTGGTCTAGTTTATCTTATAAACAATTTAAGTGGATAAGAAAAAAAATTTACACAAGATAAACCTATTAGGATAAGATGGAATCCTTTAAGTTAAGAGGGATAAAAATATATACACTTTGATGGAGGATAATCTAGGTTGTTTAGTTATCTTATAAATTTTATTTATTTATATTTATGCCTATATGTATATGCAGATGTAATTGTGGACATTACTCCATAACTCATCACACTCAATCAAATATCCAAAACAAACAAATACCATAAGAACAAGCACTCAAGCGTATCAATATTTACTAAATAGTTTTGTTTTTTGTTCCTAGGAGTAGGTCTCCTATTCCTAAAGGTCACTTTAGGCACAGGATTTCAAAGTTTGAAATCCACATTTGTCTTTAGAAAGAAGAGGTAAGAATAATCAGAGTAAAGCGAAAATAGATGAGAAAAGATTAAGAAAAGTTTAGAAAAGATCAGAGTAGCAAAGGTAAGTAGATAATGGTTGTCCAGTTCTATCTAGGTTTCGTCCTACAGTCAACATTCCTCTGATACCACTTCTGTCACACCCGGGTATCGGGGCACCAAGACCCGGGCGCGAACATAATCACCAGGTGTGCTGGGACCAAGTCTCACACATCTGATGAATCATGGCACAGGATCAAATGTCACATCTTTACTACATAACAGGAATTCTATACCAAATAAATAATTACATTATAAGGAGACAACGGTCCAGCAACCCAAAGTTGACTGGGAGACGACGGCCTAGACCTCTCACGAACTCTTCACAGCATCCTCCATGCGCCTCATCCTGCGGTACCTGTTCTTGACCTGTGGGGGTGTGAGACAGCAAGAGTGAGCTCACATACGTTTATCGCTCGACAAGTTGTGGGGAATAATGTGCATGAACTCGCCAAAGGTGGGAGCTCACGTGAAGTGTAAGGCTTACCAAAGAAGATGGTTGAAGCTGAGCATTGCTTTTAGAGTTGGTCAAAATTTTATTAGCAATTACTAAGTATAAGTAAATACCAACCCAATTAAGTAGTAGAACAAAAGTAACAACATCACCTGCGATGCAATGCATATGACAAATTGAATTTAGTTCCATAATTTAATCATGTGAGGGTCCGAGCTGCTCATGACCGTGAGCACGGCTGATATACCAGTTTTACACTCTGCAGAGGTTGCGCATCTTTACCCACAAGCCATGTTACCCATCTGCCAAGGGATCGCGACTTCCCATACACCTCTACCGAGGAGGCGAGGCAGGGTAACACTACGAGGCCTTTACAAAGTTCCACTAGCTTCAGAAAACCCGCTACAGTTTATAGGAAGCTCCAATGCAGGGACCCCTCGCATGACCGCCATCGCAGCAAAATCATCCCAAGGACCTCCCTACACTGACCACTCCCCTACTGCCCTTGCCCCTTTCGGGTAAGGTAGTCTTCCACTAGCTTTCCTAATTAATCAGCCAAGGGCGTCCCATTAAACCCTTGTGGTAGCACTGTTTTCCCGGGTAGTCGCTCCATGTTCCAATTAACATAATGATCTTATCATGAACAGTAATAATAAACAGATAATAAAAGTGTGATCATGAATAAGGTATCTTCATACCCAAAACCACATAAAGCACTAGCAAGTACTACCCAAAAAGTTCAGTGGTAAACAAGGTATAAAGATAGACAAACTAGGGTAACCTATTGGGTCCCATCAAAATTAACCTATGCAGATCATTATGATCAATCAGAACATGACTGGGTAAAAAGAAGTGATCAAGGGCACAACTTGCCTGGGACTTGAGATTCCAGGTACCATCTTGCTCTTCAGATGACACGTGACCTCGCTCTAGTCGTAGCAATACAAACAAACATTGTATAGGCAAAAATTAACATTACACCAAACATAAGAATAAACTGCATAATAATGATCTACACGTGCTACAAGATCGCGGGATTGAGAACTACTAAGATCGAAGTTACGATTAAGAAGTTATGGTTTATAGAAGATCTATGTGATTTAACTGTCACATTATATTATAATTTGGTTATTATAATTCATATGAGAGGTTATTCTATAAATAATTATCTCAACTTTAATCTAAGTTATGAATTGACCATAGATCATCTTCTAATAGATTATAATGATAAGTAGATTAACAAGACTAACCCACATAAATTAAATAAAGATCTAATTAGAAAAGGATGAGATATGGTATAACAAATATTGTTACAGCATAGTAAATATTTATACAAAACTAACGCAACTGGAACGAGTAAAATCGGAATTAAAACGAGGAAGTTATAAATTTCCAAAGTTTTTTATGTATTTGATATGAGATTAATTAGGAGATAAATTTTATTATTGTTTTCACGTCAAAATAGCGACACTAGATGATAAACAATAATATTATAAAATTATAGGAAATAGAATGAATTAATTTGGAGCTAGAACGAATTTTCTATGAGTTAAATAAGTTTCTAGAATTATTTTAACACTAAAATCATTTTCTAATTGAATTTCTGCATTTTTCTATGATTCTGGACTACGCGCATGAATAACTAGAAGCACAGGGGCCCCTGCGCAAAAATTCTCAAGACTCACACTACTCCGAGTTGGATGGCGGGTTGATTAAACCAAAACACAGGGTCTCGTTTATAAATTAGGACTGTCGAAGGGGTAACAAAGGCCCTGAGCCATCCGATCGTGGGTGGACGCCCCAGATTAGATCTGTCTTTAAGTGAACTAATACGTGATATGGGCCGCCAGATCTAAATCCAAGGGTCGGAACCTAGATCTAATCCTACCCCTCCTCGGCCAATCCAACGGCTTGGATTGCACTAACCGAAGCGGTATGATCCAATTAATCTGGACCGCTCATTACGCATCAACGGTTCACGGCAGTCCTCACCCATCCGACCACCCCTGAGCTACCAGCACGGTGGCGCCCAAGCGCCCACGGCGGCGCACGCCGGTGAGACATGCAATCGGCGCGATGGTCGCCCCAAACTCCGATTGGCCGGATGCTACGCAGAGCGGAGATGATAGCGAACGTGGTCACGGGCTACTTACCGGCAGTCGGGTCGAGCAGTTGGCTGGCGACGGACGGAGACGCGGGGAGGGAGCAGAGAAGGGGCGCGCCGAGCAGAGGGGATGGTGGCGGCATGGGCACGGTCGAGCAGAGAGGGGCCGCACCGAGCGGAGGCCACTGGGGAGGGAGCTCGGTCCTGGGGAGAGAGATGGAAAGGAGGGGGAGGCAGCCGCTGCGGCAGGGTGAATCGTGGTCGAGGTGCCAAGCAATGGAGGCGAAAGTGACGGGAAAAGGGGGCGCAGGGGCGATACTTGTACTCCCACGGCGCGGAGTCCGCGGCCGGGCCTAGCACAGCGACCACGCGAGATCCCATGCCGGTATACGCGGCCGAGCGATTCCCAGCGGACATGGCGATTCTATTGTGGGAGACTTCGGATAGGGACGAACCTGACAAAGGGGCCCCAATAGACAGCCACACACCACATGCGCAAACGGGAGGGGCTGCAGCGTGGGACCCACACGTCAGTGACGTGAGCAAGAGCGGGCGACTGGGCTAGTGTGGAGGATGGGCTGCCCGGAGTTGTGTTGGGCCAGAGGACAAATTCGGCCCAAAACGGGTTTTATCCTTTTTTTCATTTTCTTATCCCATTTTCTTTTCTCTATTTCATTTTTTCATATTTTTATTTTAAATACTAATTCAAATCTGAATTCCAGTTTCAAGTTCATATGCAAAAGTACGATAAAACTACAACGTGCAATTGAAAGTTTTATTTTATATATATTAATTATCCATTTAAGTGAACCCTCAATATATACGTTAATAGTTCTTCAAACTTTATTATTCATTTATTATTTGATTACTTTAATTCCCTTAATTTAACATGCACAAGGAAAAATCAAATAGTTTCCAAAGGTTCCATAATCCCAAAACACTACATAATTATATATTTTTTCTAATACAAAATTTAGGCTTTACAATCATATATCTTGGTCAAGGCATAATATATTTGAAACAATTGAATTTATGCTAGAGAACACTTATCGTTCCCCAATAGAACTAATCCACGGGGTGACATGTGGTAAATATTTGATCATTTCCTTGGAACCACTCATCCTCATTTGATGTTCTCCACGGTGTGAAACTACACAACATGAACTTGAAAGAAATCATTAGTCTCACAAGATATAGGCTAAACTCTCCCTCAATTTGTGCATGCAAGAGTACACAAAGTACACTTATGCACATCAACAATACGAGGTTAAAGGAGATGTTTGCACTATATCTTGGTTTAACATAACATGCTTTACATAGATGATGAAAATTAAACCAATTGAAGATTTAAGAACTGAAAGTATATCAATTGAAATCTTGAAGGGTAAAGCATGCTAATATGAACCTCAAACCTCATAATGAAGTATATTATATGATTATGTCACTACTTCTTCATTATTTGGTTTTCATGATAGTTCAACTTCCTTCTTGATTCACTGTGATTTCTTTTCTCTTTATGATTTCATCCAACCAAGCGATCTTGAACTTCATTCATCTTTGCTTGGTTCGATCAAGCTTGATATGAGACCCATTGAAACTCAGTGATTGAAAGAACCAAGACTCTTATATTTGTAGATTTTGAATCCATCTTGAAAGCACTTGGAAGGACCTTGTTGAAATACTTAGAAAAGAGAGCATTAGAATCACAAGAGAGGGTTTCACAAATGATGATCCTTATATGTGGATGGCAAATGAATCATCATTATTGAAACCCAAAAGGATAAATTAAATTCCTTTAAATTAGTGCACACATATAGTTGATCTCAAAATTATATGCACTATTGAACATTTTATATTGCAAGGAAATTAACCTATACTATGGTACATCCCACTAAGGATAGAATACTAAAACAACTGAGGAAGAGGAAGTTTTCATACCTTGGCCTCTTATCAACTTCATCTTACTTTAGTTGAATAATATCCTTTAAGCTTGTGATTTATCCAATTTAAAACAAGCATCATCTCTTAACATAGATTTTCTATGGATAAACTCAACACAAGAGATGACATTAGTAGCACAAGCACTAGTTTCTTATTTAGCAACTCTTTATATGTGGAAGGCAAGCGAGTTGCTAAAATAGAGAAACCTCATAATATGGACTAAATTTCCCTTGAGCCCTCATGCACAATATATTTTGAATGACATGGATAATATGCATGGTTATTCAATGAACTCTAAAGGGCAAACTTAATCCATATTATGGTGATTGTCTAATATAGAAGAATCAAATCCAAATTAATTAGAAAGAGTACATCACATAGTTTTGGATTGTTCACCATATGATAATATTCATTCATCTTCCAATTAGACCTTTATTTCATAATCAACAACTGATGCATATCCTCAAGTGCTTCTTTTTCCTTAGTGGCTACACAAGTCACAAAAAAAGATAAGATTTGAAAATAATATGCACTTGAGATTCAGTTGTTACCACCCTTGCTACTATCTCCAAATATGATTTATACATTCATTATCGAGCACCCAACTTGATCCATTGAAGGAGTGATCCTGCAAAACAAGTTTAAGCTTCATATCTTGGTACCCAATCTGAATTGGGTCCTTTGAGATTAGTAGTAAAAGCCTTGAGTACCCACATAATCCTTATTGTGGCCTTTCTCTTTGTGTAGGCACCCACATATACATGACAACCATCTTACATGGTTTCAATTCAATATTTAATCACATAGATAAAAACTAGAGTTAAGAATAAGAGCCTTTTCTCCTTTTCTTGATACATCGTTGTGTTGCCTTCTTGATGATGAACCTAGCTTGACCTTGGGTGCACCTAGCTTATCAAGGTTAGTCGCACAAGCATTCATATCATGAAGACAAGTTATGCATGGAATTTACAACTTAGTGATCCAATTCAATGTGAAGCATATGGATACCGATTGAAGTAGATTTCTAAGATATCAAATTGTAGGTTTCCAAAATTTAGAGTATGGATCACTAATTTCATTTTTTTATAGTTTAAAAAACATATCCATGTTAGTGCATATGCATATTATGAATATCAACAAAAAGGATTATTATGGACTTGATATAATATAAAGGAAATTTAAAACTACATCAAGAGTAGCTATTTGGAAAACTAAGATTACAATCCATATGAATGAGATACAAATTTATCATTATGGATTGAGTTAGTATAGCTTACTAAAGAGAAACATATTCTCTAAGACATAAGATATATATATGTGCATCAAGTATTTGAATGACTTGCCACATGCACTTTCAATTCAGTTAAGAGTCTCATGAGGAGTATATTACATATCATGGTCAAGGCATACAAATTTGCAATGAATTAACTTATGCCTAAGAATACTTACCACCATATATAATGTACCATTTGTTATACCAATTTGACAGATCTTACTATCTGTGGTGGTGTCACCTTAGTATTCTTCTTTTCATCATTTGTGGAGACTTCCTTCTTTGTTATCTCTTTTCCTTTTAAAACTAGTTGATAAAACACTTTGAAAAGAGGTATTAGTAGTACAAGGAAGTATTTAATGAATGATGATATCTATATATGAATGGCAAACAAATCATCATTTATGAGGCATAAAGGCATAAAATAATTCCTTTTAAATTAATGCACATGGATGAGTGAATTAATAATATGCACCAATTTACAAATTTAAGCCAAAAGGAATTTAACCTTCATATTGGCATTTCTTTCCATAAAATAGATTATTACCAATTGAAAGAATGCCACTTGAAAGGAACTATTATTGGTCACATACCAAATGAAACAACTAGTTCCATGCCTTTGCCTTGAGCATTCCTAATCTTTCTTTGTTTGAAGATTAACCTTTAATGCTTGTGATTTTACCAAATGAAAGAGCACAATCTCTACTTATGAATTTCCATGAAATGGCTTAAAAGAGATTGCATTAGAAACACAAAAAATAGTTTCCTATTTAGAATCCTCCAGTATATGAATGACAAGAAGGTTACTAAAATAAGGAAACTTCATGATATGAACTAAATTGACCTTACAAGCATCATGCATAACACCAAAATTAAACAAGGTGAAAAAAACATGACTATTTAATTAAGTTTACATGGCAAGTTTAATTCATAGCATGGTGAGTGATTAATGTAGAAGACTCAAAACCAATTTAAATGAGAATGAATACATCACATAGTATTGGTTAGATCTTCTTTGAACGTTGAATGTCACACTCCATTTGGGAAACACATTCTCATGTTGTGAAACTACATAAATCACTTAGATAAAAACATTAGTCTCACAACTTTAGTCATATAGAGAATTTCCCTTTTGGCAAGTACTTTAAGAATTTGAATTTCTTACTTAGCACTCTATTCATTTAAGAACATGGGATAATCCTCTTTATGTCTAGGTCATGGCAATAATACGATAATCAATTTGAAATATGCCACAAGATACATACAATCAATTTAAAGCATGTAGATTGTCACAATATGAAAATATGAACTTGCAATCTACCATATAATTAGATCCTTTCCAAAGCAAGGTAAAATCTTTTAAGTTCATTCTCAAGTGCCTCATTTTTCCTATGTGGCTACAAAAGACACAAAGGAATATACCAATTAAAAGCAATGTGCACTTAAGAATTAATTGTTACCATCCTTTGGATATCACTTGGTTGTAGGCCTTTTGCTTGATTCCCACAAAGGTTAATCCTTATTCCCTACAACACAAGTTCTTGCTAGAGATGAATATGAAGTTAGTGATATAACAACTCAATTCATCTTTAGGTCAATCTTAAAGGATAGACAATGTAAGATTGATAGCTTGAGATAAGAATTGAGTTAAACCGCTCAAGCACCCCAAAGCTTCATATCATCTCTAGGTACCTACAAAACTTATTAAGTATATTTTGGTACCCATCTCATGATGGGTCCATCAAGGTTAGCCAATAAGGACTTAGGCACCTAAATAGCCTTGGTCCTAGAATGTGGTGAACTCATCACCTTTCTAGCACAAGAGTCAAATTTGCAATAGGTCGTCGAACTTACCATAAGAACGTGGGTTTACCGACGAATATAGCCGACGGCAATTTTTGGACGAACTTAAAGAAGTAAGTTCGACGGCCCCCACGTTCTTACGGTTAAGAACGTGGGTACCGTCGAACTTAAATGTAAGAACGTGGGTACCGTCGAACTTAAGGTTAAGAACGTGGGTTTTTAAGTTCGACGGGGGCCGTCGAATTTTTTCCCATAAGTTCGACGGCACCCACGTTCTTACAGTTAAGTTCGACGGGGCCACGTGGCCGTCGAACTTATGGGTCCTGCGTGGGTCGGCGAGGGCTGCCCATTAAGTTCGACGGTACCCACGTTCTTAACCTTAAGAACGTGGGTACCCACGTTCTTAACTCTTTTCCAGAAAAAATAAAAAATACAGAAATGAAAAATTAGACACACATAATATCACATGCAACACAGAATATCACATACAATACAGATTTCAAACACATGGATATATGTTCATATCACAAATTCACACAAGTCCAAATACATAAGTTCACAAATTCACATAATTAAGTCCAAATACATAAGTTCACAAATTCACATAAGTTCACATCCATAGTTCACATTTGTAGTTCACAAGTTCAAATACACAAGTTCAAACATTAGCTCCATCGCTCTCGATCAGGACATCGGATTGTTGTTCGTAGCTCCACCACTAGAATTGAGACATATGTCCGCAAAGTTAGCTCCACCACTAAAATACACCTACCAACTATGGAAAAAAATTATAACCATCAGTTTTGCCCCCTGAAAATAACCTTTGCCACTGCACGATATGAGAACAACACTTTTTTCTCTAATTAACCATAGATTTGAAATTATATAATATGAGAAGCTCCACTTATTTACCACCTGAATGTGATATGAGAAACAATACTCACCCTTCAGATTCCCTCCAACATTCAGAAAGCATGCAGCACCATGGGTTAGGTATGAAGGGAGTTCAGCAAAAGTAATCCCTTTCAAGTTAGAGAGAAATGGAAGGAGTAGGAAAATAAAAAGTGCCTGTATGGTGCAACAGCAAAGATTTTCAGTGAGCAAAAGGAACAATTATTGAAAGAAGTGAATCTCTATTGTCTTACCTGGAAACCAGAACCAAAAGAGTTGACTACAAATATATCAGGCCTCTTTCCCTATATAAACAGAAGATACCGAATTATAGTTCATGCTTTCAATATCAGAAAATTAATGACAACAAAAAACTGAGGTTTAAACGAACCTCAAGGCGTTTTGCACCATTAATGAAAACAAACTCCTGTAATAGTAAAAAAAACTATATAGCTGGATTAACATGAAAATCCCACCACAACCTACTATGAACACTCAACCTTGATAATGGAAGCAGCAGCTTGAAATGCAGCTGAAATCATCATTACTGCTGGCCAAAAGAATTTGACTTCAAAGAGAATCGGACCATTACTGGCTCCACTGTGTTCATCAAGAAAATAGGATGACTAAGAGAAACTCAAAATCTAGAATGGCATATGCAAATTCTCTTATATTGTATGTCGATCCTAAGATGCAATCAGCGGTATCTAGAATGAACCCGGAGCTTTGATAATCAGCATCATCTTTACATGAGCATGCTAGATTTTAAAAAAAACATGGTGTACAATATAATAGATAACAACTCATTATTATTTAGAGATTGTTACGGAAGTGCATCAGAAGAGTAAGTTGTAACAAGGAACAAAATTGCACGCAATTCAAATAAAGAACTATATAGAAGGAAGAAACACAATAGATTCAATAAATACATCTCATGCTCAAATAATTTCAGTAGCACAAGCGAAAATTATAGCAGGCCAAAATAGTCATTAATTAATTAATGTTGTATCGCTCAAAAAACGACAATATACATGCATGAAAACATCAATGCACCCATGCACGTAGAATTCTTCTATGCCGCCTATCGTACACTAGGTTTTCTCGACAACTTGTTGCACAAACATTTTAGATGCCAAGTAAAACTGAGATCAAAATTAAATCATTCAACAATCAGAACAATGTCAGTGGAAAGCAGTCCCCAATATCAACATGTCCTCAGCTTTGGCACCAAGAATCTAAGAGACATTTCTTTAGTTCCTACACTTTTCCCTATGTTTATACTACTTATGATCATATAATAAAATGACGCAGAATGGACCAAGGGACACCTAAACTCATGGCAGGAACAACAATATGATGGAGATACTCGGGAACAGGTTCTCTGAGGTCTCACAAGGAACTCTGTCGCTGCCAAGCTAGTGATCTACAGCTGCATAAACTACTATGCCATGATAGCTTACAGAAAGAACAAAAAAGCAAGAAACAGGTGATAAATGGATGAACAGTTGAACACTCAGATCATAAAAATGGGCACATTATTAAATGTGGCATTGCTGAAACAAGATCTCTACAATGTACTTCTAACCCTGCGGGGAAATGCCAATGCCAATACCACCGGAAAAAAAAAACTAATCACCCAGCAAGTCAGCCAAGAAGCAAATCATGAACTTATGATTGCAACACCTGTGGTAGTGGCACTTTAGAGATACTGGTCTACTAAATGAGAGTTAAAAAAGATCACAACAGGATGGCAATTATGTCATCCCACATAGTTTGTTCATGATCCGGTGGAGGAACCGAGCCGATTGAAACAGGTAAGATCGTGTCGTGCGTCCAGTAAAAGAGCACTGTGAGATCACGAATAGCAAGACCTTGGCTTTGGAGATGACCTTGACAGCCATGACCTGGCCTCTCATGTCTCCCTTGCGGGCGCGTGTGAGGCAGGTGTGGCCGAAATGGCCGCGACCCACCTCCTTCCCCAGCTCGTACTTGGCGGCGAAGTGGCGGTCGTAGCCGAAGCTCTTGTCAAGCTCCCGCTCCACCTCCCCAGCGCCGCCGGCCCCTTGCTCCGGGATCGGGACCTCGATGGGCGGCCTAGGCACCTGCGACGCGGAGACCGGCGAGCGATGGCCGAGCCGACGCGCGAGGGACGCCTTGATGTGCTTGGTCGGGGAAGGCAGTGGGAGGGGGCAGCGGAAGAACCGACGCGGCGTGGAAGCCGAGGTCGCGGGCGATAGCGCGATGTCGTCGGGGAGTCGCCTCGGTCCTGCCCCCGCGCGGCGTCCCGGTCGGCGACGGCCGTGCACTCGGCCTCCCTCCTCCTCCTCGCCCTCCCCATACCGACGCCACATCCTCCGGCCCGCCCGCCGCCGAGACCATGATGGTGGTTGCTTCCACGCCGCCGCCGTCCGCATCGACGCCGTGCACGTTCCCCATGGCGGCTCGGCCTGGCGCTAGGTGAGAGGAGCGCGTGTGTGTGGGTGGGATGAGACATGGGATGAGAGAGAGAGCGGCGCGCGTGGGATTTTTGGATTTAGGTTTTCAGAATTAAGTTCGACGGTGTGCACAAGCCCGACGTACTTAAGTTAAGAACGTGGGTACCCACGTTCCTAACACGTTAAGTTCGACGGTTTTTTTAGGGCCCATGAACTTAACTTAAGAACGTGGGTACTCACGTTCTTAACATAACCCATGAACTTAACTCAAGTAAGAACGTGGGTACCCACGTTCTTAATTTTACCCACGAACATTTATCAGTTTCTTGTAGTGTTGGGTCTCCTAAGCATATTTGAATGTATTGGCAAGTTAGGCTTAGGAGTTTTACCCTTTGGACAAAGCTTGAATATATGACCTTTTTCACGGTAATTGTAGCAAATGCGGTGCTTATCCTTGCAATGCATTTGCCTTTTGCTTTCATCCTTTTTGATGGTCATCTTTCTTGATTGTGCAAGATCTTGGTTCTTCATGTGGGGGCATGAACCAATTTCATGACCCTTCTCCTTGCATCCATAGCACCTCCTATCGCTTCTCTTTGATCTTTCTTTGTTGAAGCACATAGGTACATTGTTAGAGCAAATAGTATGAGCATTAATTTTCTTACCATGAATTTTGCTCATGCCCTTCTTGGAAAGCTTGGTATTCTTTTGAAGGGGTTTTGTGCATGCTACGGTTGTCCCCTTCTTAAGCTTTTTCACAATATTATCACAATTATCTTGAGAAGGTTGAGCATGACACTTTCCCTTCAATTGAGTCAAGCTCCTTCTTAGCCTCTCATTTTCTTCCTTGAGCTCATTGTTTTCTTTTTCATGGGAAACATTACTTGTTCCTGAAAATTCTAGCTCAATGGAAGTTTGGCTTTCTTGAGAGCAACATTTGTTAGCACATGATAATATAGTTTCTATTTGAATGCATGTGCATATGTGAGGTTGGTATGATTTCAAATTACTTAACACAACCTCATGAGCCATTTCTAACATGATATGTGAATCCATAAATTTATTATGAGAGCATACAAGCATATCATGTTTTTCTTGCAAAGCTAGATTTTCAATGTTTAGCTTTTCTACCGTGTTCTTGAGCATAACATTTTTATTTTCTAATTGAGCAATATATGATGAATGATTAATAGCTTTAATTTGCTCAATTGAAATGTCTTCATGCCTTTGGACCAAATCATCATGAGAGCACTTTAGCTTCTCATGCTCTTTGGTCAACTTCTCCAAGTCTTTGATTTTTTCGATGAGGATATCTTCTTGCTTATGAAGCATTTCCTTTTGTTCTTCCGCTCTTTTCATGAGTTTGAGCAAGCTCATCCGGTTCTTCTTACTTAGTTGAGCGAAGAATTTTTGAAGATCATCCTCATCTTCACTATCACTTTCATGCTCCTCCTCATCCTCACTTTCGCTTTCACTGTCACTATCATTAGCAACAAAGCACATATGAGAAGTAGATTTGAATGACGAACCTTGTGAAGAGGTGGATTCGTCGTTTGGTCTCCATCGATCATTTTCTTCTTCTTCAATAATGTTCTTCGCCTCATCTTCCTTCATTTTGAGGAACATCCTTTCGGCGATTCTCATGGCAAGATCTATTGCCCTAGGATCAACATCTGCAACAAAAGATGAAGTCGAGGCAACCTCAACTTTTTTAAGCTTAGAAGCACTTTCATTTCTTAGTCCCCCCCGACATGATCTTTCCTCACGCGGTTAAGCGTTAGAACGAGGATTAGGCTCTGATACCAATTGAAAGTTGCCTAGAGGGGGGTGAATAGGCAAGTTAAAACTTTTTCAACAAAAACTAGAAGCAAACTAGGTAAAACTGAATTGATCTCGAAATTCACCCAGTTAACTTTGGAAATGAGATGTTCTAAATGATCCACAGGGTTCAAAGTAGTAGATCTAAGAAGGGCACTTCTCAAAAGCCACACACCAAAAAGATATAAACAAATCTTTCACGGAATGGTGAGAGAACGAAGAACACAAATAAGCACAATAAACAAGAACACAAGAGACACAAGATTTATCCCGAGGTTCGGTCACACCACCAAGGTGCCCTACTTCCTCGTTGAGGCGCCCACAAAGAGCCGGGTCTCTTTCAACCCTAATCCTGCCTTCGCCGACCACAAAGGTCAAGCCCACACAATAATCTTTGCTCAAATGAGCGGGTAATACAAACTTTCTTGTGGTCTTCCACAAGATTTGGATACTCACAAGAGACACCTAGTCGTCTAGGAGCTAGAAGCTCCAAGAGTAATGAATCCACAAAGAACTCGATGTAGTACCAAAGCTCGAATGAAGAAGAGCAAGAGAGATTTAGAGATGGAGCACAAAAACCGCAGCTCTCAAGCTCACTCAAAGATTTCTCTCCAAAGATTTGAAATGGGAGAGGCAAGAGATGTGTGTGAGAGAGAGGGAGATGTTTCTTGGGTTAGAAATGGAGTTCAAATCGTGCTCACTGCTGTGGGGTGAGAGGTAGGAGTGAGTATATATAGGTGGAGCTCAAAACTAGCCGTTTGGGCAGATTTTTCTGCCTCAAACCGGTTGAACCGCCCCCTAGGGCGGTTGAACCGCCCCTGGCCGGCCTGGCAGCCTGTCTGCCAGTCTGACTGGCAGACTGACGCGCAGACTGACCTGCAGACTGGTCAAGTTGACCAAGACCGGTTGAACCGCCCCTAAGACCAGTTCAACCGCCTGGGGGTCAGACTGGTAGTCAGTCTGCCAGTCAGGAGGTCAGACCGGTCAGGTGACCCTGACACCGGTTGAACCTTCCCTAGGACCGGTTCAACCGGTATTGACCAGTGAGGTCCAGAAAAAAAAACCCCGGCTGAACTTTTCTTGGACCCCGGTTGAACCTCTCTAGACCCCGGTTGAACTTGCCCTGGACTCCGGTTGAACCTGCCTGGACCCCAGTTGAAGTTGAAGTTCAGCTGGAGTTGAGAAAGTTCAACACAGCTGAAGTTCAGCTCAGCTGCAGCTGAAGAAACTCAACTCAGCTGAAGTTCAGCTCAGCTACCGCTGAAGAAGCTCAACTCAGCTGAAGTTCAGCTCAGCTGCAGCTGAAGAAGCTCAACTCAGCTGAAGTTCAGCTCAGCTGAAAAGCTCAGTTGCAGTTGAAGAAGTTCAGCTGCTTTTCAACAAGAACACTCTAGGTTTCTCAAACCTAACCATGGTCTACCATAGAATGTTAAAGAGATTTTTGTTTTCAAAAATAGCTTTTGAATATAGAGGTTTGAGCTTTGGCAAACACCAACCTTCTTTTTGGATCCCCCTTTATAGTACGACGATTCCTATACTCAAATTAAATAAAATTCATTAAGTAAACTCCTTGAGTCATTGGTGTCTCATGTGTGATTTCTCCATGGCGTTGCTTCATAAGGATCACAAACATCTTTGTATCAGCTTTTGAAGCAAACACAAATCAAACCCTGTGACTTGTACCATATCACCATATATTGGTTCAAATCATGGCTTCAAGTCACCTTACTGATGCATCAACATGTTATAACTCTTCATAGCTGATTAGTTCATCGACTTAGTGCAAGTACTCTCTTCTTCACCTTAGCCATGGTACCTCGGTCCACAAGCCGTCGCTTGGCCTTCACCTTCGCTTAGTTCCTCGAAGCCCTTTCCTTGCTATCTTCACCCTATCAAGCCATTCTTGAGTCACATCATATTGAACATCCTTTGAGAGAATCATTTCTTCAATATTGTGAACCTTGCTTGAATGTCTTCTAGATATAACTGTTAAGATTAATCAAGCTCTAGTTTGATTCTCATAGAAGCATATATGGACTGATAGTAATATGGTCAAGCCAATTCACGATTCCTCATATCTTATTCACTTTGGCTTGACTAATCCTATTAATCACTTCATCCTCTATTCTGATCATATGTATGTAGTGATTTCTCAGGTCTTGTCCATATATTCAAACCAATATAGAGATCATATTATATCCATTTGCATTGTCTCATTGGTTATTTAACCTCATGTTGAACCTTTGTTCACTGATCATTATACACTATTCAAGTATGTTCATCATACTGAATTTCCTGTTCAACACTTAGCAAACTCGTTAGACCTTTAAATGTGTTGTTATCCAAATCACCAAAACTCACAAAAGGGATGAATGCACTTTCAGTACCTTAACGAAGATCGGGGTGCTGATGCATGTAGACTACGGAGGGTAGTGGCTCCACGGTGGAGCACCATCTCTAGCGAGGAATTCTAGTGTCTCTAAAATGCCTCGCACATGGATCGATTGCTAGTGAGATTACGCGTGCTTCGAAGACGATCCTAGAGAAACCTCCTCGATTTTAGTGATGACATATGGTGAATTCGAAGGTGGCGGCCCTCTCTCTACTAATGCGCTATGATCCCTTCGATATGGAACAGATATAGCTGAGGTGGTGGAGGAGATGGCGACAACATTGACGGCATATATAGTGAGCAGGGGAGTCTACATGCAAGCTATTGGATCTCAGGAATCTTGGCCAAAAGGTTATAGGGGCGAGGTTGAGACGGCATGCACATGTTGGATGCAGGTAGACATAGGGAGGATATGAATCCGACGCCCCGGACCTACCTATAAGTGAGTGAAAGGTAGAGCACACAACGATTGTTTGCACGCGGCAAACTGACCGGTGTGTCCCCCGCATCAGTGCCTTCGGCGCGTGCAGAGATGTCCTGATAGGTGGAGCCCACATGACAGTGAGGGAGTGCTGAGCATGGCGCGGGTGCTTGGCTTGGGTTGGCGATGAGCGGTCCTAGGCCGGAGGCCACAGTTTCGGCCCAGCACATGGTTTTCCTTTTATTCTTTTCTGCTTTCTATTTTCTTTCAAACATGAGTTGAATGCAACATACAAAAGTCTAGATGTAACACAACAGGTGTCAACTATAGAGTTTAACCCAACACCCACTCTTAAACCTATTATCACATGTGGATTATTAAGGGTAAAAGTCACCATATTCAAGGATTAAGGCCCTAAGTAGTTGCTAATTCATCCTAAAAGACCTACTAGACCCATCTCAAACTAATCAAAACAAAGGAAGTGACCAAACCCTAGGTCACCCTTGAAGGGCCAATAAGATGCACTAAGCATAAGTCATCAAGAAAACCCATCAAATTCATTAATCATGAATTGGATCGTTAATAAAAGTTGTAGCTCACTAATTAAACTACAAAAGTTATTAAAGTTTATGCCCCAAAAAGGTTTGGCAACATCCCTAAACATGAAAAAATGAGTATGAAGTAAAAGAAAAATCAAGTTTCATTCTAACTTAATTTCAACCCTCAACCAAAGACACCACATGTTCTTTCAGCTAAAACCCTTAAACCAAAGTGCCCCCATTATGAAAAAATGTGTCAAACTACTCCATGTACGCCTTGACAAAGTTTGGACCTGAGGTGCCATTGTTTGACATGACAATACCATGATTTGATCTTGGTTTTGGTCAGTGAGACAGACCACACATGGGGATAAGACCACTCCTTAACCCTGCCACAAAACACCTCGGTCACTGCACAAGACAGGGAGAGTGGAGACCTGGGAAGAAATCATATACACGGATCTTGCCCAAATTTGCTCAGATTTTAGGTTCAACGAGCCCTCTTTACCGATAGAAAATACTCGGCAAAGGGAACATTGCCGATATTAAGTTCAACGAGCCCTATTTACCAAGTGTTTTCATCCATATAAGAAAATACTCGGCAAAGGGAAGCAATTTGGTGTTCATCATCCATATAAGAACATCATGAAGACTGACAGGCCACTTGAGCTCCTCCACATAGACCTATTCGGCTCGATCGCTTACATAAGCATCGGCGAAAGTAAGTACTGTCTAGTTATTGTGGATGACTATTCTCGCTTCACTTGGGTATTCTTTTTACAGGAAAAATCTCAAACCCAAGAGACCTTAAAGGGATTCTTAAGACGGGCTCAAAATGAGTTCGGCTTGAGGATCAAGAAAATTAGAAGCGACAATGGGACGGAGTTCAAGAACTCTCAAATAGAAGGTTTTCTTGAGGAGGAAGGGATCAAGCATGAGTTCTCTTCTCCCTACACGCCACAACAAAATGGTGTAGTGGAGAGGAAGAATAGAACTCTATTGGACATGGCAAGAACCATGCTTGATGAGTATAAGACTTCGGATCAATTTTGGGCCGAGGCGGTCAACACCGCTTGCTACGCCATCAACCGGTTGTATCTACACCGAATCCTCAAGAAGACATCATATGAACTCCTCACCGGTAAAAAACCAAATGTTTCATATTTTAGAGTCTTTGGTAGCAAATGTTTTATTCTTGTTAAAAGAGGTAGAAAATCCAAATTTGCTCCTAAGGCTGTAGAAGGCTTTTTACTAGGATATGATTCAAACACAAGGGCATATAGAGTCTTTAACAAGTCCACTGGACTAGTTGAAGTTTCTTGTGACATTGTGTTTGATGAGACTAACGGCTCTTAAGTAGAGCAAGTTGATCTTGATGAATCAGATGATGAAGAGGCTCCGTGTGTCGCGCTAAGGAACATGTCCATTGGGGACGTGTGTCCTAAGGAAGTTGAAGAGCCTCCACAAGCACAAGATCAACCATCCTCCTCCATGCAAGCATCTCCACCAACTCAAGATGAGGATGAGGCTCAAGATGATGAAGGAGAAGATCAAGAAGATGAGCCACCTCAAGACGACGGCAATGATCAAGGGGGAGATGCAAATGATCAAGACAAGGAGGATGAGCAAAATCAAAGGCCGCCACACCCAAGAGTCCACCAAGCAATTCAACGAGATCACCCCGTGAACACTATCCTAGGAGATATTCATAAGGGGGTAACCACTCGATCTCGTGTTGCTCATTTTTGTGAACACTACTCTTTTGTTTCCTCTATTGAGCCACACAGGGTAGAGGAAGCACTTCAAGATTCGGATTGGGTGATGGCAATGCAAGAGGAGCTCAACAATTTCAAAGGAATGAGGTATGGCATTTAGTTCCACGTCCTAACCAAAATGTTGTAGGAACCAAGTGGGTCTTCCACAACAAACAAGATGAGCATGCTGTGGTGACAAGGAACAAGGCACGACTTGTGGCCAAAGGATATTCACAAGTCGAAGGTTTGGATTTCGGTGAAACAAATGCACTCGTAGCTAGGCTTGAGTCAATTCGAATATTACTTGCCTATGCTACTCACCATGACTTTAAGCTCTACCAAATGGACGTGAAGAGTGACTTCCTCAACGGACCTATCAAAGAAGAGGTCTATGTTGAGCAACCTCTCGGCTTTGAAGATAGTGAGTATCCTAACCATGTTTACAAACTCTCTAAGGCGCTTTATGGGCTCAAGTAAGCCCCAAGAGCATGGTATGAATGACTAAGAGATTTTCTTATCACTAATGGCTTCAAAGTCGGAAAGGCCGATCCTAATTTATTCACTAAAACCATTGAGAATGATTTGTTTGTATGCCAAATTTATGTTGATGATATCATATTTGGGTCTACTAACAAATCTATTTGTGAAGAATTTAGTAGGATCATGATTCAAAAATTCGAGATGTCTATGATGGGGGAGTTGAAGTATTTCTTAGGATTTCATGTCAAGCAACTCCAAGAAGGCACCTTCATTAGCCAAACAAAGTATACTCAAGATATTCTCTCCAAGTTTGGAATAAAGGATGCCAAGCCCATCAAGACACCCATGGTAACCAATGGGCATCTCGACCTCGACACGGGAGGTAAATCCGTAGATCAAAAGGTATACCGGTCGATGATAGGTTCTTTACTCTATTTATGTGCATCTCGACCGGACATTATGCTTTCCGTATGCATGTGTGAAAAGTTCCAAGCCGACCCTAAGGAAGTTCACCTTAGGGCCGTGAAGCGAATCTTGAGATATTTAGTTCAACTCAGCTGAAGAAACTCAACTCAGCTGAAGTTCAGCTCAGCTGAAAAGCTCAGCTACCGCTGAAGAAGCTCAACTCAGCTGAAGTTCATCTCAGCTGCAGCTGAAGAAGCTCAACTCAGCTGAAGTTCAGCTCAGCTGAAAAGCTCAGTTGCAGTTGAAGAAGTTCAGCTGCTTTTCAACAAGAACACTCTAGGTTTCTCAAACCTAACCATGGTCTACCATAGAATGTTAAAGAGATTTTTGTTTTCAAAAATAGCTTTTGAATATAGAGGTTTGAGCTTTGGCAAACACCAACTTTCTTTTTGGATCCCCCTTTATAGTACGACGATTCCTATACTCAAATTAAATAAAATTAATTAAGTAAACTCCTTGAGTCATTGGTGTCTCATGTGTGATTTCTCCATGGCGTTGCTTCATAAGGATCACAAACATCTTTGTATCAGCTTTTGAAGCAAACACAAATCAAACCCTGTGACTTGTACCATATCACCATATATTGGTTCAAATCATGGCTTCAAGTCACCTTACTGATGCATCAACATGTTATAACTCTTCATAGCTGATTAGTTCATCGACTTAGTGCAAGTACTCTCTTCTTCACCTTAGCCATGGTACCTCGGTCCATAAGCCGTCGCTTGGCCTTCACCTTCGCTTAGTTCCTCGAAGCCCTTTCCTTGCTATCTTCACCCTATCAGGCCATTCTTGAGTCACATCATATTGAACATCCTTTGAGAGAATCATTTCTTCAATATTGTGAACCTTGCTTGAATGTCTTCTAGATATAACTGTTAAGATTAATCAAGCTCTAGTTTGATTCTCATAGAAGCATATATGGACTGATAGTAATATGGTCAAGCCAATTCACGATTCCTCATATCTTATTCACTTTGGCTTGACTAATCCTATTAATCACTTCATCCTCTATTCTGATCATATGTATGTAGTGATTTCTCAGGTCTTGTCCATATATTCAAACCAATATAGAGATCATATTATATCCATTTGCATTGTCTCATTGGTTATTTAACCTCATGTTGAACCTTTGTTCACTGATCATTATACACTATTCAAGTATGTTCATCATACTGAATTTCCTGTTCAACACTTAGCAAACTCGTTAGACCTTTAAATGTGTTGTTATCCAAATCACCAAAACTCACAAAAGGGATGAATGCACTTTCAGTACCTTAACGAAGATCGGGGTGCTGATGCATGTAGACTACGGAGGGTAGTGGCTCCACGGTGGAGCACCATCTCTAGCGAGGAATTCTAGTATCTCTAAAACGCCTCGCACATGGATCGATTGCTAGTGAGATTACGCGTGCTTCGAAGACGATCCTAGAGAAACCTCCTCGATTTTAGTGATGACATATGGTGGATTCGAAGGTGGCGGCCCTCTCTCTCCTAATGCGCTATGATCCCTTCGATATGGAACAGATATAGCTGAGGTGGTGGAGGAGATGGCGACAACATTGACGGCATATATAGTGAGTGAAAGGGAATTAGGCTTACACCTAGTCCCTAATTAATTTTGGTGGTTGAATTGCCCAACACAAATATTTGGACTAACTAGTTTGCTCGAGTATATAAGTTATACAGGTGCCAAAGGTTCACACTTAGCCAATAAAAAGACCAAGTATTGGGTTCAAATAAAGGAGCAAGGGTCAACCGAAGGCACCTCTGGTCTGGCGCACCGGACTGTCCGGTGTGCCACCGGACATGTCCGGTGCACCAGAGGACTCCAACTCCAACTCGTCACCTTCGGGAAATTCCAGAGGCGACTCCGCTATAATTCACCGGACAGTCCGGTGTACACCGGACAGTGTCCGGTGCTCCAACGAAGAGCGACCTCAGGAACTCGCCAATCTCGGGAATTCATTTCGGCTGCTTCGCTATAATTCACCGGACATGTCCGGTGTACACCGGACTGTCCGGTGCAACCTCGGGGCAACGGCTACTTCGCGCCAACGGTCACCTGCAGGCGCATTTAATGCGCGCCAGAAGCGCGCAGTCATCAGGCACGCGGGAGCAGGCGCACCGGACACTCTACAGTGCATGTCCGGTGCGCCACCGGACATCCAGGCGGGCCCAGCAGTCAGAGCTCCAACGGTCAGAACCATAACGGTCGGGTGACGTGGCTGTCGCACCGGACATGTCCGGTGTGCACCGGACTGTCCGGTGCACCATACGACAGACAGCCTTCACCAACGGCTAGATTTTGGTTCGTGGCTATAAATACCACCCCAACCGGCCACTTCAAGGGGAGGGAGCCCAAGCAACATTCCAAGTCATCTAGTTGACATACTCAAGCCCTCCCAACCACATATATTCATTGATCCATCCTATACACAAGATTTAGACCACTACAACCAACACAAGTGCCACAAAAGAGAGAGCAAGCAAAAGAGAGCTACTCATTTGAGTTTAGCACTAGTGCCTTGTGAGATTCATCAAGAGATAGTGTGTGCTTCATCTTTGTGTTCATTTGCGCGTGGAGTTTTGACTCCCATTGAACTTCCTCCAAAGTTTTGGAGGCTTGTAAAAGCTAGCAAGAGACACCAAAGTGTGTGGTGGTCCTTGTGGGATCGAGAGTGATCCTTGAGAAGAAGAAGAGCTCACCGATCCTTGTGTGATCGGGGGAGAGAGAGAAAGGGTTGAAAAAGACCCGTCCTTAAGTGGACTCCTCAACGGGGACTAGGCCTTCGAGGGCCGAACCTCGGTAAAACAAATCACCCGTGTCCATTGTGTTTATTGCTTATGATTTGTTTATTTTCCCTTGCTCTAAGTTTTTCTTGCACCTTTATTTGCTAATATCATTTGGTGTTGCTTCAAGTTAAATTCTCATTTATTGAAGCAATACGTTGCAAGGAAGAACTTGTCCTAGTGCTCTTCTCATCTAAGGCTTCTTGCTTTGTTATTTTATAACTTGCTAATTGTATTGATTTATCACTTCCGCATTATTTAGCAATACTCTTTTCAAGCAAGCACTTAGTTTCTATTCTCCGATATTTGTATATCTTGTTCTAACCACTAATCAAGGGATCTAGTTGGGGGATAAAGTTTTAATTTTCAGGTTTCGCCTATTCACCCCCCCTCTAGGCGACTTTCAATTGGTATCAGAGCTAGGCACTTCATCTTGAGTCTAACAACTCAAAGTGATGGCTCGTAGAAGATCCCAAAAGAACAAGAAGACCCAGGAGAACAAGGAGGTAACTCTTGAGATATTACTTTCCGATTGTTCTAATTATGATTCATGGTCTACTAGAGTGATAAATGCCTTTAGAGCGGTAGACCCACAATTAGAACAAATTTTAGACAAGAGTATTATTCCTCCTAACTATGCTAGGGAAAATGCCTCCAAAGAAGATTTAAGATGTATACGCTTAAACTATCTAGCTTATGACATCTTAAGTAAATCCCTTAGCAAAGAAGATTATCATGCCTTCATAATAAAATATGACAAACCCATTTGTGATATGCATGATATTTGGACTAGAATTAAAAGCAAATTTAATAAGTCCAAACATGATAGTTCATTTTGTGCTTCTACTTCCTTTGGTATTTGTGATACTAACCCTTGCAAGGAAGAAGAAGAAAATGAACGGTGGAGACCAAACGATGAATCCACCTCTCCAAAAGGTTTGTCTTCCCATTTCGATTCCCACATGTGTTGTGTGGCTAATGCAAATGATAGCGGAAGCACAAATGAGGATGAGGAGGAAGAAAGAAGCTTTGTGCAACTCTACGCTCGCCTAAGCCAAGAAGATAAGGCGGTCATGCTCAAACTTCTAGAAAGAGCAAGAGAGCAAAGCGAAGCTCGTCAAAGGCTAGAAGATGTTCTCTCCATGAAAATGCTACACTTTGATGAGTTGACTAAAGAACATGAGGAGCTAAAGTGCTCTCATGTTGATTTGGTCCAAATGTATGAAACTGTTTCAATTGAGCATGATAACGCTTTACATTGTATCGCTCAATTAGTAAATAGGAATACCTTGCTTAAGGACCAAGTAGAAAAGCTAAAAGTTGAAAATCTAGCTTTTCAAGAAAAATATGATATGCTTCTATGTTCTCATAAAAATCTTATGGATGATCATATCATATTAAACATTGCTCATGAGGTTGTGATAGAAAACTTAAAATTCCAACAACCTCACTCGTGCACATGTATTCAAATTGATACTATATTACCATGTGCTAATGCTTGTTGTTTGTCGACAAGCAAATCTTCCTTTGAGCTAAAATTTGCAGGAACAAATGATGATTCATATCAAAAGCTCAAAGAAGAAAATGAGAGGCTAAAGAAGAGCTTGACACAACTAAAAGGGAAATGCATTGCCCAACCTTCTCAAGATAACCGTGATCACATGGTGAAGAAGCTTGAGACAGGAACAACCGTGGCATGCACTACATCCCTTGAAGAAAATGTCAAGGATTTAAGGATTGCCAAGAGGAAGAAACAAAAGATGAAATTCAACACCTCCTCCAAAAGCCTCAACCATGCTTCCACCAAAGGTAACATCCAAGGTAATGATCAAGCCACACTTCACATTAAGAGGTGTAGTGAATGCTTTGAAGAGGGGCACTTGATTAGGTCATGTCCCTACATTAAAAATGGCTTGATTATTAAGGATGATAGACTTTGTTTTAAATGCTCCAAGAAGGGACACTTATTTAAATCTTGTCCCCATTTAAAACAAAAAGGCATAAGGTTAGAAAAGAAAATATTCACTAACCATGTAGCAAGCAAGAAACAAGGAAGGAAGAAATCTTCAAGAGTTGAAGATCGCCTATGCTACATATGCCGAAAGAAGGGACATCAATGCAAGGATTGTCCCATAGGTAAATCTCCCACTCCTAGCTTGTCAATTACTTCTCATGTAACTAGGCAACCCAAAATTGCAACTTGTGCTAGAAAGGTAATGAGTTTACCTAGTGCTAACACAAAGGACTTTTGGGTTCCTAGACCTTTGTTGACTAACCATGATGGACCCATCAAGCGATGGGTACCAAAATATGCTTGACAAGCTTTGTAGGAGAAGGAGACGATATGAAGTCTTTGGGGTGCTTGAGAGAGTTCATTCAATTCTTATCAACTCAAGCTATCAATCTTCAATGATCTATATACATGATTGACCCAAGGTTATTTTTCAAATTGCTATGTCTTAAACTCATATCATCTCGAGGAAGATATTATATGTTGTAGGAAGTGAAGAGATATCATGTGTAAAAATCAAGGCCTACAACATGGAGGAAAGCCAAAGGATGGTAACACTTATCTTTTAAGTGCAAGTATTTTAGAATATCATTTCTTATGTGTCTTGTGTAGTCACATAGAAAGATTGAAGCACTTCAAATGCCTTTAAATTTATATTACCATTCTTTGAAGAATTTCCTATCATATGGTAGATTGCATACTCATCATTTCCATCCTATGGCAATCTACATGCTTTAAATTGTTGGAAGTACCACATGGCATGTTCTTCGCTAGTCATTCTATTATTGCCATGATTCTAGATATAGAGAGATATTTCAAGTTCTTAAAAGAATAAGGTGTCATGTAAGGAATTCAAATCCTTAGGACACTTATAAAAGGAAAACTCTCTCTATAACTAGAATAGTGAGACTAATGATTTTATCTAAGTAACCCAAGTAGTCTCACTTGTAGAGAATAGGTTTCTCTTTGGAAAAGCATGTAATCTAACATGAAATGAAAAATCAATCCAATAATTTATGATGCACTTCTACTTGCTTAAATTGGATTTGATTCTTTCACATTTATCGCTTTCCATATCATGAATTAGATTTATTCCCATAATCTTAAAGGATTATTTATGCTTGTTTTATGAGTTAAAATTGAGCATAACATCATCTATGGATAATCTAGTTCATGCTATGAAGTTTCCATGCTTTTAGTAATATAGCTTTTTATTCCCTATCAAAAATGATTACTAAATGGAAACTAGTGCTTGTGTTACTAACGTATCTCTTGAGCTTTCTTATAAATATGCACAAAAGAGAAAGTGCACAAGCCTCATGGGTTGATCTTCACCCAAAAGAAGAAAGGTAAAAGCAAAGGTATGGGAACTCATCTTCTTAATTAAGTTAGTTCCCATCTCCATGGCTATTTAATCTAAATTATCATATTCTACCCATGTGAGGAATAGATTCTTTATTGAACTCAAATCAGCTAGATGTGCATTCAAATATCATTTTCTTAATGCTCATGTCCATTAGAATCTATTTAATGCCTTTGCGATATTTATATATGTTATCATATTGATTTGCTTCCAAGTAATGATTAGCTAAATTCAATATGATAAAGTAAAATCTCCAATGATTATTAAAATGCACTAATGTTAAGGATTTTACTTCATGTCTGTGTGACTTATGAATGATGAACTGTCCATATTTTCTATCTAAAGAGATCATCTTTCATAATATACTCCCTTGTGCTATTAACATCTTTCTTGAGTATTTTCAATAAGTTTGAAAGGAAAAGGAAACAACTACAAAGGGAGGACTCTCAAATGAAAGAGGAGGACATCAAGAACAACAACACATACTTGGATAATAAGGTCTACAAAACAATCAATGGTGTGGTTGTGAGTATTCTAAATACTTTCATTATGAGATTACTAGGCTTAAGTTGTTATTACAAAATTTATGAGCCTTGATCAAGATGTACAATGTTTCTCCATATTTGTCTTTAAAGTAAATGCATCCATTCAATTCAAATACTTGATGCATATCTCTAGGGGGAGCCTCTATCTACATCTTGATTGCATTGAGACTATTGCTTTATCTCAGTTATTTCATATAGTCTCTTGCATGAGATTAAGTTTCTCATGAAGTATGCTACTGTTTTTTTTGTCTTGTCTTTCACTCTAAAGTAGCATAGTTACTGGATTCTCCTACTCTAAGCTTAATTGATAATATAATGCGTATGTTGTTCGTTTGATCACATCTGTTATTTGTTTGATCATTGAATGACTTCAATCAACAATCATGCTTCTTAGTGCCATATATACTATCAATCGATATCTCTCTTGATATGCACTAAGTTAAAAGGAGAATTCATGATACATTTATGCAACTTGTGATCCATTTGATATATGCTAACAATAACTTGAAAAGATCACTAGTTGTAGAACTCTCTCTTGTGCAAAATATTTTCATATATTGTCATTAAGAATAGGTCTTAAGCATCTAAGACTAAGGACAAAGCACAATGAAGAGAGCGTCCCTATGTAAAGGTACAAAAAGGTAAAACTGTCTCCTTTCATTTAAGCTTGTACCTAAATCTTCCTTTTCTATACTCTCTTTATATATCTTGTTTAAAAGGAAGAGAAAGCATGTCCATGCATATCCCTGCTTCATATCTAGTTTAACTTCTCAAAAATTCATTCATGCTTTAATGCATCTTTGTTGAAACTAGATGAAGTGATTTAATTGTCAAAGAGCTTAAAGCTTAACCTTGTAACGAGGATAAGCTGCCTTTGTTTCAAAGGTGGATGGTCCTTAAGTCTCTTTGAAATCCTTAAGGGAAAATGCTTAAATTGTTTACAACATGCTTTCATAAGTGCATAAATTGTCATGAGCATCACACTTATACTATGACACAATGCACTTCACATTCTGTATGATATAGATATGTTCTCATTTACCTAATTATGTGCAATTGGCATTTGAGGCCAAAAATATGTTTTCCTCTCGCACATATTTAGGGGGAGCAATCTATGTTATATAGAACTATGATCATGCTTAATTTGATATATCCTCTTGATCATATCTCTTTTATATGCTATGACTAATGTGTTTTCAAGTGAATTTCAAACCAAGTCATAGGTACATTGAAAGGGAATTGGAGTCTTCGGCGAAGACAAAGCTTCCACTCTACTCTATCGATATTATCTACCCTTCGCCATCACTCCACAATGTCTCTCCAACTTTGGTATAATCTTCACTCATATCTCTATTTCAATTGAATATTTCAATTGTTTGCCAAAGGGGGAGAGAAAGAGGAGGGCCTATATTTCATTCTAAGTATCCGTTTTTGGCGATTCATGCCAAAGGGGGAGAAAGTATTGGCCCAAAGCAAAAGGACCGCACCACCACCCTAATTTTAAAATTAATGGTTTTCAATTGGAAAATTTCAAATTGGTATCTTTGTGTTCTAAAGGGGGAGCAAGTAGTGTTTTTCCAAACTTGATATCTTAAAACCCTCTTGAACACTAAGAGGAGAATTTATTTGAGGGGGAGTTTTGTTTAGTCAAAGGAAAAGCATTTGAACAAGGGGACAAAATTTCATATCTTGAAAATGCTTCGCAAAAATCTTATTCATTCACCTTTGACTATTTTGCAAAAAGACTTTGAAACCGTTTTACAAAAAGAATTTGCAAAAACAAAACTTGTGGTGCAAGCGTGGTCCAAAATGTTAAAAATAAAGAAACAATCCATGCACATCTAGTAAGTAACTTTTATTGGCTCAATTCCAAGAAACCTTTGCACTTACATTATGTAAACTAGTTCATTTATGCACTTTTATATTTGCTTTGGTTTGTGTTGGCATCAATCACCAAAAAGGGGGAGATTGAAAGGGAATTAGGCTTACACCTAGTCCCTAATTAATTTTGGTGGTTGAATTGCCCAACACAAATATTTGGACTAACTAGTTTGCTCGAGTATATAAGTTATACAGGTGCCAAAGGTTCACACTTAGCCAATAAAAAGACCAAGTATTGGGTTCAAATAAAGGAGCAAGGGTCAACCGAAGGCACCTCTGGTCTGGCGCACCGGACTGTCCGGTGTGCCACCGGACATGTCCGGTGCACCAGAGGACTCCAACTCCAACTCGTCACCTTCGGGAAATTCCAGAGGCGACTCCGCTATAATTCACCGGACAGTCCGGTGTACACCGGATAGTGTCCGGTGCTCCAAAGAAGAGCGACCTCAGGAACTCGCCAATCTCGGGAATTCATTTCGGCTGCTTCGCTATAATTCACCGGACATGTCCGGTGTACACCGGATTGTCCGGTGCAACCTCGGGGCAACGGCTACTTCGCTCCAACGGTCACCTGCAGGCGCATTTAATGCGCGCCAGAAGCGCGCAGTCGTCAGGCACGCGGGAGCAGGCGCACCGGACACTCTACAGTGCATGTCCGGTGCGCCACCGGACATCCAGGCGGGCCCAGCAGTCAGAGCTCCAACGGTCAGAACCCTAACGGTCGGGTGGCGTGGCTGTCGCACCGGACATGTCCGGTGTGCACCGGACTGTCCGGTGCACCATACGACAGACAGCCTTCACCAACGGCTAGATTTTGGTTCGTGGCTATAAATACCACCCCAACCGGCCACTTCAAGGGGAGGGAGCCCAAGCAACATTCCAAGTCATCTAGTTGACATACTCAAGCCCTCCCAACCACATATATTCATTGATCCATCCTATACACAAGATTTAGACCACTACAACCAACACAAGTGCCACAAAAGAGAGAGCAAGCAAAAGAGAGCTACTCATTTGAGTTTAGCACTAGTGCCTTGTGAGATTCATCAAGAGATAGTGTGTGCTTCATCTTTGTGTTCATTTGCGCGTGGAGTTTTGACTCCCATTGAACTTCCTCCAAAGTTTTGGAGGCTTGTAAAAGCTAGCAAGAGACACCAAAGTGTGTGGTGGTCCTTGTGGGATCGAGAGTGATCCTTGAGAAGAAGAAGAGCTCACCGATCCTTGTGTGATCGGGGGAGAGAGGGAAAGGGTTGAAAAAGACCCGTCCTTAAGTGGACTCCTCAACGGGGACTAGGCCTTCGAGGGCCGAACCTCGGTAAAACAAATCACCCGTGTCCATTGTGTTTATTGCTTGTGATTTGTTTATTTTCCCTTGCTCTAAGTTTTTCTTGCACCTTTATTTGCTAATATCATTTGGTGTTGCTTCAAGTTAAATTCCCATTTATTGAAGCAATACGTTGCAAGGAAGAACTTGTCCTAGTGCTCTTCTCATCTAAGGCTTCTTGCTTTGTTATTCTATAACTTGCTAATTGTATTGATTTATCACTTCCGCATTATTTAGCAATACTCTTTTCAAGCAAGAACTTAGTTTCTATTCTCCGATATTTGTATATCTTGTTCTAACCACTAATCAAGGGATCTAGTTGGGGGATAAAGTTTTAATTTTCAGGTTTTGCCTATTCACCCCCCCTCTAGGCGACTTTCAGTGAGCAGGGGAGTCTACATGCAAGCTATTGGATCTCAGGAATCTTGGCCAAAAGGTTATAGGGGCGAGGTTGAGACGGCATGCACATGTTGGATGCAGGTAGACATAGGGAGGATATGAATCCGACGCCCCGGACCTACCTATAAGTGAGTGAAAGGTAGAGCACACAACGATTGTATGCACGCGGCAAACTGACCGGTGTGTCCCCCGCATCAGTGCCTTCGGCGCGTGCAGAGATGTCCTGATAGGTGGAGCCCACATGCCAGTGAGGGAGTGCTGAGCATGGCGCGGGTGCTTGGCTTGGGTTGGCGATGAGCGGTCCTAGGCCGGAGGCCACAGTTTCGGCCCAGCACATGGTTTTCCTTTTATTCTTTTCTGCTTTCTATTTTCTTTCAAACATGAGTTGAATGCAACATACAAAAGTCTAGATGTAACACAACAGGTGTCAACTATAGAGTTTAACCCAACACCCACTCTTAAACCTATTATCACATGTGGATTATTAAGGGTAAAAGTCACCATATTCAAGGATTAAGGCCCTAAGTAGTTGCTAATTCATCCTAAAAGACTTACTAGACCCATCTCAAACTAATCAAAACAAAGGAAGTGACCAAACCCTAGGTCACCCTTGAAGGGCCAATAAGATGCACTAAGCATAAGTCATCAAGAAAACCCATCAAATTCATTAATCATGAATTGGATCGTTAATAAAAGTTGTAGCTCACTAATTAAACTACAAAAGTTATTAAAGTTTATGCCCCAAAAAGGTTTGGCAACATCCCTAAACATGCAAAAAATGAGTATGAAGTAAAAGAAAAATCAAGTTTCATTCTAACTTAATTTCAACCCTCAACCAAAGACACCACATGTTCTTTCAGCTAAAACCCTTAAACCAAAGTGCCCCCATTATGAAAAATGTGTCAAACTACTCCATGTACGCCTTGACAAAGTTTGGACCTGAGGTGCCATTGTTTGACATGACAATACCATGATTTGATCTTGGTTTTGGTCAGTGAGACAGACCACACATGGGGATAAGACCACTCCTTAACCCTGCCACAAAACACCTCGGTCACTGCACAAGACAGGGAGAGTGGAGACCGGGGAAGAAATCATATACACGGATCTTGCCCAAATTTGCTCAGATTTTAGGTTCAACGAGCCCTCTTTACCGATAGAAAATACTCGGCAAAGGGAACATTGCCGATATTAAGTTCAACGAGCCCTATTTACCAAGTGTGGCACTCAGCAAAGCCTTTGTCGAGTGCATTTATGGGTTTGTCGAGTGTCCGTGGCACTCAACAAAGGCAGGGTCTCCAATAGTGATATTGATAGATCTTATATCATTATATTCACAAAAACTTTGAGGTCGTGTGTGTTATATTAGTGGCTAGAGAAACTAGCTTAGTGCAAACAAGTCTGAGGTTATGGGTTTGAGTCTTTCTTGTTTTGTTATATTTTTCATAAATAAAAATAGACCTGGCGTGCTCGGCACTTGTTCGTCATAGCTAGCAAGCCGTTGAACCATCCTTGACTCGAGCTCGTGGCCCGTAGGCCTACATGACATGACATGATTAATAATTAAACCTAGATAGATGGTGTCTAAATGGGTCCATATCTAGATGAGCCCATATTGGGTATGGCTGAGAGGCCCATTTAAGCATGCCCATGTGTGGAGCCGCCCTGTGGAATGGATGCATCAGCGGAGTTTACACCTCGAGAGCTGGCCCATGAGTAGCATAGCTCAAGAATACTGGATAAACATCTCGACATTGCAAAAGACGCACCGCGGGAAGCAATCAAAAGACCAAGTCACCTCATCTTTTGGGGAATTTGGAAGGAGAGAAATGCCGGTCTTTAGACGTCAGGAATTATAATTAATATCCCTCGTGAATATCATTAAAAATAAAGGCTCAGCCTAGATTGCAGCAGGTGTAAAACCGCTAGTGATACGTTTAGCGTGAGAGTAATTTTTCCTTTTTTCCCGTTTTTTGTAAACAGATTGTACAATTTCTTACTTTATCAATGAAATAGGCACAAGCTCGTGATCATTCATTAAAAAAAAGGAACGATGGTGAACAGAGGAAACAAATGGCTATCATTCTATTCTTGTGTTGCTACCTGTCTGATAAAAGAATTAGTGGCTGGAACCGTAACAAAGAATGGTTGTGCGCAGATATCTGAATAAAATTACTTTTTTTTCGAAGAAAAACTTTACAACTTTTAACATGAATATATCTCGTAAGTCGTGTAAACTAATTGGTTAAACCTATATACTCGTTACGTTCTTAAATACATGACGCCGTTCATTTTTTTTAAAAAAAACTTTAACCACTCATCTTATTCAAAATATTATTCGAAAATGTAAACTTTCAAGTCACATTCAAAGTGATAAAACAAATCATAACAAAATAAATAATAATTCACAGTTTTTTGAATAAAACGAGTGGTTAATATTTAAAAAAAGTTGAACGGCGTCATATATTTAAGAATGGAGGTAGTATTTGTTAAGTCGAAACCAAGTGAAATAACATTTTCAGATATTTATGTCTGATGGTTAACAACAATAATAGTTAAACGCTAGTAGTAGTAGCATACATAAGTAAATAAACAATACCCTCAGAATTTACATGTTGCACATTCCGAGGGCAAAATCAAAACACGCATGGCCTATGTTATCTGCTGCTCTAGTCTGGTAATTCTAGGCTAGAGCACACATCAGTACAAGTGCAAACCTTACAGTATCCTTTCAACGATATCCCATGCATCTCACGAAATTTACGCTGGCAAGTCGGCTGGTTTATATACATATATCTGGTCCCTGGTACGTACGTATATCAAATTAATTATTAATTGGCTACTGCCGGTGCGGTCTTAGAACACGACGAAAGAATTGGCCATGTCGTACTTCATCTTCTCCAAGTTGGGCGAGATGGCGAACTGGATCATCGGCGGTGGTCCGCAGGCAAGGGCGAGCGTGTCGTCCCCACCTTCCGGAACGTGCTCCCGCAGGACGGCCTCCGTGACGAACCCAACGCTGTACTTCCACCCCTCCTCCGGGCGCTTTACCTGGTCGATGACGTACCACACCTTGAGCCTGTCCGGGTACTCGGCCGCCCACCGGTCGAGCTCGTCGCGGAGGAGGATGTCGTCCTCCGTCCGGTTGGCGTACACGAGGTGCATCTCCGTGTGGTCCTCCGGCTGGTCGCGCAGCACCGCCTGGATGATCTGGTACATGGGCGTGATCCCACTTCCGCCGCAGATCATGGCGAGGCGGCTCGCATGGCGCTGCTTGCCGTTGATGACGAAGCTGCCGCGGCCGGTGTACTCCACGTGGCCAAGCGGGCCCTTGACGTCGATGTAGGAGCCGACGGGAAGCGAGTCGAGGTACTGGGTCATGAGGCCGCCGTTGGGGAACTTGGGGTGCTCGTTCTTGAAGTAGACCTTGACGAGGAGGTCGAAGTGGCCGATCTCGTCCACCATGCTCGTGGGCGTGTACGCCCGCATGCACAGCTTCCCTTCAATGCTGGCGCAGACGAAGATGTGCTTGCCGATGGGGAGGCCGAGCACCTGGTCGGGCGACGGCAGCGAGAAGCGGAAGAGGCGGACGTCGCGGGACAGCTCCTTCTTGCCGACGAGGCGGCAGTGGATCTTGTCGCGCGGGTTGGAGAGCGCGGGGGCCCTGACGGCCTCGCGGATGGGCGCGAGGTGCGACAGGACGGAGCCGCCGTGGACGGAGTTGTCGGAGCTGTAGCCGGTGCCCGTGGTGATGAGCTCGCCGATGCGGTAGGTGTCGAGGAGCGCCTTGGCCTTGTCGGAGTGGATGGCGTCGAACTCCTCGGTGCAGTCGGTGCCGGCGTTGATGAGGATGCTGTCGGCGCCGCCCGGGTGGTCCTTGAGGAACTTGGTGCAGTCGTAGACGTGGCCGTGCACGGCGATCCACGCCGACTCCTGCGACGCGTGCTTGCGCACCTCGGACATGGTGAACTGCTTGCCGACGTCGGTGGTGTTCATGAACGGCGTGGACGTGCTGCGCTTGAGGCCCGGCGCGGCCGCCTCCGCCGTCTCCAGGTGCTTCTGCCGCGCCATCCACCCGCCGGCCTGGTTGCCGGGCTGCGTCGGGTGCTCGAACACCAGCCCGATCTCGCCCTTGTGCGGACGGCACACGTTCACCTTCACCTTGAACCAGCAGTTGTTCATCATCCCCTGTGCCATCATCAGATTTATCATCGTCAGGAGCAGAAACAGAAACTTATTCAGTATTAATATTATGTGCTAGTATATATATGTACCATGAGGTTCCATATGAGCTTCTCGGGCTGGGTGTTGAGCGACTGGTCCCATGCGCGCACGGCGATCTCCTTGGCGCCGAGCAGGTCGAGGACCTCCACCTCGACGGACCAGAAGCACCAGCACCAGTACTTGCCGTACTTGTTGGGCTTCTCCGGGTGGTCGAGGTGGCACACCAGCCATGTCTCGCCGCCGTCCAGCGTCACCTCCACCCGCGTCACCTTCTTGCCGCCGCCTACGTGTACCACAAAACAACGAGAAAAGTCGTAAGGCTCGCCTAACCACCGCTCTACCCTCATATAACGTACCTGAAACAAGTGTAGTGCTCCAAATTTTGAAATACTATATTATTTAAAGTATTTAGAGTATTAAAACAAATTAAAAGCTCTAAATCATTTATTTTAGAAAATAAATTACATTATTAAAAACTAAAAATTGAGAATGATCTAGAGAAATTACTAATCTAGGGTGTATATTTATATTTGTAATTAAAAAATATATAATAAGATATTGTTGGAACTATTTTTATATGTTAAACCATATATTTTTACACCATACCTCTATCTCTCTATATAAAAAATTAAAAAGTACTAAAACGGTAAAGGTAGCTCAAGTCCAGATATATGACGATATCTTTATTTTAGCGGGATTGGCCACTGAAATCGCGCAACTTTTCGACCACAAGGACGAAGAAGACCTTGTCCTGTGTTGGGTAGCAGCCACCATGCATGTGCGACCTCTCTACATGCATGTTGGCACAGGTCCACAAAGCGCACAGGGTAATACCGACAAATTAAACAGCACTATAGCTAGCTAGCGACGTCGACGACCTCAGCTCTCGCAAATGCAACAAATTGTTTTTGTGGTGCTCAGAGGAGCAGCCTTCGGATGCAACGAAGCGCCACCAGCCCCACCACCTCTGGTTTCATGCATATGCCTTCTGAAGCAGAAAAGTGCAAAGCACACATGCATGCATGGGTCATAGCAAACTACTATCAACTTGCAGCAGTGTGCATGGTTTTCCGGATCCCTGTAATTCTGTAATCTATATAGCTACTACTACTATAATCTGTGGGAATCTATACATACACTCATTATTGGTCTCTGTTCCGTTCAAGTATAGTACTGTAATTAATCATGAAAGGGTCCCTACTATACTTTTGTTTGCACACATGAGTGACACATCGACTGCATGCTGCTTAGTACCATCATCAGCGCCCCATGCATGCATGCATCTGGACTTCCTCAGCGGTCAAATTGAAGCGCACGCGTTTCTTGCTACGTCATGTATCCCGTTTAAGTTTGGTATTGTCAACCTCCATGGAAGAATCGATCTCTGTGGTCTGTGAGATATGTGTATGGCATTGACAGTTCAATACATTTAAGATCCTTGTGTGGTGCTGATCGTCATCATCGGGGGGGGGGGGGGGGGGGGGGGGGGTTGCAGTGAACTGCTTAACTGATTTGTGGGAACGATACAAGTGTTTGTATAGAAAGTTATCAAATGTTTGAAAGCTGTTTATTGTATTAGGTGAAAATTTAAAACTGACCACGGATTTAAAAAGGCCCCTGCCTCTCTTCAGACGCGTCTCTTCAGAACACCACCGGTCATGGTCATGGATGTCTCCTAGCTAGTCAGTCTCTCTCTCTCTTTTACTGAATTATAAGAATACGACAATATATGACAGCCTAGCTATCTAGTTCAAGGTGCGTGCATGGATCTAACTTGATTATACTATATTTAGGTCAAACAGGGCTACGAGACACATAACGATGCATGGATGAGAGATACTCCTATTTATTGGGTTATTATATACTTACTATATATGCCAAGTTTCATGTATATTCAGTTTGTAGTACCTGCAGCTAACTACTTACTAATAAGTCAAAAGTAGGAAAAGTCAGTGATGTCTGATTTTTTTTTTTTACCGGAGTAGGCGTATCCTTTCATGGTGTAGCCGCGCTGTGTGGTAATGCTGTTGATGGGCAGGATCTCGTCGTGCCCCGGCGTCGTTATCACCGAGTTTATGTTCAGCTCGTTGATGATGTACTCCGGCTTGTACCACCACGCTGCTCAATCATTTGCAATAGCAAAGTCAGACATCATTTTTTTTGCTTCAGTAGTAATAAACATGAACTGCTAATTACCTTCTGCGTTGGCGAGCTCGGCGTCGACGTGCGACGGCAGGACGCGGTTGTCCTTGAAATGGTAGTAATTGTCGGACTCAGCGGGGGTGACGATGATGCGCTTGAGCCACTTGACCATGCGGCCACCGATGCAGCCGGGGATGATGACGCGCACGGGGAAGCCGTGGTCCGGCAGCAGCGGCTCGCCGTTCTGCATGTAGGCGAGCATGATGTCCCGCGACGGGTCCAGGGCCCACTCGCGCGTGACGCTGGTGCCGTACTTGGATCCCCCGCCGCCGGGGAGGTCCTCGGCGCCCTCGAAGCACACGTTGAGGGCGCCGCCCTTGCGGGGCACGATGCCGCAGCGGCGGAGCACGTCGCGGAGGCGCGCGCCGCGCCACACGGACGTGGACACGCCGGCGGCGCCCCAGTTGAAGCCCACCGTCTGCTGCACCATGTTCTGCTCCTTGCGCCGGTTGCCCGCGCACGCCAGCGTCACGGGGATCTCCACGGCGGGGAAGTCGCGCGCCAGCTCCTCCATGGTGATCCGCGCGGGGCGCCTCACGAGGCCCGTCACCTCCACGGTCCACGTCGCCCAGTCCCCCCGCGGCACGGCGCCGTGGTTGCGCACGTAGTGCAGCGGCGCCGGGGTGATGAAGCCGTGGTGCATCAGCCGCGCCAGCGGCGGCTCGCAGTTGAGCGGGTGCTTCCCCGTCAGCCTCACCAGGCACGGGTTCCGCTCGATCCACGCGTCCGCGGTGCCTTCGTCGCGCGCGTCCTGCACCGCGGGCTCCACCTCCAGCTGCAGGTGCGAGCCGTACAGCTCTCGCCAGTCCTCCTGCTCCTCGTCCTCGTCGTCCGACGCGTCGTCCAGCCTGCGCGGCGGGGAGACGAGGGGAGGGAAGCTGCAGCCGCGGACAGGGGAGTCAGCGCGCCGCGGGAGGTGGCTTGCCGGAGGAGGGTACGCCTTGGCGCCGTTCGTGGCCACGCGCACTGGCGAGGAGCCCGGCTCCAGACGCCCGAACTGCCGGGGCTCCACAGCGGCCATTTCAGGGAGATGGGTTGCCGGCGTACGTTCTGGTTTCTGGTGATGAGCCAGTAGTTGCAGCTGGCCTGGGAAGGCTGGAATGGAAGAGAGGGCTCGGTATTATTGTCTGTGGAAGGCAGTACGACAGGCGTATGTATATATACACACACGGGCGCGGGTGCTCCAGCGTGACATGGCGCCTCAAAGTCAGTGTGCGCCATAGGTTTTTCTACACCCAGCAGACCAGCACCCTAACGCTTGGTACTTTGTGTTGAATTGCTCAACGCCACGAAAATAATGTTGATTTTGTGATTATTGGCTGGTGGCTGCCCTTGCAATACTATTTACTCTAAAATGTCTGTACCAATTTATAATCCGTTTGACCTTTTTTTTTGACAAGTTTGACCGGCTGGTCTTATTCAAAAATTTTATGAAAAATTGAAGAATTTAAAGCCATACTTGGAGTATATTAACAATAATTATGAACTTTTTGAATAAGATAAACCGATCAAACTTGGGATAAAAAAGTCAAACGAATTATAAATCGGAACAGAGTGAGTATTATTTTAGGCCTAGTTCATATATATTCCGTGCCTAGTTCATATATATTTCGTGTTAATAGTTAGCTTGCTAGCTATTAGCTGGTTTGGTCTAACTCATAGGTTGTTACCGATAGTAAAATTGATATTTTTATTATTAATTTAATCCATAAAAATAGTAGTAAATTTATGACAACATATATGTGCATATGTAAAGTATAATTTGATCATTACAGTGGCAATCATGACGAACATACGAAAGGTTAGAGGGCATGAATATCTTACTAAATTTTTGTACAATAAAATTAGAGATATACGCATCATAGGGCCTTGTGCTTTAGACACCGATGTCTCCATATGCACTAGTTGACCTAGTGTATTACTCGAAGTCACGGACCATAATCAATGCAAATTTGCAGTATAGTCCCTCAAAGGTCCACCAGAAGGAAGATGATGTAGTCGACAGGAACAAAATTGGGTAGTTATACAAGATGTCCACAAAAACCTGATCCCCCGACACACTAGAGCAAGTGATGGAGATGCAAGCATGGTTTTAGAGACCTGCTCTTCTAATCCTCAGTGCATGCAGAGGACCAAAATGAAAGTAATTAGAAAGGTACTCAATAGAGGAGAGATAGCCTTATGTGCCTCGTACCCAAGAGTTGTTCGACACTCCACATTTAACATACGGTGATCATGGCCAAAGAGGTGGAAATCGTAGCAGAGACTTTGAGCGATGGAATAATGGATAAAGATTGTGGCAGATATTTCCTCTGTATGTTATTGGGAAGTGGCATGCCCTGATCCCATGCATATCACATAGCGTCTCGCCATGCCACGGCTTGGCCACGGCACACGCGTGTGACATGCCTTAATCCCTCTTAACTTCACAATAGGTGCATACATAGTCCATACATTTAAGTTGAGTCAATAATTAGTCAAAATCCCATATAGGACTAAAACAATATTGCACCACAACATTAAAAATATGAGCCAAACCTATATTAAATCACATAATCTCACCAAATTTCCGAGCACATATGAAATGTTCTCGATTCACTATTGTTTGATATACCAGTGTTCCGATGGAGATAGTTAAGTTGAACGTCAACTTAGTTAGAGATTACACTTCATCACAACTAAATAACAAACTATGCCTTGAATTGACACTTTTGTGCAAAATAAAATTCAAATAAGTTCTTTATTGATACTAGGTTGGATAAAGCATCCCTTCTAGTTGAAGCATAGAAGTGAAACTCCTGAACCTTTCATGTGTACCTATAGACCACCTAAATCATATAATCTATGACTAGCAATCCAACTCATATAGGTATATTTATCAAGAGTTGTCATGTAGGACATCTTTACTTCAACAAGCCACTTGGAAAACGTTAAGGTGAAAATCAGTCTGCCTTATGAAAAGGAAAGGCATACATCTTACACAATATGGACCTTGTTTAGGGACTTTCCTCATAATCTAACACTAGATTTTTTTTAGCATCATACTTCACGAGATCTACTATTACATAGAATAGGTTGTCAATATGATAAACTTCATCTGGGTATTAGGCACATCTCACTAGATGCTCTATCTATCACATTATAGGTCACTCCCTTAATGAATTTGTTGACGAATAGCTACCACAAGGGTTCTGTCATGGCCCATTAGGCTAGCACCTCATGTCATTCTCTTGGACGACGTGGTGCATCCTTAGGTCAATGCATGTGTCCACAAAGTTGCTATCGCATACTCCTATCACATGAGAAATACTTGCATGATCATTTATAGAGTTATAGACACAAACCAACCATTAAGATCCATGTAACCATTTATCATATAGTCATAAATACTTTAACAAGTTGCATTGGGGTTGTAAGAAGTGTAAATAATAATTAAGGTTGCAAGTAAACATGTTTATACTAATAACCCTTTGCACTAGTTTTCTCTTAGTATCTAGTATTGATCATTAGAGTAACTATAGCTCATAGGGAAAGCCCATCCCATTGTTTAGTAATCTTGAGCTTCACCAAAGCTTGGCTTGGACGTTCACCAAGTATGAAGTACGTGTAATAGCTTAATGGTAGTTTTGTGAGTATAATTATACTTAAATAACGTATTCCAACATAAAATTTGGTGGATGCCAATAGGATTGGTAGGTATTTATACTTTGCATAAAAGCATGATGTTTGTTAAGAATATGAAATGAGCATGAGACTAGTACTTAAATTTTGATTAGAAATAAGAATGTATGACACTGAGTGATCCATGTAACATCTCATAAACAAGTTCATTTCTACATTGAGTCTAGAAGAAAGAACAACCAGATCAATTCTATTCAAAAAATTTAGTCTTTTGAAATGATCTCTATGACAATATTTCGAACATGGATAAAGGGGCTAACGAGCAGGTTGTTAGTCCATCGGCTTGAATGTCAACCCATGCTACATGCTACACCGGCACTACTCACCATGATGGTTGATCCATTGTCTACAACGATGACAACGACAACAATCATGATGGTGATGAGAGTGGTGATGACGGTATTCCATGGGAAAAGAGTAATGAGGACGAGGATTGGGTGGTTGTGTCTCTCTTTCTTCTTTTTCTCTCTTTTTAGTGCTTGTTGCCAAAGGGGGAGAATGAGATGGGAGGAGGTACAACTCGCACTTTATGTTCATGTATACTACTAGGAACTTCTTGTACTATCTTAAGATATGATAGCCTTGAGTTAAGAGAATAGTTGTTTTCGTGTCTTACACTTTATTTTTTTAATATTATGTTCTTTTATACTCTCTATGTATGATAGGTGTGGACATGTACTTTATATGGTTTTCTAGCCTATCATTATGACTTTTTTAGATATATCTTATGTTAGCTTTGTGGTGGTCCATGCCTTTCTATTAGTGTGTGGACTGTCATTGGAGTAGCGGTACCGCTCCTAGAGTGGTAGTGTTGCATTGTGCAATTTTTAACACTTCCTTCTCTTTGATTTGCATACTTGTCATATGCATCATGTAATCTATTTTGACACTATGTGTAGCACCCCACAACAACAAATGATGATATGATGGTGGAGCTCCCAATTACTAAAGGATGCAATAATCAACTCAAAGATGTTTAAATTAATTTTTGTTTTGAATTTGAGTATAGGAAAAGTCACATTATTAAAGGGGATACAATGCACAAGATTCAACATGCAGCTATGTGCTCAAAAGATCCACCGCAACATCCTTAAAGCCTAGCCACAAAGACAAGCCTCTTTCCTATTGGCTTGAGTGGCACTATCACTTTTGTAGTAGCATTGCTACTCCCTCACACTGCTACACCTAGTCCGACATTGTTGTGACTTGATTCTAATCGTTGGGTACAAAAGTGGTACAACTACCACTTCTCTGCACATTCAATGGTACCCTTTCGACCAGACCTCATTATGCTCCACTAGAAATCTCTCTCTCACTCCATTGGAACGCCTCAATCTTCTCTCAACCTTTCCACTTTGATTCTTTGACAGATTGAGTGTCCAAACTATGCTAGAGAGCTCACCAACATGTTCTTCAACTTCAAGAGCACTTAATTCATGTTTAAGCCAGTTTTTTGTGTTCATTACTCTTGAAGCCTTGCTCCTAGCCAGCTAGAGTGTCACTTGTGGAGCTTGCCATCTAGTGTGTGAAAGGAAAATGACCTTAACCATTTTATATAATCGGTTTTGGTGCTTGAAGCCCATCACATATCTTATGCACTAACTAGTTTGCCTAGTTGATTATTTATTATGTGCATAAGTTCATCTATATCTATTCTAAGTCGACTGTCCAGAATACCGTAGATTATTCCGGACACGAGAAGCTTTTTGGAAAATTCACCTGTGCGTGGATAGTCTGGGCCCTTTCGGTGGATCGTCTACGACACCAAAGTGAGCCTCAGACGAGAACCATGAAAGACTCACATTTATACTGTGGACTGTCCGAAGCAGAAGAAAGCACCATCTGGGACCAAGCTCAGACCGTCCGGCCTCAGGCGCGGACCGTCCGCTCGTTTTTTCAACCAGAAAAACCCAAAGGTGATGGGTTCGGTAAAATGCATTTTAGTGTCCTCGCGGACCGTCCAGGGTGCATGGTCAGACCATCCGTGACTACTTTATCTAACATATGATGACACATTTAATGTAATATAGCCATTAATATAGTCGTTACTACTGACCGTTGTGATTTCAGCCGTTGATGTGTAGGGGCGGACCGTCCGGACTAGGGGCACGGACCGTCCGCGGTTGGCAGAAAAAAGGCAACGGCTAGGAAGTGGTTGATGGTTATAAATACAACCCCAACCACCTCCATTCATTTCATCCAAGCCTTCCATTCACTCTCATTCAATACAAGAGCAAGCACTTCATCTCAAGACACATTCAAGCTTCCAAATCTCTCCAAGTGCCATAATTATGACTAGTGATCAGTAACTTGAGAGAGTGTGATCTTGTGTCTTTTCTTGTTGCTCTTGTTGCTTGGATTTTAATTGTGCTTTATTCATCTCCTTTTAAACTCTCTAGTGACTTGTAAAGCTAGCAAGAGACACTTAAGTCTGTGATGGTCCTTGCGGGTTCTGAGTGACCCTTGAGATTAAGAAGAAGCACTCAACCAGTCTAAGTGATCGAATGAGAGAGGGAAAGGGTTGAAAAAGACCCGGCTTTAGTGGCCTCCTCAATGGGGAGTAGGTTCACTGGAACCGAACCTCGGGAAACAAATCGTTGTTTTCATTTGTGTTGATCGTTACCTTACGATTTGATTCTTCCTCTCCCCTCTCTCTAAGTTCTCTTGCTTACAATCTTTTCGAGTTAGCTTCCACATCAATTGAGCAACTCATAGCAAGAAGAACTCTCTTCCGCACTCCAAATTTGTTATTACTTATTTCTAATCCTAACCCTAGGTAAAGTTTGTGTTCAAAGTTTATAAGTTTCAGGTTTTGCCTATTCACCCCCCTCTAGGCGAATTTCAATTGGTATCAAAGCTCGATACTTCATTAGAGTCTAATAACTCGAAGTGATGTCGAGAGAACACACCAAACATGACTTGATCACCGGGGAAAAGCCCAAATCTTTAGGGAAGAAGAATGAAGGCAAGACTTCGTCAAAGGAGGCCGGCGACAAGCACAAGGAGGGCAAGGAAGAATCCGTCGGCTCCATCAAATCACACAAGAAGGGCGACAAGAAGAAAAATAAGATGAAGAAGGTGGTGTACTACGAGACCGACTCATCCACGCCCTCAACCTCCGACACCGAGTCAACATCTTCAAAGCGCCAAGAGCGTAAGAAGTATAGTAAGATCCCTCTTCGCTATCCTCGCATTCCTAAACATGCTCCTTTACTTTCCTTTCCCTTAGGCAAACCACCATACTTTGATGGTGAAGATTATTGTATGTGGAGTGATAAAATGAGGAATCGTCTAACCTCACTCCACGAAAGCATTTGGGATATTGTTGAGTTTGGAGCGCAGGCATCACAAGTGGGTGATGAGGACTATGACTTCGATGAGGCCGCCCAAGTGAGGCACTTCAACTCCCAAGCCACCTCCATACTCATTGCTTCCTTGTGTAGAGAGGAGTACAACAAGGTACAAGGGTTGAAAAGTGCCAAAGAAATTTGGGAGGTTCTCAAGACAGTGTTCGAAGGGGATGAAGTAATCAAGATCACCAAGCGGGAAACAATCGAGGGAGAACTCGGTCGGTTCGTCGTCAACAAAGGAGAAGAGCCACAAGCCATGTACAACTGGCTAAAGACCATGGTGAATCAAGTCCGCAACCTCGGGAGCACCAAGTGGGATGACCATGAAATGGTCAAGGTTGTTCTAATATATCTTGTTTTTCGTAATCCCACTCAAGTGCAATTAATTCGTGAGAGTCCTAGGTATAAGCAAATGTCTCCCAAGGAGATGATTGGCAAGTTTGTGAGCTTTGAACTTATGGTCAAAGAATCCAAACACATTGTCAACTTGGAGCAAGGTGCCACCTCCACACCCGAGGTGCAACCCATTGCATTCAAGGCAACAGAAGAAAAGGAGGAGCCCATGCCAACCAAAAGGCTCCCAATTGATGCGTCCAAGCTTGACAACGATGAAATGGCTCTTATCATTAAGAGATTTTGGTAAATCCTCAAGCAAAGGAAGGGGAAGGATTACAAACCCCGCTCCAAGAGGGTTTGCTACCGGTGTGGTAGGTCCGGTCACTATATTGCTAAATATCCATATGCAAGTGATAGTGATAGGGACAACAACAAGAAATGGAAGAAGATGGAGAAGAAGAAGTACTACAATAGGAAGAAGGGTGGCGAGGCACACATGGGAAGGGAGTGAGACTCCGATGAGAGCTCCACCGACTCCTCCTCCGATGAGGACGCCGCCAATATCGCCATCAATAAGGGTCTTCTCTTCCCCAACGTCGACCACAAGTGTCTCATGGCTAAGGAGGGCAAAACGAAGAAGGTATACTCTAGAGACACCCCCAAATATACTACTTCCGATGATGAGGGTAGCTATAGTGAAAAGAATGATGATTTGTCTTCTCTTTTTGCAAACCTTACCATAGAACAAAAGAAGAAAATAAATGAATTGATAAAGTCTATTAACGGGAAGGATGAAAATCTTGGAATGCCAAGAAGATCTACTTGTTATAGAGAACAAAGAATTTGTTAAGCTAAAAGATGTTTTTGCTCTTGAAGTTGAAAAATGCAAAAACTTGACTAAAGAGTTAAAAACTAGCAATGATTCAATTTCTTATCTCAAAACTGAAAATGCTAGTTTAATTGCCAAGATTGAAGAATTGAATGCTTGCCATATCCCTACATCTACCATTGAGCATGTTACTATTTGCACTAGATGTAGAGATGTTGATGTTAATGCTATAAATGATCACCATGCTATGATTAAAGAACAAAATGATCACATAATTAAGTTGAATGCCAAAATTGTCGAGCATGAGCTTGAAAATGAAAATTTTAAATTTGCTCGTAGTATGCTTTACAATGGGAGACACCCTGGCATTAAGGATGGGATTGGCTTCCAACTTGGCAGCCAAAACAACATCAAACTTAATGAAACAAGATTTCCAACTTTGTTAAGGACAAGACTCCCATGGTGCAAGATAGAGAATGTTACATTTTATATCCTGAGAGCTATCCTGAGTATAAGATTAGAAAAAATTCATGCTAAGAAATCTCATCTTGTTGCTCATCATGCTTATATTTATAGAAATAAGGCTTCTAGATCTAGGCATACAACTCATGTTAAGATGCCTAAGGAAAAGATTGTAGATGCTTCAAATGAACATAGCATTTCATTTAAGACCTTTGATGCATCATTTGTTCTTACTAACAAATCCAACAAAGTAGTTGCCAAATATATTGGGGCAAGCACAAGAGTACAAAGACTTGTGTTTGGGTACCCAAGGTGCTTGTTTCTAATATGAAAGGACCCAAGACCGTTTGGGTACCTAAGGACACGACCTAAATCTGTGTTGTAGGTTTATGTATCCGGTGGAACAAGTTGGATAATCGATACCGGGTGCACAAACCATATGAGAGGGGCGAAAAGAATGTTCTCCTCATATGAGAAAAATGATGATCCACAAAAAGCAATCACATTCAGGGATGGGAATCAAGGTTTGGTCAAAGGATTGGCTAAAATTGCTATATCATCTGACCATTCCATTTCTAATGTATTTCTTCTAAAATCTCCAGGCTACAACTTTCTTTCTATGTCTCAATTATGCAAAATAGGTTACAACTGTTTATTCACTGAAATTGATGTTACCATTTTAGAAGAAATAATGGTTCACTAGCTTTTTAGGGAGTTTAGATGGTCAGCTATATTTAGTTGATTTCACTGATAATAATGCTGAACTAGACACTTGCCTAAGACCAATATGGGCTAGCTCTGGCATCGCCGACTTTCTCATGTTGGGATGAAGAATCTTCACAAGCTTCTAAAGGGGAACACATTTTAGGACTAACCAATTTTTATTTTTGAGAAAGACAGAATTTGTAGTGCATGTCACGCAGGGAAGCAGGTTGGAGTTCATCATCCACACAAGAACATCATGACGACCGAGAGGCCACTTGAGTTACTCCACATGGATCTATTCGGCCCGATTGCTTACATAAGCATCGCCGGGAGTAAGTATTGTCTTGTAATTGTGGATGACTATTCTCGCTTCACTTGGGTACTCTTTTTGTAGGAAAAATCACAAACCCAAGAAACCTTAAAGAAAATCTTGAGACAGGCTCAAAATGAGTTCAGATTGAGAATCAAAAAGATAAGAAGCGACAATGGAACAAAGTTCAAAAATTCTCAAATTGAAGGATTTCTTGAGGAGGAAGGCATCAAGCATGAGTTCTCTTCTCCCTACACACCTCAACAAAATAGTGTCATGGAGAGAAAGAATAGAACTCTTATGAATATGGCAAGGACCATGCTTGAAGAATACAAGGCATCATATCGTTTTTGGGCAGAGGCAATTAACACCGCTTGCTACTCCATCAGCCGACTCTACCTTCACTGAATCCTTAAGAAAATATCATATGAACTCCTCACCGGTAAAAAGCCCAATGCTTCTTATTTTAGAGTTTTTTGGGAGCAAGTGCTTTATTCTTGTTAAAAGAGGTAGAAATTCAAAATTTGCTCCTAAAGCAGTAGAAGGTTTTTTACTTGGTTATGACTCAAACACAAGGGCATATAGAGTCTTCAACAAGTCCACTGGATTAGTTGAAGTTTCTTATGACATTGTGTTTGATGAGACTAATAGCTCTCAAATAGAGCAAGTTGATCTTGATGAACTAGATGATGAAGAGGCTTCGTGCATCACGCTAAAGAACATGTCCATTGGAGATGTGTGTCCACAAGAACCCGAAGAGCCTTCAAAAGCACAAGATCAACCATCATCTTCCATACAAGCATCTCCACGAACTCAAGATGAGGAACTGGCTCAAGAAGAAGAAAATCAAGTTCAAGACAATGAGCCACCTCAAGAAGAAAGCATCAATCAAAGGGGAGATGAAGTTGATCAAGAAAAGGAGGATGAACAAGAGATTCAAGATCAAAGACCACCTCACCCAAGAGTCCACCAAGCAATTCAACGAGATCACCCTATCAACTCCATACTTGGTAACATTCAAAAAGGGGTAACCATTCGCTCTCGAGTTGCTCATTTTTGTGAACATTACTCTTTTGTGTCTTCTATTGAGCCATACAGAATAGAGGATGCACTTAGAGATCCAGACTGGGTGGTGGTAATGCAAGAGGAGCTTAACAAGTTCACGAGGAATTAGGTCTGGCATTTAGTTCCACGTCCTAACCAAAATGTTGTAGCTACTAAGTGGGTATTCCGCAACAAACAAGATGATCATGGTGTAGTGACTAGGAACAAAGCACGACTTGTTGCAAAGGGGTATTCACAAGTCAAAGGTTTGGATTTCGATGAAACCTATGCACCCATAGCTAGGCTTGAGTCAATTCAAATATTAATTGCCTATGTTACTTACCATGGCTTTAAGTTGTATCAAATGGATGTGAAAAGTGCCTTCCTCAATGGTCCTATCAAGGAAGATGTGTATGTTGAGCAACCTCCTAGATTTGAAGATAGTGAGTATCCTTCACATGTCTATAAGCTCTCAAAGGCGCTTTATGGGCTCAAACAAGCCCCAAGAGCATGGTATGAATGCCTGAGAGACTTTCTTATTGCTAATGGTTTTAAAGTCAGAAAAGCTGACCCTACTCTCTTCACTAAAACAATTGACAAAGATTTGTTTATATGCCAAATTTATGTTGATGATATTATCTTTGGGTCTACTAACATGTCATTCTGTGAAGACTTTAGTAGAATTATGATACATAAATTTGAGATGTCCATGATGGGGAGTTGAAGTATTTCCTTGGATTCCAAATCAAGCAACTCCAAGAGGGCACCTTCATTAGCCAAACAAAGTACACTCAACATATTCTCAAGAAGTTTAGAATAAAGAATGCCAAACCCATCAAGACTCCTATGGGAACAAATGGACATCTCGACCTTGAAATTGGAGGTAAATATGTAGATCAAAAGGTATACCGGCCGATGATAGGATCTTTACTCTATTTATGTGCTTCACGACCGGTTATTATGCTTTCAGTATGTATGTGTGCACGATTCCAAGCCGATCCTAAGGAAATCCACCTAAGGGCCGTGAAAAGAATCATGAGATATTTAATTTATACTCCTAGGTTTGAGCTATGGTACCCTAAGGGATCTACTTTTGATCTAATCGGGTATTCTGATACTGATTATGCCAGATGTAAGATTGATAGAAACAGTACATCAGGGACTTGTTAATTTCTAGGAGATCCCTGGTGTCTTGGGCTTCAGAGAAACAAAATTCAGTAGCTCCATCCACCGCCGAAGCCGAGTATATTGCTGCAGGACACTGTTATGCACAATTACTCTAGATGAGGCAAACTCTTAGGGACTATGGATACAAACTGAGCAAAGTCCCTCTCCTATTTGAAAATTAGAGTGCAATCCGCATGGCGGATAATCCTGTTGAACACAGCCGCACAAAGCACATAGATATCTGGTATCACTTTCTAAGAGATCACCAACAACGGGGAGATATCGCAATTAATTAAGTGAGCACCCACAACCAGTTAGCCGATATCTTCACCAAGCCCTTACATGAAAAGACTTTTAGCAAGCTTAGAAATGAACCAAATGTCTTAGATTCTCAGAACTTTGATTGAAATCTTGCGCACATTGCTCATTTTTATACCTTTGATTATGGCATGTCTATTTCATTTGGTAGAAATGCATATTACTTATTCTTCTTGTGCCAAAGCTAATACTAATGTGCTTCCAAGTGTATTTCTATACCTAGTATTAGATTGAAAGGGAAATGAAGTTGTAGAAAAAGACAAGACTTCTACTACATTTTTCGTCAGTACCATATACTCTTTGCCTTACTCATGTATTTACATTGATATCTCTCTTGTTAGAGGCCTCTAGATTTCTTCGTTTTTGGCACTTAATGCCAAAGGGGAGAAATTAATAGGTCAAAGCAAAAGGACCGTACCACCACCCTGTTTTCTAAAAACTTTCTCTTCCAAATTAGAACTATTACGTTTGCAAAAACCCTCTTGACAGTTAAGGGGGAACTTTTTAGGGGGGAGCTTTTATTTAGCCAAAGGAAAAGCATTTGAAAAAGGGGGAGAATCTTTCAAAAATTGAAAATGCCTTTAGAAATTATATTCTTATACCATTGGCTAATTGCAAAAGAATTTGAAAAGACGTTTCCAAAAAAATTGCAAAAACAAGCTAAGTGGTGCAAATGTGGTCCAAAATTTTAACTATATCAAAACATTCATATATACTTAGAACTGCTTTCATTTCAAAGTAACTTATGTACATCTGTCAAAATGCAAACTAGCTAAATTTCTACACTTTATATTTGCTTTGATTTGTGTTGGCATCAATCACCAAAAAGGGGGAGATTGGAATGGAAATGACCTTAACCATTTTCTATAATCGATTTTGGTGCTTGACGCCCATCACAAATCTTATGTACTAACTAGTTTGCCTAGTTGATTATTTCTCAGGTTCATAAGTTCATCTATCTCAATTCTAAGTCGACTATCCGGAATACCGTAGATTATTCCGGACAGGAGAAGTTTTTTTGGAAACTTTACTTGTGCGCGCACCGTCCGCGACATCAAGGTGAGCCTCGGATAGGAACTATGCAAAACTTGTATTTGTACTGCGGATTGTCCGAAGCAGAAGAGAGCACCATTTGGGACCAAGCTCGGACCGTCCGCTCGTTGAAAAAACAGAAAACCCCGAAGGTGACGGGTTCGGTAAAATGCATTTTCAGCGTCCTCGCGGACCGTCCGGGGTGCACGGTCGGACCATCCGCGACTACTTTATCTAACATCTGACGACACATTTAGTGCACTATAGCTGTTACTACTGACCGTTGCGATTTCAGCCATTGATGTGTAGGGGAAGACCGTCCGAACCAGGGGCGCGAACCGTCCGCAGTTGGAAGAAAAGAGGCAATGGCCAGGAAGTGGTTGGTGGCTATAAATATAACCCCAACCACCTCCATTCATTTCATCCAAGTCTTCCATTCTGAAAGGGAATTAGGCTTAGACCTATTTCCTAATTGATTTTGGTGGTTGAATTGCCCAACACAAATAATTGGACTAACTAGTTTGCTCTAGTCTATAAGTTCTACAGGTGCCAAAGGTTCACAACAAGCCAATAAAAAGACCAAGAAAAGGGTCCAAACAAGAGAGCAAAAGACAACTCGGAAGGCACCCTGGTCTGGCGCACCGGACTGTCCGGTGTGCCACCGGACAGTGTTCGGTGCCCCAAGGGAGAGCAACTCTGAACTCGCCAGCTTCGGGAATCTGCTCCGCTATAATTCACCGGATTGTCCGGTGTGACAGCGGAGCAACGGCTACTTCGCGCGCAACGGTCGACTGCAACGCATTAAATGCGCGCCTGCGCGCGCAGAGGAGCAGAGCACGCGTGGGTGGCACGCCGAACAGCCTACAGGGCCTGTCCGGTGCACCACCGGACAGCCAAGCGGGCCCACAAGTTAGAGCTCCAACGGTCAGAACCCAACGGCCAGGTGACGTGGCTGACGCACCGAACAGTGTCCGGTAGCGCACCGGACTGTCCGGTGCGCCCGTCGACAGCAGCCACCACCAACGGTCAAGTTTGGTGGTTGGGGCTATAAATACCCCAACCACCCCCACAATCAAGTCATCCAAGTTTTCCACTTTCCAACTACTTACAAGAGCTCTAGCATTCAATTCTAGACACAACCAAATAGATCAAATCCTCTCCCAACTCCACACAAAGCTCTAGTGATTAGAGAGAGAGATTTGTTGTGTTCTTTTGAGCTCTTGCGCTTGGATTGCTTCTTTCTCTCATTCTTTCTTGCGATCAACTCAATTGTAACCGAGGCAAGAGACACCAATTGTGTGGTGGTCCTTGCGGGGAAGTTTGGTTCCCGGTTGATTGAGAAGAGAAGCTCACTCGGTCCGAGGGACCGTTTGAGAGAGGGAAAGGGTTGAAAGAGACCCGGTCTTTGTGACCACCTCAACGGGGAGTAGGTTTGCAAGAACTGAACCTCGATAAAACAAATCATCGTGTCTCGCTCTTTATTCGCTCACTATTTGTTTTGCGCCCTCTCTCTCGGACTCGCTTATATTTCTAACGCTAACCCGGCTTGTAGTTGTGATTAAGTTTGTAAGTTTCAGATTCGCCCTATTCACCCCCCTTCTAGGCGACTTTCAATTGGTATCGGAGCCTAGTGCTTCATTAGAGCCTAACCGCTCAAAGTGATGTCAGGAGATCACGCCAAGAGGGAGATGGAGACCGGCGACAAGCCCGCTACAAGCCACGGGAAGGCTTCATCGGAAGAGTCCCGCAACAAAGGGAAAGGGAAGGAGAAGAAATCCCCTTCACACAAGTCGCGTCGGAGCGGTGACAAGAAGAAGATGAGGAAGGTGGTCTACTACGAGACCGACTCCTCGTCACCATCCACCTTCGGCTCTGACACGCCGTCCATAACTTCTAAGCGCCATGAGCGCAAGAAGTTTAGTAAGACCCCCCTACGCTATCCTCGCATTCCTAAACATACGCCTTTACTTTCCGTCCCATTAGGCAAACCACCAACGTTTGATGGTGAAGATTATGCTAGATGGAGTGATATGATGTGATATCACCTAACTTCACTCCACAAAAGTATATGGGATGTTGTTGAGTTTGGTGTACAGGTACCATCCGTAGGGGATGAAGATTATGATGAGGACGAAGTGGCCCAAATCCAACACTTCAACTCCCAAACCACAACTATACTCCTTGCCTCTCTAAGTCGAGAGGAGTATAATAAGGTGCAAGGGTTGAAGAGTGCTAAAGAGATTTGGGACGTACTCAAGACCGCGCACGAAGGAGACGAGGTGACCAAGATCACCAAGTGGGAGACGATCGAGGGGGAGCTCGGTCGCTTCCGGCTTCACCAAGGTGAAGAGCCACAAGAAATGTACAACCGGCTCAAGACTTTGGTGAACCAAGTGCGCAACCTCAGGAGTAAGAAATGGGATGACCATGAGATGGTTAAGGTTATTCTAAGATCCCTCGTTTTTCTTAACCCTACGCAAGTTCAGTTAATTCGAGGAAATCCTAGATATACACTAATGTCTCCCGAGGAGGTAATTGGGAATTTTGTGAGCTTTGAATTGATGATCAAAGGCTCAAAGAAGATCAACGAGCTTGACGGCCCCTCCACGTCCGAAGCACAACCAGTCGCATTCAAAGCGACGGAGGAGAAGAAGGAGGAGTCTATATCAAGTAGACAACCAATCGACGCCTCAAAGCTCGACAATGAGGAGATGGCGCTCATCATCAAGAGCTTCCGCCAAATCCTCAAGCAAAGGAGGGGGAAGGACTACAAATCCCGCTCCAAGAAAGTGTGCTACAAATGTGGTAAGCCCGGTCATTTTATTGCAAAATGTCCATTATCTAGTGATAGTGATAGGGGCGACGACAAGAAGGGGAGAAGAAAGGAGAAGAAGAGATACTACAAGAAGAAGGCGGCGATGCCCATGTTTGCCGGGAGTGGGACTCCGACGAGAGCTCCACCGACTCCTCCTCCGATGAGGACACCGCAAACATCGCCGTCACCAAGGGTCTTCTCTTCCCCAACGTCGGCCACAAGTGCCTCATGGCTAAGGACGACAAAAGGAAGAAGGTAAAATCAAGATCCTCCACTAAATATGAAACCTCTAGTGATGAGGGTAATGCTAGTGATGAGGAGGATAATTTGCGTACCCTTTTTACCAACCTAAACATGCAACAAAAGGAAAAATTGAATGAATTAATTAGCGCTATTCATGAGAAGGATGATCTCTTGGACACCCAAGAGGACTTCCTAATTAAGGAGAATAAAAAGCATGTTAAGGTTAAAAATGCTTACGCTCTAGAAGTAGAAAAATGTGAAAAACTATCTAGTGAGCTAAGCACTTGCCATGATACTATTGTCAACCTTAGAAATGAGAATGCAAATTTAATTTCTAAGGTTGATTCAAATGCTTGTGATGTTTCAATTCCCAATCTTAGAAATGGTAATGTTGATTTGCTTGCTAAGATTGAAGAGTTGAACATTTCTCTTGCTAGCCTTAGGATTGAAAATGAAAAATTGCTTGCTAAGGCTAAAGAATTAGATGTTTGCAATGCTTCCATTTTTGACCTTAGAAGTAAAAATGATATATTGCATGCTAAGGTTGTAGAATTAAAATCTTGCAAACCCTCTACAACTACCGTTGAACATACTTCCATTTGTACTAGATGTAGAGACATTAATGTTGATGCTATCCATGTTCACCTAGCTTTAATTAAGAAACAAAATGATCACATAGCTCAACTAAATGCTAAGATTAATGAGCATGACTTAAAAATGAAAAGTTTAAATTTGCTAGAAGCATGCTCTATAGTGGGAGACACCCTGGCATAAAGGATGGCATTGGCTTCCAAAAGGGGGACAATGACAAACTTAATGCCCCTCCTAAAAGATTGTCCAATTTTGTTAAGGGCAAGGCTCCCATGCCTCAGAATAACAAGGGTTACATTTTGTACCCTGCCGGTTATCCCGAAAGCAAGATTAGGAGAATTCACTCTAGGAAGTCTCACTCTGGCCCAAATCATGCTTTTATGTATAAGGGTGAGACATCTAGCTCTAGGCAATCAACCCATGCTAAATTGCCTAAGAAGAAGACTCCTACTGCATCAAATGATCATGACATTTCATTTAAAACTTTTGATGCATCTTATGTTTTAACTAACAAATCCGGCAAGGTAGTTGCCAAATATGTTGGGGGCAAGCACAAGGGGTCAAAGACTTGTGTTTGGGTACCCAAAGTTCTTGTGTCTAATGTCAAAGGACCCAAAACCATTTGGGTACCTAAAATCAAGAACTAAACTTGTTTTGTAGGTTTATGCATCCGGAGGCTCAAGTTGGATCATTGATAGCGGGTGCACAAACCACATGACTGGAGAGAAGAAGATGTTCTCCTCCTATGAGAAAAACCATGATCCCCAACGAGCTATTACATTCGGGGATAGAAATCAGGGTTTGGTCAAAGGATTGAGTAAAATTGCTATATCACCTGACCATTCCATTTCCAATGTTTTTCTTGTAGACTCTTTAGATTACAACTTGCTTTTAGTTTCGCAATTATGTAAAATGGGCTACAACTGTCTTTTTACAGATATTGGTGTTACTGTCTTTAGAAGAAGTGATGATTCAGTAGCATCTAAGGGAGTGTTAGAGGGTCAGCTATACTTGGTAGATTTTGATAGAGCTGAACTCGACACGTGCTTAATTGCTAAGACTAACATGGGCTGGCTCTGGCATCGCCGACTAGCACATGTTGGAATGAAGAATCTTCACAAACTTCTAAAGGGAGAACACATTTTGGGACTAACAAATGTTCATTTTGAGAAAGACAGGATTTGTAGCGCATGTCAGGCAGGAAAGCAAGTTGGTGTTCATCATCCACATAAGAACATCATGACGACTGACAGGCCACTCGAGCTCCTACACATGGACCTATTTAGCCTGATTGCTTACATAAGCATCGGCGGGAGTAAGTACTGTCTAGTTATTATGGATGATTATTCTCGCTTCAGTTGGGTATTCTTTTTGCAGGAAAAATCTCAAACCCAAGAGACCTTAAAGGGATTCTTGAGACGGGCTCAAAATGAGTTCGGCTTAAGGATCAAGAAAATAAGAAGCGACAACGGAACGGAGTTCAAGAACTCACAAATCGAAGGCTTCCTTGAGGAGGAGGGAATCAAGCATGAGTTCTCTTCTCCCTACACGCCACAACAAAATGGTGTAGTGGAGAGGAAGAATAGAACTCTATTGGACATGGCGAGGACCATGCTTGATGAGTACAAGACTTCAGATCGGTTTTGGGCCGAGGCGGTCAACACCGCCTGCTACGCCATCAACCGGTTGTATCTACACCGAATCCTCAAGAAGACATCATATGAACTCCTAACCGGTAAAAAGCCCAATATTTCATATTTTAGAGTCTTTGGTAGCAAATGCTTTATTCTTGTTAAAAGAGGTAGAAAATCTAAATTTGCTCCTAAGACTGTAGAAGGCTTTTTACTAGGATATGATTCAAACACAAGGGCATATAGAGTCTTTAACAAGTCCTCGGGACTGGTTGAAGTTTCTTGTGATGTTGTGTTTGATGAGACTAACGGCTCTCAAGTAGAGCAAGTTGATCTTGATGAGATAAGTGATAAAGAGGCTCCGTGCGTCGCGCTAAGGAACATGTCCATTGGGGATGTGTGTCCTAAGGAATCCGAAGAGCCTCCAAATGCACAAGATCAACCATCCTCCTCAACGCAAGCATCTCCACCAACTCAAAATGAGGATGAGGCTCAAGTTGATGAAGGAGAAGATCAAAGAGATGAGTCACCTCAAGATGACGGCAATGATCAAGGGGGAGATGCAAATGATAAAGACAAGGAGGATGAAGAACCAAGACCGCCACACCCAAGAGTCCACCAAGCAATCCAACGAGATCACCCCGTCGACACCATCCTCAACGATATCCATAAGGGGTAACCACTAGATCTCGTGTTGCACATTTTTGTGAGCATTACTCTTTTGTTTCCTCTATTGAGCCACACAGGGTAGAGGAAGCACTACAAGATTCGGATTGGGTGGTGGCGATGCAAGAGGAGCTCAACAACTTCACTAGGAACGAGGTATGGCATTTAGTTCCACGTCCTAATCAAAATGTTGTAGGAACCAAGTGGGTCTTCCGCAACAAGCAAGACGAGCATGGTGTGGTGACAAGGAACAAAGCCCGACTTGTGGCCAAAGGATATTCACAAGTCGAAGGTTTGAATTTCGGTAAAACCTATGCACCCGTAGCTAGGCTTGAGTCAATTCGTATATTACTTGCCTATGCTACTTACCATGGCTTTAAGCTTTATCAAATGGACGTGAAAAGTGCCTTTCTCAATGGACCAATCAAGGAAGAGGTCTATGTTGAGCAACCTCCCGGCTTTGAAGATAGTGAGTACCCTAATCATGTGTATAAACTCTCTAAGGCGCTTTATGGGCTCAAGCAAGCCCCAAGAGCATGGTATGAATGCCTTAGAGATATCCCTATACTAATGGCTTCAAAGTCGAAAAAGCCGATCCTACTTTATTTACTAAAACTCTTGACAATGACTTGTTCGTATGCCAAATTTATGTTGATGATATTATATTTGGGTCTACTAACGAATCTACATGTGAAGAATTTAGTAGGATCATGACACAAAAATTCAAGATGTCTATGATGGGAGAGTTGAAGTACTTCTTAGGATTTCAAGTGAAGCAACTCCAAGAAGGCACCTTCATTAGCCAAACGAAGTATATTCAAGATATTCTAAACAAGTTTGGGATGAAGGATGCCAAGCCCATCAAGACTCCCATGGGAACCAATGGGCATCTCGACCTCGACACGGGAGGTAAATCCGTCGATCAAAAGGTATACCGGTCGATGATAGGCTCTCTACTCTATTTATGTGCATCTCGACTGGATATTATGCTCTACGTATGCATGTGTGCAAGATTCCAAGCCGACCCTAAGGAAGCTCACCTTACGGCCGTAAAACGAATCTTGAGATATTTAGTTTATACTCCTAAGTTTGGGCTTTGGTATCCTAGGGGATCCACATTTGATTTAATTGGTTATTCGGATGCCGATTGGGCGGGGTGTAAGATTAATAGAAAGAGCACATCGGAGACTTGCCAGTTCTTGGGAAGATCCTTGGTGTCTTGGGCTTCAAAGAAGCAAAATTCCGTAGCTCTTTCCACCGCCGGAGCCGAGTATATTGCCGCAGGTCATTGTTGCGCGCAATTGCTTTGGATGAGGCAAACCCTTAGGGACTATGGTTACAAATTAACCAAAGTTCCTCTTCTATGTGATAATGAGAGTGCAATCCGCATGGCGGATAATCCCGTTGAGCATAGCCGCACTAAACACATAGCCATTCGGTATCATTTTCTAAGGGATCACCAACAAAAGGGAGATATCGAGATTGCATATATTAACACCAAGGATCAATTAGCCGATATCTTTACCAAGCCACATGATGAACAAACCTTTAACAAACTTAGGCATGAGCTAAATATTCTTGATTCTAGGAATTTCTTTTGATGTTTTGCACACATAGCTCATTAATGTACCTTTGATCATGTCTCTTTCATATACTATGACTAATGTGTTTTCAAGTGAAATTCAAACCAAGTCATAGGTGTATTGAAAGGGAATTGAAGTCTTCGGTGAAGACAAAAGGCTTCCACTCCACTCTATAACTCATCCTTCGCCGTCGCTCCGAGCAACTGTCCAACTTTGGTATAATCTTCACTCATGTTTTATTTGCCAAAGAGGAGAAAGTAGTTTTAAAAAGGGCTTATATTTCACTCAAAGTATCCATTTTTGGCGATTCATGCCAAAGGGGGAGAAAGTATTAGCCCAAAGCAAAAGGACCGCACCACCACCAATTTTCAAAAATTTTAAAAAAAATCTTAAAATGATGAATTTTTCAATCAATATCCTATTTTCTCAATTGGTATGTTTTTATATTCAAAAGGGGGAGAAAGTAGCACCTTCAAAAAGTGATATCTTAAAACCCTCTTGAACACCAAGAGGAGGAATTTATTGAGGGGGAGTTTTGTTTAAGTCAAAGGAAAAGCATTTGAAACGGGGGAAGAAAATTTCAAATCTTGAAAATGCTTCTCAAAATCTTATTCATCTATCTTTGACTATTTGCAAAAGAACTTTGAAAAGAATTTACAAAAGAATTTGCAAAAACAAAACAAGTGGTGCAAGCGTGGTCCAAAATGTTAAAAATAAAGAAACAATCCATGCATATCTTATGAGTATTTATACTGGCTCAATTCTAAGTAACCTTTGCACTTACAATTATGCAAACTAGTTCAATTATGCACTTCAATACTTGCTTTGGTTTGTGTTGGCATCAATCACCAAAAAGGGGGAGATTGAAAGGGAATTAGGCTTAGACCTATTTACTAATTGATTTTGGTGGTTGAATTACCCAACACAAATAATTGGACTAACTAGTTTGCTCTAGTCTATAAGTTCTACAGGTGCCAAAGGTTCACAACAAGCCAATAAAAAGACCAAGAAAAGGGTCCAAACAAGAGAGCAAAAGACAACTCGGAAGGCACCCTGGTCTGGCGCACCGGACTGTCCGGTGTGCCACCGGACAGTGTCCGATGCACCAGGGAACTCGACGCCCAACTCTTCACCTTCGAGAATTTTCAGAGGAGCTCCGCTATAATTCACCAGACTGTCCGGTGCCCCAAGGGAGAGCAACTCTGAACTCGCCAGCTTCGGGAATCTGCTCCGCTATAATTCACCGGACTGTCCGGTGTGACAGCGGAGTAACGGCTACTTCGCGCGCAACGGTCGACTGCAACGCATTAAATGCGCGCCTGCGCGTGCAGAGGAGCAGAGCATGCACGGGTGGCACACCGGACAGCCTACAGGGCCTGTCCGGTGCACCACTGGACAGCCAGGCGGGCCCACAAGTCAGAGCTCCAACGGTCGGAACCTAACGGCCAGGTGACGTGGCTGACGCACCGGACAGTGTCCGGTGGCGCACCGGACTGTCTGGTGCGCCCGTCGATAGCAGCCTCCACCAACGGTCAAGTTTGGTGGTTGGGGCTATAAATACCCCCAACCACCCCCACATTCAAGTCATCCAAGTTTTCCACCTTCCAACTACTTACAAGAGCTCTAGCATTCAATTCTAGACACAACCAAATAGATCAAATCCTCTCCCAACTCCACACAAAGCTCTAGTGATTAGAGAGAGAGATTTGTTGTGTTCTTTTGAGCTCTTGCGCTTGGATTGCTTCTTTCTCTCTTTCTTTCTTGCGATCAACTCAATTGTAACCGAGGCAAGAGACACCAATTGTGTGGTGGTCCTTGCGGGGAAGTTTGGTTCCCGGTTGATTGAGAAGAGAAGCTCACTCGGTCCGAGGGACTGTTTGAGAGAGGGAAAGGGTTGAAAGAGACCCGGTCTTTGTGACCACCTCAACGGGGAGTAGGTTTGCAAGAACCGAACCTCGGTAAAACAAATCATCGTGTCTCGCTCTTTATTCGCTCACGATTTGTTTTGCGCCCTCTCTCTCGGACTCGCTTATATTTCTAACGCTAACCCGGCTTGTAGTTGTGATTAAGTTTGTAAATTTCAGATTCGCCCTATTCACCCCCCCTCTAGGCGACTTTCACATTCACTCCCATTCAATACAAGAGCAAGCACTTCGTCTCAAGACACATTCAAGTTTCCAAATCTCTCCAAGTGACATAATTATGACTAGTGATCATTAGTGATTAGTAACTTGAGAGAGTGTGTTCTTGTGTATTTTCTTGTTCCTCTTGTTGCTTGGCTTTTAATCGTGCTTTCTTCATATCCTTTTAAACTCTCTAGTGAGTAGTGACTTGTAAAGCTAGCAAGAGACATCTAAGTGTGTGGTGGTCCTTGCAGAGTCTGAGTGATCCTTGAGATTAAGAAGCACTCAATCGGTCTAAGTGATCGATTGAGAGAGGGAAAGGGTGAAAAAGGCCCGACCTTAGTGGACTCCTCAACGAGAGTGTGTTCATTGGAACTGAACCTCGGGAAGAAGACCCAACACGTGTTTCCTTTTCGTTTACCATTTTCTCCTGTATTCATTCTGACTTTGTAATAAGTCAATATATACTCAGGAGCAAACTCATTAGAGTTTTTATTTGTTTTATCATTTGATCACCAAAACTCCAATCGATTTCCAAATGATAATCGAAGGTGATGTTTATTTCGATAAACTCGTACGGGTCTTCAGTATTATGCTCGTGGTTAGGACATGTGATATTGTGAACTCTTATTAACTTGTGAACTTTGTATGACATTTTGTGATGTGTTGTGGATTGAGATGAGATGAAATCGAGTTGTTACTATGACGAGATGGATTTGAAATTGTGTTGCTGCAATGAGATTGATGAAACGAGGTGTATGCAGCTGCGATGAGAGAGGGACGAGATGTTACTGGCGTCGTTGCTATTGTTCTGAGATGGTATTGCTCTTATTTGTACTGAAATGTGGTGAAACTAGAAAACGGTTAGTGTTTCGAATGTTGTTTGGATCAAGATTCGGAGAGGCTCTAATAGGGAGCTGCCGAAAGTTATTACAAGAATAACGTCCGAGAGCCTCGGACACGTTGTATCGGTCTCGCGTGTACAGTGTCATGGGTCTCGTCTGTCACTAACTCCTCACGAGTTCTTTACTTCTGACTGTCGCTTTTCGACGGGCTAACTTCCGATGGGGACGGCTAGCTTCCTGGGTAGGGATGGATTCGGATGTTTGGAGATCCAAAATATCCGTATTCGTATTTGGATAAAGTGCTAATATGGATGTTAAATAGACATATCCGAATTTGTTTCTTCTCTATCCGGTTTAAGATTCGTATTCGACAACATTCGATAAAACCATGAAATATCCGATACTATTCATATTCGAAAGAAAAAAGTATTCAATAAAATCAATTTAAACTTACTTTTATTACTAATTACTAATTACAAGTGATTTTAAACATTAAATAATATACTAAAAACTGAAGTACACCATTTAAAATGTTAAAAATATGTACATCATAAACAAATGACTATGTTAATCTTACAGTACTAGTGATATACAATGATAAATTTTAATAATATTAAAAAGTCTAATTTTGAATACATTAGATTATTGGAGTTTGAGTCCAAAATACAAATATACTTAATATACAAAAAGATTATAATTAGAGTCCAAAATATAAATATAACAGGTATAAATATTTTATATAAAAATATGATATTCAACTAAGTTTCAACTAAATAATGTATATGTACTATTGTTCATAATTTGCTTGTAATGTGATTTTTATCAACTATAAATCCATCGATAAAACAAATTAATACTTGTTATGATGCTATGTTCTAAATCAAGTAAGTATCCGAATGTAAATCCGAATTCGAACTATCTGTTTTGAATTCGTATCCAACAATATTCGTATTCGTATCTGTATTCGAATTAAAATATGGTAAATAATGACATTCAAATCTGTTTCCATGCGTATCCGATCTGAATCCATCCCTATTCCCGGGTGTGGGGGGAGGGGAGGGGGTTTAACTTGCGAGGATTTTCTTCTAGTTTTGTAGAGCGTAGGCTCTAAAAGTTTATGTGATTTCTTTGTACGGGTACTGCGGTCGGCACACGGCGGAAGGCTCCGAAAAGCCGCCAGCTGAGTACTACACAAAGGCTCGATCCAGCTCCATATCATTCAATCAATTCCGACCGAATGCCCGCGCGCGCGCACACTGCAGCGCGGCGGTCGGCACACGGAGAGAAACCAAATCAGCCACCAGCCAATGACGACGGACCGGACCGATCGATCCACCAGCGCGTGGCCGTTGAATTCTTTAACCCCGCGGACACGGGGATCCAATCTGGGGCTGGTGCGGCGGTGCCTGGTGCTGGTGGCAGCTAGCCCAGCGACAGTAGGGAACCATGCCTGCCCTTGCCGGGGGCGCTCGCTAGCAGGCCGCGAAGGGCTGGTCTCCGCGGTGCGAAGTGGCGCGTGGTGAGCACTTTGCCTCCGAGATGCCGATCGAGGAGGTCCTGGCCGCGTGCTCGTGGGGCTCGCTCCACATCCGCGGCAGCACGCGCTGCATGCCTAACCATGTGCGGTTGCCGTACGCTCTGCATCGATGGTGCAGCGATGCGCCAATGCCAGCGCCGTGCGCCGTGCAGAGATAGACCATTGCCATGAGAGGAGGAGGAGATGGATGGACGTTGCGTGTGACCGACCGAGCAGAGTTTTACCAGCTGGACCGTCGTCGCCAGGGCTACGTGAGGGGATGAATATTCGTCGGTTGAATTTGAAATGACCTCTCGGTGGAGAGCGTGGAAAGCTCGGTGTAACAGATGCGCCACGATGTCGAGCCAGTCGGTCGGTACGTACAAAAAGGTGGTTCGTGCTTTTACGTGCTTCTACACTTTATTAGGCTAGCTAGGCCTCGAATCCCGCCACCCCACTCCACATCTGCGTGTGCGTTGAATTTTGAATGTCCAAATTGGCGACAACGGTAACTTCGCAGTGGATTCAAGTGCACGTTGGGAGGCAGGACCATGGGAATCTCTACAGTAACTAACAGTGGCCCACGAAAAGCTGACGGACTTTTCCGTGGTCCATCGGGCAGACTGTGACAGTACTTTCAATTCACACTAGCTTATTTCCCCATCTGTATATATATCAAAAAGTAAGTTCACAAATATGACACCATTGATTTTTTTTGAAAACGTTGAACACTCATCTTATTCAAAACATTTATTCAAAAATGTAAAATTTTAAGTTAAGCACAAACTAACTTAAGTAATAAAACAAATCAAAAAACAAATAATAACTCATTATTTTTTTAATAATGAGTGGTCAAAGTTTTATTTAAAAGTCAACGGTGTCATATATTTATGAACGGAGAGAGTACTTTTTTTTGACAAAGTCATGTATAACACGGTACACACATAGACGACCCATATTTTAGGTATCTAAAGGGATAAGTGTAAAAACACAAGAGGCGTATCTTGGCGAAGGAAATCCTCTAGCACAGTTCTCTAAGTTTAGATACAGTTAAACACATACAACTCACATAAATAAGCCGTATCATTAGAGATTCTAGTGAACAAGGCTTAGATACATTGGGTTCTATGAATGAGTTTTTTAGATTGTACATATCCTTATATGTCTAAGAAAACTAAATGAATATGTTTGATACTTATTAGAAATTAAATCTTGATGTCGATAGGTATAACTCAACTCCACCATTAAGTGCGGGTGACGGACGGTTGGATCTAACACCACAAATAGCATATATCTATTTTTAATAATGTAAACACCCATGACTTAAAAATACAAGTAGACAGATTTGGTTAAGTAAGCTAGTAACTACAAACACAACAGCAATCAGATTTGGTTGGTTAAGCTAGTAACTACACCTTTATAGTTCATGTTTGTGATGAGTGATTATCTTCGGAGTACCATATTAGGTTAAGTGGACTAATCAACATAACACAACAGCAATCAAAACAACTCCCGCTATCCAAATTAATCCCGCTCGGTATTTTTAAAAACCGATAGAAATAAAATAATTCCTGTCGACTACCATAAGGCCGATGGGAGTTAAGTTAATCCCCACCCGCCAGGATATCAACCGATGAGAGTAAGTTAATCCCCATTAGCTGAGTGTCTGGCGATGGGAGTTATTGCATCATGAGGACCCCATTGCGGTCTTTCCTTTCTCTCTTTATTCCCAGCACAGTTTCTACCGTTATTGTGTCACGCCGCCACCACCATAAGCTGCTCGACCAACGCCCGCCATCGCCTTCGCGCTTACCACCTCGGGACCACAACGTCGCCCATCGACTCCATCAGGTCGTGGGACCGCGCCGCTGCCTCGGCTAGTGCTGCTGTCGCATTCAACATGGCCGAGCACCACCCACTCCCTATGCCGCTCCAGAGCCACCCTGCTGCCTTCCCACGCCACCCTAAGAGCGTCGCGTCGCCAGCCCGGTTTCACCCTACCCTGCTCGCCGCCCCAGCGTCGGTGCTCCTGCGCCCACGTCTAGCTCCTGCGCGGCATGAGCATCGTGCCCCTCCCTGCCGGTCACCGCTGGCATGCGCATGATGTTAAACATTGCTGGCACACCCACATCACCCCCTCTCGGCCACCGCGCCTCGCCTCGGGCAACTTCTGCCGCGTAGGTGTCTCCTCTCGCTCCCTCCTTTGCAAATTATATGATTGTGAGTATGTTTAGAAGTATGCTTAGGGTAGTTAAATATGAAATATGACTAATTTTTGTCGGTTTTTTATGGCCCACGAGAGTTAACTCTCATTTGATTAGAGTTAGTTTAATATTATGAATTGATAGTGTAATTTGGATTAATATGAATTTATGTATGATACTAGTTATTTTTAATTTATAGTTGTGAATTTGAATTTGATGTTATTTATTGATTTGATTATATAATGTAATTCTATTATGTTAGGGTTAACTTATGTTATTATTGCACAATTATATCTTAGGGTTAATTTAATTCTATTATGTTAGGTTTAATTTATACTATTGAATTAATAACTTTGATATTATTTATTGATTAGACTTAACTTATAACCTTGTATTACACAGTTAGGGGATTAACTTATAATCTCCGCCCTAAAGTCTTGTATTACATGGTTAGGGATTTGAAACCTATGTGTCACCCGTTTTGGACCGCTATACATCAGATGCCAAGAAGGACACTAAAAATAGCGGAGTCATTACTAGGAATACCGATTCGAAAGGACATGAAGCTAGCTATTACATGGCGATGAAAAATATAATTGAGATCACATTTGCTGGGAATAAGCCATTACCGCTAGTCTTCTTCGAGTGTAAATGGTATGAACTTATGTATTATAGGTTCAAATTTGGGATGACACAGGTGAATCATGAAAAATTGCTTCAAGGGCACGATAAATATATCATTACCCATCAAGCAGACTAAGTATCTTGTTCAATCATTTGTTTTTATTTGATAAGTATTATGTCGTTTGGATTTGTTCATTCATTTGTTTTTATTTAAACATTGTACTAACGAAACATTTCTTTTTTGATGTTAGAACGCCGCCAAAGTCGAAGAAGTTAGTTAAAGGGTTGTTGAAGGGCTTGTTTCAGGGTAGTTCTTCGAGCAGCAAAAGACGTCGAGAGCTGTTGAGCCTTGCACATGGAGACGAGGCAACATACTTCTTACCAACAAATTTGTTGTTTACATATATCTAAATGTTGAGTATGATGTACCAGGAGGTGCAGCATTAGAAGGAGGTGCAACTCTAGGACAAGGTGCAGTACACGACGTGGAACTAGACCATGCAACAACACTAGGCCTTGGACTAGTGGGAGCACCAAAGACAACAGCACTTGGTGTGCGACCAATGGGAGCTCCAGAGGCACCAACAGATGCATGAGGCCCCATCCAGGATGACAAGCCTGAGGATGGTGCTTCAGGAGGCTCTACTATGCCACACACATGTCGCTCTAGAAAGAGCCACACAATGAAGCCTCCTCTCACGATAGACCGAGAGGTCGACAAGACCTTAATTAGGCCTCTTGAAGATCGGCGAGTGTAATATTTTAACTTGTCCCATATATACTTATGTGCAATGTTAAGATTTTTGTCTAATGTAGGCACTGGGAGGACCTATCCTTTATCGACTAGGGACACCATACACAGGTTAACCTTGCGTTGGGTGTCCTTTTACGCCTTCACTACCCTAGTCTAGTGAAGGTGTTAGATGAAGATGGCGTGGAGGAGGTGCACATCAGTAACTAGGACGAGTACAAGTTGAAAAAGGAACATGACCACATCGACAGACAGGGACTAGTATGCCATGACTTCTGGGTAAGAATTCTCCACTGTTTTTGTTTTGTTTCTTAATATTCTTATTATATGACTTATAACCTTGTATTTGTATTCTTTTTGTTGTAGCTCCATTTTCGGTTGCCTGACGACAAGAATTATATGGTGCACATTGAACATGTGTTCCAAAAGAATACATAGAAGCTGGGGAAGGATGAAATATACTATGCGACAATTTGGGCCATAAATCTTTATTTTCAATTGCATCTAAAACAAGAAGGTCCCTTGAACAAAAAGGAAGGGGCCTTAAAGATATACGTGACTTAGGAACAATATCGTGAGGTTAGTATTTATTTTTTTACTATTTTTGTTAATTGTTTTGATGATATAATATGTAACCATAAGTGTGCATGTGATGGTTCCATGGATGACACCTGTACTAGATGCGTACCATGTTTGGCACCAATGTTGGGCTTCTAAAGGCTTTCAGAAAGTGTCGGTGCATCATAGGCAATCTCGAGGCACCAATCCTAACCATACATTTGGCTACGACTACCTTTGAAAACCTAAATGGATGGAAAGATTGATATAACTATGTCAATCACTTATTAGTATATTTACTTATGAAAGTCTTTTGTCTATATGGGAAGTTATGAGTGGCCAAAAGGATAGAAACATTGAAGTATTTATGGTAGGCCACAAAGGACGAGATCCTAGTAACCCCGAGCAACTATGCAGCCAGACGACCATGGATCAACTGGTGAGTTTGGCTCGAAATTATAAAAAGTCAAAGTATATTTTTTGCATTTGTAAGTTTATAAATGGTGTATAAGAGACATATGGGGAGGAGATGGTTCATCATCGTGGCCCCAACATTGATTGGTGACATGAACCGTTGGATCCTTTAGCTGTGCATGCTAGTGGCAGAGGAAAAGTGCATGGACGATTAGCTCTAACATATAAAATTACATGGTTGAGACTAAATTAGTCATGCACTAAGCACACTTTTTGAATCACTTGTAGGTACACGCTCTTTGACAGAGTGATTGACTTTTCTGAGGTGAGAGCTTAAAGGATGAGTTCATCGTTCCGTAGCTCATTCTCCCGTCGACCGAACGAGCATGAGTTAGAGATTTTGAGGTTGCATGAGGAGATAAGACAACAAAGGGAATATTTTATGGCTTTCATGCAACATCAACATGCGATGTTTAAAGTAAATATAGATGATATGAACTTTAAATTCCTATATTCGAAAACACATCTCTAATAGTAACACATTTGTTCAATAGTCAATGCAGCAACAATATGACATTACTAGATATTCCACTGCCACCACCACGACAATGGAGCCCTTTTGTAGCCACACCAGCTAGGTATGCTAATCTTAGCAAATTCTCTTATAACATTATCGAACCTAGCATTTCATCTAGTTATTATAGAAAAACATGAATTATATCTAAACTCAATCAAATTTCCATTAAACATGGACCGAGGAAGCAATAGTTCAACAACCCCACACACATACCTGCACCTAGAGACCAGGTACGTTTTGTAACTCTCGAAATATTCTTATACTTTAATGCAGTTGTACACTTAACTTGTTGATATTTGCATTCTTACATAGGCTATGCTCGTTGAGGGTGGGAGTGGGACAGAACTAGCTAGAATGACTTTTGTTGAGTCCCTCTTCGCGTACCCTCTTCCTGGTGGCGGCAACGGCTAAAGCTCAAACCATCCAAGTGTCTGTCCCTAAAACATTGTATGCTACTTTTATATTTGAACTTGTGTTTTATTTTGGTTATGGATGATATGGTTGAACTGAGTTTTATGTGTTTTCGTGAACTTGTGTTTTATGATGATGGATGATATTTGAACTTGTGTTTTATTTGTAATGTGAAATATGTGTTCTATGTGATGATGTGATATATGTGAGCTATTAATGTTGTATGTGATATATGTGAATGGATATATATTATATGCATGTTATTTGTGTAGATTGAATGAGAAATTGGCAAAATGGGTTGCTGGTATGCAGTAGAATAATTTAACTCCCATCGACTTGACCATAGCCAACGAGAGTTATTCTGTCCACGGTAACTCCCGTCCACCAGGTTAAGTCATTAATTCACATTGGTTTAGGTCAGCCGATGAGGACTATTAACTCCCATCATTCAAGGGCGCAACGTGGGGGAAAGGTTGTTGCCACTGCTATCTCTGTCTTGGGTACGGATCACAAGAGGCTACACCATCTATTGCTTCTCCTAATCCAAGGGTTTGTTTGGGAGCAAAGGTATTGCAGGGATTGTGGAGGCTATAATCAATTACTATAAGGGCTAGTTTAGGAGCCACAAAATCAGAGAAGATTGGAGGGACTAGAATATCTTTTTATTCAAACTAGCCCCTCCGAAGGGGATTTTAGCCCCTACAATCCCCTCCGGTTTTGTGACTCCCAAACTAACCCTAAGTGATTATAGCCCCCTCAATCCTCTCCAATACACTTGCTCCCAAACAAGCATTAAAGGTATAAATCTATGTTTCATCCATTCTGCTAGATAGAGTTGCAGGGTTGAGATCTTGAAAATCCAACAAAGTTTAGTTTATGGTTTCCAAACATACCCTTACGTTATTAATAAATTTCCTTCAAATGCACCTTTTAAATGTTACATTTAATTAATCTAGGCCTATTTATTCAGTACTATCTCTGTATTCGAAATTATATAGTATACCTTAGTTTTGTTCTAAGTCAAGTTTCTCTTTTATAGAAACTTTCACCAACATTTGCAATATTAGATTAGTTTCTTTCATTACGTTCTTTCGAATTTTTTTGATAGTTTATTTATTTGAACTATAGATGTTAATATATCTTGCTAAAAATGGATTAAAGTTAGACAATTTTAACTTAGAGCATAGTTAAAATAAATTATAATTTGGAACGCAGAGTAATTATAAATCAAGAAATCCCGAGACCCGTGACAATAAAGTTCTAATAAGAAATGGACACCCTCTATTTCTTGTAAGGCGTGCACGTAAGCATTTGAGAAAATCTTTAAAGGTATACTTTGAGAAATATTTCGTCTTACGTTAGTACTAGAAAACCATATGTCTTTCAGAAAGAAATGTGAATTAGGAATACGTTAGTGCGCGCACCATGTGTTTACCGAGGAAAGTCCGGTCGTTCTTCATCGCTGGCTAGTTTGGACTGCCGGCCTCACACGCAGAAGTACTGTGCGCTGGCTAGTTTGGACTGACTGGCTCATACAACACTCTGCGCAGTCTGATTTGATTTATGGATGGCCGAGGAAGGGAGGAAGAAGGAAAACACGGGAAAATGAATGCAGAGATTTGGGTGGCATCATGGTTTACATTTGAAGGCATGAAAAGAGAGGGGAAAAATCCGGAGAACCTTTCACCACCAAATGACTCGATCGTCATTGCTGCAGTTTGGCTTTTCCTTATCAAGGAGGAGTTTCCGCACTGTAGGATTGCTCTTTCTCGCAGCATACAGGCTGTTCGCTGCGGCTGGATTAAAGCCGTTTGGACTGCTGCAGCTGCAATCCATAGAGAGAAAAATACTGTAGAAGCCGCAGCCGCAGCCGGATTAAAGCCGCAGCGAACAGGGAGATATTCTTAAGCTGGTGGCAGATGTCAAGCTACACTTTTGATTTTGTCTTTTCTTGTGTGGAGGTCGGTGTTATATTGCTGCTCTTGCCACAAGTAAAAAAAAGAAAAAAAAAACTTTAGCCTGCGAACGGTTCCGGGGAGAGAAAGACCGCCCTCCCGGTATTCCATATAAGAAGAGACCGAAACAACTGGCCCAACCGGAGAGTGGCGCACAGGACATCGCAACCCAAGAACGGATGGGACACAGCGAGATGATTTTTTTAACCAAGCCTAAAAAAATTCGTTTCCGATAGGGATCAAACCCAGGACTTGCAGATGCCCTTAACCGCTAGGCTAGAGGCCCTGTCGCTAGAAACGCGCATCTAGAAAACTATAAAAAAAAGACAAAATCAAGCGGTGCCTCTGTGGGTTTGGGTTTGTCAAGCGGTGGAGCAGTCGTGCCTCCGGTGCGGACCTTGTCACCATTGTCATATTTACTCCAACTATTTGGACGTGTTCGGCTGGCTTGTAGCCGACACTGTTGCAGCTGTTTGGACTGCTGCAGCTGCAATCCATAGAGAGAAAAATACTGTAGAAGCCGCAGCCGCAGCCGGATTGCAGCCGCAGCAAGCCGCAGCGAACAGCCTTATATTTGTGACGAGCGCTTTACGTTCCGATACTTCTCCCAGACAAAGCGAGCTTTGATTTTCAAGATTTCCGTTCAAAATCTGCTTATCACATGATATTTTTCGGAAGACTACTCTTCTACACATGCGTGGACAGAAGTAATTAAGTGTCTTTTGATAGCAGTGATTCATTTTCACACTACAGTGCAGAAATGGCTATCACACCAGGTTCGTACCCATCTGGAATCAGTTTATGTTAGGGTATAAGTGGGCGTGTGGCAGAGCTCTCATAGCTCTCAGCTCTCATAGCTCTGCTCTCAGCGAGAATCACTCCTGCGTTTCATAGTCAAACGGTAAAAAACTGAATTGCTCTAGGGATGGAGCGAAGTAAATTTAGTCTTCATTTTGTACTAGAGAGTGGGAGCCAAAAAAGCCTACTTCCCGCCGCTACAATCGGCTCCCCACTCTACAACCTTTAGAATCACTTCGAAGACTATTTGCCAAACGGTTTTTATCAGATAGATTCACTTCTGCTAGAGAATCATTTGGAATCACTCTACTGAAGAATCAGCTCTCGGAGTTAGAGAATTATAGAGCATAGCTCTACCAAACAAGCCCTAAGTTTGTAGTCGGCTAAAAAAACCAGGAGTGCAAGTATGTAGGCCTGTTTAGTGGGACTCTCGTGTAACTCATCCATTTTCGCGTTTAGATCTTCTCAGACTTAGAGCTATTTTTTCTGTGTCCTAGTGCGCAACAGTGGCATATGAATGTGAATATGACTGGTGGAATAGTAGATTGATTATAAAGGTACAATATATAATATATAGGCAAAAACCGTCTAAGGTTTAAAACCATGTTATCATTGGAGATCATAGTCTAATCTATGATCAACTACCATAAACGTCAATGCATATATGGCAGGCTTGATCAAGCCAATCTAACAATCAAGGAAAATTATTGCCTAATCCATGATCAACTACTAAAAACGCCGAGGCAAACAACAAGATCCGCTTCGACATTGTCCTCACGCCTACTGATGACTCAAGGTGTCAACCACTGCAACTAGTCATCCAACTTCTCCATTTCCTCAGGCAAGGTTTATTGGCATATGATCTTCACCTTCGTCGTGTCGACCACTACCTCTAGACACCACACATCCGTATCACAAGCCAAGAGACATGATGCACACACACTCACGCATCTACTAGTCTACATGACTCAACCCAATACGCTACTCTATTGACAATCATGCATCATAAATGCAAATCACAATAACAATATCAACCTTGTTTCGAATCTCCTCCTTGATGAGTTCATTGTCAACACCACTGCACAAAACATAAAAATCAATTGATAAAGAAAGGAAGAAGAAATAACTCACTCAAATGACAAAAGGTTAGGCAAAAGGCAAAGCAACGTCATCGAAAGTGAGGAAACCTTAGTTCCTAAAGACATCAACAACGACTGAACACGACCGAGCAAAAATGGCTACCCCCCTCAAGAAGAGGTAGTGAGGCTGAAAGCTTTCAATTCATGGATTCTATTCATTACAGAAGGGATAGAATTTATGTGCTTTGGCAAAGGATCTCCCATCCACTCATATTGAGGCACATGATATTGACCCAAGAATTCTAGAAGTTTGAGCTCATGATTGCCACCATAAAACTAGCACATGTACCAGTATTTGTGAGAGGTTTAGAGGATAATCATGGTTTGGCAATTGGATCAGAGTTAAACCCCAACACCCCAACCACTGTAGGTTGATCTTTGTTATGGCGAGGACAGAAGAAGAAAAGGTATTGAAATAAAGGAAAGAAAGGAGGGATGCAGAGATAAGCTTCGAAAAATAGACAAAATAACAATGTGAAAAATGAAGTAAGGGTTTAGATGAACCAACTTGATTTGGTGATAATGGAGGCCACGAAAGAATCTAGAAATAGGGACACTAAACCTATGCATTATGAAATTGAGCAATGAGAAAAATCACTTCCTGGTTCAGCAATGGGTCTAGTTCCATGCGAGGCATGTACCAAATAGATCTCATCAATTGCTTTAGTAATGGATAGGTGGGATTAGCGATGGAGTCTCAATATCTACTACTCTATAAGCCTATATCGTGGGCGTCCACAATTTCACCACATGCCTCCACCACCGTCCGCGCCCTCCCCCTCCACCCAACCCCACACGCGACGCCGATTGCGACCTCTATGTCAGCGTCCGTCTGCCTGCACCCCCTTCCTTGCGGCACCAAGATCCCATGGCCCACCCTCCCAACCCTGCCCTAGGTGCCTAGATCTGCATTCCACGAGGCTTCTGCTAGTGGATACGTTCCATCCGGCACCTAGATCCGTGTTCCACGAGGCCACCATTAGTGGAGACGCTCCCCCAACCCAGTGCGCAGATCGACCACCGATGGAGAAGCTCTTGGCATCTCTGGACAACGAGGAATCCCCCTGACTACTGACGAGCCTGTGTGTGGATGTGGAGGGCAGGATCTAGAGCACACACTCCTGGATTAACCTAGGACTCACTTCAAAGGTACAACCACTGCTCCTTGCCTCGCCTTTACGGTTGTTATGTGCTTAGGGTTTTATGTTTTGTTGTTTGGTTTTTTCCCCTGGATTGTTAAGGCCTTGACCATTGTCTAGCGAGTCCTACTTGTGTTTCCTCTCCTCTCATCCAAGAGTAATGGAGCCTTTCAGCCTACAATTAGCATTTCTGTACTGGATCCATTGGTCTAGCTGTCCATAAAACTGTATATTCTTGACTTTTGGCTCTGTTGGGGGCCTTCATCTTCCGAAGGTCCTCAAAAATATGATTTAACAATATTTTCCAAGTGTGATATGTAAGCAGGTACCTTCGGACTCGGGTCAAAAGCATATATAATAAGGAAGGCATGATCGGGACGAAGGTCGATCCTGACGAAGGTCGAGTCAATCCCGAAGCTATGCGCAAGAAAGCTTTGGCTAGATGGCGAAAAAAGGAACCGACTTAAAGGGGAAAAGACTATCTAGTCCTCATAGAATTGTATATAAGTTAATAATAAATGTAAAGGGCATGAATGTAATTTCTGACAGGATGTGTACTGTGCCTATAAATAGATGAACAGTGCCCCCGTACTGTTCATGCTGATTTGGCATTTGCTTTTGCGTCACACTCGTACATTTGTTCTCTGTCAAGCCGAAGGTACTAAATGTTATTCAATATTGTCCTTATATTAACTTACAATTATATACTGAGAAATATATATGATAATGTTATTGTTCACATTGTTTCTTATGCTTTACATGCTCCATTCGTTGTTAATATTTATACATATATGTATGTTGAGATGATGAAGGTATGTCCTTCATGACCTTCGTCCGAAGATTATTATATCCTTGGGGAAATAATGCTTCGGAGGACGAAGGGCATTAACAAATAACTTGTTTTGGTGTTGCCTTGTTCTCAATTTATAGCATTTGAGAGCAAGTCCCCAACATTGGCGCCCACCTCCGGTGAACCCTCTTTTCGACCACCTTCAGCGAGCACTAACCTTCGTCATGCCATTGAAGAAAGCTTCAGCGATAGGGGCTGCCGCACTGCAGCCACTAGACCCAAATCAGGAGACCCTCTCTCTTCGAGAGGCCCGAAGCCAGAAAAGAAAGGCCACCAGTCCAACACTCCAGGAGGAGGAGTTGGACCAGGAGATCACAAACATGGAGATAATCCATCAGCAGGTACAACGGAAGAAGGAGAAGATGGCCCGACTGGCTAATCTTCAGAGGCAGATCGACGAAGCCACCGAAGAAGTACACCACCTTGTTCAAGACGAACAAGATCGAAGGCCCCAACACAGGGAGCTTCATCAAGAAGGCTTATTCAACAACGATGGATGGTATGATGATTTTAATCATGATACCTTTACTTTTAATGATGCATCTTCCTTGGCAATAGAACTGCAGGCTATCCCATGGCCCCCATCATACAAGCCACCTCAGCTTCCCATGTATGATGGGCATTCAGATTCGAAGCAGTTTTTGATGAGTTATGAAGCAACTATATCTTCATATGGAGGCAATGCAGCTGTCATGGCCAAGTCCTTCGTCATGGCAGTTCGGAATGTGGCCCAAACATGGTATTCTTCTCTTCGGCCAGGGACCATTACTTCGTGGCAGAAGCTCAAGGATATGCTGGTGACAAGTTTCCAAGGCTTTCAGATGAAGCCAGTCACAGCTCAGGCCTTGTTTTCAGTGCACGCAAGATCATGAGGAGTACCTCCAAGCATATGTCCGAAGGTTCTTGCGTCTCAGAGCACAAGCGCCTACAGTGCCTAATGAAATTGTCGTTGAAGCCATGATTAAAGGGCTTCGTCCAGGACCTACTGCTCAGTACTTCGCTAGAAAGCCCCCACAGACTCTAGAGAAGCTGCTTCAGAAAATGGATGAGTACATCCGGGCTGACAATGACTTCCGCCAAAGAAGGGAGGAAGCATATAGGTTCTCTAAAATGACCAGGGGCTTCGGAGGAAGAATCCATCCGAGGCACGTCAGGTCAATTCACAACTTCGTCCAGAGTGATGACAGAGGAAGTCAACAGCAGAGACCGCAGTATTCTTCGCAAGCTTCGGGACAGCAACAAAGCTCTTTCCGACCACCAGCTCTAAGAGGCAGAGGTGCCAGGGGCTTCGGAGGAAGATATGGGGACCAGCCCAGGAAGATCTACTGTCTATTTTGTGGTGAGGACAAGGGCCACAATACAAGAACGTGTCAAATCACCATCCAAAAGCAAAAATAAATTGCAGAAACCGAAGCCCAGAAAAATCAGCCGAAGCAGGTCCTGCACACTGCTTCGTGTCATTCACCCTACATACCAGAATATGTGGGTAATCATCCTGCAGTTTCTGTTGCTTCGGCTAGCCAGCCGCAAGTTTCTTGGCCACAACTTCCACCTCCGCCGCCACTACAGCCTGTCTACTCACGAGGTCAGCAGCTAGAAGGGAGCCAACAGACCCATCAGCAGCGAGATTTCAGGGAGGGGTCCGAAGCTCGCATAGTTAACAGCACTGTGCCAGAATCAAAACACATATATTGTGAGATATCCTACCTTTGGCACAGTTTTACATTCATTGTCGTTTTCTTTTTAATAAGGAACAATCAATGTAAACCTAGTTTTCGTGCTATCTTTTAATTCTCTGTATTAGCTTCGTTTATGTCAAAATGAAATATACCTTCGTCACAGACTCACGAAAATGCCGAAGCTACAAAGAGATATTCCTTCGAGAATGCAATGCTAAAAATCGCAGTAAAAGTTTCACTGAAGCTACAAAAAGTCATTCTTAAAGAACGCAGCGTAAGTTTGCTGATGCTTCAAAAAGGCCATTCCTAAGGGAGCGCAACGTAAGTTTTCTGCTCAAAAGTCGTTCCTTAGGGAATGCAGAGCCAAATACCGCCGAAATATAAGGCGAAGCACGAAAAGTCAACGCAAATACCGTCGAAATAGAAGGCGAAGAAGTTCAAAAGACGTTCCTTAGGGAATGCAGAACTTACACCGAAAAATAAACGGTGCAGCCGAAAAGTAAACGACAAAGAGATTTTAGTCATTCCTTAGGGAATGAAGGTTGTGGAAGAAGCTTCAGATGTGTGTGTTTGGGCATGCACGATACATTGGCATCATTCATTGCATCATGTCGCATAGCATTACATCATACATCATATCACAACAATGATATCAATTGAAAACAAGGCCGATCTTCGGGCAATGCTAAAAATCACAGCTTCATTAGTTCTGATACGGAAAGAGGGATCTATCGTTTACGAAGCATTGATGCTTTACAAAGTATGGATGATTTTTACGAAGCATAAAAGCTCTTCTTTACGAAGCATGAAAAGAAGGGAAGGTGTTTTTTCGCCGCAGGCTCAAAAACGGTATGTACAAAAAGTTTCATGCATCACAAAGAACTGAATTACAAACAATTTATATATTACATTCAAGAACCAAATATTACAAGCATGGTTCAACAAATGTTACATTAATATTCTAGAAATGTTTTTACAGTAGCTACTCTTCCTCCTTCAAAACTTTATCTGCAGCTTAGGTCAGCAGTTTGGTAACGACTTCGTCTACAATAGCTTCGGCTATATTAATAATCTCTATTGTTTTCTTTGTCTCTGGGTCGGCCATTGGGTAGAATGGTTCTGGGGGAGGAGATAGTTCAGCTGCGGTAGAAGACATGAATTAGTTCGAAGTCACAAAAATAAACAACAATAAAGTTAAAAGACGTTGAGTAATACCTATTCGTCTTTCAAGTTCCACAGTTTTTTCAGCTGCTTTCGCTGCTTCTCGAGTGTCATGAATGTATTTTTCGCTCTTTTTCATTATTTCATGGGCCATCCCTCGGCCATCATTTTCCCAGATATCAGTAAAGAATTTTCTGCCTATTGAGCTTGCTTCGGCCGAGGGGTCCTTCGTATCGTCGATAGAGAAGGCAGCTTCAACCTGGGCCAAAGTTTTAACATGTTCACACCCTGCCTTCTCCAAAATAGTTGCAACTCCTCTCGTGCCAGAGAAGGCACAGATGTCCCTGCGATCACTCAAAATCTCTTCAAAGGCTTCGGCCACACCACTGATCCACTTGATTACGCCCTCAGGATCGCCCCTTATGAAGTTGTCTTCACTCGAGTACGCACCCACGTTGGCGAAGCTAGTTTTTATCTTTTTAACGCATTCCACAGATTTCTCAAAACATCTTTCTTTTGATAAGCGAAGTTCTGCAACTGTTTTTCACAATAATTTTTCCAGTAATCACTGGCATCTCGTTTAGCTTCGGCAACAACGCATTTTAATTTGGCTTCAGCCAGTTGTTTTTGAAGGTTTTCAATCTCATTCCTTTGGATTTTAGATTGCGCCTTGAAGTTAGCTTCATCCTCCTTTACCTTGTCCACCAATGTAAGTAGAATTTTGTCTTTTCCAAGGCTTCGTTTCTTAGCTTGATAACTTCTGTTCGAAGATTGTTGAGAGCAATAGTGCATCTCTCATCTTCAGCATTCTTTTGTGCCCTTAAGGCATTGCTAAGTATTAAGCCCTATACAAAAGAATGAATGGATTAACATAAGAACAAAAGACTAACTCAAAATTCATAAACTTCAAAATTCACAATTTTTGTACCTTCAGACTATTGTATGCAAGGCTATTCGCAAGATCGTCCTTCGTCATGGCACAGAGGCCAGCTTCGAGCTTCAGAAACCCCATACTTCTGGCCATTTCCCGGCAGACGGATAATTCTTTGTTGTTTCGGAGACAATACAAGAAATCATCTTCATCTGTACCATTAAACACTAAGGCCCCTTTCAGGTACTTCAGTTCTCGGGCATAGTGTTTAGCTTCAAAAATTTCTTCTTCAGATAATCTTTTTCCCGAAGCATGTCGAATAATATAACTAAGGTCTTCGGAAGATGCTTCGGGAGTGGGAGCGGCAACTTTTTTAGGCAAAATCTGTTCTATAGATTCTTCCTCCGCTGCCTTTTCTCCAGTTTCTGAAGGTTTCTCCTTGGCAGGATCTGAAGGCCCAGCTTCGGCGCTGGCCTGGCTCATTGTAGCTTTGGCTTTGGTCAGTTTTGTTTCGGTTTCAATTGGCACTTTCGAAGCCTTGGCAATTTTCCCTGGAGTAGAGCTTGAAGCCTTCACCGTCTCCAGCACATCTAGTACACTGGCCATCCTTTTTCTCTTGGGGGTCGCCGCAAGACCTTTTTGTGCCTTCAGCATTGTCATTTCTGCCGAAGGGCTTAAAACTTCTAATGTTTTTGTTCCCTCGATTCTTGGCTCTTCAGCTTTATCAATCTTCGGCTCAGCTAACTTGGCTGAGGGTGCCTTTGGCAAGGTGGCTGGTTCCTCAGCTTTCTGTGTAGAAGGAATTGGTTCCTTTGAAGTAGCAGCTGAAGAAGTTTCGCCGCCAAACTCAGGCACTATGGCCGGTTCAATGTAGCGCGGTCGGTGGGTAAGGACCTTCAATTTTTTCCTCTTCGGCACAGGCTCGCTTGGAGCAGCCGAAGCAGCAACCTTTCCAGAAGTTGCACCCTTTCTTTTTTGCCCTCGTGGCGGGTAGCGATAGTCAGGGTACACGAATCCAATAGCATCAAAAACTCTATTTAATCTCTTGTTTTTTGGCTCCCGAAGGCCGCAGATAGTGCATTATCTTCGGACTTGGAATATGCTCCAAGTAGCTCATCGCTAGTATTTTCAACACACTTCAGCCAGTCATCATCTAGTTCGACAAACTGGTCTCCAAACCTGAAGGTATATTTCAATCGAACCAAACCACCTTCGCTAGGGTTAGTGATGGTTTCTTTTGGCATTTCCCAACTGTCTATCAGTGGCCATATCCTGTAGGCTACATGTTCTTGAACTAAGTCTCTTGTCTCAATAAAAGAGCAAACTGTGCTGAAGGCCCTTCGGTATGCTTCAGCTGCCTCATCAATTTCTACCTTCGGCTTTCGGAGGCCGAAGCGGGACCAGATGGGGCGCATGATGATTTCTTTAATGTCTTCTCTTGCCTTCAAATCATTTTTCACGTAAAACCACTCTTCCATCCAGGCCCCAGGCCATCTCTTCTGAAACGTTGGCACTGGGTAGCTTGAGCCAGAACGAGCAATGAAGCTATAGCAACCAAAATTGTTATGATACTGTTCTTTATCCCAGGGCTTCGTCTCATACGAAAGTTCATGCATACTGCAAAAGCATCTGGCACTTGGCTCTAGACCTTGACTCCTCACAGCCCAAACAAAAATCCCCATTCTAATAACTGCTTCAGGAGTGATCTGGTGAAGGAAAATCTGGTATATCTTCAAAACTTCAACCACAAACCTGCTCAACGGGAACCGAAGCCCAGCTTTGAAGAAGCTTCGGAAGATTACAACTTCGTTTTCTTCAGGAGCAGGAACAGCTCTGTCTACGTCAGCCCTCACAATAGACATATCTCGAAAATACCTTCCTCTCATATTATCAAGATGACTCTGTTTGATAGTTGATTTCCCGAAGACTGCATGACTTGGTTGCCAGGGCCGATCTTCAGAGTCTTCGCCCCCACTCTCCACATCATAGCTGTCATTATCATCAGTATCTTCAGACAAGCCTTCCAGAATCTCTTTAGTTATCTTCTCTGTATTCGTTTTCGCTATTGATTCAACAAGTTCAGCAATCTTCTTTTCAAGAACCTTCTCCTCTTCGGTTAGCTTCGTCTCAGCAGCTGTCTTCTTGTCTTGAGACATCTTATCTTCGGAAATGACAAAAACGTCTCCTTCAAACCGAAGCTAAAAAGCTTGAGAGCTACCAAGCGTTAGTAAGCAGCAAGTTAACAAGTTGAGAAAATAAGGCAAATGGCACAACCAGTGTATCAAATGCAGTCGGTGTGAGATCCTATTTATACGCCTAGCGCACTCCAAGTTGGAGGGCCCCGTTTGTCATTGACTGTTGCTATTCTAGCAAAGGGAAGGTGTTTTCTCAGACCTTCGGCTTAGGGCCTTCGTCCATGTCGCAATCTAAATTCGTTATTCTAATAAATTAATATTGCGAGGGGCTACTGTTCGGGGCCTTCGTCTTCCGAAGGTCCTCAAAAATATGATTTAACAATATTTTCCATGTGTGATATGTAAGCAGGTACCTTCGGACTCGGGTCAAAAGCATATATAATAAGGAAGGCATGATCGGGACGAAGGTCGATCCTGACGAAGGTCGAGTCAATCCCGAAGCTATGCGCAAGAAAGCTTCGGCTAGATGGCGGAAAAAGGAACCGACTTAAATGGGAAAAGACTATCTAGTCCTCATAGAATTGTATATAAGTTAATAATAAATGTAAAGGGCATGAATGTAATTTCTCACGGGCTGTGTCCTGTGCCTATAAATAGATGAACAGTGCCCCGTATTGTTCACGTTGATTTGACATTTGCTTTTGCGTCATGCTCGTACATTTGTTCTCTGTCAAGCCGAAGGTACTAAATGTTATTCAATATTGTCCTTATATTAACTTACAATTATATACTGAGAAATATATATGATAATGTTATTGTTCACATTGTTTCTTATGCTTTACATGCTCCATTCGTTGTTAATATTTATACATATATGTATGTTGAGATGCTGAAGTTATGTCCTTCATGACCTTCGTCCGAAGATCATTATATCCTTGGGGAAATAATGCTTCGGAGGACGAAGGGCATTAACAAATAACTTGTTTTGGTGTTGCCTTGTTCTCAATTTATAGCATTTGAGAGCAAGTCCCCAACAGGCTCTCTTACCACTCTACATACATATGTCGTCTGTCGCCCAAACAGGTAATCATGGACTTATTTACTTGAATCAGTAGTGTTTATTTGTGAATTCGTTTATGCTCAGCTGAACATATTTCGTGATTTGTTGTGTCAAAAAACCATGTTTATTTTCATCGATGTCTATGCACGGCCACGAATCACAAACAAATGCATACACAGGTTGAGATCTAGAGCGTAGGATTCAAGCGAACGCTTAGCTCTCAGATTTCATGCACATGCTGCTTTTGCCCTAAATGAAAGAAATGGTAGGCATAGACGACAAATATAAAAAACAAAATGTGGACTCAACGTGACTATGGACTCAAGATACTCGCAGATTTTCTTATACCACTAGATCAGTATAGTTTTATGCAAAACAAAATGTGACCGGTGTGCTATCAGGAAAGACGAAGTTTTAATCCAAACAACATATTTGGTATAGAAGTTTTGGAGCTGAATTCTTTTCTGGTGGGGATATAGCTGTGTAAAAAGTTAGATTATAGAATAATATAGTGATGTGCAAAAATCAATGAATTGGTTCTCGGTCTTATACACTATCTAGAGGCATTATTGGATTTTACAATATATAAATCCAATTATTAATGCTCATGGCCTATTTTAGTGGAAATGGAAGATGCGCTTTAAGATTTCAGAACATGATGTAATGTTTAGTTTGTGTTTTTGGGGTGGGGAAGAGAAAGGATCCATTTGTTGAGTTTCTGGAACATTGAGTTACTACTCTGCTACTTTTGGCCATACAAGTTGTTCTGCTATTGAATTTTGCACGAATGGAATGAGAATTGGGTCGCCAAGGACATGCAATTCTGGTTGGTTGCTTGTTGTTATTCTCGTATTTTCTTGGCCTTCCATTTGTGTATTTTTTCTATTATTTATACCCTTTTGTCGCTGTAGGCACATGGCTATGTTGGTTGTCTCAGTTGTCTTTTACAATGCCACATTCTTTTTCTCGGGTCCATCTGAACATGACTGTGGACTCAACCTATTTTACATTGTCTTCACATCGATTCTTGTTTTTTCATTTGCTATTGTTTCCCTGCACCCAAAGGTACAGTCCCATAGTCTGTTTTCTTCCTTTTACTGATTTTGCCTATGCTTTTATTACTTGATTCAATCAGAAACTATTGCTTGATAAGCTATACTGGGTGTGCTTGCGGTTTTGGGTTGTATTATATTTGCAATTTTATATGATTCTTTGGGTTGGTTCGATCGTTTAGATTTCATCTTGGTCATCACATGACCATGCTTTCCAACAACCACTACTATACATTTCTGTTAAATGTATCCATCTTTTTGTTCTAAATAATGCTTTGTATTATTCTTATATTTTAGAGGTGTTACATGAATATGCCAATTTTCGAACTTGAGGCTGCGACATAGGAAGAACTCAAGATAACTGAACCACGACTCTCGAAGCTTTTTCTCATTGGAGCCTACTGTTCCCTCTGCTATGATTGAAGGCCCCATCATACAATCAGATAAAGCATTAGGTATCAATCCACTCTATCCCTTTGAAGGTTATAAGAAAATGTCTTCCTTTTTTACTTTACATGTTTGTGAGTTTTGTTGTATCTATCTTATAGCTTTATGCATTTCCAGTGTCAAATGTCCACACATACAATAGTGTATTATTAACACCATGGAATTTGTTCAATTCTTCCTTGTCTGTAAAGTTTTGTTGTTCCATTCACTTTAGCTACTATTGAGTGAGTAGTTAGACATGGAGTTTGTTTGCCTTTAGGAATATACATATACTCTGTGCTCTATTTTGACTAACACTCAACATTATTATCGCATTGAATTAGTGCTAAGTTTTCCTTATTGTCATCTTCTTTGCTAATTGAAATAGTCTAAATGAAATTTCTCTTAATAAATAGAAACATAATAAACATATTGACACATCTACTATGATTTGACATCATTTTGCAAGGAATATTTTACAACCATAAATAAAAAAAATTGAAGGAGGAAATTATTCTTGTGTCTGTGTTGTAGGTTATGGGGAAGTAAAAAAGGAAGGAGGAGACGAGGAGTACCTATGCTTCCCAAAGCACCTCAGCACCTGCTACTCATACGTCTACGACGTTGTCGGGCATGACGAGCAGCTTAGCGTAAGTACCCTTACTGCAGCTACTGCATCATGGACAAGAAAAATCTATCTATGCAAATTTTGTGGAAGATCAACATTAGGTGGAGTAGCATTTGTCGGCTTTTAGGTCCTTGCTACTGAAATAGGAGTTGAATTTGGGCTATTATTTTGGTGTTTACATTTGTAACCTATTTTGCAGTCTTGATTATGTCTATTTCAAGTTCATATTCTAATCTGGGAGATGTTGGAGGTCCTTCAATTTATGAATGAACTTTGGTGTTTTTCTGAAGGTGAATCCTGTGTGCACTACTAAATCTTAGGGGGAAGTTTATAACCTTACATGTTGTATAAACCTTTTTATCAAGCTTATTTCGAGAACAAATGTACCACACATCTTTGATGATGAATTTGCACTCGCCTATGATAGTTCATTTCATCCCTGTGATAATGTAAAGCTTTGTCCATTTTCTGAAATTAGAGTGTGGGTTTTTGACTTATTGTTAAAATAAAGATAACCTTTTCGTCCAACTAGAATAGTTTTGTATTTTATATGTACTTTATTTAAATATATTTCTGCTAGAACCATGTTGTGTTGCTCTTTGACGACAGGCCAAATCGTGATCTAATGTGTGGTTGGAGGAGGCAAAGAAATAGTGGGAGGCCGGGGACGCTGAGAGCTGGCCTATGGACATGAGACTGCCTGACGTTGAAGCGTCTGTTGCTCTATATGTCGGGACATCGACCGATACATTAGGTTTTTCGGCATTTAGCTGCTGCTAGCTAGGTAAGTGGACAATGGTTACACTAGGATGTTGCGTAGTGCAGCTGTGGCGAAGATCCTTGTCTAGAGGTTGCGAGGCCTATGTTTAGAGGCCGCAACACCTTTACAAAACAAAGTGAATCTTTGGAGCTCAATTCATTTATCTTAGCTTTTTTATGGAGATGTGGAATTGTTAGCCTTTAAGGTGCCACTTCCTCTAAATTCTCTGAAACTGCTAGGTTGAACCGTTGAGCAAGTACCATTTCTTCTGCTGAACTTTCAATTGCATTTGTTTATTCCCCTGGACCATAGATGATAGACACATTTCTATTTCTGTATGCAACATAGTTGGTGAAGATGGAGGCTGACTTACTGAAATAAATTAGCTTTCAGATAGTTAAAAAGAATGTTTTTGCATATCTAATTTTAAGATATATACACATCTAATTTTAGTGATACTAATAAAAGCATAAAATAATAATTAATGTTTTTGCATACCAAGGTATTTTATCATACTGATTCCGTAGCAACGCACGGATATATACCTAGTAGTTAAAAAGAATGCTGCCTAGTTTGAAACAAAAACTATAATAATAATAGACTCTATCACTGTTAGATCAAGCTACAAACACTACCGGAATCGACGGCTTTGCCGAGTGCCTGAAGCACTCGGCAAAGCCTTAAAAACACTCGGCAAACACTTTGCCGAGTGTCACACTCGGCAAAGACGGCTCGACACATAGTGCATCGGCAAAGCCGTCTTTGCCGAGTAGTTTTTCTCGGGCACTCGGCAAAGTGGTTTGCCGAGTGCAAGAGAGCACTCGACAAAGAAAAGCAGCCGTTACAGCGACGGGTGATGGAGTCTTTGCCGAGTGTCCCAGGCAACACTCAGCAAAGGAGTTACCTTTGCCGAGTGTCTGCCTGACAGCACTCGACAAAGAATCCGCTAGAGGGGTCCCCATGTCAGGTACTTTGCCGAGTGCCTGGTATGGCACTCGGCAATGTGTGCTTCTTTGCCGAGTGCCAGAGCCATTACACCCGGCAAAGAACCTATACCAGTGCCCAGGTCTTGGTTCTTTGCCAAGTGCAATGGTTCTGACACTCAGCAAAGCACCTCTTTGCCGAGTGTTACACTCGGCAAACTGACCAGTTGTTGGGGGCCTTCGGCATCCGAAGGTCCTCAAAAACATGATTTGACAATGTTTTCCAAGTGAAATATGTGGGCAGGTATCTTCGGAATCGGATCGTGAGCATACAAGAGCACAATCAGGACAAAGCCTGAGTGAGATTATGACGAAGGTCTAGATGATCACGAAGCTGTGCGCGGGAAAGCTTCGGCATGATAGCAGAAAAGGCGAACCGACTTAAAGATGAAAAGGCAAATTTGACCTCGAAGAATTACTATAGAGTTATTGATAAATGTAAAGGGCATGAATGTAATTCTAAATGGGATGCGTCCCTTGCCTATAAATAGATGAACAGTACTCTCGTACTGTTCACGCTGACTTGGCATTCGCTTTTTGCATCACGCCTGTACTTTTACTTTCCATCAAACTGAAGGTACATTTATAATTTGTTATTGTGAATATGATAATGCAAATAAAAATAAGTTGGTGATAATATCTATATTATTCTTCATATTTCGCATATGAATTCTTCCTTATCATCTATTGTGCTTACGAAGGTTTTTTCTTTCATAACCTTCGTCCAGAATTCATTATATCCGAAAGGATATAATGTCTTGAAGGACGAAGGACTTTAATATTTAATATATTTTATGTTGCCTTGTTCTTAACTCGAAGCATTTGAGAACAAGTCCCCAACATTGGCGCCCACCTTTGGTGAACTCACGTCCATTTTTTGAGTTTTGAACACCTTCGGCAAGCATCACCTTCGTCATGCCGCCGAAGAAAGCTTCAGCAACAGGGGCTGCCACTCTGCAGCCGCTCGATCCCAATCAGGATGTCCTTTCTCTTAGGGAGGCCCGAAGCTAGAAGAGGAAGGCCACCAGTCCAACGCCTCCGGAGGACGACTTGGATCAAGAAATCCAAAACTTGAAGATGCTCCATCAACAGGTCCAACGGAAGAAGGAAAAGATGGCTCGTCTAGCTGACCTACAAAGGCAGATAGACGAAGCCTCTGAAGAAGTTCGTCATCTTGCTCTAGATGACCAGAACCGAAGGCCTCCGCGCAAAGAGCTTCATCAGGAGGGCTTCTACAACGAGGACGACTGGTATGAAGATTTCCATCATGGAAATTTTGCTTTTGATGATACTTCTCCTCTGTCAACAGAACTGCAGGCTACACCTTGTCCCTAGTATTACAAGCCACCCTAACTCCCCATGTACGACGGTCATTCAGACCCGAAGCAATTCTTGATGAGTTATGAAGCAACCATATCTTCGTATGGTGGCAATACTGCAGTCATGGCAAAGTCTTTCGTCATGGCTGTCAAGAGTGTTGCACAAACCTGGTACTCCTCTCTTCGGCCAGGAACAATCACCTCATGGCAAAAGCTGAAGGACATGCTGATAACCAGCTTCCAAGGGTTTCAAACGAAGCCGGTCACTGCTCAAGCTTTATTCCAGTGCACCCAGGACCACGAAGAATACCTTCAGGCGTATGTCCGAAGGTTCCTGCGTCTGAGGGCACAGGCACCAATAGTACCCAATGAAATTGTCATTGAGGCCATGATTAAGGGGCTTCGGCCGGGACCTTCAGCTCAATACTTTGCCAGGAAGCCTCCTCAAACTTTGGAGAAGCTGCTCCAGAAGATGGACGAGTATATTCGAGCTGACAATGACTTCCGCCAAAGAAGGGAGGAAGCATACAGGTTCTCTGAAATGACCAGAGGCTTCGGAGGAAGATTCCATCCGAGGCACGTCAGGTCAATTCACAACTCTTCTCAGAGTGATGATAGAGGGAGTCAACAAAAAAGGCCACAGTACTCCTCGCAAGCTTCGAGGCAGCAGCAAAGCTCTTTCCGCCGCTAGCTCCAAGGGGCAGAGGTGCCAGGGGCTTCGGAGGAAGATTTGGGGATCAGCCAAGGAAAATTTATTGTCTATTCTGTGGTGAGGACAAGGGCCATACCACCAGGATGTGCCATGTTACCATCCAGAAGCAAAAGGAGATAGCAGAAGCTGCAGCGCAACAGAGTCAGCCGAAGCAAGTCATGCATACTGCTTCGTACCATTCACCTTATATTCTAGAATATGTAGGCAACCACCCTGCAGCTTCTGTTGCTTCGGCAAGCCAACCCCAAGCATCTTGGCAATAGCCTCCACCTCCACCACCAACGCAACGAGGCCAGCAGCCAGAAGGGAGTCAGCACACTCACCTTCAACGGGACTTCAGAGAGGTGTCCGAAGCTCGCACAGTCAATAGCACTGTGCCAGAGTCGAAGCATATTTACTGACAAATATCCTACCCCGATAGCAGTTTTTCGCATTCAGTATTATTTTCTTTTTAATAAGGAACAATTATGGGAGGCTTAAGTGCTTTTTGTCGTTTTTAATCTCTTGTAACAGTTTCGCTTTTTACCGTAATGAAAATATATCTTCTCCATAGGCTTAAGTTGCCGAAGCATAAGAATTTATGGTGGCAAGGAGGACCTTCGAATTATCAAAAATTTTGTTCTAAGGAACGCAGCGTAATTTCTTCAAAACAGCAAAAAGTCGTTCCTAAGGGAGCGCAGTGTAAGTTTTCTGCTCAAAAGTCGTTTCGAAGGGAATGCAGAGCTTACAGCGAAAAATAAACGCTGATTCCGCTGAAAGTAAAAGGCGAAGAAGCTCCTAAGGGAGGCTTACAGCGAAAAATAAACGCTGATTCCGCTAAAAGTAAAAGGCGAAGAAGCTCCTAAGGGAGGCTTACAGCGAAAAATAAACGCTGATTCCGCTGAAGTAAAAGGCGAAGAAGCTCCTAAGAGAGGCTTGCAGTAAAAAAACATCGACCTTCGGCAAATATCATTTTGCATAACATCACATCATTACATCATTTGCATAGCATAACATCATACATCATGTTGCATCAACAACGCAAGAAGGGGATCTCAATATTGATATTCGAAAATTGTTTCGAAGAAATAGTGACAAGGCACAAAAAATAGCTATTGAGGAGTTATACCTTCGTCAAACTCTAAAATGGAAAGATCTATTGGTTATTGACTTTACGAGGATTGGTTACTGATCTTATGAGAGCACGGATATTGTTTACGAAGCATGAAAAGAAGGGAAGGTGTTTTTTCGCCGAAGGCTCAAAAACGGTATGTATAAGAAATTTCATGCATCGTAAAGAATAGAACCATAAACAGCTAATATATTACATTCAAAGTTACAAAATATTACACATGTTTCTCAACAAACATTACATTCTAAATGTTTTTGCAACAGCATCTAATCTTCCCTTAGAACTACTTCTGCAGCTTCGTTTAGTAGCTGATCAACAACTTTATCCATGATGGCTTCGGCCATTTTCCTAATCTCGTCATCCCCCTTCGCGTGGGGGCCCGCAGATGGCTCAGCAGGTTCTGAGGGAGGAGAAGATACGACTATATTACTATTACAAACTGTAAACAAGTTCGAAATCAAAAAATTACAACAGAGCCAAAAACCACTAGTTAGTACCTATTTGCCCTTCAAGCTCCGCACTTTTCTCAGCGGCCTCTGCTACTTTTCTAGCGTCATGGATTCCTTTTTCGCTTTTTCGTATAATTTCTTGGGCCATTTCCTGGCCACCGTTGTCCCAGATGTCGGTGAAAAATTTTCCACCGACCAGGCTTGCTTCGGCCGAGGGGTCTTTTATATCTTCGGAGGATAAGGCGGCTTCGGATTGTGCCAAAATTTCATATGCTCACAGCCCTTCCTCTCCAAAATGGTAGCAATACCCCTGGCACACGAAAAGGCACATATGTCTCCGCGGCTATTCAAAATTTCTTCAAAGGCCTCAGCTTCGTGGCTGATCCATTCGATTGGGCCTTCGGGGTCACCCCTTATGAAGTTCTCTTCACTTGAAAAAGCGCCAACGCTGGCGAAGCTGGTTTTTACTTTTTTAACACATTCTATAGACTTTTCATAGCATCTTTTCTTAGATGCACGAAGCTCTTCAACACTTTTTTCCAAATGGTTTGCCCATTGTTCACTGATTTCTCGTTTTGTTTCTTCAAGTGTGCGTTCCTCTTTAGCTCTGGCTAGTTGTTTTCGGAGATCTTCAATTTCACACCGCTGAGCCTCAGCTTGAACTTTAAAAGTAGCTTCGTCTTCTTTTATTCTATTTATCAATGAATGCAATATTTTATCTTTTTCGAGACCTTCGTTCCTTAGTTCAATTACTTCGGAACGAAGGTTGCTTAGGGCCATAGCACACCCTTCGTCTTCAGCATCTTTTTGGGCCTTGAGGGCATTACTAAGTATAAGGCCCTGCAAAGAAAAATGTGTGTGTGTCAATAAATTTAAGCAAACGAAAAATTTTGGTTCCAAGAAAAAATACAAAAATCTCATTTTTGCACCTTTAAGCTATTATACGCCAAGCTGTCGGCTAGCTCGTTTTTCGACAGCACCGAGAGCCCGTCTTCTAGTGTTGGGAATCCGAAGCTCTTGCTCATCTCTCGAAAGACAGAAATCTCCTTGCTGTCAGGGAGACAATACAAAAAGTCTTCTTCTCCACTGCCGTTGAATATCAACTCCCCCTTTGGATATTTCATTTTTTGGGCGTAAAACTGGGCCTCTTGCTTTTCTTTTTCAGTCAATTTTTTCCCCGAAGCATGACATAAAATATAATCGAAGGCTTTGGAAGATGCTTCAAGGGCGGCAGTACCAGTTTCTTCAGCCGAAATTTGTTCTGCTATTTCTGTTTCTTTGGCTTCCAAGGATTTCACCTTGGTGGGCTCTGAAGGCCCAGCTTCAGTCTCAGATTGATGTTGTGAAGCTTCGGCATCAAATGTTTTTATATGTACTTCAGAAGTTTCGACAATTTTCTTCGGAGTTGTGCTTGAAGACTTTATTGTCAACAAAACATCCAACACATTAACCATCCTTTTTCTTTTGGGGGTCACTGCTGGACCCTTTTGGCTTTTTGCTGCTTCAATTTTTGCTGAAGGACTTAAAATTTCTGATGTCTTTGTTTCTTTAGCCCTCGGTTCTTCTATTTTTTCTGTCGCCGGTACTTTGGCCAGCCCTTCAATATTCGCCAGGGGAGTTGGTTCTTTAGCTTCGGTGGCCGAAGAGGTCTCACCGACAAACTAAGGCACTGTGGCCGGTTCAATATACCGTGGCCGGTGAGTAAGAACCTTTATCTGTTTCCTCTCCGGCGCTGGCTCACTGGGAGCGGCTGAAGCAACTTCCTTTGCTGAAGCAGTATTTTTTCTCTTCTGACCCCGTGTTGGATAACGGTAGTCAGGGTAGACAAATCCAATTGCATCAAATACTCGGTTAAGTCTCTTCTTCTTTCGGCCTTCGAAGGCCGCTGATAGTGCAGTATCTTCGGCTTTCAAATATGACCCGAACAGTTCATCACTTATGGCCTCAATACTCTTCAACCAGTCGTCATCTGGCTCGACGAACTTATCTCTGTATTTGAATGTGTATTTTAGTCTAATTAGTCCACCTTCGTCAGGTTCCCTAACGGTTTCCTTCGGTATTTCCCATTTATCTGCAAGTGGCCATACTCTGAAGGCAATGTGTTCTTGCATCAAATCCATTGTCCCAATAAAAGAGCAAACCGCGCCGAAGGCTCTCTGGCATTCTTCGGCTGCTTCATCCATTTCCACCTTCGGCCTTCGGAGGCCGAAGCGTTGCCATATAGGGCGCATAATGATATCTTTAATATCTTCCCATGTTTTCAAATCATTCTTCACATAAAACCACTCCGTCATCCAGTCGCCGGTCCATCTCTTTCGAAAGGTTGGCATGAGACAGCTTGACCCAGATCGGGCACCAAAGCTGTAGCAGCCAAAATTGTTGTGATACTGCTCTTTACCCCAGGGTTTTGTCTCATACAATAGCTCATGTATGTTGCAGAAACTTTTTGCATTTGGTTCTAAACCTTGGCTCCTCATGGCCCAGACAAAGATGCCCATCCTTATGATTGCTTCGGGAGTAATTTGATGAAGGCAGATTTCAAATATCTTCAGTACCTCCACGACAAAACTGCTCAAGGGAAACCGCAGTACAGCCTTCAAGAAGCTTCGGAATATCACAACTTCATTCTCCTCAGGAGTCGGACAAGTTTTTTCTCCTTCATCAGCCCTCACAATAGACAAGTCCCAAAAATATCTACCCCTCATATTAACAAGATGGCTTTGTTTAATACTTGATTTACCAAAAACCGCATGGCTTGGTCGCCAAGGTCGATCTTCGGAATCTTCACCACCACTATCCACATCATAGCTGTCACTATCGCCAGTGTCTTTAGATAAACCCTCTAAAATCTCCCTGGTAATCTTCTCTATATTTGTCTTTGCTATTGATTGAAGAAAGCCGAGATGCATCTCCTCAGACAGGCTCAGCTTCGATTCAGCAACAACCTTCTTATCTTCAGACATCTTCGCTTCGAAAGTGCTGAGAAAGTGCTCTCGAAACCGAAGCCTAAAAATTTAAAAAGCAAGTGTTGTTGCGCAAGGGCTAAAAGTCGAGTGAGCAAAAGCAGATGGCAAGAAAGCGTGCCAAATAAACTCGTGGTGGTCTCTTATTTATACACCTAGTGCGTTGAAAACTGTGGGTCCCGCTTGTCAATGACTGTTGCTATTCTAGCAAAGGGAAGGTGTTTTTTCGGACCTTTGGCTTAAGGCCTTCGTCCATGTCGCAATATGAATTTATCATTCTAAGCAAATTAATATTGCGAGGGGCTACTATTGGGGGCCTTCGGCGTCCGAAGGTCCTCAAAAACATGATTTGACAATGTTTTCCAAGTGAAATATGTGGGCAGGTATCTTCGGAATCGGATCGTGAGCATACAAGAGCACAATCAGGACGAAGCCTCAGTGAGATTATGACGAAGGTCTAGATGATCACGAAGCTGTGCGCGGGAAAGCTTCGGCATGATAGCAGAAAAGGTGAACCGACTTAAAGATGAAAAGGCAAATTAGACCTCGAAGAATTACTATAGAGTTATTGATAAATGTAAAGGGCATGAATGTAATTCTACATGGGCTGCGTCCCTTGCCTATAAATAGATGAACAGTACTCCCGTACTGTTCACGCTGACTTGGCATTCACTTTTTGCATCACGCCTGTACCTTTACTTTCCATCAAACCGAAGGTACATTTATAATTTGTTATTGTGAATATGATAATGCAAATAAAAATAAGCTGGTGATAATATCTATATTATTCTTCATATTTCGCATATGAATTCTTCCTTATCATCTATTGTGCTTACGAAGGTTTTTTCTTTCATAACCTTTGTCCGGAATTCATTATATCCGAAAGGATATACTGTCTTGAAGGACGAAGGACTTTAATATTTAACACATTTTATGTTGCCTTGTTCTTAACTCGAAGCATTTGAGAACAAGTCCCCAACACCAGTACACATCTTTTTTATTTGTTTTCCCTATTCCATCCAAACAAACAAAAGATATTTCACAGATATCACATATATACATCACAGATCATCACAGACATATATAGCCAACACAAACAGTATTAACACAAATTCTGACATAAGTATTCAACATAAGTTGAGAGGTTCTCAACACAAATAGTATTAACAGAAGTTCAGAAGTATCAACACAAGTTCACAAGCTCTGACATGTATTCAACATAAGTTTTGTGTTCGAAACTCTAAAAACATAACTCTCATGGAGGTGGGCGGTTGGACTGGTGCTGTGTTGGGCTGAACCCTTCATGAGGGTTGTTGGATGCCGCCCCAGATTGGCCCTACACAGAGAAGAGATTGCATGTGTTATACCAAATGCATTACCAACATGTAACTACAATTTTGATACTCACAGGAGTATGGAACAGAGCAGGGTCAACTACAGGGAACATTGGAGGTGGCGGAGCAAAACCCTATGCGGCGCCAAGGCTCTGCATGTACTCGAACATCTCCGCCATCTTCTGATCAGCCGCCACTCGCTCCGCCATTATCCTCGCCTCCATCTCTTGATGTTCCCTCCTCTCTTCTTCTAGTTGGGTCTATAATATAACAAGCCAACGTTATAGTAACTCAAAGAGAAGGTATATAACTCAAGGAAGGACGAGTTACAGAAGCACTAACCTCGAGTTGCTGTATGCGATGCTTTGAGCTGTCGTGCCGAGGTCGTATGGCTGGACTCGAGCCCATGCTTCTTGCTTGCACCTGAGACAGAGTGGGAGTGGAGGACGAGTCGATTGCCCCATCGACAATCCAGTACCGCCCATGTCTCTTGCCTCCTCCGACCCTCATGAGCACATCAGAGTCGATCGGCTCGGTGCTCGGATCATAATATGGGCCATGGACCTCCTGCGCCATGGCGGTGTAGTCATGAAGGCTTCTATAGACGGAAGGGTTGGTGTAGGCCTCGGGCCTGTCATCCAGGTTGTAGGTGACGTCGGACGTCGCCTTGCCCTTATGTGCCATAGCATAGGGCGAGAAGGTGGAGCAAGGCCGGCCACCATGTGACGCCGACTGCAAGAAAACCAACGAGATAGTTAGAAATAATATCTAATCCAATGCTATATACCTAAATAAAAAAGAGGGCGTACCCATGCTTCGGCATATTGGGCCAGGCTCCGGCTGCCTTGGTGGTGGGAGGGACCTTGCATCATCATACGCCGTTCCCGGCTAGCGTTGTGCGCCTCGTCCCACTCAGCCGAACACCACCTATCCACCATCTGCTCCCAGCATAGAGGATGTGCAGCGCACCAATGTGGAGTCATCTACAAAGTAAACACGTAAAGTGCATATCAGAAGATAAAATAAAATTCATGCATGGAGTACTGGTACCAAACATGCATGACTTTACCTGCAGGTACTAGTCCCTGGTCAACGACATGGTTCGGGCTTGCTGCTTGGTCACCCTCTCCCCAAGGACGGAGCCGTGGTAGCTGACGATGGCCTGGATTCGGGCCTCATAGTGCATGTCCACGATGAGCTTCTTACAGCTCGTGGTGGCCACCACATCCGCCCTAGCCTCGTATCCAGCCTCGCATCTGAAGAAATCCTACATACAAAAACGATGTATCCATACATTATTTCAAGAATTTGCAACGAATGCGACATATTTTTCATTATACTAAGACTTACCCATAGCTCTTGCTTCACCCGCTCTGCCTTGTTATTGAATTCCCGACCGTCCCGGTCTACTGCATCGGGGGCGACGGCGTAGTGGTCGAAGGTGTAGGCTGGGCCCGTCACTCCAGCGTACTCAACCAGTCCAGGGAAGTGTTCCCTGCACAGCAGGCCGAGGATGCCATTGGGGAGGCGATACCTTATACACAACATCCGAACCCTTAAGATGTTCTTTTGTTTGGCACGCATATGGGAGATAATACACTTGTGTGGCCTGTTGGGCCACAATATAGACATCGTCTCCTGGTATGGTGGAATCTTGTCGAATTTCGACTATCCCATGATTTGAATGTGTCTGTCTCGTCACTTGAGGGTCAAACCAATGACATTTGAATATCACTAGAGTAAGAGGTTTGGAACCATAAAAATTGAGCTCATATATTTCTTCGATTCATCCAAAATAATCGACATCGTCAAGGCCGGGCGTAAAGAATCTAGAACACGTTGTTTTCCGATTGGGCCGACTTTTGTCGTAGTTTGTTGTGCGAAAACGGTATCCATTGACGTCATACCCAGAATATTTCTTGACCCTATAAGCAAAGCCGTTGGCTACTTGTCTAAACTCGGCACTCATAGACGGATCTCTTTGGCCCTGCAAGTATTCGCAAGTTAAAAGACGCTAAATTGAGTTCAAAGATGTATCTCTTTTACAAACTAAGCACGTACCTTACGTTTGAACCAGGAAATGAAATCGGGCAACCCATTTCTCGCACCCTTTCTAAGAAGAGTGTCATATTCCTGTGGAGTGGGGTCCCTTGATCGATGCTAGAATTCATGAAGAAATTGTTCCATATATGGCGTCACCTCTTCAAGGTTGGTCAATACATATAGCATGATATGCCACCACTCTTCATGTGTCAGGGTCTTGGTGGTCGAGCCACTTGCTCTTCCAAGTTGGCCTCGAAATATGCTAAGGTTCAATTCATTGTTGCCATCATTGTAACGAGGGGGTGGATTATGCACGCTCGGCAGTTTGTCACCATAATAAGTTGTTGTGAAGTTTGACACCTCCTCTAGAATGTATGCCTCTGCAATGGAAGCCTCGATTTTGCATTTATTTCTACATTTCTTTCGAATAGTCTTTAGACATCTCTCGATTGGATAGCACCAACATCCCTGCACGGCCCCCCATTCGTGCCTCATAGGGGAGATGAAGAATCAAATGTTGCATTGGATTGAAGAAGCCGGGTGGAAATATCTTCTCAAGCTTACACAGTAACACGTGTGCCAATCTTTCCAAGCCTGCAACCACGGTCCGAGATAACTCTTTTGCACAAAGCTGACGGAAGAAATAGCTCAACTCTGAAAGCGCTAGCCAGACATGCTCAGGGACATAGCCTCAAACCATCGCAGGAAGAATCCGTTCAATCCATATGTGGAAGTCACGACTCTTCATCCCTAAGACTTGCATAGTAGATAAGTTCACCCCCTACTCAGGTTAGCTGCATACCCATCAGGGAACATCAACATCTTGATCCACTGAAGTACTTCCTTCCTCTAGGCCTTGCTTAGGACGAAATCGGCCTTAGGCCTTCTCCACGTCTTTCGCCACTTGGCGGCTTCATCTCTAGGTTTGGTCTATCACATAACGCTGCTAGATCCACTCTTGCCTTTACGTTATCCTTTGACTTATCAGGAATGTCCATAATTGTTGCCCACAGTGCCTCGGCAACATTCTTTTCAGTGTGCATCACATCAATGTTGTGTGGAAGGAGCAGGTCGTCATAATAGGGGAGTCAAGTCAAGCCAGACTTATGTGTCCACATATGCTGCTCACCATATCCCACAAAACCACCTTCTGTATTGGCCACGAGCCCAACTATCTGCTGACGAATTTTGGCACCAGTCATCGTTGCAGGTGGGCGGTCTGTCACTACGACACCTTTTGTAAAGTTCTTGATGTCTAGGCGAAATGGATGGTCAGGAGGGAGAAATTGTCGATGTTTATCGAAGGACGAATATTTGCCACCCTTTTTCAACCAAATGAACCTGAGAGCTTCCTTGCAAACTGGGCATGGGAACTTACCATGAACACACCAGGCGCAGAATAGCCCATACGCCGGTAAGTCATGCATGGAGTACTGGTACCAAACATGCATTCTGAAGTTTGTCTTCTTAGCTCAGTCATACGTCCATACCCCTTCCTCCCAGGCACGTACCAATTCATCGATCAAAGGCTCCATGTACACGCCCATTTTATTCCCCAGGTGTCCGGGAATTATCAACGACACGAATATATTCTGCCTTTGAAAGCACACACCAGGGGGGAGATTGATTGGGAACACAAACATGGGCCAACATGTGTACGGGGCAGCGCTCATTCCATAGGGATTGAACCCATCTGTGGCCAACACAACACGTACATTATGAGCCTCATTGGCTTTCTCACGGTGAATGGCATCAAAGTGTTTCCATGCTTCACCATCGGATGCGTGCACCATCTTGTCAGGATTGTACCGTTTTCCATTTTTATGCCACGTCATCTGTTTCACGAATTCCTCTGTCATGTACAGACGCTGGATCCTCGGTATGAACGGAAGGTGCCGTAGGATTGTCAAGGGGATGTCGACCTGCCTCTTCTGTCCATCACCAGAGTCTACCTCCATGAACCTAGACGATTTGCACTTGGGACAGTACTTTGCCTCCGCATATTCTTTCCTAAATAGCACGCAGCCCTTCGGACAAGCATGAATCTGCTCATACGTCATCTTGAGTGCAAGAAGGAGATTCTGTGCCTCGTACATGCTCTTTGGCAGAACGTGATCATCCGGAAGCAGGCTGCCAATAACCGTCAACAAGCCATCGAATGCGTCTCTACTCATGCTGTACTGCGACTTGAACGCCATTACACGCCCAATGGCATCCAGTTGAGAAACCTTTGTCTGGCCGTGAAGGGGCTTCTGTGCCGCGTCAAACATGTCGTAGAACGCCTTTGCGGTCGGCTCTGGCTCGTCATCCATACATCCTCCCGTGTACTGTGCCTCCTGATAGTCGTTCAACATATCCGCTACCCCCGCATCCGCATCATAATCCTTGACACGTTGTCTCAGCACCTCCTCTCTCGTATGATGCGCTTCACCATGAAATATCCACAGAGTATAGCCCGATGTAAATCCATTCTTCCAAATATGTTCTACCATGGGTGTTGGGGTCATGCTTCGTTGCGCCGAAGGTCCTGTAGGAAGAAGCAGCTTCGGCTGAAGTTGTCCCCAGGAGATGACCGAAGGTTCCTCTTCATGAAGCTTCGGTATTACAAACCGACTTAGAGATAGAATGACCTTTTAATCCATAAAGGTCTGGGTCAATGTTGTAAACTTTTATGGGGGGCATAATTGTAATTCTTCACAGGCTGTGTCCTGTGTCTATAAATAGATGAACAGTACCCCCGTACTGTTCACGCTGACTTGGCATTTGCTTTCCGTCATCCTTGTACTTCTGCCTTCCTGCCATCCGAAGGTACACTTGTAATTTGAAGTCATTTCTATTTTTATATGATAATAAAATAGAAATGACGTTGTGATAATATTTAAATGTTTACATTACTTTTTATATTGCATGTAAGTTCTTCGTCATAGTTTATTGTGCTTACGAAGATATGTTGTTTGTGACCTTCGTCCGAAACACATTATATCCCGAAGGGAAATAATGTTTCAAAGGACGAAGGGCTTTATCATTTAACACTTTTTATGTTGCCTTGTTCTTAATCCGAAGCATTTGAGAACAAGTCCCCAACATTGGCGCCCACCGTGGGTGAACTCACTTCCACTTTTTTGAGCTGATGGCTTCGTTCAACGATCAAGTTGGAGCTGCTTCGGCTCCGAAGCTGCTGTTCCCGATAACAGGCGGTTCATGTTCAGAGCCAGCCAACAAGAAGCAGAAGAAGGAAGCACAGAGAAGAGTACAGCATGTTGGGGTGCAAGGACCCTTCATCAAGTCGAGATGGTCTCACATTCCTATTACCTTCTCCCAAGAGGACCTTCAACTCAAGGATTACCCACACAATGATGCTATGGTTATTTCTTGTGTGATCAAAGGATTTCTGGTCCACAATGTCTTAGTTGATACAGGCAGTGCAGCTGATATCATATTTGCTAAGGCCTTCAGACAAATGCAAGAGCCCGAAGACAAGATTCATGATGCTACGCACCCTCTTTGTGGCTTCGGAGGGCGGCAGATTGTAGCACTTGGGAAGTTTACCATGCCAGTAACCTTCGGGTTTGTTAACAACACAAGGACTGAGCAAATTGTGTTTGATATTGTTGACATGGAGTATCCTTACAATGCTATCATTGGCTGCGGTACTCTCAATGCCTTCGAAGCAATTCTTCACCCAGCTTACCTCTGCATGAAGATACCTTCGGACCAAGGGCCTATTGCTATTCATGGAAGCCAGGAAGCTGCTAGAAGGGCCGAAGGAAGCTGGACTGACTCCAAAGCAATCCATAACATAGATGGAGCTGAAGCTTGTGAACAGTACAAATTCAGAAGGAAGAAAGCAGCTTCAGCAGATCAGCCGAAGCCCATGCTCTTATGTGAGGACATAGCAGAGCAGAAGGTGCTATTGGGCTCTCAATTATCCGAAGAGCAGGAGAAAACCTTGATAAGGTTTTTGTTCAACAACAAAGATGTTTTTGCATGGTCAGCTAATGACCTCTGCGGAGTAAATCGGGATGTTATTGAACACTCGCTCAATGTTGACCCATCCTTCAGACCCCGAAAGCAGAGGCTTCGGAAAATGTCTGATGATAAGGCCGAAGGGGCTCGCAATGAAGTAAAAAGACTCCTCAGTGCAGGAGTTATCAGAGAAGTAAAGTACCCAGAGTGGCTAGCTAACACTGTTATGGTAAAGAAGGCCAATGGCAAGTGGAGAATGTGTATCGATTTTACAGATCTCAACAAGGCCTGTCCGAAGGACGAATTCCCATTGCCAAGAATAGACTCTTTAGTTGATGCAGCAGCTTCTTCAAAGCTCATGAGTCTGCTAGACTGTTACTCAGGTTATCACCAAATCTGGATGAAGAAGGAAGATGAGCCGAAGACTAGCTTCATAACCCCAAGTGGCACATATTGCTATCTTCGGATGCCTGAGGGACTCAAAAATGCTGGAGGAAGTTTTAGCAGAATGACTGCGAAGGTCCTCCAGTCTCAGATAGGCAGAAATGTGCTAACTTATGTTGATGACATCATTGTAAAAAGCACGAAACAGGAAAATCATATTGCTGATTTGCAGGAGACCTTCGCCAGTTTCAGACAAGCTGGCTTAAAGCTGAACCCAGAAAAATGTGTCTTCGGAGTAAAAAAGGGGAAATTTCTTGGATGCTTGGTTTCAACAAAGGGAATTGAAGCTAATCCAAGTAAAATTGAAGCTATACTTCGAATGGAGCCACCAACTACAAGAAAGGGGGCCCAAAGATTGACAGGGAGGCTGGCATCTCTCAATAGATTCATATCTAGATCAGCAGAAAGAAATTTACCATTCTTCGAAGTGCTGAAATCAGCCGAAGTCTTTCAATGGGGATCAAATCAACAAAAAGCCTTTGAAGAGCTGAAGCAATATTTGATAGATCTAACAACATTAACTCCACCAACGCCAGGGGCTCCTTTGTTGTTATATGTGGCAGCTTCGCACTCAGCAGTAAGTGCAGCACTTGTCCAGGAGAAGCTTGATGGCCAAGTCAAGAAGCAGGTTCCAGTGTATTTTGTATCTAAAGTCCTTAGTGTATCAAAGAAAAATTATACAGAACTGGAGAAGGTATTATATGCCGTTTTGATGGCATCCAGGAAGCTTCGGCATTATTTTCAAGCATACAATATTGTCGTTCCTTCTTCGCAGCCGTTGAAGGATATTATGAGAAATAGAGAAGCTACTGGACGGATTGGAAAATGGGCTGCAGAGCTCAATGAATTTTGCATTGATTATGTGCATAGATCCTCGATCCAGTCTCAAGCGTTGGCAGATTTCATTGCCGATTGGACGCCAGGGGCTCAGGATGAAGAAACAAATAAGGATGCCGAAGTGTGGACAGTGTTTTGTGATGGCTCTTGGGGAACCTTCGGAGCAGGAGCAGCCGCTGTGCTGGTCTCACCATCCAAAGTTAAAACTTGTTATGCAGCAAGACTTGATTTTAGCTGTACAAACAATGTTACTGAGTACGAAGCTCTGCTTTTGGGCCTTCGGAAATTAAAAGCAATGGGAATCAGAAGGGCCATCCTTAAAACTGATTCCCAGGTTGTTTCAGGTCATATCGACAAGAGTTGCAAGGCTAAAGATCCGAAGCTTGAAAAATATCTGGACACGGTCCGAAGAATCGAAGCTTCCTTCGAAGGATTTTCTGTCAAAAATATCCCTCGAGGACAAAATGAGCATGCTGATTTGCTAGCTAAGTCAGCAGCACAGGGGCTGCCTTTACCTTCGGATGTGTTTTTCGAAACAATAAAGGCCCCTTCAGTGGAACTCCTTGAAAGAGCAGTCCTCAACATATCTCCTGTTTATAGTGAAGATTGGAGAACTGAGATCATCTCTTACCTTCAGGGTAAGTTCCTCTCAGATGACGAAGCTTATAACAGGAGGATAGAGGCAAGAGCTCGTCCATATGTCATGATAGAAGGGGAGTTGTATAAGCATGGAGTTTGCGCTCCGCTGCTCAAGTGTTTATCTAGAACCGAAGGTATAGAGTTGATGAAACAAAATACATGCAGGCCTGTGTGGATCTCACATTGGATCTAGGCCGTTGCTTGGAAAAGTTTTCCGTCAAGGTTTTTATTGGCCGAAGGCAGCTTCGGATGCAGCGGAATTGGTTCAAAAGTGCGAAGGTTGTCAGAAATGTGCAAGAGATCAAAAACAACCTTCGTCTTTAACATAGCTCATACAACCTATCTGGCCATTGCAAAGGTGGGGCCTTGACTTGTTAGGTCCATTACCACCGGCTCAAGGGAATTTAAGATATGTTATAGTGGCTGTGGAGTATTTTTCTAAATGGATCGAGGCAAAGCCATTAGCCACAATAACTTCGGCCACTGTCCAAAAGTTTTTCTGGCAGAATATTGTTTGTCGTTTCGGGGTACCGAAGGCCATCACTGTAGATAATGGAACACAGTTCGACTCCGAAGCTTTCAGAAATTTCTGTGATCAAATTGGTACGAAGATCCATTTTGCATCAGTCAGGCATCCAGAGTCAAATGGGCTCGTTGAAAGGGCCAACGGCATTATAATGACAGGAATAATGAAGTTAATCTTCAATCAACCCAGGGGAAAGTGGCCGGATCAGTTAACCAAAGTGGTGTGGAGTCACAATACAACAACATCAAGGTCTACAGGCTTTACTCCATTCAAGTTATTATTCGGTGACGAAGCAATAACTCCGGAAGAAGCTAAAACTGGATCAATAAGAGTAGTAGCTTCGACAGAATCAGGTCCTGAAGATGCTTGTTTTGTGGAAAAAGATGCTTTAGAAGGGATCAGGCTTCAAGCTGTGGAGAATATCAATAAATACCAAGCTAAAACAGTCAAATGGCGAGATAGAAAAGTTCGGCTAAAATATTGAGCCGGGACACTTGGTGCTTCGAAGAGTGGCCAACCCAGACACAGTGGGCAAGTTACAGTTGAAATGGGAGGGACCTTTCTTGGTAGCATCATCGTCAAGACCTGGTTCATACAGATTGAAGGACATGGACGGCAACGACATTCCAAGATCTTGGAATGCGGATGAGCTTCGGCGATATTATGTGTAATTTGATGTAACTTTTTTATGTTTTTTCTTTTTTCATGGCACCCTTTTCCTTTCTGAAGGGGGAGAAAGGTTTTTAATGGGGCCATCATATGTAATTTCCTTTTTAGTTCTATAAGAGCAAAATCCCCCAAGGAATGTAAATGTAAAAGCTGAGAACGCACCATCGAGTGCCGAAAACTGAAAAAGCGAAGAAGCTCCAAAGTCGTTCCTAAGGGAATGCAGAGCTTACAGCGAAAAATCAACGCTGATTCCGCCGAAAGTAAAAGGCGAAGAAGCTCCAAAGTCGTTCCTAAGGGAATGCAGAGCTTACAGTGAAAAGTCAACGCTGATTCCGCCGAAAGTAAAAGGCGAAGAAGCTCCAAAGTCGTTCCTAAGGGAATGCAGAGCTGATGTGTGATTGTTTCTAAGGAAATAATGGCTGAGGATATGGCTTCGGATATGTGTTTGGATATTAATTCGCACATCACATTACATCATAACATTTGCATTCATAAACATTCATTCAGGCATATATAGGATAATCATCATCATGACATAAGTGGTTGTTTCGGCAAAAAAGAAGAAGCGGTCTTTTATGCTTCGTTGTGTACAAAAAAGAAAGGTTTCGGCAAAAAAGAAGAAGCGGTCTTTTATGCTTCGTTGTGTATAAAAAAGAGAGGTTTCGGCAAAAAAGAAGAAGCGGTCTTTTATGCTTCGTTGTGTACGAAAAGAAGGGAAGGTGTTTTTTCGCCTTCGGCTCAAAATACTAATTTCGTCCACATCAAAGCGCCTCAATGGAAGGGTAAGGATATATAACAAGGTATGAACAAAGTTCATTAAGAACAGTTTAGCTGTATTTACAAAAGTTATTACAAAAAGTCTCTTGAGTTTTTTCTACAGTCTACTCCTACTAATCTTCACCGGGCTTCAGCTTCGGCGGCATATTCTTTAAGCATCAGTTTCAGCTTCGTCATCCTACATGAAACAAGGTATTGTGAGTAAAAATCAAGTTTGAGGGAGAAGGTAAGCACAAGGTATGATTTCTTACTGGTTCAAGATGACTTCGAGCTTCGTCTCCAGCTTTTTCTCGCCCGCCTTTGGTCCATATCATTTTTATAAATCTGTTTGAAATGCTTCGGGCGAGGTCAGGAATATCGTCTAGCATTGATGGAGATAGAGTGAAATTGGGCCTGTTGACGATTTTTCCATGATCACAGCCGGCCTTCAGAAATGCTGCAGCAGTGCCCCGAGAAGCTACCCAGGCACAGAAGTCACCGTGCCCGGCTATAACTTCGTCAAGCTCATCAATTTCAGCTTCAATATGTTCGAAGGTTCTTGGCAAATTTTCAGCTGAAGGGGTGAACTTTCCACTGCTGGCTCCAACTGAATAAAAGATCTTTTTTAATTGTTGAATATAGTTGTTACTAAATTTCAAACATTTGTCTTGAAGGCTTGTCAATGATTTCTTCAAATCTGAGTTTGTTTGGATTTCAGCCTCAAATTTTGAATTAAGCTCTAGCTTCTCTTGTTCAAATTGTTTTGATTGGCAGAGAAGCTTCGAATTCAATTCTGCTACTTTAGCTTCAGTTTCTGCCAATAAGCCTTCAGTTGTTTGGAGTTCGAAGTCTTTCTTTTCAATAATAGTTGATTGCTCTTTTATTCTACTCTCTAAATTTTCAATTATAATTTCGTGTTTCTTATCCTCTAAATCTTGCTGCATTTTCAAAGCTTTGCTCAGTAGCATGCTCTGCACATAAACAACCTTTGTTAGGAACATTTTCATTATTAAAAACAATAAAAGTCAGAGAAAAGTTGTTTACCTTGAAATTGGAATAAAATAAGCTACCAACGATATGTTGTCGTCGGTAGCGGCTGATATCCGTTTCTAGCTTCGGAAAACCGATACTCTTTGATAGAGTACCGATGACCTTAGCTCCAGTTTGGTCCCGGATGCAGTTCAATTTCTCATCGTCAATACCTCCGAAAAGAAGAGCTCCTGGCTTATATCCGCAAGATTTGGCATATTCTTTAAGCTCTTCTATTTCGGCCTTCGACAGTTCTTGCCCAACTAAATTTTGAAATATGAAGGCTTCGTCCTCCGAAGTATCTTCGGCTATTTCCTTTCCCTTCCCAGGCAATGTGGCCATGGTTTCTTCGGCAGCAGTGGTAGCTTCTTCTGCGGCCATGTCTAGCAGTATTTTGTCGATGTCTTCAATTGTAGTTTCCAAGTTCAAATCTTCGGCTGAAGCGGCTTCGGTAGCCGCAACCTCCGAAGGTGCGACTTCGACATTTGTTGTGCCCTCAACCGCTGGCGCTTTCCGAGTTGAAGCCCTCGGTGGCGTCTTGTCAATGACTTCGGTCACTGCAATAATTCTTTGTCTCTTTGTCTTGGTTATCTTCTTCGTTTTGTCGGGATTATCCACCTTTCGAAAAAGCTTCGTCAGTTGAGGCCCTAATGGACTTAGCTTCGCGGACAGGGTTTCAGTCATTACCTTTAAGATTTCCTCCACGTCGGTGGTAGAGGGTGATGCAGGAGTCCCCTCTTCATCGGATAATTTTCGCTTCGGAGATGATATTCTTCTCTTTTTTGGAATATTCTTCTCTTTTGGTGGTTCTTCCTCATTTTTGTTCAAAGTTTCGGCCACCCTTTTCCTTTTTTGGCCCTCAGCACCCTTATTCAGCCGTTCATAGTCAGGGTACTCGAAACCCAGGGCATCAAACACTCGGTTTAGTCTTCGCTTCGGACGGGTGCCGAAGGCCGCAGTCATTAGCTGATCTTCTTTTTTGGAGTAATTACCAAGTATTTCATTGCACATTACTTCAACTGTGTCCAGCCACTCTTGGCAAGGTTTTTTAAAGTATTTCTTGAACTTGAAATGGTAAGGAAGCCGGACAAGTTCCCCTTCTTTCTTCTCCCCTTCCAGCTTCGGCATTTCCCATTCTTTTAAAGTAGGGAAAACCCTGAAGGCCAAGAACTCTTGAACCAGGTCCCTAGTACTGATATGCTCTAAAATAATTTTAAACTCAGCTAGTGCAGCCCAAGTGGAACCTTCTAATGACATATGGCATCATGGTCTTGTTTCTCCGAAGATCAATTCAAGTGGGCTTTGTACCAACTTCTCTTTGTCTTCGTCAACTTTCACATAAAACCACTCTGACTTCCAGCCTGCCGGCCATTTGCTTCGGTAGCTAATAACAGGAAACTTTGTGGTTTTCCGATAGGCAAAATTGTAGCAACCAAAGTTATCATGTAATCCATCTTTTCTAGCCTTCGTTTGGTAATGTAGCTCATGAACTCGACAGAAACTGTCGGCAAACGGTTCCACCGCCTGGCTTCGGAGGGCCCAGATGTAAACACTAAGCCTAACGATAGCGTTAGGAGTCAACTGGTGAAAGTAGATACCAAACTTCTTCAATACATCTGCAATAATCCCATGAAGGGGGAATCTTAACCCAGCCTTTAGAAAGCTCTTGAAAATGACTATCTCATCCTTCTCTGGCTTCGGGGTAGTTTCTTCTCCCCCGAAGCGAAGTAGCTTCTTCTGACTTTCACTGAAATAACCTGATTTTACCATCTTGGAGAGGTCAGCCTTCGAAACAGTCGACTTTCCGAAGTCCAAGTGGCTGGGCTTACTTGGCATGGCAATGCGATAATCATCTTCGAGATCAGTTTCTTCAATGTTCTCATCTTCTGCTTCGGCAGTTGCTTGTACTGCTTCAACAGTGGGGATTTCCTCCGAGGTTACCAGTCCGGATCGTTGCATTGCTTCGGAGATGGGAACAGTCTCCGAACCTTCAGCTTCGTCTCCTTCACGCTCAACCCTGGCGGTAGATCGCACTCTAGCCATTTAATTCTGAGTTTGTGCAAATTGAATACTTTTTTCTCCCAAAGCCTTTCCTTCTGACGAAGCAGACTTCGAGTTGGACCTTCGTTCGATTCTGAGAGTCAAGCTTCGGCTATGGTTAAAAATTTTGGCAGCAAAACAGTGCAAATAGCAATGAATGCTGTGGTAACTTCACACCTACCCGTCTGTTTATATAGTGCTGCATGTAAGAAGGCGAAACGCCAGGATTTTTACACCAGGCAGACAGTCACTTGCACTCGCTACGCGGTGGACCGCAGAGACCAAACAGTAACTCTGCAAGGTGGGCCTGACACGCGCTCGGAAGCTGAATCGTTTCTCGGCAACGAGCTCAGGGAAGGTGTTTTTTGGACCTTCGGCTTCCCGAAGCTTAAGAGACTTTTTTCACGGATCAAGATCGTTACGAAAAACGATCTAGCGCCGCGAAAGGGGCTACTGTTGGGGTCATGCTTCGTTGCGCCGAAGGTCCTGTAGGAAGAAGCAGCTTCGGCTGAAGTTGTCCCCAGGAGATGACCGAAGGTTCCTCTTCATGAAGCTTCGGTATTACAAACCGACTTAGAGATAGAATGACCTTTTAATCCATAAAGGTCTGGGTCAATGTTGTAAACTTTTATGGGGGGCATAATTGTAATTCTTCACAGGCTGTGTCCTATGTCTATAAATAGATGAACAGTACCCCCGTACTGTTCACGCTGACTTGGCATTTGCTTTCCGTCATCCTTGTACTTCTTCCTTCCTGCCATCCGAAGGTACACTTGTAATTTGAAGTCATTTCTATTTTTATATGATAATAAAATAGAAATGACGTTGTGATAATATTTAAATGTTTACATTACTTTTTATATTGCATGTAAGTTCTTCGTCATAGTTTATTGTGCTTACGAAGATATGTTGTTTGTGACCTTCGTCCGAAACACATTATATCCCGAAGGGAAATAATGTTTCAAAGGACGAAGGGCTTTATCATTTAACACTTTTTATGTTGCCTTGTTCTTAATTCGAAGCATTTGAGAACAAGTCCCCAACAATGGGCTTCTTTGATTTTCTTTTCCGGTTGGCACATTTTCTGCACGGGCATGGGACTAGACTTGCTCCTTTAGCAGCTTCGCCATATGCCCGTTCCACGAAATCATCGGTCTTTCTAATCCATTCAGGGGTGACATCGTTCCTTCCTGTACGGCCTGTGTACATCCATTCACGGTCCTCCATCCTCTAAAAGAAGCCTAGCAATAGAAAATTTCGGCAGCACCTCCCCTGCACGGGGAGGTTTCTAAAACCTGCAAATAAAACTATCAGCACGATGGGTGACATCCACACATAATTCAACGGCACGATGGCCGACAATCACATATAACCATAGCCACATGGAAACTACATTTAATTCTTATAGACCAATCATACGCATATATTAGAAATGTAATTTCCTATAGACCAATCACATGCAAACTACGTTTAACCACATATAATCAAACACATGTAATTTCCTATATATCAACCATATGCATATATTAAAAAATTTATATCTTAGCCGGGGAGGATGGCGGAGATGGCGGGGTGTTCGGAGATGGCCGGAGCAACGGTGATTGACGGAGATGGCGCGGTGGGGAGACTTGGCGGTGAATTGCCGGGTCGAGCGCAGGCGGCGGCGGTGCGTGCGGGTGGCGGGGCGCGGGGCACGGGGCCGGGCGAGCGGGCAGGGGAGGGGGCGCGGGGCCGGGCGGCGCGACGAGCGCGGGCTGCTGCGGCGGCTCTTCGGGGTGGCGGGGAGCGAGGCCGGGGGCGCACGCGGTGAGCGGTGGCGGCGCGAGGGGGCAGCGCAGCGAGCGCGGTCTGTGGGGTGGCGGGGAGCGGGTCGCGGCGCTCCGGGGTGGCGGGGAGCGGGGCCGGCGGTCTGGGCTGCGGCGGTGGCGCTGCGGGGTGGCGGGATGAGTGAGAAGTGAGCGAGAGAGAGTGAGTGGAGAAGGAGAAGAGGCTGTTATTTCCCTTCTTTGCCGAGTGCCCGCGATTTGGCACTCGACAAAGATTTTTTAAAAATTTAAAAAATTACTTTGCCGAGTGCCCCGAATCTGGCACTCGGCAAAGTTGTCTTTGCTGAGTGTCCACTGACAGGCACTCGACAAAGCCTGGCCTTAGGGTTTTTTAGAAAAGATATGCCGAGTGCCACACGGCTAGCACTCGGCAAAGGTTTCTTTGCCGAGTGTCATTTCTGGACACTCGGCAAAGTACATTTTTATTTTTTTTATTTTCCCAACCAAACTTTTTGTGGTATGTTTCCACACTATGTAGATCTACATGTACCATTTTGGGACAATTAGAAAAGTGTTTTCTATAGCTAGTAGATTTGGTTCGTTTATTTGAATTTCTTCGGAAAATTCAAATTTGAACTGCAAGCCAATCGAAACTTGGAAAACAGTGCGTACAAACATAATATCCATGCTATTTAGCACAAGTTACGATCGACTTCAGGAGCGGACCGGAAACTTCGAGCACCATGCCCACTCAACATGGCCGTGAACTTGCCATCCAGCTGTTTAAAAATTTTATAAAACACAAACAAAGTCAAAAAATCATGAAACTTGTCCACATGTCATAATATTATATGTAGAGGCTGTGATAAAAATTTGAGAAAGTTTCGAGAAAGCTGTGACGTACTATGTGTAGAAACCTAGGAGAACTACATTGAAACTTATGATTTCATGTGTAGTTCTCCTAGGTTTCTACATATAGTACGTCTCAACTTTCTCGAAACTTTCTTAAATTTTTATCACAGCATCTATATATGATATCATGACACGTGGACAAGTTTCATGATTTTCTGACTTTGTTTGTATTTTATACAATTTTTAAACATGTGGATGACAAGTTCACTGCCATGTTTAGTGAGCATGTTGCTCGAAGTTACCAGTCCGCTCCTGGAATCGGTCGTAACTTGTGCTAAGTAGCATGGATATCATTTTTGCATGCATGGTTTTCAAGTTTCGAGTGACCTACAGTTCAAATCTGAATTTTTCGAAAAAATCAAATAAACGAACTAAATCTACTCCTGATTGAAAACTCTGTTATAATTGTCCACAAATGATACATGTAGGTCTACATAGTGTAGTAACATACCACAAAAAGTTTGGTGGACAAAATTTTAAAAATAAAAATATGCTTTGCCGAGTGTCCACAGTAGACACTCGGTAAAGAGTTCTTTGCCGAGTGCCGACCCTCGGCCCTCGGCAAAGGCTGACGGCCGTCAGCTTTCGAACGGCCGCTGACGGCCCTTTGTCGAGAGCCGCCTTTGCCGAGTATTTGCCACTCGGCAAAATTGTCTTTGCCGAGAGTTTTCCTGTGCCGAGTGTCCTGCACTCGGTAAACTAGCTCGTTACCGAGAGCGGGACTTTGCCGAGTGCGGCTCTCGGCAAAGCAACCTTTGCCGAGTGCCCGACAAAAAACACTCGGCAAAGACCTAGATTTCGGTAGTGAAACCGACACTGATAATATCAGTATTATGAACTTTTGCTATCAAATATTTTTTAGATTTTGAATTTATAAATCGATGGTTATGGAAGCCGTAGGTGATTAGATGCAGCTGGCAGAATGTCTCTATCATGAATATTGATTCTGTAGTAGTGAATGATATAAAATTACATGGTTTTAATTAGAAAATACGTACTACCTTCGTTCAAAAATATAATTCATTTTAGACTAGAAACACATTCACTTAAAAATTTACGAATGTAGTTTGTATATGTCTTCATTTATTATCATTCAATCGAATGTGGACAGAAAAAAGAAGGCTAGAAAGAACTATATTTTGGAACGGAGTGAGTATAAAACAATCCTAGTCAAAACAGAAAATAGACGAAAGTCCTATGACCACCCTTATGTCCAATGATTGTCTTGATGATGCCGGACGTAAGTTAATGTCTGATGGTTTGTGAAGGCCGTCGACACAAAAGGCTAAGTTTGATGACTGTTAGGGCGGGTCGTCAGACATACCCTTTTGTTCGACGGCTGTTAGGGCTAGACCAACTAAAGTTAGTGAGTATATATAACGACACACCCACATAGTTCCCTTCTCTTTCTCCTCTCTCGCCCAGTCACCAAATCATCGTTGCGCACATACGCTAGCAGTCGGCTTGTCCCACTTCCGCACGTGCCACCGCCGGCCTATCCCACTGGCGCATGTTCCGCCGCTGAGGCTGCTGCTTCGCCTGTGTAGCCACCGCTGCTACCCATGTCCACATCACGCTGCCGACGCCAGTCCCACTAGTAGAAAACAAGTGTATACTTGCGATGTGCACTAATTTGTACACGCGGATTCTGCTAACGCGTGCCAGTGGTATATAATGGTGGCCCTGACTCGAAGAACCGTCAGTGGAAACACATTTTCACTAGTGGTTCACTTAAAAAACCGCTAGTGAAAATCGTGTATTTTCACTAGCGGTTGTCTTAGGGAACCGTAACCGAAAATATGTTTTACACTGACAGTTTTGTTAAGCAACCACCTATGAAAATGTCACGATTTTCACTTGCGGTTTAGATAAGTGAACCACCACTCCACCAGTGAAAACCTTTTTTCACCTGTGGTTCATTAATCAAACTGCCATTGATGTTTTTGGTATAAATATCCCTTCTGGTCCTCCTGATCTCTAATGGTTCTCGTAGCCACCTTCCATTGGTGGCGATTTTGGATATTCAGATTTCACAAAATACAAGGATAGAGGTTTTAATCTTCATTATTTTGGAAGAAAGCTACTAAGAAGGTTGGTTGGTGTTTCTCTTCCCTATTTTTGATCATCCTTTCTCAATTTTAGACACTGGATCTAGTGTTCACCATGTGTTAGAAAGAAGAGTATCTAGGTTGTTGTCTCTATTTCCTCAAACAAGGTTGCTTAAGATGGTTAGATATTGTCTCTCCAAGCTCCCTTTTCATGTTTACTTCTCAATTAGTTTATCCATGATATATTTAGTTGTTTAATAAATGGTGTTGTTGGTCACTCGTTTTTATTCCTTCGCCTTATCAAAAATAAGTCAACACAATTAGAACGAGCTTCATCTTTATCCTTTAGCTCTTCCTCCTCGGAGAAAAGGTTGATTAAAGGATGAGGATGTAGAAATTCAATGAAGGAAATATAGAGAACTTTTAGGGTAAATCATGCATAATATACACTATTTAACCTTATAAGATATTACTTCCTCCTCTTTTTTATTATTTAACAAAAGATTACATGTATACCTTCGACTTTGTAATATTATAGTACGAAGGTAAAGGAAATATAGCTTCGTAGGCAAAGCGATTTGTTCCTCTCCAGCTAAAAAGCGTGAACAATGCATGGTACTGTTCCTCTATTTGTAGTCGTGGGGTATAGCTTCGGCAAAATTACAATAGTGCCCTTAATCTTATACATTTGAACTAGAAACACTAAGGGCAATGCCATCATTTTCTATAGCTGTCTTGCTGAACAAGTCTTGGAAAATTCTTCTGGCCTTGCCTTTATCATTTGCTATGTACTCGTGTCATTAGTTCGAAGCTTGTGCCTTCGTTCTCACTTGTGTGGTCACTCTAGTCAAAGGTAACATTTGGTATTATACCTGTAACACTCGAAGCAAACTAAGAAATATATGTTAAGTTAGTATTTTGAGGACCTTTAGAAGAAGGCCCCCAATAGTAGCCCCTTGCGGTATCTGTTTGTTGGGGGCCTTCGGCCTCTGAAGGTCCTCAAAAAACATGATTTAACAATGTTTTCCAAGAGAAATATGTAAACAGGTACCTTCGAAGTTAGATTGCGGGTATACAAAAGCACGGTTAAAGACGAAGCTTGGCTGGGACGAAAGGCGATCACAACGAAGGATAAGACGATCACGAAGCTATGTACAGAAAAGCTTCGGCATAACGGCAGAAAAGGGGAACCGACCTAAAGATGAAAAGCCAAATTAGACCTCGAAGAATTACTATAGGGTTATTGTTAAATGTAATGGGTATTAATGTAATTTTGCATGGGCTGCGACCCGTGCCTATAAATAGGTGAACAGTATTCCTGTACTGTTCACGCTGATTTGGCATTGACTTTTGCGTCACACTTGTACTTTTACCTTCTCACAAGCTGAAGGTACATTTGTAACTTGATATCATTTCTATTTTTCCGTCATAATAAAATAGAAATGAGTTGTCAACAATACATAACCGTTCATGTTAACTTATATGTTTCATTTGATTCCTTCTTCATTATTATATTTTATGCTGATGAAGGTATGTTGTCACACCCGGTTTTAGAAGGCAAACCGAATGCGAACCATGTACGTGCCAGGATCAGTTATTCACGTACACAGCAGTTACATAACATGGACATCATCACACAGTGCTCAAATAGTATTAAAAGGGGAAATAATAGTTGATTACATCATACGTCTGAGACGTCCATATAGTTCTTACAATAAATCAAAGTGCGGAAAAGAAACGTAGATAACACGGCCTTCACAGGCAGCCGACTGGGGGGTTGCCGCTAACCCACACCTAGAACTCGTCGTAGTCTTGGAACTCCTGGAAGTCTCCTTCCACAGCTTCATCTTCTCCTGAGCAGTGGTTGCAATGCTGACAACCTGGGGGGGGTTTGGTGTGTAGAGCAAGGGTGAGTACATATCAACATACTCAGCAAGCATCCCGTTTGGCTATAGTGGACTAGCTTTATGTGGGGATAAGTCAAGCAGTTGCTTTTAGTTGGTCAGGTTATTACTTACTAGTAGAAAGCCAGGTTTTAACATTAACCCAAGTTATTAGCCCAATGTATCCTTTCCAAACGGAAAGAATACCACTTACCAATACCATAATCATAATCAGAACCATCAATCTCATTGCCACCTGTACCAAAGTATCTCTGATCAAGTATCACTAATCTCTGGAGCTCCCTTGGCCGCTCATAACCGTGAGCACGGCTGATATATCAGTTTCATAACACTCTGCAGAGGTTGTGCACTTTACCCACAAGCCGTGATTCCCTTTCTGCCCGGAGAGAGCGACTCCCCATTGACCACTACCTAGGTGGTCCAGCAGGGCATCACTACGTAGCCTTTACAAAGATTCCCCGAGGCTGTAGCCGCCCGTTAGGTTTCCTAAATGTACCGCACTCCTCCCCAAGGGACAAATCAACCCTGGCAGAGCGAGCCGCATACACCGAGCCCCATTGACGGCACAACGGCTAAGCGGACTACACCCCGGTTCCTCCAATTATTCAGCTAAGGGCGTCCCATTCCACCCTCATGGTTGCACTGTTTTCCCGGGCGGTCATCCATTGAACAGGTCCTTACGGAGAGGCACTCGAGAAACCGCTCGAGTCCCCTTAAATGCCACAAGTATGATCATAAATAAGAAGGGGAAAACAGCGTATCATAGATAATCACATCATGTTCATTGATTAGAGTTGAGCAATAGCATCAGACTAAGCAGTAATAATCCGACCCAAATAGGTAAACAAGGACATGAATAACAAAAGCTAGTCAATCCTTAGGTATAAATGTGTAATGCGGGAGGTGAATTAAAGAATGAATAGGACAGAGATAGGTCAAAGGACACTTGCCTCCACCAACCGACTGCTGCTCAGGGGCTTCTCCTGCGAATTCCTCGGGCTCTTCGACCGGATCGTTCTCTATGCGAGCGCAAACATACATACATCCACATATTTAATACAAAAGAACAGTACACCATACAAGGGAACAAATAAAGTGAATATGCATCAAGTATGACATTCGATATCGCATTCATTATGATTAGAAAGAAACGGGAAAGGGTCTCGCAGGGGTTAAAGCTTATGCACTAATAATTAGTTAAATTATGCACTCTAGTTTCAATAGGTTCCTAACAAAAGGATTCTGTTATATGCACTAATGGAAACCTATTCATTTTAAGTTGATCAACATTGAATTAGATAAACAATTAACCAATTGAATCAACTAGCGCAACGAAATTCTAAATTAAACTTCCTATTTCAATAGCATGAACAATGATTAGCCTACCTAAAATAAAGTAGCTATGATAACAGAAAGTAAATAAAATAAAATAAAAAAAATAAAAAAAACAGAGGGGGGGCGGTTGAACCGGCCCTAGGGCGGTTGAACCGGCCGGGGGCTGGGCGGCCGAGCTGGGGGCGGGCGCGGGCGCGGGCGGCCGAGCTGGGCGGCCGGGCGGCCGAACCGGGCGGCCAGGGCGGCTGAGCCAGCCAGGCGGCCAAGCGGGCGCGCGGCCAGGGCGGCCAGGCGGGCGGCCGAGCCAGGCGCGGCCGGGGGCTGGCTGGGGGCGCGGCCGGGCGCGGCCAGCGGCCGGCTGGGCGCGGCCAGGGCCGGCTGGGCGCGGCCAGGGCCGGCTGGCGGCCAGGCAGGGGGCTGGGGCGACCGGGGGCGCGGCCAAGGGTGGCCGGGCCATGGCCGGACGGGGAGGGGGAGAGGAGGGGAGAGGGGAGAGGGAGGGAGGAGGGGGGGGGAGGGCTCACCGGCGGTCGGGCGGCCGACGGCGGGGGGCGGCGCTGGGGCAGGGGCGGCGCTAGGGCAGGGGTAGGGGCGGCGGCTTAGGGAGAGAGAGGGAAAATGAGAGGGAGAGAGAGATGATTGGGGGGAAAAGGGGAGGTGGGGGGGGGCGGCTGGGCCTGCCAAGGCCCAAGAGGGGGCGCGCAGGGGCGGCTGGGCCGGCCGGGGTCGGCCCACGGCGCGGGAGAGAGAGAAAAAGAGGAGAGAGAAAGAGAGAGAAAAAGAAAGAAAAGATTTTCTCCTTATTTTCGAAATCCGATCTTTCTAGATGAATGCATTTGCACTTTCAAACAATCAAAGAATGCATAGTTCGGCGTGGTGCATCAAACAACATAAAACAGTTTTATGGTTTTCTTTACACGGGAATTCCAAACCGAATTCCGCTAACTTTGGAAAAGGTCAAGGTTTAGCGAGGGGAAAAAGAAAAAGAAAAGGTAACGCCCGAATTTTGGCGAGTAAAGAAAAGAAAAAATTCAACTGCAAAATTCGGGGCGTTACAAACCTATCCCCCTTAAAAGAATCTCGCCCTCGAGATTCAGGGCTGGCTAGCAAAGAGCTCTGGGTACTTGGCCGTTAGATCATCTTCACGCTCCCAGGTTGCTTCTTCCTCAGAGTGGTGACTCCATCTGACTTTGCACATTCTGATGGTCTTCCTTCGGGTGACTCTATCTGCAACCTCAAGGATCTGAGCTGGCTTCTCGACATAGGTCAAGTCCTCCTGGACTTCCAGACCTTCCACTGGCAACTGCTCTTCTGGCACACGCAAGCACTTCTTCAACTGAGACACATGAAAGACATCATGCACAACTGACAAATTCTCTGGCAGGCTGAGCTGATAAGCCACTTCTCCACGCTTTGAGAGGATTTGATACGGACCAATGTAGCGGGGTGCTAGCTTGCCTTTCACTCCGAATCTTCTGACTCCTCTGATCGGTGACACTTTCAGATAGACAAAGTCTCCGACTTCGAAACTCAGCTCTCTTCTTCTTGTGTCTGCATAGCTTCGCTGCCTCGATTGCGCTATCTTCAGATTCTCTCGGACCATCTTGATGTTCTCTTCGGCTTCAAGCAAAATATCTGGCCCAAACACTTGCCTCTCTCCAGGCTGATCCCATTGCAACGGAGTTCTACAACTCCTTCCATAAAGCGCTTGAAATGGTGACATCTTCAAACTGGCCTGATACTTATCTAGCCAATTCATCCCTAGGATGACATCTACTCCCTGAGTACCCATTACTATAAGGTTAGCGGGAAACGCTATCCCCCTTATTTCCACACTTACATTCAAACATATGCTATTAGCTCGAATTCTACCACCAGCTGAGTCAATTTGAATGGGGGTTGACATAGTAGTAATTGGAAGATTATGTGCTTCTACCCATGATGCAGTAATGAAAGAATGCGTTGCTCCAGTATCAAATAACACTTCTGCAATATGGGAGTCGACTGGGAACATACCTACTGTCATGCCGGGGGTCTCCTGAACTGCTTCAGCCTCCAAGTGATTCAATCTTCCATGATTATAGCGCTGCTGAGGGCGGTTGCCTGATCCAGGCTGGGACACATTCTGCTTTGCTGGGGCATTGGGGCCTGACTGCTGCTGGGCTGCCTTCTTCGGACATTGCATCACCCAGTGGCCTTGCTCTCCACAGTGGAAACATGCTCTGTTTCCAACCTGAGCTGGTGCTGCCTGATTGCTCTGCTGAGTTGCGGGGGCAGGAAGACGAGGTGCCTGCTGATTCTGCCTCTGAAACTGGCCTCCTCCTGACTGATTGCTCTGACGATTCTGGTACTGATGCTGAGGATACTGCCTTTGGAACTGCTGATACTGCTGACGCTGCTGATGCTGCTGAGGTGGACGCTGGTTCTGCCTGAACTGCTGAGGTTGATTGCCTGAAAAACGAGGGCGGCTGCTGCTTCCAGGCTGGGGTCCACTAATCTTGCGCTTACGATCCTCCATCTCCTTACGCTTCCTTTCTGTCATGATTGCTCTGTCAATCAGGTGCTGGAATGTCGGGAAGGTATGATTCATCAGTTGGTACTGCAGAGGGTCGACCAAGCCTCTCAAGAAACGGTATTGTCGCTTGGCATCGGTGTTGACATCTTCAGGAGCATAGCGGGACAACTGCAGAAACCTGTCTCGATACTCACTGACAGATGATGACCCTTGCTTAAGGGCGAGGAACTCCTCCTTCTTCACTGTCATCAGACCTGCAGGCACATGGTACTGACGAAAGCTACCTCTGAATTCTTCCCAGGTGATGGTGTCGGGGTCGGCATGGGTGGCGAGGTAAGACTCCCACCATGATTGGGCTGCTCCTCTCAACAGACGGGGACCATACAGGACTTTCTCCCTGTCATCACACTGAGCGGTATGCAACTCCCGCTCAACAGTGCGTAGCCAATCTTCAGCATCCATGGGGTCAGAAGAGTGAGCGAACGTTGGGGGATGACCTCTCATGAATTCAGCACGCTTGTCTCTAGGCATCTGAGGCATCTGAGGCTGGGGTGGTGCTTGCTGCTGCTGCTGCTGAATGGCGGCCAGAGTCTGACCGATGGCTTGAACTGCCTGAGTCTGCATCAGAAACATCTGCTCGATGGACATCGGGGGCGGGGGCGGCAGCTGCTGCTGCTGGGGCGCCTCATCTTGCTGACCGGCTTGCTCCTGCTGAGCACGCCTTCCTCCTCTGCGCCTGTTCTCTGACATCTGCAGAACGCAACCACACATCAGAACTGATCTGGCAAATCTTGCAGCATAAGAAAAGAGTATAGAATTCTCCAACAGCACTAAACAGATGAGCATCTTCACTGATCTCCAACACAGACCACACAGCTCTCAGATAAAGAGGAAAGTAGAATAAAGGGTTTCCCAACTATATAACTAACTCCATTAACATAATATGTAAACCAAAATGCAGGGGATACCCACACTCTGGTGACAATCATTACAAAGATCCAAACCAAACATAGTTCATCATGACAAACATAAATGCACAGGATATAGCAAACTACCCTGTCTAACTAAGACTAACTAAGACCGAGACTAACGCTAAGACTGAAGCTTCTATGTATATATATTTCGTATTAATTACAAGATCCAACTCTAACGAGCTATGGTTCTAGATTTATCTTGGTCTTGCAGTCGGGATTGCCATAAGACTGGAGTCCATGCCGAGGTGAGCGGTACGGGTGCTGAGTCCCAACGGGGGCGGGGGAACCATCATCCAAGTGACGACGTTCTGCACGCTCAGCCCGCAGCAGGGCGATCTAAGCACGAGCCCTACTCAGCTCGTCTAATGCATGGTCCAGCTCCGTGTTTAGCACGACGGCTAGGTTGACTGTGCTGCTCAACCTAGGATTGTCCTCACCAGCAGGTGAAACAATCACGCCTCCTGTGCTGCCAGATGGACGGCGGGGGTAATACTTCAGGTCAAGACCGTCAGCTACTCCACCGAGAACCGAGCAGTAGTGCGAAAGCGCATGCCGTGCAGCATCCTGCATGGCTGCCTCAGCTGAGTCCCGCTCAGAGATAGAATAGTGCTCTGAGCAAGCCTCCGCGCCCTGGAGACTGTTCTCCGGACGGCGCACCAAACAGGTCGCCTCCCAGCGGTCCGGGTAGACCCCGCGACTATGCTGGTAGACCACACAGCGATACTCGATGGACCAAGTACGTCGGTCAAGTGCCCGACGTAGCAGGGTGTCGAGCGCGTCGTGGAAGTGACACCCGCGAGCAGCGTCGCGAGTGATGGGTCGAGCAACCCATCCTTCCGGCTCATGGTCAGCAGAGAAGTCGATGTCGTGGCTCAAGCTGTCGTCGCCACCTTCGTTGTCTGGATCTCCTCCAACAGCTACTCCAGAAGCTGGGACGCCCAGTGGTGGTGCAGGGGGCGCTTCTAGGGGAAGCACAGGAGAGCAGCTCCTCACAGACTCTATCTCCTGCTGGAGCGAGAAGGAAGAGCCCTGCTGCTCCTGTCGTCGACGTTCCTGCTCCTCATGCAGGCGGTGGTGCAGTCTCTCCAAGTGGCTGGACTGTCCGGCCACGGGACGGCAAAGCGGACGCTCAGCAAGGCGGGAGGGTAAGAAGGGGATGACGGACTTTCGTGCAGTGTGTCTAAGTCGAGCCATCTACAAAAGACATCGCAAGCAAAAGGGTGAGAACAGAATTAATATGACCAGCAAATAATGAATCATAAATAAATGAAGGATCAGAATAAAACATAATTTTCAGCAAGGTATAATATATAGTAGAACATAGGCTTGGTCAGTAGGACCAACTTTTGAAGGGATATCAAAGTCAAGGCAAGGACAGAGGTCCATAATCCTTAGAACGACCATTCTACTCTAGGTTAGCGGTCCTACAGTCAGCACGGCTTTGATACCACTTATGTCACACCCGGTTTTAGAAGGCAAACCGAATGCGAACCATGTACGTGCCAGGATCAGTTATTCACGTACACAGCAGTTACATAACATGGACATCATCACACAGTGCTCAAATAGTATTAAAAGGGGAAATAATAGTTGATTACATCATACGTCTGAGACGTCCATATAGTTCTTACAATAAATCAAAGTGCGGAAAAGAAACGTAGATAACACGGCCTTCACAGGCAGCCGACTGGGGGGTTGCCGCTAACCCACACCTAGAACTCGTCGTAGTCTTGGAACTCCTGGAAGTCTCCTTCCACAGCTTCATCTTCTCCTGAGCAGTGGTTGCAATGCTGACAACCTGGGGGGGGGGGGTTTGGTGTGTAGAGCAAGGGTGAGTACACATCAACATACTCAGCAAGCATCCCGTTTGGCTATAGTGGACTAGCTTTATGTGGGGATAAGTCAAGCAGTTGCTTTTAGTTGGTCAGGTTATTACTTACTAGTAGAAAGCCAGGTTTTAACATTAACCCAAGTTATTAGCCCAATGTATCCTTTCCAAACGGAAAGAATACCACTTACCAATACCATAATCATAATCAGAACCATCAATCTCATTGCCACCTGTACCAAAGTATCTCTGATCAAGTATCACTAATCTCTGGAGCTCCCTTGGCCGCTCATAACCGTGAGCACGGCTGATATATCAGTTTCATAACACTCTGCAGAGGTTGTGCACTTTACCCACAAGCCGTGATTCCCTTTCTGCCCGGAGAGAGCGACTCCCCATTGACCACTACCTAGGTGGTCCAGCAGGGCATCACTACGTAGCCTTTACAAAGATTCCCCGAGGCTGTAGCCGCCCGTTAGGTTTCCTAAATGTACCGCACTCCTCCCCAAGGGACAAATCAACCCTGGCAGAGCGAGCCGCATACACCGAGCCCCATTGACGGCACAACGGCTAAGCGGACTACACCCCGGTTCCTCCAATTATTCAGCTAAGGGCGTCCCATTCCACCCTCATGGTTGCACTGTTTTCCCGGGCGGTCATCCATTGAACAGGTCCTTACGGAGAGGCACTCGAGAAACCGCTCGAGTCCCCTTAAATGCCACAAGTATGATCATAAATAAGAAGGGGAAAACAGCGTATCATAGATAATCACATCATGTTCATTGATTAGAGTTGAGCAATAGCATCAGACTAAGCAGTAATAATCCGACCCAAATAGGTAAACAAGGACATGAATAACAAAAGCTAGTCAATCCTTAGGTATAAATGTGTAATGCGGGAGGTGAATTAAAGAATGAATAGGACAGAGATAGGTCAAAGGACACTTGCCTCCACCAACCGACTGCTGCTCAGGGGCTTCTCCTGCGAATTCCTCGGGCTCTTCGACCGGATCGTTCTCTATGCGAGCGCAAACATACATACATCCACATATTTAATACAAAAGAACAGTACACCATACAAGGGAACAAATAAAGTGAATATGCATCAAGTATGACATTCGATATCGCATTCATTATGATTAGAAAGAAACGGGAAAGGGTCTCGCAGGGGTTAAAGCTTATGCACTAATAATTAGTTAAATTATGCACTCTAGTTTCAATAGGTTCCTAACAAAAGGATTCTGTTATATGCACTAATGGAAACCTATTCATTTTAAGTTGATCAACATTGAATTAGATAAACAATTAACCAATTGAATCAACTAGCGCAACGAAATTCTAAATTAAACTTCCTATTTCAATAGCATGAACAATGATTAGCCTACCTAAAATAAAGTAGCTATGATAACAGAAAGTAAATAAAATAAAATAAAAAAAAAATAAAAAAAACAGAGGGGGGGGGGGCGGTTGAACCGGCCCTAGGGCGGTTGAACCGGCCGGGGGCTGGGCGGCCGAGCTGGGGGCGGGCGCGGGCGCGGGCGCGGGCGGCCGAGCTGGGCGGCCGGGCGGCCGAACCTGGCGGCCAGGGCGGCTGAGCCGGCCAGGCGGCCAAGCGGGCGCGCGGCCAGGGCGGCCAGGCGGGCGGCCGAGCCAGGCGCGGCCGGGGGCTGGCTGGGGGCACGGCCGGGCGCGGCCAGCGGCCGGCTGGGCGCGGCCAGGGCCGGCTGGCGGCCAGGCAGGGGGCTGGGGCGACCGGGGGCGCGGCCAAGGGTGGCCGGGCCATGGCCGGACGGGGAGGGGGAGAGGAGGGGAGAGGGGAGAGGGAGGGAGGAGGGGGGGGAGGGCTCACCGGCGGTCGGGCGGCCGACGGCGGGGGGCGGCGCTGGGGCAGGGGCGGCGCTAGGGCAGGGGTAGGGGCGGCGGCTTAGGGAGAGAGAGGGAAAATGAGAGGGAGAGAGAGAGGATTGGGGGGAAAAGGGGAGGTGGGGGGGCGGCTGGGCCTGCCAAGGCCCAAGAGGGGGCGCGCAGGGGCGGCTGGGCCGGCCGGGGTCGGCCCACGGCGCGGGAGAGAGAGAAAAAGAGGAGAGAGAAAGAGAGAGAAAAAGAAAGAAAAGATTTTCTCCTTATTTTCGAAATCCGATCTTTCTAGATGAATGCATTTGCACTTTCAAACAATCAAAGAATGCATAGTTCGGCGTGGTGCATCAAACAACATAAAACAGTTTTATGGTTTTCTTTACACGGGAATTCCAAACCGAATCCCGCTAACTTTGGAAAAGGTCAAGGTTTAGCGAGGGGAAAAAGAAAAAGAAAAGGTAACGCCCGAATTTTGGCGAGTAAAGAAAAGAAAAAATTCAACTGCAAAATTCGGGGCGTTACATATGTCCTTCATAACCTTCATCCAAAAATCATTATATCCTTAGGGAAATAATGCTTCGAAGGCGAAGGATATTAACATTTAACATTTTGTGTTGCCTTGTTCTTAATTCCTAGCATTTGAGAACAAGTCCCCAACATTGGCGCCCACCTCCGGTGAACTCACTTCCATTTCTTGAGTTTTGAACAACTTCGGCAAGCATCACCTTCGTCATGCCGCCGAAAAAAGCTTCAGCGATAGGGGCTGGTACTTTACAGCCGCTAGATCCCAATCAGCATGTCCTTTCTCTCAGAGAGGCCCGAAGCCAGAAGAGGAAGGCTGTTAGTCCAACACCTCCGGAGGATGACCTGGATCAGGAGATCCAAAACCTGGAGATCCTTCAGCAACAGGTGCAGCGCAAGAAGGAGAAGATGGCTCGTCTAGCTGATCTTTAGAGACAGATAGACGAAGCTTCGGAGGAGGTTCCTCATCTTGTTCAAGATGATCAAAGCCGAAGGCCTCCACGCAGAGAGCTCCATCAGGAATGCTTCCACAATGAGGATGACTGGTATGAAGATTTCCGTCTTGGAAACTTTGCTTTTGATGATGCTTCTCCTCTCTCAACATAATTGCAGGCTACACCATGGCCACAGTCTTACAAGCCACCCCAGCTCCCCATGTATGACGGTCACACAGACCCAAAGCAATTTCTAATGAGCTATGAAGCAACCATATCTTCGTATGGTGGCAATACGGCAGTCATGACAAAATCTTTTGTCATGGCCGTCAGGAGCGTTGCCCAGACTTGGTACTCTTCTCTTTGGCCAGGGACAATCACTTCTTGGCAGAAGTTGAAGGATATGCTGATAACTAGCTTCCAAGGGTTTCAGACGAAGCCAGTCACCGCTCAGGCTCTCTTCCAGTGTACCCAGGACCATGAAGAGTACCTTCAGGCGTATGTCCGGAGGTTTCTGCGCCTGAGGGCACAAGCGCCAACAGTGCCCAATGAAATTGTCATTGAGGCCATGATTAAGGGGCTTCGGCCGGGACCATCAGTGCAGTACTTTGCCAGGATGCCACCACAAACGTTGGAGAAGCTGCTCCAGAAGATGGACGAATACATTCGAGCTGACAATGACTTCCGCCAAAGAAGGGAGGAAGCATTTAGGTTCTCTGAAATGACCAGGGGCTTCAGAGGAAGATTTCACCCAAGGCATGTTAGGTCAATCCATAACTCTGCTCAAACTGATGATCGAGGGAGCCAGCAGCAAAGGCCACAACACTCTTCACAAGCTTCGGCCCAGCAGCAGAGTTCTTTTCGGCCGCTAGCGCAAAGGGGCAGAGGCGCCAGGGGCTTCGGGGGAAGGTTTGGAGACCAGCCAAGAAAAATATATTGTCTATTCTGTGGTGAAGACAAGGGCCATACTACCAGGATGTGCCATGTTACCATCAAGAAGCAGAAGGAAATAGCGGAAGCAGCAGCGCAACAGAGTCAGCCGAAGCAGGTCATGCATACTGCTTCGTATCACTCACCTTATATTCCAGAATATGTAGGCAACCACCCTGCAGCTTCTGTTGCTTCGGCGAGTCAACCCCAAGCATCTTGGCAGCAACCTCCACCGCCACCGCCGACCCAGCGAGGACAACAGCCAGAAGGGAGTCAGCACAATCATCTTCAGAGGGATTTCAGAGAGGAGTCCGAAGCTCGCACAGTCAACAGCACTGTGCCAGAGTCGAAGCACATTTATTGACAAATATCCTACCTCAACAGCAGTTCTTTTGCATTTTCTACATTCACTATTACCCTTTTGTCAATAAGAAACAATTATGAAGAGTTTAAATGTCTTTTATTGAATTTCAATTCCTTGTAATACTTTCGTTTTTTACCATAATAAAAATATGTTTTTTCCATAGGCTTGAGTTGCCGAAGCATACGAACTTATACTGATTTGGAGGACCTTTGAATTATCAGAAATTTGATCTAACGGACACAGTACAAATTGTTCGAAACAGTAAAAAGTCGTTCCTAAGGGAGCGCAGTGTAAGTTTTCTAAACCTACAGCGAAAAATAAACGCTGATTCCGCTGAAAGTAAAAGGCGAAGAAGCTCCTAAGGGAGGCTTACAGCGAAAAATAAACGCTGATTCCGCTGAAAGTAAAAGGCGAAGAAGCTCCTAAGGGAGGCTTACAGCGAAAAATAAACGCTGATTCCGCTGAAAGTAAAAGGCGAAGAAGCTCCTAAGGGAGGCTTACAGCGAAAAATAAACGCTGATATAAAAAGTGTGTGTGCTTTATTACAGGGATATATATGTGCGGCACAAATATCATTTTGCATAGCATAACATCATCACATCTTTCTGCATAACATAAGCACCATGCAGCATAATGCATCTGGAACAAGAAGGGCATACAGTGTTGACCTTCGGAACATATTTTAGAAAAGAGAAAATTGTGCTAAGGCACAAGACAAATCGAGATGAAGTGTAGCCACATCGGAAACGCAACACAAAACTTTTTTTATAGCTTCGGAAAATATTTCACGAAGCTTGGACATTTTTCATCGGAGAAGTAAGCGAATTCTTGTGATATAGAAAGGATTTTCTTCACGAAGCATGAAAAGAAGGGAAGGTGTTTTTTTTCGCCGAAGGCTAAAAAAACGGTATGTATGCAAAGTTTCATGCATCGTAAAGAATTAAACTATAAATAGATTATATATTACATTTAAAGTTACAATATATTACACATCTTTACGTTTCAAATGTTTCTACAATAGCATTCAATCCTCTTTAAGTACTATCTCCGCAGCTTCGTTCAATAGTTGGTTGACAACCTTGTCCATAATGGCTTCGGCCATTTTTCTAATTTCATCGTCCCCCTTCGGGTGGGGGCTCGGAGATGCCTCAGCAGGTTCTGAGGGAAGAAAAGATACGGCTATATTACTATTACAAACCGAGAGCAGAGTCTAGAATTAAAAATTACAGCATGATAAAAACCACTAATTAATACCTATTTGCCCTTCGTGCTCTGTACTTTTTTCGGTAGCTTCCGCTATTTTTCTAGCATCATGGATGCCTTTTTCACTCCTCTGAATAATTTCTTGCGCCAATTATCGGCCGCCGTTATCCCAGATATCGGTGAAGAATTTTCCACCAGCCATGCTTGCTTCGGGTGAGGGGTCTTTAATGTCTTCAGAGGACAAGGTAGCTTCGGTCTGCGCTAAGGATTTTATATGCTCGCAGCCTTTCCTCTCCAAAACAGCAGCAATTCCCCTAGCACCCGAAAAAGCGCAGATGTCACCACGGCTATTCAGAATTTCCTCGAAGGCCTCTACTTCGTGACTAATCCATTCCATTGGACCTTCAGGATTGCCTCTTGAAAAATTCTCTTCACTAGAGAATGCGCCAACGCTGGTGAAGCTAGATTTTATCTTTTTGACGCACTCTATGGATTTAACATAACATTTCCTCTGGGACACACGAAGCTCTTTAACACTCATCTCTAAATGATTGGCCAGTTGATCACTAAGCTCGCGTTTTGTTTCTTCAAGTATACGCTCTTCTTTAGCTCTAGCTAGCTGTTTCTGAAGATCTTTAATTTCACGTCTTTGGGCTTCGGTCTGGGCCTTTGAGGCAGCTTCGTCCTTTTTTACCTTGTCTACCAATGTAAGCAGAATTTTATCCTTTTCCAGAGCTTCATTTCTCAGTTTAATAACTTCTGATCGTAGGTTGTTGAACGCAATTTCATAGCTCTCATCTTCGGCACTCTTTTGTGCTCTCAATGAGTTGCTTAAAATTAAACCCTATATGTAAAAAAAGAAGGTTGGTATAAGAATAAAAGAATGAGTTACGAATTATAAAATTTGTAAACATCCAATTCCCATACCTTCAGGCTATTGTATGCAAGACTATCCGCAAGATCCTCCTTCGTCATAGCACATAATCCAGCCTCAAGCTTCGGAAACCCCATACTTCTAGACATCTCCCGACAGACGGATAATTCTTTATTGTCTGGGAGGCAGTATAGGAAATCCTCTTCGTCAGTCCCATTGAACACTAGTGCCCCCTTCGGATATTTCAATTCTTTGGCATAGTGATTAGCTTCAAAAACTTCTTCTTCCGATAACTTTTTCCCCGAAGCATGACGCACAATATAATCGTATATTTTGGAAGTTGCTTCGGGGACAGCAGTATCAATTTCTTCGACCAAAGTAGGCTCTGACATTTTCATTTCTTCAGTTGCCCTTGCAATTTTTGCTTCTTCTGCTTCCAAAGGTATTACCTTGGTTGGTTCTGAAGGCCCAGTTCCAGCTTCAGTCTGTTGCTTCGGAGCCTCAGCAACAGATACTTCAGCAAGCGCCTCAGAAGTTTCAGCAGTCTTCTTTGGGGTTGTGCTTGGAAGTTTAATTGTTTCCAAAACATCTAACACATTAACCATTCTTTTTCTTTTTGGGGTCGCTGTTGGCCCCTTTTTAATTTTTGCTGCTTTAATTTCTTCTGAAGGACTCAAAATTTTTGATATTTTCACTCCCTCAGTTGATGCTTTTGCTTCTTCCATCTTTTCTGTCGATGGCGCTTCGGCCAGCTCTTCGGTTTCTGGTAACAGAGTCTTTGGTTCTCCCAATTCTTTTGTTGTTGGCACTTCGGCCAGCTCTTTGGCTCTGGGCAACGGAGTTGGTTCCTTAGCTTCGGGGGCTGAAGATGTTCCACTGCCGAATTCAGACACTGTGGCTAGTTCAATGTAACGTGGCCGGTGTGTGAGAACTTTCACCCTTTTTCTCTTCGGCGTTGGCTCGCTAGGAGCAGCTGAAGCAGTACCTTTCCTTTTCTGCCCTCGCACTGGATACTGGTAGTCGGGGTACACGAACCCAATTGCATCAAAAACTCGGTTCAGTCTTTTCTTTCTTCGGCCTCCGAAGGCTGTCGACATTGCAGTATCTTCGTCCTTCGAATATGCCCCAAGCAATTCATTACTTACAGTTTCAATGCTATTTAACCAATCATCATCTGGTTCAACGAATTTGTCTCCATACTTGAATGTATACTTCAGCCTGACTAGCCCACCTTCGTCAGTTTCTTTAACAGTCTCTTTCGGCATTTCCCAATTATCTGCAAGAGGCCATACTCTGAAGGCAATGTGTTCTTGTATCAAATCCCTTGACCCGATAAAAGAGCAGACTACGCCGAAGGCCCGTTGGCATTCTTCGGCTACTTCATCCTTTTCTACCTTCGGTTTCCGGAGTCCGAAGCGCTGCCAGATGGGGCGCATGATGATATCCTTAATATCTTCTCGAACCTTCAAATCATTTTTTACATAGAACCATTCTTTCATCCATTCTCCGGGCCATCTCTTCCGAAAGGTGGGCACGGGACAGCTTGATCCAGAGCGAGCACCGAAGTTGTAGCAACCAAAGTTGTTATGATATTGCTCTTTACCCCAGGGTTTCGTTTCATATAACAATTCATGTATATTGCAAAAGCTTTTCGCACTTGGCTCTAGACCCTGACTCTTCACAGCCCAGACGAAGATTCCCATTCTTATTATTGCTTCAGGGGTAAGTTGATGAAGGTAAACCTAATATATTTTCAGAACTTCTACCACGAATCTGCTTAAAGGGAATCGTAGCTCGGCTTTTAAAAAGCTTCGGAAGATAACGACTTCATCATCTTCAGGCCTCGGCACAGTTCTTTCTCCGGCATTTGCTCTCACAATGGACATATCTCGAAAGTATCTCCCCTTCATGTTTTCAAGGTGACTTTGCCCAATAGTTGATTTTCCGAAGACTGAATGGCTTGGTCGCCATGGCCGATCTTCGGAATCTTCACCCCCGCTATCTGCATCGTACCTGTCACTCTCACCAGTATCTTCAGATAAACCTTCTAAAATCTCCCTTGTAATCTTCTTCGTATTCGTCTTTGCCATTGACTCATTAAAACCCAGATGCATCTCTTCAGAAAGGCTCAGCTTCATTTCGGCAACAACCTTCTTCACCTCAGACATTCCTTCGGAATTCTTGCCTCTCGCTTCCGAAGCTTAAAACTAGGGAGGCAATCAAATATTTGTAGGTAGAAAACTATTTGAGCAGGAAAAACAGATGGCAAGAGAGCGTGCCCAATAAATTGTGGCGAGCCCGTATTTATAACCTATTATGTCGGAGGCTGGAGGGCCCCATTTGCCAACGACTGTTGCTATTCTAGCAAAAGGAAGGTGTTTTTTCGGACCTTCGGCTTATAGCCTTCGTCCATTTCGTAATCTGAATTTATCGTTCTAACAAATTAATATTGCGAGGAGCTACTGTTGGGGGCCTTCGGCCTCTGAAGGTCCTCAAAAAACATGATTTAACAATGTTTTCCAAGAGAAATATGTAAACAGGTACCTTCGAAGTTAGATTGCGAGTATACAAAAGCACGGTTAAAGACGAAGCTTGGCTGGGACAAAACGCGATCACGACGAAGGATAAGACGATCACAAAGCTATGTACAGAAAAGCTTCGGCATAACGGCAGAAAAGGGGAACCGACCTAAAGATGAAAAGCCAAATTAGACCTCGAAGAATTACTATAGGGTTATTGTTAAATGTAATGGGTATTAATGTAATTTTGCATGGGCTGCGACCCGTGCCTATAAATAGGTGAACAGTATTCCTGTAGTGTTCACGCTGATTTGGCATTGACTTTTGCGTCACACTTGTACTTTTACCTTCTCACAAGCTGAAGGTACATTTGTAACTTGATATCATTTCTATTTTTCCGTCATAATAAAATAGAAATGAGTTGTCAACAATACATAACCGTTCATGTTAACTTATATGTTTCATTTGATTCCTTCTTCATTATTATATTTTATGCTGATGAAGGTATGTCCTTCATAACCTTCGTCCAAAAATCATTATATCCTTAGGGAAATAATGCTTCGAAGGGCGAAGGATATTAACATTTAACATTTTGTGTTGCCTTGTTCTTAATTCCTAGCATTTGAGAACAAGTCCCCAACACTGTTCATTTTTCATAAAGAGCTCAGACCACAGAATAAATGAAGCCCCCATACCGAAGGTCCAAAAACACCTTCCCTGAGCACATTATTAAAAATGGAGTAAAACTATTTGCAATGGTCCATTGGGCAAAGAGTTGAAGCGACGTGACTCCTTGACTCCACTGTTACCAGGCTATATAAGATGGATAGCCAGTGAAATCATTACGATATTTACTGCTTGAACCAAACTACTGCCACTAGTTTCTCTGCCTCCAAAGCTCTCTTTTGCTACTCGAGCACTTTCACAAAGCTTCATCAATCTGCTGATGGCTAGAGTTTGTTCAACTACCAGGCCAATCATTGAGGGTGAAGCACCAGATACTATTGACATGGCCCCCATTTCTAAGGTAATGAAGGTGACAACTACAGCTGAGCCAAAGGTCACTAAGGAGGAAGATGCTCTAGAGGAGGGTGGTTCTGATGGTGAAGTTGCCAGCAATGAAGAAGAAGATGACATTGTGCTTTGGCCCAACAAGCCAAGCCATATTGAGTTTGGTCGGTCTATTGTGAAGCCCAACGATCTTGATGTCCTGAAAAGGCTTCGATACATTGGTGAGAAAGAAGATGACATGATTAGATTTGCTAGAGGTGAAACCATTCTAGAGCCCAAGAATGACGAGGTAGTCATATTCAAAAGCTTCTTCCGGACCGGGCTTCGATTCATAATGTACAAAATGATTGACGAGGTCCTGAAAAGTATGAAATATTTATACATGAGTTGACACTAAATGCAATTGTTAGACTAAGCATTTATATATGGGTTGTGTGAAGCCAATATTTAAGTGCAAATGCCGAAGGTTTTTATAGAGTTCACGAGCTTCATTATCAAACAAAGGCGAGGCCTTTAGATAACCTGCATAACAACTACGGATGCTACAACTTTGGATATCGAAAGGACATAAAAGGTCCAATGCTAGGATATCACACTAAGGGGCTAACAGGAGGACAAGGGAATGGTTCTATATGAAGGCTGACAACAAGGGTACGGAGAAGTTTAAAGAGATTGTGATGAGTCCTATGAGAGTAAGCTTCGGCTTGATGAGGCATGTTTGCAACATGGGTCTAGGCACACCAGGGCAAGTAGCCTAGGTTGCTTTTTGCACTATCATGGAACATATCAGCACTTGAGATTTGGTCTAAGAGTTTCTTGCCAATCGAGTGTTCCCAACGTTGTCTGGTTGGGGAATGCTGAAGGTTAAGGTGGGGACCAACAAGGAGCCCTAGTGAGGCTGCGATATCGGTTTAAAGACCCAGCCGTATTCACGCGCCCTTGTGCAGAATGGTTGGAGAGCACTGAAATAATGTGCAATGAGATACTTGGCAATTTCACAAAAATAAAGCCAGTTGATGACTGCCGCCTTCGGTGGACGGTGAGAAACGGAGGTTGAGTAGGATTATGGATGCTTTGAAATTCGAGTACCTTGACTATCCAAAGATTTCTGAGGAAGCAGCTGCTGGTGTGAAGAGAAAAAGAAATGTTAGTGTTTTAAAAAGACAGGATATAAGGTCTGTAGAAGAAAGGAAAAAGAAATGTTGGCTATGAAGCCAAAGACCAAAAAGGACAACGAAGGGGAATCTTCTCACTTAGCAACAAAATTTCCCCATTCAAAAAACTGAAAGGAAAATGTGCCCTTGGGCCATTTCTAGTTGATTTGGTAATTAAATGTTCAACACACCACCTTGAACTAACAATCTTTATATGAGCATGAGCACATGTGTATAGAAAGCAAATTGAAGATGTTAAGTCCAAAAGAGCACAAACATGAACCCAATTATGCAACTTTGTGGTAAATGGTATAAGTGTAAGGTTTGCACTTCTAAACATGTTGCATAGGTCCTTTACAATGTTTCTATTACTTGTGTTTGGGCTCTAACTCTGTTTGTAGAGAAAATCACTTTTGGGACTCGAGTATGCACATATTGCAAATCCTAGTGAAATGAAGTTGAACAAGTATGATTCTACCACTTAGTCAATTGTTTTAGTGGCTAACCATGTTTGTCTAAGTGCTAAGGATCATCTCAAGTCGAGCCAAAAGAAGCCAAATGAGTTTGCCACAAAAGAGAAGGAAGTGGGCTGGTCTAGGCAGCACCAGACAGTCCGGTGCCACCCACCGGACAGTCCGGTGTGCATCGGACAGTACGACGGCTATATGGTCTAACTACCCTTCCTCATCCTTGGTTAGGCCTCATTGGCTATAATTCACTAGAAAATCTGTGCTTAGCGTCGGATAGTCCGATGTGATGGGCAGCCAACAGCTATCAGCGATGTCATGAGGCTCCATCGGCTAGGTGGGTCACCGGACAGTCCGGTGCCCAGCTGGGAAGGAAAGTGACCAATTAATGATCTTCTGGCTGTTACACAGTAGCTATTCATTGTGCCACCAAATAGTTCGGTGCAACCACAGACATGGAAGGTTGGGAGCTTCCAAATGAAGCTCCAACGGATCCTAGGCCCCTTGGGGCTATAAGAGGATCCCCTAGGTGCCATGGAGCAGTACACCAAGCATTCCTAGATCACACTAGAACTCCAAGACTCCACGACCACTCCTTCAAAGTGTTTGAGAGAGATTTGAGTGCATTCTTTGAGTCATTGCTCTGTCACTTTGTTGTTACGCTCTCTTATTTGCATTTGTGAGTGTGTGTTGCTGCGATTATGCTCTTGTGTGCGTGTTCTCATTCCCTCCCTTACTCTAAGTTTGATTGTGATCATTTGTGTGAGGCTGTGAGAGACTCCAAACTTGAGGAGATTCCTCACAAACGGGTTTGATATGAGGGAGGCATACATGGCACTCAAGTTTGATCTTTGGATCAGTTGAGAGGGGTTTGAGAGCAACCCTTGACCAAAGGAGATCACCACAACGTGGAGTAGGCATTAACCGAACCATGGTAACAATAGATGTGTCTCTTATCTGTTTTCTTTATTGTCATTATTGTCTTCTTGAGTTCTCTTATTTACTTGAAATATTGCTCCTAGTTTAATACTCATCCGAAGAGAGTAATCAAGTGAAGAGTTCTCATCTCCCTTCTCTCTACTCTCAAACTTGGTTTTATTTGCAGTAACCCATATTATAGACCAAGTTTGTGTTGTTTTGAGTAACATTTGTAGGATCACCTATTCACCCCCTCTTGGTGCTCTCAATTGGTATCGGAGCAGTTCTCTTCATCAAGGGACTAAGCGCCTGAAGAGATGGATCCTAAAGGCAAGGGGAAGGTGACCGACAAGGAGAAGGATGTCCTCCTCGATGACATGCCCAAGGGAGGAGAGACCGTCGACTCTGGGTCTGTCAAGAACAAAAAAAGGACGGGAAGAAGAAGAAGTACATCAAGAAGATAGTGTACTACGACAACGACGCTTCTTCATCTTCATCAAAAGAAGAGGACGATGACGACTCTTTCTCCAAAAACGATGGTCGAACAAAACTATGCTAATGCGTCTTTTAATTATTCCCACATTCCTTATGGTTCAAATGCTCATTTATTATTCATTCTGCTTGGCAAGCCTCCTCACTTTGATGGGGAGGACTATTCATGGTGGAGTCATAAGATGCATAGTCATTTATTTTCACTCCACCATAGCATTTGGTATATAGTAGAAAATGCAATGCATTTTGATAACAATGATTATGCTATTCATACTCATGAACAAATTTATAGAAATGCCCAAGCTACTAGTGTGCTTTTAGCATCTCTATGCAGGGATGCATATAATAAGGTCAGTGGCTTGGACAATGCCAAGAAGATATGGGACACCCTCATGATCGCTCATGAGGGGAAATAACATCACAATGATCACCAAGATGGAATTGGTGGAAGGCGAGCTAGAGAGGTTTTCCATGAAGAGGGGTGGAGAGCCAAATGAAATATACAACATGCTCAAGACCCTTATCAACAAGATTCGAAGCTATGGAAGTACAAGATGGATGGATCATGACGTCTTGCTCCTAATGCTAAGGTGATTTACCATTATTGGTCCTAATCTTGTAAATCTTTTTCATGAGAATCCTAGGTACACTGAGATGTCGCCCAAGGAAATTCTTGGGAAATTTGTAAGCGGGCGCATGATGGCAAAGGAGGTGAGATATGTGGACGACATCGCCAACGGACCTCTTCTTCGCTACGAGCTGCAACATGTTACTCTCATGGCAATGACCAACAAGGAGGCACTCCCCGATAAGGTGGCGCAAATTGAGGCGGACGATCATAATAAGGACGAGATGGCGCTTGTGATCAAGCGCTTCAAAACCACATTGAAGGGACGCAATGACTACCCAAGAAGAGCAAATTAAGGGGAAAGCGTTCATGCTTCAAGTGCAGTAAGCTCGATCATTTCATTGTTTAATGTCCCAATAATGAAAATGTTGGGGACTTGTTCTCAAATACTATGAGTTAAGAACAAGGCAACACAAAAATATTAAATGTTAAAGTCCTTCCTCCTTCGAAGCATTATTTCCCTTGGGATATAATGATTTTCGGACAAAGGTTATGAAGGACATACCTTCATCAGCGCAACATTTAATAATGAAGAGAGAATCATATGAAATATAAAAGATAACATGAACAATTATGTATTATTATCAATTCATTTCTATTTTATTATTATGAAAAAATAGAAATGATATCAAGTTACAAATGTACCTTTGGCTCGAAAGAAGGTAAGAGTACAAGCGTGACGCAAAAGCAAATGCCAAGTCAGCCTGAACAGTACAGGAGCACTATTCATCTATTTATAGGCACGGGACGCAGCCCATGTAAAATTACACCCATGCCCTTTACATTTGTTAATGACTCTATAGTAATCCATCGAGGTCTAAATAGCCTTTTCCCTTTTAAGTCGGTTTCCTTTTCTGCCATCATGTTGAAGCTCCCTTGCGCATAGCTTCAGCTCTGCGCCAACCTTCGTATTCTTTGTGCTTCTTCACACTGTGGTTTTGATCCGAGTCTGAAGGTACCTGTTCATGTATTATACTCCAGAAACATTGTTAAATCATGTTTTTGAGGACCTTCGGAAGACGAAGGCCCCCAACAGAAAATAACCTAGACCAAGACAAGAAAGGAAGAAGGAAAAGAATAAGTTCTATAAGAAGAAGGGTGATGCATACATCGGCAAGGAATGGAACTCAGACTGCTCTTCATCTCACTTCGATGACGAAGGACTTGCTTCCTCCGCCTTCAACAAATCCTCCCTCTTCCCCAATGAGCGATACACATGCCTCATGGAAAGAGAAGAAGGTACGTACTCATGATACCCCCAAGTACACTTCTTCTAGTGATGAGGATTCCAATGGTTATGTTGATTATAATGATATCTTTAAGGGCTTAGATAGATCTAAGGTTGATAAAATTAATAAATTGATTGATGCTCTTAATGAAAAGGATAGATACTAGAAAAGCAAGAGGATTTGCTTTATGAGGAACATGATAAAGTTGTAGAAGTAGAAAAATCCCCTACTTTAGAAGTAAAGAAGAATGAAAGGCTTGCTTGTGATTTATTTTCATGTCATGCTACTATTTCTAGCCTTAAACTGGAAATGATGATTTAAATGCTAGAATAGAAAAGGTTGAAGGCCACTAGTGTGATACCCTGGCCCCTGGGATGGTTATATCCTGGCCCAAGGCTTAATAGAATTAATAGAGTATCCATACCAACAAGGTGCATCTTCTTTTTTGGAAGCCTATCTCGAAAGAACCTCTAAGTTCAGCGTGCTTGGCTTGGAATAATTTGGGATGGGTGACCGAACGGGAAGTTTTCTCAGGTGCACATGAGTGAGGACAAAGTGTGCACAAAAGACCCGTGTTGGTCTATGGGGACAATATCGGGTTGATTGGTTCCTTGTGTCCGTGGCTGCACGCTCGCCCGAGCTTGGCTGGTCGGATACGGGCGTTTTGGCGGTACGAGTAGATGCAGGCAATTAGCCTTCAAATGGCTTGTTTTGCATCGGCTTGTGCAGCCCACGCCTTCGACGTGCAGGCAACCAAACATGCGCTCAGGTAAAGTCAATGCATGTAGTGGTCCAGGACAAAACGATGCGGCGAACCAATCATATGGTATATGTTCCTAGCGAGCTGCCAGGAGTAAGTATCACCGGTCTAGGGATTGGACGGGGTGTTACAAGTGGTATCAGAGCCTACCCTCATGGTTTCACGGGCCGTGTGTGGGTTAGGGGTTTAGGTATATGGTGCATAGCGCATGTGGGCCCAGAGTGGTCACATGGCATGGCATATGACGACACTAGACACACAGACGTGGCTAAGAGGGAAAGTTCCTGGATTGGGGTTGACCGACGAGAATGTCGGTCTTCTAAGGGGGGTGGATTGTGATATCCTGGCCCCTGGGATGGTGATATCCTGGCCCAAAGCTTAATAAAATTAATAGAGTATCCATACCGACAAGGTGCATCTTCTTTTTCGGAAGCCTATCTCAAAAAACCTCCAAGTTTAGCGTGCTTGGCTTGGAGCAATTTGGGATGGGTGACCGCTCGAGAAGTTTCCTCGGGTGTGTATGAGTGAGGACAAAGTGCACACAAAAGACTCGTGTTGGTCTGTGGGGACGATATATGATCCTAGAGAGCTGCCAGGAGTAAGTACCGCTGGTCCAGGGATTGGACGGGGTGTTACAACTAGTTCTTCTTTGAGCATGTTTCAATTTGTACTAGATGTAAAGATCATGATTTTGATGCTTGCATTGATCATGCTTCTACTATTGCATTAGTTGAATGTTGAAATTGCTGATTTAAATGATCAACTTAAAAATTGCAAAAATGAGGTAGAAAAGGTTAAGTTTGCTAGGGATGCCTTCACCATTGGTAGACATCCCTTCATTAAGAATGGACTTGGTTTCCATAAGGGAATCAAGGACACAAAGAGCCAAAAGGCCCCCCAACTTCATTAAGGGGAAGGCACATATGGCTAGTAGCTCCCATTCTTCTCATGATAAGAATGATTCTCATTTTGCTCGTAATGTTCATCATGATGCTTGTAATGATCATTCTGTTTTACCTATGCGCCATGATGCTGCTTTTACTCCTCGTACTATGATTGCTTCGTCTAGTGGTTTTTATGCTCATAGTAGGAGTAGATCTAGGCACCATGCATCTCATGTTGTTTCTCATGCGCCTAAGGATAGGAATGCATATCATGGTCCTTCTTTTCTATTTCGTACATTTGATGCTTCCTATATAATTTACCGCAAGAATGACATAATTGTTGCTACCAATGTGGGACCAAAATGCAATAAACGTAAGACTTGCATATGGGTTCCAAAATCTTATGTAACTAAACTGACAGGACCCAACACAAGTTGGGGACCTAAACCCCAAGCTTAAAATCCTTGTAGGTTTATGCATCAGGGGGCTCAAGTAGGATTATATATAGTGGATGCACAAACCATATGATAGAAGAGAAGAAGATGTTCACTTGCTACATCAAGAATAAGGATTCCCATGACATGACCATCTTTGGAGATGGGAACCAAGGCAAGGTAAAGGGGATAGGTAGAATAGTGATTACTATCGAGCACTCAATTTCTAATGTCTTTTTGGTTGAATCGCTTGGTTATGGTTTGCTTTCTGTTAGCCAGTTATGTCATGGGACATAATTGTTAATTTACAAATGTTGATGTAACCAACTTTAGAAAGAGTGATGGTTCATTAGCATTTAAAGGTGTATCTGATGGCAAGCTTTACTTGGTAGATTTTACTAAAGAGAATGCCGATCTAGATGCATGTTTACTTACTAAGACCAACATGGGCTAGCTTTGGCATCGCCATCTAGCACATGTTGGATGAAGAACCTTCATAAACTTCTAAAGTGAGAACATGTGTTAGAATGTCTGTTTTGAGAAAGACATACCTTGTGTAGCGTGTCAAGCAGGGAAACAAGTGGGAACATGTCATTCGATGAAAAATATAATGACGATGTCAAGACCATTGGAGTTGCTACACATGGATCTCTTCGAGCCCATTGCTTATCTTAGCATCGGGGCAAGTATGATCTCATTTTTGTTGATGTATATTCCCGCTTCACTTGGGTATTCTTTTTGCAAGATAAATCTAAAAACCAAGGAACCCTTAAGCACTTCTTAAGGTTGGCTCAAAATGAATTTGAGCTAAAGGTGAATAAGATAAGGAGTGACAACAGATCAGAATTTAAAAACCCACAAGTACAAAGAGTACCTTAAGGAGGAAGGCATCAAACATGAGTTCTCCTCCCCCTATACTGCACAGCAAAATGGGCTAGTGGAGAGGAAGAATAGGACACTCATCGATATGGCGAGAACTATGCTAGAAGAATACAAGACGCCGGAGCGGTTTTAGTCGGAAGCCGTGAATACGACTTGCCATGCCATAAATCGCCTCTATCTTCATCACTGTTGAAGGGTTCTTACTTGGTTATGATTCAAATACAAAGGCATATCGGGCCTTCAACTAATCTTCTGGTCTAGTTGAAGTCACTAGTGACGTTGTATTTGATGAAACTAATGGCTCTCCAAGGGAGCAATTTGATCTTGATGGATAAATGAGAATGAGGTTCTGACAACGGCAATGAGGATTATAACAATAGGCGATGTGCGACCCCAAGAACAACAAGTGCAATATCAACCTTCTTCTTCTATGTTGGTTACTTGTTCTCGAATGCTTCTGAACCAAGAACAAGGCAACACAATTATTAAAGATTAGGGACCTTCATCCTCCGAAGCACCATTTCCTTTCGGATATAATGATCTTCAAACGAAGGTCATGAAGGACGCACCTTCATCATTCGTATGAACAACAATTCATAGAGATGATAAATATTATCCATTCATATGACGATTCATATATTTATTTCATGATGAACATATGAATATTAACAAGACTTCTATTACATTGATACCTTCGGCTTGTTCGAAGGTGTTGACGCGAGAGCGATTACAATCCAGCGTGAATAGTATGGGGGTACTGTTCACCTATTTATAGGCATAGGACCCAGCCCGAGTAAAAATACATTTATGACCTTAACATGTACACATAATCACAGGATAAATCATTAGTGATTAACTAGTCTTTTTCTCTTCGACTCTGCATCATGGTTGACCTTCGTCGTTGCCTTAAGCCGAAGATATCATTCTTCGGCTGTAGCTTCGGTATTCATTGTTATTGCTTTCAAACAATGCCTTCGTCTCGAGGACCTTCGGTAGGGAAAAAGATCCTCAATGTCATTTGGCGAGCAATATCTTCATCTTGAGGACCCTCGGCAGAGAAGAAGACCCCCAACAGTAGCCCCTTCGTGGTGCTAAGTCGTTTTTTATAACAAGCTCGATCCGTGAAAAATACGAAGGCTTCTTGATGCCGAAGGTCCGAAAACACCTTCCCTGAGCTTGTTATTAAAAAATGAATATAAAAGTTACGGCGGTTACCGGTCCACCGATCAGCCAGTACGCACGTATCGGCGGTTCGCCTTCTTCACCTGGGAGGCTATGTAAACAGACGAGTTGGTGAGAAGTTACCACGACATTCATTGCTACTGTGTTGTTGTGCTACTATTTTTTTTACTGAAGCCGAAGCTTCCTGCTTTCTGTGAACTTGCTGCTTAAGCTTCGGACAAACATTCAGTGGTTTAATTGTAGCTTCGTCTGTCAAAAACTGAAATGGCTAGAGTGTGGTCCACTACTAGAGTAACACGTGAAGGGAAAGAGGCTGGGACTTCTGAGACGACCCCCATCTCAGAGATGATGAAGCATTCTGGGCTAGTTGTGCAAGAAGAGACCATCGCCGAAGATGTTGTTGATGCCGAAGCTAAACCGACTATCGCCGAAGCTGATAGTGAAAATGAAGATGAGGATGATGACATCTTAAGCCCAAGCAAACTCAGCCATATCAAATTTGGGAAATCCACAGTTAAGGTAGAGGATCTAATTCTAATGAAAAAACTAGGATACTTTGGAGAGAATGATGACAAACTTGTTCTCTTCGCTGGGGAAGAGGTGATTCCAGAGCCAAAAAATGATGAAGTTGTAGTCTTTAGAAGCTTGTTCACGGCAGGACTTTGGTTCCCCCTTTACGAGATGATCAGTGAGGTTTGGAAGAAGTTCGAAATTTACCTACATCAGCTGACCTCCAATTCCATAGTTAGACTTAGTGTGTACATTTGGGCTCTTCAAAGTCAAGGAAAGAGTGCCATTGCTGAAGGGTTTTGTCGGGTGCATGAACTCCATTATCAGACGAAGGCTAGGTCCGTGGTCTGCATAAGAACTTTGGGTGCTACAACTTTGCAAACCAAAAAGACACCAAGGCTCCTGTGATTGGTTACTGCACTAAGTGGCCGACCGGGTGGACAAATGAATGGTTTTACGTGAAGGCTGGTGAGAAGAAGAGGGAGAAACTTATGAATATGGTGATGAGTCCTTTAAAATTGAGCTTCGGTATGACTCGACCCTTGTGTAACATGCAGTTGGGGTCCCCCTGCCAACTGGCCGAAGTGGAATTTAGAGTCGTGGCAGAACATATTAGCACTAGGGACTTAGTGCAGGAATACTTGGCAAATAAACAATTTCTACCTTCTGGAGGATGGGGGATGTCGAAGAAAAAGGAAGAAGGGGAAAATATGAACTTGTATGACTCCCCTACCACTTGAAATTCCAAAAGAGTTTTGGCAAGCCGTGTGCCAAGTGGTTAGAATTGATAGAGAAGATGTGCAACGAAATCCTTGGAAATTATACAAAGAAGGAAGATCAACTAATGACAGTCGCCTTCGGCACACGGGAGAAGCGAAGACTGAATCGAGTGATGGATGCCCTAGGCTTCGAGTATCCTGATTATGAAAGACTTGATGACAAAGCGGGGGGGGGGGGGAGGGGGGTTAAAGAGGAAAAGGATTGTTAGTGTGTTAACAAGGCAAGCATAGAGGTCAGTTGTAGCAGGCAAGAAGAAGAAGTTAACAAAGAAATCGAAGTTGGTATCAAAGCCTTTGGCACCAAAGAAAAGAAAGGTTCCAAGTTCCGAGCGTGGGGATGAAGAGGGACCTTCTCTACCGAAGCATTTAGAGAAGACCCCATCCGCAACTTCCGTTGGGGTAACAGAAATTTTAGAGGTAATGACTGCACCCTTACCTTTACCAATGCTGAGTCCTCTGGTGTCCGTTCTAACAAGCATGTTACAACTATAGAAGAAAACTGTTGAGGGAAGTGTCGAAGCAGAGGCAGGTAAAGACCCTTCGGCGCCCAGCAGAGGAAACACTTAGAAGAAGCGTCGAATGATGAACGTGATGAGGGCCATCCTTGACACCCCTCCTCTAGTGGTTCAAAAGGAAACTACTCGTGCTATAGCTGATGAAGGTGCCTAACAAGATGAGAACAGTGGCGGTCCCCTTGGTAATGATTTTTGGATGAAGGTCATGAAGGGCATACCTTCATCATCTCAGTAAATGAATGTAAATAAAGAAACATAAGACATATAAGAATGTAAATAAAGACAACATACAGATTGATCATTTACATTCTCATTTCATTTTACAAACATGATTAAATGCTCATAGTATTTGTATTTCATTGATACCTTCAGCTCGACAGAAGGTGATAATGTGAGGGGCGCGAAAGTGATGACAATGCAGCGTGAACACTACAAAGGTACTGTTCATCTATTTATAGGCACAGGACGCAGCCCGGACGAAATTACATACATGTCCCTAATAAATAATTATGATCATAATTGTGGCGCAACCACTCGAATTATTCCGACTTAAGTGCCCAAGTCCCACCTTAGAGGCTAGACCACACTTAAATAGGAATAAGACATCAGTCCCTCGGATCGAGTCCGACAAGGCCACTAACAGGATCAAGTACCACGTACTCACTCGAAGGTGAGGCACAGAGCAAATACAATAAAGCATAAAACCATACATTACAGAAGTGCTTAAGGTTATTACAACATCATTGGAGTTTTGCAAAAGTAACAATTATTGTTCGGAATGCAGCGGAATTTAATTAACGGTAAATAAAAGGAAAGATGGGGAAGCCTGGCCCATCACTCCTCATGCTCCTCCCTTGCTGAGGTAGGGTCCCACTCGACTGTACAACCCGGTGGCAAGGTAGACAGCCAAGTCACTCCAGCAACCATATCCTCTAGAGAACCTGTAAATTTTTTTACTCAGCTAGACTTACCCGGTGTGAGGAGTCTACTCCTCTACCTCTAGACATGCAGCTGTTTGGCTGAGGGGTTTGGTTTGCCAAATGTAACACCCGGTTTTAAAGGACAAAGCCGGGTGCATCTCATACATGCGCCAAGAAGACAACATATATAATAACAGAGTGTATAGAGATAAATGTCACAAAACATCAGAGTGATTATTACATAGCGGAAGACTTATTACAAAATAAAAGTATAACCATAAAACGAACTAAGGATCGTCGGCGCCAATGTCGACTGAGAAACGCCACCTAGATCAGATCGAACTCCTCAGTGTTAGGCGGCTCCTCTTCGACCACCTGCTCTTCTCCTGTGGGGGGGTGTGAGACAGCAAGAGTGAGCTCACATACGTTCATAGCTCAACAAGTCGTGGGGAATAATGTGGCATGAACTCACCAAAGGTGGGAGTTCATGAAGTGTAAGGCTAATCAATGTAATAATGGCTGAGGCTGAGCATTGCTTTTATAAGTTGGTCAAAATTTTATTAGCAATTACTAAGTGTAAGTAGATACCAAACCTTAATAATAATAATAAAGAACAGTATTAGTAAAGTAATCCCAAATGCGATGCAAATGTCAAATTAAATTTAAGTTCCATAGTTAATCATGTGAGGGTCCGAGCCGCTCTTGACCGTGAGCACGGCTAGTATACTAGTTTTACACTCTGCAGAGGTTGCGCATCTTTACCCACAAGCCGTGTTACCCATCTGCCAAGGGGTCATGAATCCCATACACCTCTACCAAGGAAGCGAGGCAGTGTAACACTACGAGGCCTTTACAAAGTTCCACTAGCTTCAGACTACCCGCTACAGTTTATATGAAGCTCCAGTGCAGGGTTCTTGCCTGACCGCCATCGCAGCAAAATCAAACAAGGACCTCCCCACACTGACCACTCCCCTACTGCCCTTGCCCCTTTCGGGTAAGGTAGCCCTCCACTAGCTTTCCTAGTTAATCAGCCAAGGGCGTCCCATTAAACCCTTGTGGTAGCACTGTTTTCCCGGGTGGTCGCTCCATGTTCCCATTAATTTAATGATCTTAACATGAACAGTAATAATAACAAGATAATAACAGAATAATCATGAATAGTGTATCTCCATACCCAATCCACATAAAGCAATAGCAAGTACTACCCAAAAATATTTCAGGGGTGAACAAGGTATAGAGGTAATCAAAACTGGGGTAACATAAAGGCTCCCATCAAAATTAACCTATGCAGATCATTAAAATTAATAAGAACATGGCTGGGAAAAGTAAGTGATCAAGGGCACAACTTGCCTTCAATAAGCTCCTGCTCAGCTACTTCTACTTGTTGAACCTCAGGATCCACAGTGGCTTGCTCGTCTACTCGCATCAACACAATACATACATAGTATAGCCAAAATCAACATCACACCAAACAGATGAATAAAATATACAGTAAAAATCTACACATTAAAATGAAATCATAGGAACTGGAATCACTAAATTTGGAGTTATAGAATTCAAGTTATGAATTTCTTAAGGTTTAATGGGCTTGAAATAGGATTAAATGATAAATTAATTTTATTACTGTTTTTATGTAGAAATAGAGACTCTAGATGATGGAGAATAAAATTACAAAATTTTAGGAACTGGAATGGAGTGATTTGGACTAAAAATGGATTTCCTATGCATTTTACAAGTTTTAGCACTTATTTATATAATAAAAATCCATTTATAATTTAAATTCTCTGGTTTAATATTGTTATGGATTGGGCCTCAATAACCAGAAAAGTCAGGGGCTAAACCAGAGTTTTCCCCAAGACACAGCTTACTGTTACCGAGGATGGCAGGTTGTTTTCAAATAAACAGAGGGTCTCTTATGAAAAAGTGCCTGGCCGAAGAGGTACAGTGATGTTTGGACCGTCCGATCCAACCCCGAGCGCCCAGATTAGACCGGCGATGGGTATAAATCCTGATTCCCGAGTCACCGTCGGATCTGAGATCGACGACTCACAGCGCACATCCCCACTATTTCGCTTTAGTCGTCAGATTGCCGGTCTACGGTGGATAACGGTTGGGATGAAGGGGTATTTCCTACTTCTAATCAAAGCCGTGCGATTAGTGATGAACGGCGGGTACGCGAGATAAATCTACCCCCTTCCACTCACCATCCTACGGTCCCGGTTTCTTCATCCCTATCCCTTTAATCCTTACCGTCCAACGCATGATCAAGTGATGTCGGGCGTCTTCTTCATCACCGGTTCTCTCCCTTCTCTCTTTTCTCTCTCCAGTCCACTTCGCCGCGGCCGAGCGCCAAGGATCTGGCAGCGACGACCCGAGTCCGCCGTTCGAGTCCCCGTTATACGGCGCGGAATGTTCTTCGCCTCCCACTACCCGTCTAGCTCGGCGCCAAGCCTTCATCTATAGACTGCTCGAGACTACATGCCATCCAGTGGCAAGTCATCCCCTCGACAGCGCCTGGAGCATTGCCCCACCGCATCCACGCCAGTGCCTAGGCTAAGACGTCTCGCGCTTCCTATCACGCTACAGAGGAGGGGCACGGAACATACCGTCGTGGAGGGGGTGAAGACGGGACTGACGCTCACGGTCCGAAGGTCCTCCACGCGATGGGAGCGCCCAGGCTTTTGTTCTCTCTTTCTCTCGGCGGCTGCCGTGATGGTTTCTAAGCTATGGCGGCGAAGGTTAGGGCCACAGTAGAGGCTTTATGCGCAGGAAAGCACGGAATCGGTCCCAACGGCCCTACGACTCGGCGCGAGCTTCCGTTAAGTCCGGCGTCCGCTACGGAGGTGGAAGACGAGCGCTGACCGAGCCGTGAGGGTCGGGGTCCACTGGTCAGAGGGCGCGCGCGGTGGCAGGTGACCGACGCGTGGGCCCGCCACAGCGGTGATCAATTCGTGAGAAAAGGTGACAGGGCCGCGCGGTGGACATCCACTGGTGGGCCGAAATCAGGTACCAGGCCCATTTAGCTGGGTTTTGTTTTATTTTTTTCATTTTCCATTCCTTTTTCACCATCTTCTAATCCAAATTTGAATTCAAGTTTAAATTCAAACTTTGTGGCTCATTAGTTACACTCTATTTGCGCAGTTGGAAGTAATAAGTTTAAGGATATTTATATTATTTATATTTTTATATCCTTCCTCTTCTTCTTATTTTCAAAAACCCTAATTTTAATTTAGGGTTTGATTTAACTTCTAGTATTTATTATCTTATTAACCTTATTATTATTTTTTATTATATTTAATGCACAAACATAGAGACTCCAACATGATGCATTTTTTTATCATTTGTTTGAATTAAACTCTAAATTTTGTATATGCTCTTTTTATGATGCAAATAAGGCACACAAAATGAGGAGCTCTCTCTATTGCTCTTTGTATACAACTTTGAGTATTACAAATCCTACCCCCCTTAAAAATAATCTCGTCCCCGAGATTTAGGTAGATCCAGGGAAAAGGTGGGGATAATCTATGCGAAGCTCTTCTTCTCTTTGCCAAGTTGCTTCATCTTCGCCATGGTGACTCCATTGAACTTTGCACATCTTTATAACCTTATTCCTTGTAACTCGAGTCAATGTATCAAGAATCTTGATGGGGTACTCAGCATAAGTTAGATCATCTTGAACCTTAAGGTCTTCCATTGGTAACTGTTCTTCAGGCACCCTGAGACATTTCTTCAGCTGAGATACATGAAATACATTATGAACATCCGCAAGATGATCCGGTAACTCCAATTGATATGCAACCTCACCCACTCGCTTTAAGATTAAGAAGGGTCCAATAAAGCGAGGGGACAACTTTCCTTTGACTTTGAACCTTCTCATACCCCGGAGTGGTGACACCTTCAAATAGACATAATCACCCTCCTTAAACTCAAGTAGTCTTCTCCGGGTGTCAGCATAGCTTTTCTGCCTGGACTGTGCAGTTCTCAAATTCTCCCTTATTTGCTAGACTTGTTCTTCTGCTTCCTGTATAATCTCAGGTCCAAACAACTGCCTTTCACCAGTTTGGTCCCAGTACAGTGGAGTCCTGCACTTTCTGCCATATAAAGCCTCAAACGGTGACATCTTCAAACTGGCCTGATAACTATTATTATAAGAGAACTCCGCATAAGGCAAACTCTTATCCCAACTTCCACCATGTTTAAGAGCACAAGCTCTTAACATATCTTCCAGTACTTGGTTAGTCCTCTCAGTCTACCCATCAGTCTGTGGATGGTAAGCCGAACTAAAATTCAATCTCGTATCCAATGACTCGTGCAACTTCTTCCAATATCGAGAGGTAAACTGTGATCCTCGATCAGACACGATCTTCTTTGGCACACCATGTAGGCAGACAATCCGTGCCATGTACAACTCTGCTAACTTGGCTCCTGAATAAGTGGTCTTCACCGGAATAAAGTGGGCTACTTTAGTTAGCCTGTCCACAATCACCCATATAGAATCATATCCAGCAGACGTGCGGGGTAATCCAACAATGAAGTCCATGCCAATCTCTTCCCATTTCCACTCAGGTATCTTCAGTGGATGCAGTAGTCCGGCTGGCCTCTGGTGTTCAGCCTTAACTCTTTGACACACATCGCACATAGCCACATGTGCAGCCACATCTCTCTTTAGTCCATACCACCAATACTTTTGCTTCAAATCCTGATACATCTTAGTACTTCCAGGGTGGATAGAATAAACTGAATCATGTGCCTCCTTCAATATGGTTTCCCGAAGACTATCGATATCGGGAACACAGATCCGATTCTTGAACCATATCGTGCCTTGCTCATCCTCCGTGAACTCCGGGCCTCTACCTTCAGTAATAAGATCCTTGATCTCTTGAATCTTAGCATCACCAACCTGACCTTTACGAATTTCTTGCTCCAAGGTAGGTTCCAATTCAATAGTAACTCCTTCCGTATGTGTAACAATTCCCAGGTTGAGTCTCTCAAAATCTTTTGCTAATTCATCAGGTAGCTGGACTACGAAAGCGGAGTGAACATGCTCCTTCTGACTCAAGGCATCTGCAACCAAATTTGCCTTGGCTGGGTGATAGTGAATCTCCAAATCATAATCCTTAATGAGCTCCAACCAACGGCGTTGCCTAAGGTTGAGATCCTTCTGAGTGAATATGTACTTCAAACTCTTATGATCCGTATATACTTGGCACTTAGTTCCCATAATGTAGTGTCTCCAAATCTTAAGTGCATGCACAACCGCTGCTAATTCCAAGTCATGAGTGGGGTAGTTCAATTCATGCTTCCGCAACTGACGAGATGCATAGGCAATCACATGACCATCTTGCATAAGCACACATCCAAGTCCTTGGCCACATGCATCACAGTAAATGTCAAATCCCTTCTGCAGATCTGGCATAATCAATACTGGCGGAGACATCAATCTCTCCTTCAATTGATCAAAACTCTCTTGGCATTTCTCATCCCACTTGAATTCTCTTCCTTTCTCCAAAAGTGAGGTCATAGGTTTGGCAATCTTAGAGAACCCTTCAATGAATCTCCGATAATATCCTGCGAGTCCCAAGAAACTCCGAATCTCAGTAACTGTAGTGGGCACCCTCCACTCCATAATCTCCTTCACTTTAGCAGGATCCACTGCTATTCCTCCATTAGAAATAATATGACCAAGGAATGGCACCTTGTCAATCCAAAACTCGCACTTGCTGAACTTAGCATAGAGTTGATTATCTCGTAATTTCTGTAGCACCAACCTTAGATGTTGTTCATGATCACTTTCATTCTTAGAATAGATAAGAATATCGTCGATAAACACCACGACGAATCTGTCCAAATACTCCATAAACACCTTATTCATCAAATTCATGAAATAAGCCGGTGCATTGGTTAATCCAAATGACATAACAGTAAACTCATATAATCCATATCGAGTCGAGAATGCTGTCTTAGGAATATCCGAGGGTCTAATCCTCATCTGATGGTAACCCGATCGGAGATCAATCTTCGAGAATACTCTAGCTCCTCTCATCTGATCAAACAAATCCTCAATACGGGGTAATGGATACTTGTTCTTCACCGTAACATCGTTGAGAGATCTATAATCCACACACATTCTTTGTGATCCATCCTTCTTCTGCACAAATAACACTGGTGCTCCCCAAGGTGAGGAACTCGGACGAATGTAACCAGCCTCTTGTAACTCCGTCAACTGCTTCTTCAGTTCCTTCAACTCCTCTACCGACATTCTATATGGCCGTTTAGAAATAGGGGCGGTTCCAGGTAAGAGATCAATAACAAACTCAACTTCTCTATCAGGTGGCATCCCTGGTAACTCCTCTGGAAAGACATCCGGAAAATCTCTAACCACCCGGATGTTGTCACCAACAAACTCCTCAGGCATAAAGAACATTGCACGCATGGATGAGGAGGTTACTGCAATATTAACTTGAAATCTTTCTCCTTTAGTGGTAGTGAGTTCTACGGTACCTCTACCACATGCTATAACGACCTTTGCCTTTCTTAGCCATGACATACCAAGGATCAGATCTATACTGCTTGACTCTAATATTATAGCAGTAGCTCCAAATTCTCTACCCATAATGGTCAAGGTCAATCTACGTGTCATTTGATTCGCCTCAACAGGCCCTTTAGGTGTAATTACTATCATGGGTTTTCTCATATTTAGCAGTGGTATTTCATTTGTGTTGGCATATCTAGCAGACATGAATGAATGTGTAGCACCAGAATCAAATAATATGGTTGCAGGAATTGCATTAACATAAAACATACCAAGTACGATGTCACCACCATCAGGAGTATCATCAACGCTGACTTGATTCACCCTGGCTATAGAATATCCCTTACCAGGGGTCTGTTGCTTGTTCTGAGCTAGAGTAGTAGCAATCCTCTGTGGGCAGACATTTGCGTAATGACCAGTCTTCCCACACTTGAAACAATTAGTGTCTGGACTCTGTCCTGAAAACTTCGTCGATGTGCCAATGGGGGTAGCCTGACGAGTGGGCGTCCGTGGAGAGCCCTGTGGAGCATACTGAACTGGGCGTGGTCCTCCTGGTCGAGTCGGTGTACCTTGTGGTGGAACGTAGCGAGGACGAACACTGCTGCTACCGTGTCCTTGTGAGATAGCCTTCCTCTTCAAATCACCCAGTTGAACACGCTTGTGTTCAATAGCAAGAGCCTTATCAAGTAGCCTCTGAAATGATGGAAAGGTGTGTGCAACCAGTGCATACTACAAGGGTCCATTAAGTCCTTCAATGAAGTGCTCTTGCTTTCTCTCATCCTCAGCAACTTCCTGTGGAGCATATCTTGACAGCTGAATAAATTTGTCTCTATACTCGCTGACTGACATGTTACCTTGCTTCAATGACAGAAACTCCTTCTTCTTGATCTTTATCATACCAGCTGGAATATGGTAGTTCCTAAATTGTGTACTGAACTCTGCCCAAGTAATAGTATCAGCAGCATCATGGGCAGCAGTATAAGAATCCCACCAGTCAGCAGCAGGACCAGTCAGACGTCCAGAAGCATATAAAACCTTCTCCCGGTCAGTGCATTGTGCAATATTCAGCATCTTCTCAATTGACTTCAACCAATCGTCTGCATCAAGTGGATCTGGCGAGCTGGCGAAGGTTGGTGGCTTGTGACTCATAAACTCCCGGTGCTTATCACGAGGTGGAACTGGTGGTGGTGGTGGAGGCAATGGCACTTGCTGCTGTTGTTGCTGTTGTTGAAGTTGCTGTTGTAGCTGCTGTTGTTGCACCCTCCTTTCTTGGCGTATCTCATCTCTCTCCTGGCGCAACTCCTGGCGTATATCCTCTCTTTCCTGACGCATTTCCTGGCGTTCTTGCTGCATCTGGGCACGCATATCAGCCATAGTGTCTGCCATTTGCTGCATCACCGCCATCTGAGCAGCAACCAGTGGATCAACTCCACCTGGTGGAGGATTAGGAGGATTCATCTCTGCAGGCTGTGGCTGAGGTTGTCTATATATCCTTCGAGTGTGTCGGTTAGGAGGCAAATCAATTCCACCACCCCTCCTGGTATTGACCATCTGAGTTAGATACATATGGTAAGATGGAGCAGTAGACATGGCAGTAATTACAATCATGTTACTTTGGGGGATTTATTAGCTAAGCAGTTTAATGTTTTACCTACCATAGCTAATTTATTACCTTACGCTGGCACATGCTAAGATGTCCATATATAATATCTCAATCAATCAAAGAAGCAAATCAGGCATTGATCATCAGAACAATCAACCAATATCTTTGATAGAGAAAATAAATTTTACTTTTGTCTTAGGCTTCCTATCTCTTAAAATTGTCATAGGGGTAGGGATTCCAAGGTGTGAAATCCATCTTGTCTAAGAGTAGAAAAGATAAGAGTAATCAGAGTATGACAGCAAAAGGTGAGACAGGATCAAGATAAGATAAGTATAGAAAGAATCAGAGTAAGATAAGTAGGTAAGGGTTTTGTCCATTTCTATCTAGGTTTCGTCCTACAGTCAACATTTCCTCTGATACCACTTCTGTAACACCCGGTTTTAAAGGACAAAGCCGGGTGCATCTCATACATGCGCCAAGAAGACAACATATATAATAACAGAGTGTATAGAGATAAATGTCACAAAACATCAGAGTGATTATTACATAGCGGAAGACTTATTACAAAAAAAAGTATAACCATAAAACGAACTAAGGATCGTCGGCGCCAATGTCGACTGAGAAACGCCACCTAGATCAGATCGAACTCCTCAGTGTTAGGCGGCTCCTCTTCGACCACCTGCTCTTCTCCTGTGGGGGGGGTGTGAGACAGCAAGAGTGAGCTCACATACGTTCATAGCTCAACAAGTCGTGGGGAATAATGTGGCATGAACTCACCAAAGGTGGGAGTTCATGAAGTGTAAGGCTAATCAATGTAATAATGGCTGAGGCTGAGCATTGCTTTTATAAGTTGGTCAAAATTTTATTAGCAATTACTAAGTGTAAGTAGATACCAAACCTTAATAATAATAAAGAACAGTATTAGTAAAGTAATCCCAAATGCGATGCAAATGTCAAATTAAATTTAAGTTCCATAGTTAATCATGTGAGGGTCCGAGCCGCTCTTGACCGTGAGCACGGCTAGTATACTAGTTTTACACTCTGCAGAGGTTGCGCATCTTTACCCACAAGCCGTGTTACCCATCTGCCAAGGGGTCATGAATCCCATACACCTCTACCAAGGAAGCGAGGCAGTGTAACACTACGAGGCCTTTACAAAGTTCCACTAGCTTCAGACTACCCGCTACAGTTTATATGAAGCTCCAGTGCAGGGTTCTTGCCTGACCGCCATCGCAGCAAAATCAAACAAGGACCTCCCCACACTGACCACTCCCCTACTGCCCTTGCCCCTTTCGGGTAAGGTAGCCCTCCACTAGCTTTCCTAGTTAATCAGCCAAGGGCGTCCCATTAAACCCTTGTGGTAGCACTGTTTTCCCGGGTGGTCGCTCCATGTTCCCATTAATTTAATGATCTTAACATGAACAGTAATAATAACAAGATAATAACAGAATAATCATGAATAGTGTATCTCCATACCCAATCCACATAAAGCAATAGCAAGTACTACCCAAAAATATTTCAGGGGTGAACAAGGTATAGAGGTAATCAAAACTGGGGTAACATAAAGGCTCCCATCAAAATTAACCTATGCAGATCATTAAAATTAATAAGAACATGGCTGGGAAAAGTAAGTGATTAAGGGCACAACTTGCCTTCAATAAGCTCCTGCTCAGCTACTTCTACTTGTTGAACCTCAGGATCCACAGTGGCTTGCTCGTCTACTCGCATCAACACAATACATACATAGTATAGCCAAAATCAACATCACACCAAACAGATGAATAAAATATACAGTAAAAATCTACACATTAAAATGAAATCATAGGAACTGGAATCACTAAATTTGGAGTTATAGAATTCAAGTTATGAATTTCTTAAGGTTTAATGGGCTTGAAATAGGATTAAATGATAAATTAATTTTATTACTGTTTTTATGTAGAAACAGAGACTCTAGATGATGGAGAATAAAATTACAAAATTTTAGGAACTGGAATGGAGTGATTTGGACTAAAAATGGATTTCCTATGCATTTTACAAGTTTTAGCACTTATTTATATAATAAAAATCCATTTATAATTTAAATTCTCTGGTTTAATATTGTTATGGATTGGGCCTCAATAACCAGAAAAGTCAGGGGCTAAACCAGAGTTTTCCCCAAGACACAGCTTACTGTTACCGAGGATGGCGGGTTGTTTTCAAATAAACAGAGGGTCTCTTATGAAAAAGTGCCTGGCCAAAGAGGTACAGTGATGTTTGGACCGTCCGATCCAACCCCGAGCGCCCAGATTAGACCGGCGATGGGTATAAATCCTGATTCCCGAGTCACCGTCGGATCTGAGATCGACGACTCACAGCGCACGATCCCCACTATTTCGCTTTAGTCGTCAGATTGCCGGTCTATGGTGGATAACGGTTGGGATGAAGGGGTATTTCTTGCTTCTAATCAAAGCCGTGCGATTAGTGATGAACGGCGGGTACGCGAGATAAATCTACCCCCTTCCACTCACCATCCTACGGTCCCGGTTTCTTCATCCCTATCCCTTTAATCCTTACCGTCCAACGCATGATCAAGTGATGTCGGGCGTCTTCTTCATCACCGGTTCTCTCCCTTCTCTCTTTTCTCTCTCCAGTCCACTTCGCCGTGGCCGAGCGCCAAGGATCTGGCAGCGACGACCCGAGTCCGCCGTTCGAGTCCCCGTTATACGACGCGTAATGTTCTTCGCCTCCCACTACCCGTCTAGCTCGGCGCCAAGCCTTCATCTATAGACTGCTCGAGACTACATGCCATCCAGTGGCAAGTCATCCCCTCGACAGCGCCTGGAGCATTGCCCCACCGCATCCACGCCAGTGCCTAGGCTAAGACGTCTCGCGCTTCCTATCACGCTACAGAGGAGGGGCACGGAACATACCGTCGCGGAGGGGGTGAAGACGGGACTGACGCTCACGGTCCGAAGGTCCTCCACGCGATGGGAGCGCCCAGGCGTTTGTTCTCTCTTTCTCTCGGCGGCTGCCGTGATGGTTTCTAAGCTATGGCGGCGAAGGTTAGGGCCACAGTAGAGGCTTTATGCGCAGGAAAGCACGGAATCGGTCCCAACGGCCCTACGACTTGGCGCGAGCTTCCGTTAAGTCCGGCGTCCGCTACGGAGGTGGAAGACGAGCGCTGACCGAGCCGTGAGGGTCGGGGTCCACTGGTCAGAGGGCGCGCGCGGTGGCAGGTGACCGACGCGTGGGCCCGCCACAGCGGTGATCAATTCGTGAGAAAAGGTGACAGGGCCGCGCGGTGGACATCCACTGGTGGGCCGAAATCAGGTACCAGGCCCATTTAGCTGGGTTTTGTTTTATTTTTTTCATTTTCCATTCCTTTTTCACCATCTTCTAATCCAAATTTGAATTCAAGTTTAAATTCAAACTTTGTGGCTCATTAGTTACACTCTATTTGCGCAGTTGGAAGTAATAAGTTTAAGGATATTTATATTATTTATATTTTTATATCCTTCCTCTTCTTCTTATTTTCAAAAACCCTAATTTTAATTTAGGGTTTGATTTAACTTCTAGTATTTATTATCTTATTAACCTTATTATTATGTTTTATTATATTTAATGCACAAACATAGAGACTCCAACATGATGCATTTTTTTATCATTTGTTTGAATTAAACTCTAAATTTTGTATATGCTCTTTTTATGATGCAAATAAGGCACACAAAATGAGGAGCTCTCTCTATTGCTCTTTGTATACAACTTTGAGTATTACACCAAAAATCACTAGCTATGTCTAAAATCAAGTTTTAGCTTTTCAAGTTGTAGTATGATCCTTTTAGACTAGATGTGTACCTAGCTAGTCATACATGGTATCAAACAATTTTACCAATCAACATCTTTTGCGAGTCATCTCCTTTCCACTTATTACTCAATGCAGTACAATGGATCAAACAGTCTCATTAGCTGCAAGAAGCAGACGATTTGACTCGAGTTTTTAACCTTTCAAGGTAAACCTAAACACACGACGTGGCGAGGCACTCCGTCCCCACACATGTCATCCGTCCCCATCGATTCCCCGTCAACAGAGAGAGGCTCACCGCCTTGCGTACAATGCCTCACTAACCCCGACTGCCGTCGTGCAGTGACCGCACTTGTACCCATCATAACCGGAATGGGAGACCACGTCTTAGGTCACGTGAGGAGGGTAATCTGCTACCAGGTTCACTCAGGTACTAGGCTTACCAATTTACCATATTTGTCGGCACGTGCTTAGTACGTTCAAACGCTTGACACAGGTATCCGCACGTTAATCCTTATTCCAATTTCGTCTCATAGACAATGCATGCCCATGGATCCATGTCCACAGACCATCCTCATTCCATTATCAAATGGATACAACCAATTCCTGGCCTCGCACGAGTGCTAGAAAAATCACTCGACTTCTACCGAGGTCCCTAATTATTAAAGCAGCTACTCGACCTAGCATACTAGTATTCATCTGAAAGGGATCCTGAGTTCATGCAACTAAGGTTTCAGACAACTCCTACACTTAAGTGCACAGTACAAGCCTACAAACATTAAGTGCAGTAAAATAGCATATATATAATGGTTATGCATAAAACTGGGGCTTGCCTTCCAAAGCTGGGGCAGGCAGATCCTCGATGGCAGGCTCTGGTGCTGGCTCCTGGACCACCTCATGAGCAACTCCTTGCTCCAGAATGAGGATGTACTCTCCATCAGCGAGATTACAATCTATCGAATGCAATGAATAAGATACATGTATATTAATGACATGTCAATTTGTAATTACTATGTATGGCGAAACAATATTAAAACAGTGGGTAAACTAGGGTTTCTTTATCGGAGGGTGTGTTAAGGGTTCCATATATTCATCTTAGGGTCTTCAGTGAACTTAAAACTTTTTAATCACCTCCTTTATGTTTTGTTTGGATTCTTAGGAGGATTTAAATGTACATCATTAATTTCTTCCACAACTCCCATTTTACTTTCTATTATTCTTATTATTGAGTGCTTTTGAACTACCATGGCAATTTAGAGTTTTCCAAAAATGTTGCAAAAATTACAGTGGGTAAACATTGATCTCTGTGGTTTATTCTAAAAATTTGAGGTTAGAATTAAATCAGATAACCCTTGGGAAAAAATGACAAAAGTAAGGGTAAAAGGACACTTTGCACTATAGCTCTGATTCAGGTGAGGTTTCTGGACTAAAATTTATTTTTCTCCAAGATTCATGGGTGATAATAGGTCTCTGTGCCAAAAATCACAGAAGGTGACCTAGTGGTTATTTAGTTGTGATTTTCTAAAGTTTAATGTCAAAAAGGTACTTATAACTAACTTGTTATTTGAAAAATATCAAACAACAGAACTTATATTTTTCCTAGATTTCTACTAGCATATTATCATTTATCCCAAGGATTGGGGTAGTTTCTCCTTAGAGTTATTTTTCTAGGATTTTTCTAAGTTTTCATTATTTTCATGAAATGAATTGTGGTGCATTTCTTTTATACTAACAGAGGGTTCAACAAAATTTTCTGGTGAACTATGTTACTTAAGTAAGCTAGGAAAAATGTGGTTGTCCTCTGGTTCTTATTTTAAACCCCCTTTTCCATTTTCTTAAGGTTTGGACCAAGGCAAGTTTTTGTGGTTGATCTCTTCTTAATCTAGTATACTGGGGAGTTCAACATTTTTAAACAGAGTAGTTAGTAGTTGGGCATGCCTCTGATTTTTCTTACCCTCAGTCCAAAAGTATTTCTATTTTTCCTCTATTTATTTGGTTTTGAGCAGTATAATTATTTAAATCAAACTTTAAAAATTCTTGTAGTACTTAGGGTTTTGGTATTTTTCCAAAGTAGTTCACATTATTTAGAACCTAGCAAAATTAGTTTGACCAAATTTGGCTGGATAGAATTGGAGCTATGAATTTTGCAAGTTCTGTATTTATTTAAAAGAATAAAGTTTAAAAGGTTTAATGAAAACCAGTTTGCACCGAGGTCCCTAGGGTTTTCCTTAACTAATCCTTTAAACCATACCCCTGTGGAACTATTTCAATGAGTCACTGACTACACAAAAAACCCCCTGGCTTTTCCTTCTTTCAACTCGGGCTCCTTCCCCCTTGCAACAGTAACCGCGGAGAGGAAAAAGGGTGGCGCGGCTTACCGGCGGCGAGGGAGGTCCGGTGAAGGGAGGGGTTAGATCCGGGAGGTCCTGGCGGTCACGTCGAGGTGCGGATCATCGACGGTGATGGCTGGAATCGGTCTGACCGCGTGCGCAGGCGGTCGGGCTCATCGGCGGCGTGTGCTCCGGCCTGCTCACGGTGGTAAGGCTCAATCAAATGGCATAGGGAGCTTCACGGGATGCTAAGGATGCTATAGGTGCAAGGAATCGACGAATGGCTTACCGTGGAGCTCGGTCTACGTGCGACGGTGGTCGGTTGAAGTCCGGCGACGTTGATCCGGCGTCTCCGGTGAGGTAGAGTTCAATCCCCAGCTTTGGGAGCTTTACTAAGGTCCGTGGAAGCTAACCCGTGGGTCGGACGGGACGGGGAGTGGCTGGTTTGGCCGGTCTACGGTGGCCATGGCTTGCACGGCCGCTGGCACTTCGCTCTCTGGGCAAACGCCAGCAAACTCGAGCTCGGGTTGGGTCGGGGACGCATGGGGGTGTACGGTCGAGGCCGGGGTGGCTTTTATAGCCGCGGGCGCGGGCATGGATGCGGGGTTGGCACGGCGCATGGGCAGAGCGCCGAGGGCATACTGTGGCGCGCCATGGCGCGTCGAACACGTGGCCGTGTTCATCTGCCTGAGTTCTTGCGCGAGCAGAGCTCCAAAACGTGCGAATCTCGCCAAATGTCTTGTGCAAGATCTCTTCCTGGCACCTAGGGCTAGCTAGTTTTTGTAAGTTCCAATAGAAGATCTGCCCTAGCTTGTGAGATATGTGGGCGCCAAGTCTTGTCTATCTACACTGTTCACCAGCGACAAAACTGATGTCAAACGACCTTGGTTTGATTTCAAATTTTTCAGGGATGTGCCTTGGGTAATTTGGCCACTTTTTGCTATTTGGTCCAAGTGGTTTTGGCGCCAGCACAAGGGTGAACACATTTGATCTTTGGGCTAGGGGTGGTTTTGGGGACTTAGAGAATTTTGAATGGCCCTAGTGTGCTACTCACTTGGTGAATTGTTTTGGGGTTTTTGTTGGGCCTTTTTGTGATACCTTCCTTAATCCATTTTGTAGATTTACTAACACACTTCATCTTTGGTAAAGGTTCCCTTTTATGATTTGGTCATTTGCCCACTCTTTCCCCTTTAATCCCATGTTTAGGGTTTAATGGCTTTAAGAGGGGAATTAGGGTTTTAGAACCTTGTTCATGAGTGAGAATTGTATGAAGGCTAGGGTTCCTTTCTTTTGATGATCAATACTTGGCTTAACCATGCCTCTAGGCTTTTAGTGCCTTTACTTTCTAATCTAGCATATAGGGTGAGTAGGACACAAGTGTGCTCCTTAGGCCAGGGCTTTGGGTAACACCTGGGGTGTTACAGCCCTCCCCCCTTAGGGCTTGTTTAGATAATGTTGGATTCGAGTGGATTGAGGTGGTATAAGGTGTATTGAAGTGTAATATGAACTAATTTCCCTTTCAATCCCTAAAATACACTTCAATCCACTTCAATCCCTTTTTACCCAAACAAGGCCTTAAAGGAATCTCGTCTAGAGATTGGGTAGGGATCCTCTAGTGGGGTACCAAGAAGGTGTGTGTTAGTGTGTTGTGGTTCCCTTTTTGCTCAAGATTCTCTAGTTAGCTGCTCTTCAAATGTCATTCTCTTTGCAACTTCAGAAGGAAGTCCTTCTAGATTTATTTTCACATCTTACTCTACTCTTATTAACTATGTTTCTCTTATATTTAGATTCAAAGGGTAGGTGGGGGTGGGTGTTTTGGGTTATGTACCGATTCCTCTATGCAGAAAATTGGGGAAATGAGAGCGCAGGAAATCCTCAATTTCCCATGTAGCTTCTTCTTCTGAATGGTTGCTCCACTGAATCCTATACATTCGGATAGACCTTGCTCGAGTTGATCTTTCCTTTTGGTCCAATACCTTGATGGGGTGCTCTTGATATGACAAGTCCGGTTCTATCTTCAATTCTGGTTCAGGTAGCACTTCCGTGGGTAAGCGGACACACTTCCTTAGCTAAGACACGTGGAATACATCATGAATTGCTGACATATGAGATGGCAAATTCAACTGGTATGCGACAGGCCCACAAGTCTCCTTGATCTCATAGGGCCCAATATAGCGAGGAGCTAACTTGCCCTTGACCCCAAATCTCTGAACACCTTTGGTGGGTGACACCTTTAGATATACATGATCTCCCACTTCGAATTGTAGAGGCTTCCTTCTTTTATCATGATAGCTCTTCTGCCTGGCCTGAGCAACTTCCAAGTTCTTCTTAATGACTCTGACTTTATCCTTGGCTTCAAATACTAGGTCAGGTCCAAATATTTCCCTTTCTCCGGCTTGTGACAAATTTAGCAGGGTTCTACACCTTCTCCCATACAAAGCTTTGAAAGGTGCCATCCTTAGGCTAGATTGGTAGCTGTTATTATAAGAGAATTCTACCAGAGAAAGGCACTTATCCCAATTCTTATCGTAGTGTAACACACATGCCCTCAACATGTCCTCAAGAATCTAATTTACTCTTTCTGTCTGACCATCTGTTTGAGGATGGTATGCTGAGCTTCTAATCACGGTGGTTCCAAGTGACTTTTGTAGCTGCTCCCAAAAACGTGCAACAAACAGTGCTCCTCTTTAAGACACAATAGTCCTCTTAATTCCTTGCAAACGCACTATTTGGTCAATATAGATCTCTGCATATTTCTCTGCCTTGTAAGTGGTATGTACTGGCAAGAAATGAGCTGTTTTGGTTAGCCTATTCACAATGAACCAAATGGAATCGTGGTGCCGGGAAGTGCTCGGCAATCCTACAATGAAATCAATGCAAATGTCCTCCCACTTCCAAGAAGGAATGGGCAGAGGCTGTAAGGTACCTGCTACCTTCAAATGACTAGCCTTGATTGTTTGGCAAGTGTCGCACTCAGATACAAACTTAGCAATTTCTCTCTTCATTCTAGTCCACCAATACAAGGATCTGAGGTCATGATACATCTTGTTACTGCCGGGGTGCATGGAAAATTTGGAAAGATGAGCTTCGTCCAATATTTTCTTCTTGAGTTCTGGATTTTTAGGAACAACCAATCGGTCTTCAAACCATAGAACTCCCTTGGTGTCCTGACGAAAGCATTTGTACTTATCCACCTTTTGTTCGAGCATTTCCTTAATGACTTGAACACCCTTGTCACTAATATGTGCCATGATTATTTGCTCTTGTAAAGTTGTCTCTATGGAGATATAATCCAGGGTACCTGGAGAAACAACTTCCATGTTTAGCTTGTGTAACTCGTCACACAGAGTGGCGATCTTAGAGTCCATGGTTACATAGTTGCACTGGGCTTTTTGACTTAATGCATCTGCCACAACATTTGACTTGCCAGGATGGTAATGAACTTCCAAATCATAGTCCTTGATCAACTCCAACCATCTCCTCTGCCTCATATTAAGATCAGCCTGAGTGAAAATATAGTTGAGACTCTTGTGGTCAGTATAGATGTTACACTGAGCTCCCATTAGGTAATGTCTCCATATCTTGAGAGCATGAACTACTGCTGCTAACTCTAGATCATGTGTGGGGTAATTCTGCTCATGAGGCCTGAGTGCTCTGGATGCGTAGGCAATAGCTCTATTGTCTTGCATCAAAACACAACCTAGTCCAGTGCCTGAAGCATCACAATATACATTAAACGATTTAGTGTTGTCGGGTTGGGCTAGCACGGGTGCTGTTGTCAGATGCTGCCTTAATGGATGAAAGGCATCCACACATTTCTAACTGCATTCATACTTTACTCCCTTCTTCAACAATTCTGTCATTGGCTTAATTAGCAATCCTAGAGAAATCCGGAATGAATCACCGATAATATCCTACCAAACCCAGAAAACTCCGAATCTGTTGTACGGTAGTAGGAGGCTTCCAATCCATCACCTCTTGCACTTTCTCAGGATCAACTGATATCCCATCCTGAGAAATGGTGTGACCCAAAAATTTAATTTCCCTTAGCTAGAAATCACATTTGGACAATTTAGCATATAAGCGATGATCACGCAGTCGCTGAAGTACTGTATGCAAGTGCTTGGTATGTTCGTCTTCATTCCTTGAGTAGACCAAGGTATCATCAATGAAGACCACCACGAACTTGTCCAGCTCTGGCATAAACACTGAATTCATCAAATACATGAAATATGCCAGGGCATTTGTTAGCCTGAATGACATCACCAAGTACTCATAAAGCCCGTATCTGGTGTGGAGAAAGCCGTCTTTGGAATATCGTTGGCCTTGATCTTGATTTGATGATAGCCAGAGCAAAGGTCTATCTTGGAAAACACCTCGACTCCCACCAACTGATCAAACAACACATCAATGCGGGGCAAAGGATACTTATTTTTTTATCGTTACCGCATTGAGAGGGCGGTAATCGACACACAGTCTCAAACTCTCATCTTTCTGCTTTACGAACAAGGCTAGACATCCCCACGGTGATGTACTTGGGCGAATGAATCCCTTGTCCAACAACTCTTGTAGCTGCTTCTTCAGCTCTGCTAACTCTACTGGAGGCATTCTATAGGGTCTCTTGGATATAGGTGCCGTTCCGGGCTGTAGCTCTATTGCAAACTCTATGTCCCTGTTAGGTGGCATCCCTGGCAATTCGTCTTGGAAAACATCAGGGTACTCACAGACCACTGGAATCCACTCTACGGGTGACTCTATCAGGGCAAAGGCACAAGAACGGTTACAACCTTGGTCGGGTAGGTACAAGGTGATCTCTCCATCCATTGGTGAGTGAATTTCTATGGCTCTTGCTGCGACATCAATCACAACATGGTTTCGTGATAACCAGTCAGTTCCCAAGATGATATCCATGCTCTCCAATCCCATGATTAGGAGAGTGGTTTTAAATATGAAACTACCCAATCTATTGGCACGTGCCTGCTGATCTGATAGTTGGCAACCCTGCCTCCTGGTGTTGAAATCGTAATGCCCCCATTTGTGTGATGAAATGGTAACTGACATTTGGCACTAAATTTTGCACTGATAAAACTGTGTGATGCACTAGAATAAAAAAGAATGACTGCAGGATAATTCAAAACAGAAAAGATACCAGTCTTTACGGGTGCTCCCTCTAGAATGTCAGCCAACATGGTGAAGTTTAGCCTGCCTTGCCTCACTTGCAACCTCTGCCTCTTGCCTTGGTTCTGATTTGAATTCTGCCCCTGCCTCTACTGGTTCTTCGGACAATTCTTGGCATAATGTCTGGTGCTTCCACAAGTGAAACACCTATTGTCATTGCCCTGATGGTACTGCTGTTGTGGCTGGTTGTTGTTCCTCTAAACTGGGGGTTGAGAGCGGTTGGGTGCCTGCTGCTGCTGCGGCTATGGTCGGATCACCCATCGTCCTTGCTGCTGCTGAGGTCCCCTATTCTGAGTGTGAGACACAATCCTGAAGCGCTGAGGCTGAGCTGAAGTTCCTGCCATAGGGGGTCTTTCTTTTCTTTTCTGCCTGACGGGCTGTGATGCAGTCTTCCTGAGAGATGGCCATGTTGACTAACTCATTGTAGCTGTTGGCCCTGACTGTGTTGAAATGGTCGCGGAGCTTAGTACTAAGGCCCCTCATGAATCTGTCTCTCTTCTTCTCATTCATGTCAGCATGATAGCCTGCGTACTGACACAGGTCATTGAAAGCTTGGGCATACTGCAACACTGTACGACCTCCCTGAGTGAGTGCCAGAAATTCACTGAGCTTGCGGTCCATGATGCCTGCTGGTATGTGATGCCCTCTGAATGCTTCCTTGAACTTCTCCCCACTCAACCACGTGGTCAACCGGCTGCATAGCGAGGAAATGATCCCACCATGTCCGCGTGGGTCCACGAAGCTGCTGGGTGGCAAAGCGGACCTTGGCCACATCGGAACAACCTCCATTAAGCAGTGGGAATTTGGATTCCACCACCCTGAGCCACACATCAGCATCAAGTGGGTCCTCTGCCCGAGTGAACAACGATGGCTGAGTGCTGAGGAACTCCTGATAGGTGGCCGCTGCTAGGGGACGTTGATGATGATCACCACCACCATAATGCTGAGGTGGTGGCGGATGCTGAGCTAGCTATCGCAGAATCTCATTCTTCTGAGCCATCAGCTCTTGCATGGTAGGAGGCGGCGGCGGTGGTGGAGGAATGCGCTCATTCTGTCCACGGCGCGCTCTTCCTGCCATCTGAAATTTAGGAGGTTCTTAACATCATACTTTGAAATCCGGGATTGCACATGGTAAAAGATTTTAAATAACAAGGTTTGTAAGATTCCAAATATTCCCTTGCTTTTCACAATAGGTACCACATGATATAATTTCCTTCATAACTTAAAATAGAAACCATCTGTCATCCATCAAGCCAAAAGAGTTTTCTAACAGTTACAACAGTGCTCAAAATACTCAACTCTCTCTAGCCTAGTACCTCCAAGGTGCAAAAGCTAAGCTAGTTTCGAGGAGTTCTACTGCCGCACACTTCTATCCTAACTCTGAAATCTAATGGGCAAACGAGGCAACGCTAGACTCGGGGGAAGGTGGTCTCCCTGAGCCAGCAGTGTCCAAGCTGGATGCAGGTTTTGGCTCCTCTCCTCCCTCGATGTCGACGTCCTCATCGGCCCCTTCGGCCTCCATGCCTTAAATCTCCTGATGGTGCAGATCCAAATGATGGTTGGCTTCCTCAAGTTGTTGCTGTGTGGTCTGAAGCTGATCTTCCAGAACCTCGATGGTGTTCTCCCTGGTCTCCACCTGATCCTCAAGCTCTTGGATTTGGGTGGCCATTTGCTCTACCTGGAGGTCCTTTTCTACTAGCTCAATGGATAGGTCTACCACAAGATCCTCCTTGTTATCCAGGGTGATCTTGGTAGATTCCACTAGACCCATCAGCTGGGACATTGCCTCATCGCGCACGTGCTGCAGACGATACAGGGCATTCATGCACCGAACCGTCAGGTGAGCGGTCTGTCCAGGGTAGAGAGCCCACACATCCTTGGCGTGCTCAACTCGATCCTTCCACATTGGGTCATCCTCCTTTTTAGCGGGGAACAAGCCAATGGGGTGGGTTGACAACTCCAAGGGGTGAAAGCCGTAGAAAGTCGTCAGCACGTGGAGAGCAGTGGACTCAATAGTATCCTCGGCCCTGAAACCGAAGGACTCATAGTCCAACGAACGCCAAGCCCAGCTGCAAGGGATGAGGCTCCAAAGTCATCCTCACCCTACAGCAGGGTACCCGGTGCTCCTCGAACAACTACACCTCATACTGGGGAGGCGTAGCATAACCAGCTCCCTGCAGTACCTCCCACAAAATACGAGGAAAACCCTCTTGTGCAAGCCTGTCCGTGTGGGAATGTGCATTCCCTCCTTCTGAGGATTCATGAGAAGTCATCTGTGTAAGGGTAAGCGTAAGCGAAAAAGAAAAAGAATTACCAAATTAAAAGGAAACTAGTGTTTGGCTCTCCCATGGTTAAGTTGAGACCTTCGATGTAGACTTAATTCTTATTACGGTGCCTCTTTGATTACGCAACTTTTAAAATTCTTGACTTTTTACTAAGTAGCTGGAAAAATGATGCATGCATGCTCGTCCTAAGCGACCTCACATCAAGCATATAGGGATAGAGAAATCCTCCATCAGTATCATAGCAGCCTGTAGGGCATATTCAAATTAGCCACCTAGCTACCCATCTAGTATCCTAAGGCTTCACGTCCTAGGTCTATCCTTATCGTCTTGCCGATCTATCCAACATTGGTTTCTAACAAGTTTTACTTTTGAAATGGTTGGTAATTACAATTTATTGATTCCTCTGTGGTGGTACAAGCTCCGATACCAGCTGTGGTGGAACCGCTCGAATTATTCCAACTTAAGTGCCCAAGTCCCACCTTAGAGGCTAGACCACACTTAAATAGGAATAAAATGTCAGTCCCTCGGATCGAGTCCGACAAGGCCACTAACAGGATCAAGTACCACGTACTCACTCGAAGGTGAGGCATAGAGCAAATACAATAAAGCATAAAACCATACATTACAGAAGTGCTTAAGATTATTACAACATCATCGGAGTTTTGCAAAAGTAACGATTATTGTTCGAAATGCAGCGGAATTTAACTAACGGTAAATAAAAGGAAAGATGGGGAAGCCTGGCCCATCACTCCTCATGCTCCTCCCCTGCTGAGGTAGGGCCCCACTTGACTGTCCAACCCGGTGGCAAGGTAGACGGCCAAGTCTCTCCAGCAACCATATCCTCCAGAGAACCTATAAAAATTTATGCCACAAGCAAGGCTGAGTATACTAATACTCAGCTAGACTTACCCGGTGTGAGGAGTCTACTCCTCTACCTCTAGACATGCAACTGTTTGGCTGAGGGGTTTGGTTTGCAAAAAGCACTAGTTGAGTCTAAAATCAAGTTTTAACTTTTCAAGTTGTAGTATGATCCTTTTAGACTAGATGTGTACCTAGCTACTCATACATGGTATCAAACAATTTTACCAATCAACATCTTTTGCCAGTCATCTCCTTTCCACTTATTACTCATTGCAGTACAATGGATCAAGCAGTCTCATTAGCTACGAGAAGCAGACAATTCAAATCGAGTTTTTAATCTTGCAAGGTAAACCTAAACACACGATGTGGCGAGGCACTCCGTCCCCACACATGTCAACCGTCCCCATCGATTCCCCGTCAACAGAGAGAGGCTCACCGCCATGGCGTACAATGCCTCACTGACCCCGACTGCCGTCGTACAGTGACCGCACTTGTACCCACCATAACCGGAATAGGAGACCACATCTCAGGTCGCGTGAGGAGGGAAATCTGCTGCCAGGTTCACTCAGGTACTAGGCTTACCGATTTACCATATTTCTCGGTATTCGCACGTTAATCCTTATTCCATTTTCGTCTCGTAGACAACACATCCCATGGATCCATGTCCACAGACCGTCATCATTCCGTTATCAAATGGATACAACCAATTCCTGGCCTCGTGCGAGTGCTAGAAAAATCACTCGACTTCTACCTAGGTCCCTAATTAGTAAAGCAGCTACTTGACCTAGCATACTAGTATTTATCTCAAAGGGATCCTGAGTTCATGCAACTAAGGTTGCAGACAACTCCTACACTTAAGTGCACAGTACAAGCCTACAAACATTAAGTGCAGTAAAATAGCATATATATATAATGGTTATGCATAAAACCGGGGCTTGCCTTCCAAAGCTGGGGCAGGCAGATCCTCAATGGCAGGCTCTGGTGCTGGCTCCTAGACTACCTCCTGAGCAACTCCTTGCTCCAGAACGAGGATGTACTCTCTCTCAGCGAGATTACAATCTATCGAATGCAATGAATAAGATACATGAATATTAATGACATGTCCATTTGTAATTACTATGTATGGTGAAACAATATTAAAACAGTGGGTAAACTAGGGTTTCTTTATCGAAGGGTGTGTTAAGGGTTCCATATACTCATCTTAGGGTCTTGAGTGAACTTAAAACTTTTTAATCACCTCCTTTATGTTTTGTTTGGATTCTTAGGAGGATTTAAATGTACATCATTAATTTCTTCCACAACTCCCATTTTACTTTCTATTATGCTTATTATTTAGTGCTTTTGAACTACCATGGCAATTTAGAATTTTCCAAAAATGTTGCAAAAATTACAGTGGGTAAACATTTATCACTGTGGTTTATTATAAAAATTTGAGGTTAGAATTAATTCAGATAACCCTTGGGCAAAATTGACAAAAGTAAGGGTAAAAGGGCACTTTGCACTATATCTCTGATTTAGGTGAAGTTTCTAGACTAAAATTTATTTTTGCCAAGATTCATGGGTGATAATAGGTCTCTGTGCCAAAAATCACAGAAGGTGACCTAGTGGTTATTTAGTTGTGATTTTCTAAAGTTTAATGTCAAAAAAGTACTTATAACTAACTTGTTATTTGAAAAATATCAGACAACCGAACTTATATTTTTCCTAGATTTCTACTAGCATATTATCAGTTATCCCATGGATTGGGGTAGTTTCTTCTTATTGTTATTTTTCTAGGATTTTTCTAAGTTTTCATTATTTTCATGAAATGAATTGTGGTGCATTTCTTTTATACTAACAGAGGGTTCAACAAAATTTTCTGGTGAACTATGTTACTTAATTAAGCTAGGAAAAATGTGGTTGCCCTCTGGTTCTTATTTTAAACTCCCTTTTCCATTTTCTTAAGGTTTGGACCAAGGCAAGTTTTTGTGGTTAATCTCTTCTTAATCTAGTATACTGGGGAGTTCAACATTTTTAAACAGGGTAGTTAGTAGTTGGGCATGCCTCTGATTTTTCTTACCCTCAGTCCAAAAGTATTTCTATTTTTCCTCTATTTATTTGATTTTGGGCAGTATACTTATTTAAATCAAACTTTAAAAGTTCTTGTAGTACTTAGAGTGTTTGTTATTTTTCCTAAGTAGTTCACATTATTTAGAACCTAGCAAAATTAGTTTGACCAAATTTGGCTAGATAGAATTGGAGTTATGAATTTTGCAAGTTTTGTATTCATTTAAAAGAATAAAGTTTAAAAGGTTTAATGAAAACTAGTTTGCACCGAGGCCCCTGGGGTTTTCCTTAACTAATCCTTTAAACCATACCCCTGTGGAACTATTTCTATGGGTCACTGATTACGCAAAACCCCCCCTGACTTTTCCTTCTTTCAACTCGGGCTCCTTCCCCCTTGCAACAGTAACCTCGGAGAGGAAAAAAGGTGGCGCGGCTTACCGACGGCGAGGGAGGTCCGGTGAAGGGCGGGGTTAGATCCGAGAGGTCCTGGCGGTCACGTCGAGGTGCGGATCGTCGACGGTGATGGCCAGAATCGGTCTGACCGCGTGCGCAGGCGGTCAGGCACGTCGGCGGCGTGTGCTCCAGCCTGCTCACGGCGGTAGGGCTTAATCAAATGGCACAGAGAGCTTCACAGGATGCTAAGGATGCTATAGGTGCAAGGAATCAACGAATGGCTTATCGTGGAGCTCGGTCTACGTGCGAAGGCGGCCGTTTGAAGTTCGGCGACGTCGATCCGGCATCTCCGGTGAGGTAGAGTTCAATCCTTTGCTCTGTGAGCTTTACTGAGGTCCGTGGAACCTAACCCTAGGGTCGGATGGGACGGTGAGTGGATGGTTTGGCCGGTCTATGGTGGCCGTGGCTTACGCGGCCGCTGGCACTTCGCTCTCTGGGCTAACGCCGGCGAACTCGAGCTCAGGATGGGTCAGGGACGCGCGGGGGTGTACGGTCGAGATTGAGGTGGCTTTTTTAGCCGCGGGCGTGGGCGTGGACACGGGGTTGGCACGACGCGGGGCTACGCGCGTGGGCGGAGTGCCGAGGGCGTGCTGTAGCGTGTCAGGGCGCGTCGAACACGTGGTCGTGTTCATCAACCCGAGTTCTTGCACCAGCAGAGCTCCAAAACATGCGAATCTCGCCAAATGTCTTGTGCAAGATCTCTTCCTGGCACCTAGGGCTAGCTAGTTTGTGTAAGTTCCAATGGAAGATATGCCCTAGCTTGTGAGATATGTGGGCGCCAAGTCTTGTCTGTCTGCACTGTTCACCAGTGACAAAACTAATGTCAAACCATGTCAAACAACCTTGGTTTGATTTCAAATTTTTCAGGGATGTGCCTTGGGTAATTTGGCCACTTTTTGCTATTTGGTCCAAGTGGTTTTGGCGCCAGCACAAGGGTGAACACATTTGATCTTTGGGCTAGGTGTGGTCTTGGGGACTTAGAGAATTTTGAATGGCCCTACTGTGCTCCCCACTTGGTGAATTGTTTTGGGGTTTTTGTTGGGGTCTTTTTGTAATACCTTCCTTAATCCATTTTGTAGATTTACTAACACACTTCATCTTTGGTAAAGGTTCCCTTTTATGATTTGGTCATTTTCCCACTCTTTCCCCTTTAATCCCATGTTTAGGGTTTAATGGCTTTAAGAGGGGAATTAGGGTTTTAGAACCTTGTTCATGAGTGAGAATTGTATGAAGGCTAGGGTTCCTTTCTTTTGATGATCAATACTTGGCTTAACCATGCTTCTAGGGTTTTAGTGCCTTTACTTTCTAATCTAGCATATAGGGTGAGTAGGACACAAGTGTGCTCCTTTGGCTAGGGCTTTGGGTAACACCTGGGGTGTTACAATAATACAGACTATCAAGGGCTATACAGTCTTTTTATCTTTAAGTCGGTATCGTGCTTTGCCTTTAACATGATACCAAGCCGAAGCCCTTTCAATCATAGCTTCGGCTTTGTCCGCATCATCTTTGGCTTATATCTTCATGTCGCACCTACCTTTGTACTATCTTACCGAAGGTGTTTTTGCTTAGAGGACCTTCGGTGGAGAAGAAGACCCGCAACAGTAGCCCCTTCGCAGTGCTAGATCGTTTTTCGTAACGAGCTTGATCCGTGAAAAACACAAATGCTTCGGAATGCCGAAGGTCCGAAAAACACCTTCCCTAAGCTCGTTGTCGAGAAACGATTATAATATTCCAAACGCCGGATGGTCCACCGCTCAGTCAGTCCGAGCGGCATGACGGTTCGCCTTCCCCCTGCAGCACTATATAAACAGACGGGTTGGTGAGGAGTTACCACATCATTCATTGCCATCGCACTGTTGCGCTTTTAAAAAAAATTGACCATAACCGAAGCTTTCTGGATTGCATTTTTGAGCAAACGCTTCAACATTTGAGATTAGCTTCGTTTCAAAAAAGTGTGAACACTAAAATGGCCAGAGTATGATCTACTACTAGAGTATCTCGTGAGGGAGATGAAGCTGAAGCAACTGAGACGTCACCAATATCAGAGGTGATGAGACAGTCGGGTCTTGTTGTGCCAGAGGGGCCTGTTGCCGAAGGTACTTTGACTGCTGAAGCTGAGCAAATCGCAGTTGGAGAGGGGAGTGATAACAGAGATGAAGAGGATTACACCATCCTGAGCCCAGCGAAACCTAGCCACCTTGAATTTGGTAGATCTACTATGACGGCAGATGATATGATTATAATGAAGAAATTGGGCTACTTTGGGAGGCTGAGAGTAAACTTGTTCATTTTGCTGGCGAGGAAGTGGTTCCAGAGCCGAAGGATGATGAAGTTGTTGTGTTTAAAAGTTTCTTTAGAGCAGGGCTTCAGTTCCCTCTATATGATATAATAGGAGAGGTTTTGAAGAATTTTGAAATATACCTTCATCAAGTGACACCCAATGCAATTGTTAGACTTAGTGTCTACATTTGGGCCCTCCGGAGCCAGGGGATGAGTCCTAATGCTGATGCTTTCTATCGGGTGCACGAGCTGCATTACTAGACGAAGGCCAGGGCAGATGGCCTTCATGAGAATTTTGGTTGCTACAATTTTGCGTATCGAAAGTATACGAAGGCACCGGTTCTGAGCTACCTTACTAAGTGGCCAACTGGTTGGAAAAGTGAATGGTTTTATATGAAGGCAGATGAGAAAAAGAGGGAGAAGTTGATGACTATGGTCATGAGTCCACTGATATTGAGCTTCGGAATGACAGGGCCCTTGTGCCATATGCAGCTTGGCTCCCCATGCGAAGTAGCCGAAGTGGAGTTCAGATTAGTAGCGGCAGAAGTCAGCACTAGATATCTGGTGCAAGAATTCTTGGCAAATAGAGTATTTCCAACCTCTAGTGGCTGGGGGATGCCCAAGAAGGATGGGGCAAAAAGCACGAACTTGTTCGACTCCCTTACCGTTTCAAGTTTGAGAAAGAGTTCAAGAAACCATGCCAAGAGTGGTTAGAAATGATTGAAACTATGTGCAATGAAATTCTTGGCAACTACACCAAGAAGGAGGACCAGTTAATGACTGCTGCCTTCGGCACCAGGCCAAAATGAAGGCTGAATCACGTGATGGACGCGCTAAATTTTGAATATCTAGACTATGAAAGGTTTGACAAGGGTGCCGAAGGTTTGAAAAGGAAAAGGATTGTTAGTATTCTAAACATACAAGCTGTCAGGCTAGTAAAGGAGGATGAGAATATTTCAAAGAAGGCAAAAACAGCTCCTGAGCCGAAGGCGGCAATCTTCAAAAAGCAGAAGCTTGACATGACTCCCTCTGCTGAGCCGAAGGTAGCTGAGGCAAGAGAAGAAGCTCCTTCAACACCCCCTTCTGCTGAAATAGTAGAAATTTTAAAGGTAATGATTGAATCCTTGCCCATCAAGATGCTAAGTCCTCTAGGACCGGAACTTACGAAACTTTTACAGAAGAAGGATCAACCTTCGGCCGCAAAGGAGAAGACTGAAGGTCAAAAGAGACGAAGAATTGTCAATGTCATGCAAACTATTGAGCGAACACCGCCTCTAGCCTCGACATCCAGAATGGTGCCTGCTGCAAGTGCCGAAGCTGAAGCCGCTGCCGAAGTTGCTAATCTTGTGAGCACAATGTTAGGAATTGACAAGCTCATATCAGATATGGTCACAAAGGAGACAGTTGTGACTGTAGAGGAAAACATGGCCGCAGTTCCTGGCAAGGGGAAAGAAGTTATTGATGCTTCGTCGGGAGAGAAAAGTTTTGACCTTCGACACCTGGGAGGTCAGGAATTGTCTGAGGCGGATAAAGAGGAGCTAAAAGAATATGGAATATATTGTGGCTATCAGCTAAGGTCTATGCTTTTTGGCGGAGTTGACGAAGAAATTCTGGGATGTATCCGCGACCGTGCCGGATCAAAAGTAATCGGCACTCTGTCAAAGAGTGTTGGTTTCCCGAAGCTAGAATCTAACATTAGTGGTTACCGACGTCAACATATCGTTGGCAGCTTATTCTATTCCAATTTCAAGGTAAAATCTTTGCCTAGATTCTTGTTATCTTTGTGATGGGTTAAAATATTCTAAACTTGGCTTATTTTTCACAGAGCATGCTGCTAAGTTAAGCGTTAAGAATGCAGCAAGATCTCGAAGATAAGAAAAATGAAATAATAATTGAAGGCTTAGAAAACAAGATCAAAGATTGTGAAGCTTCTCTTGAAAAGAAAGATTTCTTGCTTCAAGCAACCAAAGGTTCCCTTGCAGAATTGCAAGCTAAAAATGCCAGATTAAACAAGGAGCTTCTCAAAGCCCAAACAACCTTAAAGGAAAAATCAGAGTGCTTCGAGCAAGAGAAAAAAGAACTCCAAGCGAAAACCAAAGCTGAAGCTGATAAGAACATGAATCTGCAGGAATCGCTGAGGGACCTTCGGAATAAATGTCCGGGGTTTGCTATTCGCTGCGTGCATCGGTTAAAAGGAATCTTCAGCTCAGTTGGGGCCAACTCTGAAGAAATTGCCCCTTCGGCTGAAGATATACCAAAAACCTTTGAGCATATCGAGAATGAAGTTGATGCACTCGACGAAGTAATAACTGGGCATGGTGATTTCTATGCTCTGTTAGCTTCTCGTGGCACGGCTGCTGCATTTTTGAAGGCCGGGTGTACGCATGCCAAAATAGTAAACAAGCCAAACTTCAGCCTGTCACCATTAGACTTGGTCAATACTCCTGGTGAGGCCCAAAGAAATGGAAATAGATTTATTACTCAAATTTGTGCTAAAGGAGAGTTAGCTGGAGACAAAGCTCGGAATTTGCTTAATTCGGTACGAAACTTGTACTTGTTTGCTTTGATTTTTCTTTATTACCATCACATTTACCTTATACCATTGTTTGTCTACAGGATGGCCGCGCCGAAAGTCATTAAGCCGAAGCGCATTCCGAAGGTTGCTGGGCTGAAGCTTCCTTTTATGACTTCGTGCATAGAGCTTAGGATCTATTTGCATTATTTTTGCAAAAGATTGTAGTTGAGGGCTGAACTCAATATTGTGTATATTTGTCCATACCTTGTGATATAATTTTACCTTTCCATCCATGTGTGAATTGTTTTGTTGTGGACGAAACCCATAAGTATAACTTTTGAGCCAAAGGCGAAAAACACCTTCCCTTCTTTTCGTGCACATCGAAGCATCTGATTGCATAAAATGTGTGTGTTCTTGTCTGAGACGAAGCTTCTTCGTATTCAACGAGGCATTTTGCCATCGAAGTCGTACAACTCTTTCTGTTCATATTATTGTTCGTGCTTCATGTCATAATGATGATGATCCTACGAATGTCTAATGAATGTTTGTATGAATGCAAAGAATGATGCAATGAAATATGCAAATGTATGACCCGAACACACACGTAACCATACCTAGACTCTGCATCCCCTGAGGAACGACTTTGGAGTCTCTTCACCTTCTATTTCGGTGGCATGTAAGCTCTGCATTCCCTTAGGAACGACTTTGGATCTTCTTCACCTTCTATTTCGGTGGTATTTAAGCTCTACATTCCCTTAGGAACGACTTTGGAGCTTCTTCACCTTCTATTTCGGTGGTATTTGGCTCTACATTCCCTTAGAAATGACTTTTGAGCTTCGGGACTTACTCTGCGCTCCCTTAGGAACGACTTTTGTAGTTTCAGAACTTACTCTGCGCTCCCTTAGGAACGACTTTCGTAGCTTCGTCACCCTCATAGTGATTACAGCTCTGCATCCCCTTAGGGACGTCTTTTGAGCTTTTCCCTGTTCTCTTTGCACTCGATGGTGCAAATTTTGATATTACATGTTACATTTTTGGGGGAATTTGGCCCTTGTATTGCATAGGGCTAGACAAGAATGAAAATTACAAACTATGGCCCCATTAAAAACCTTTCTCCCCTCCTGAAAGGAAAAGGGTGCCATAGGAAAAATAAAAAGATTACATCAATTACACATAATATTGTTGAAGCTCATCCGCATTCCAAGATCTAGGTATGTCGTTGCCGTGCATATCCTTCAATCTGTAAGAATCGGGTCTTAACGAAGATACTACTAGAAAAGGACCTTCCCATTTTAGTTGTAGCTTCCCCACTGTATTTGGGTTGGCTATCGTTCGAAGCACCAAATGGCCTGGCTTGATATTTTTCAATCAAACTTTTCTATCACGCCATTTTATTATTTCGGCCTGATACTTGTTGATGTGCTCTATGGCCTGAAGTCTGGTCCCTTTTATGGTGTCTTTTGTTATTTGACAATCAGTTTTGTCCTCCGCTGAAGCTGTGGTTCTTATTGATCATGTTCTTGCTTCTTTTGGTGTTATTGCTTCGTCACCGAACAGGAGCTTGAATGGAGTAAAACATGTTGACCTTGAGACAGCAGTGTTGTGGCCCCACACCACTTTTATCAACTCATCTGGCCACTTTCCTCTAGGCCGATTGAAGATTAACTTCATTATTTCTGTCATTATAATTCCATTTGCTCTCTCTACTAACCCATTTGATTCTGGATGCCTTACTGATGCAAAATGTATTCTTGTACCAATCTGGTCACAAAAAACCTTGAACATTTTAGCATCAAATTGAGTTCCATTGTCAACTGTAATAGCCTTCGGCACACCGAAGCGACAAACAATATTTTGCCAGAAGAACTTCTGGACTGTGGTTGAAGTTATGGTAGCTAGAGGCTTAGCTTCGATCCACTTTGAGAAATATTCAACCGCTACTACAACATATTTTAAGTTTCCTTGTGCTGGTGGAAGCGGTCCTAACAAATCTAGGCCCAATCTCTACAATGGGCAAGTAGGTTGAATCAATTGTGTTAAAGACGAAGGTTGTTTCTAGTCTCTGGCACACTTTTGACAGTTTTCTCATTTCTGGACCAAGTCCGCTGCATCCAAAGCTGCCTTCGGCCAATAAAAACCTTGTCTAAAAACCTTTCCCAGTAAAGGCCTGGATCCAATGTGTGCTCCACACAGTCCTGCATGTATTTCCTTCATTAATTCCTGTCCTTCATTTCTGGAAAGGCATTTGAGCAATGGGGAACAAACTCTGTGCCTGTATAACTCCCCTTCAATTATTACATAAGGTCTTGTTCTTGCTTCCATTCTCTTGTTATAAACTTCGTCGTCTGAGAGGCAGTTGCCTTGGAGGAAGGATATTATTTCGGTCCTCCAGTCTTCACTATGTACAGGTGATATTGTGAGCACTGCTCTTTCCATGAGCTCGATTGAGGGTGCTTTTATTGTCTCAAAGAATACTTCCGAAGGTAAAGGGAGCCCCTGTGCCGCTGACTTAGCTAATAAATCTGCATGCTCATTTTGTCCCATTGGGATATTTTTTTACAGAAAATCCCTTGGAAGAAGCTTCCAATCTTCAAACTACATCCAAATACTTCTCAAGCTTTGGATCTCTTGCCTTGCTACTCTTATCCACGTGGCCAGAAATAACTTGCGAATCAGTTTTGAGGATTGCCCTTCTTATTCCCATTGCCTTTAGTTTCCGAAGCCCCAAAAGAAGAGCTTCGTACTCGGCAATGTTATTCGTACAACTAAAGTCTAACTTTATTGCATAACATGTTCTAACTTTAGAGGGTGCAACTAGGACAGCAGCTGCTCCTGCACCGAAGGTCCCCCAAGATCCGTCACAAAATACCGTCCAAGCTTCGGCATCTTTTGTCGCTTCTTCAGCCTGAACCCCTGGCGTCCAATCAGCAATGAAGTCTGCTAACGCCTGAGATTGAATTGAGGATCTGTGCACATAATCAATGGTGAATTCGTTAGGTTCTGCGACCCATTTTCCGATCCTTCCTATAGCTTCTTTGTTCCTCATTATGTCTTTCAGGGGTTGCAATGAGGGCACTATTATATGATATGCTTGAAATTAGTGCCGAAGCTTCCTGGATGCCATCAATACAGCATACAGTACCTTCTCCAATTATGTGTATTTTTTCTTTGACAGGCTGAGTACTTTGGAGACGAAGTATACCAGCGCTTGCTTTTTTATTTGGCCATCTTGCTGCTCTTGTACAAGTGCCGCACTAACCGCAGCATGGGAAGCAACCACATACAGAAGTAGCAGAGTTCCTGATGAAGGTGGGGTTAGAGTTGTCAAATCTATCAAATATTGCTTTAACTCTTCGAAGGATTTCTGTTGAGCCGGACCCACTGGAAGACTTCGGCTGACTTCAGTATTTCAAAGAATGGTAAATTCCTCTCGGCTGATCTTGATATAAAACTATTCAACGATGCCAGCCTTCCTGCCAACCGTCAAGCCCCCTTCTTTGAATTTGGTGGCTCCATCCGAAGGATAGCTTCGATCTTGCTTGAATTAGCTTCGATGCCTTTTGTTGATACCAGGCAACCAAGAAACTTGCCCTTCTTCACTCTGAAAACACATTTTTCTGGGTTCAACATGAGACCAGCTTGTCTGAAATTGGCAAATGTCTCTTGCAAATCGGCAACATGATTTTCTTGTTTTGTGCTTTTCACTATGATGTCATCAACATAAGTCAGCACATTCCTGCCTATTTGAGAGTGAAGAACCTTGGCAGTCATTCTGCTGAAGCTTCCTCCAGCACTTTTGAGCCCCTCAGGCATCCGAAGGTAGCAATAGGTACCACTAGGAGTTATGAAGCTTGTCTTTGGCTCATCCTCTTTCCTCATCCAAATTTGGTGATAACCCGAGTAGCAGTCCAATAGGCTCATGAGTTTCGAAGAAGCTGCTAGATCTACAAGGGAATCTATTCTCGGTAAAGGGAACTCATCCTTGGGACATGCCTTGTTGAGATATGTGAAATCAATGCACATTCTCCATTTCCCATTAGATTTTTTCACCATAACGGTGTTAGCCAGCCACTCTAGATATGTTACTTCTCTAATAACGCCGGCACTGAGAAGTCTCTTTACTTCATTTCGTGCACCTTCGGCTTTATCATCGGACATTTTCCGAAGCCTCTGCTTCTTGGTCTGAAGGATGTGTCCACATTTAGTGAATGCTCAATAACATCTCTATTGACGCCACAAAGGTCATTGGCTGTCCAAGCAAAAACATCTTTGTTATTAAATAGGAATGTTAAAAAATTTATTTCCTGTTCATCAGATAGCCGAGGTCCCAACAATACTTTTTGCTCTGCTATGTCTTCACAGAGAAGCATGGGCTTCGGTTGATCTGCCGAAGCAGCCTTCTCTCTTTTATGCTTAAACTGCTGATAAGTTTCAGCTTCATCTATATTATGGATAGCCTACGAATCCGTCCAACTCCCTTCAGCCCTCCTGGCAGCTTCTTGACTTCCGTGTACAGAGATGCGCCCTTGTTTCGAAGGTATCTTCATGCATAGATATGCTTGATGAAGTATTGCTTCGAAGGCATTGAGTGTTCCTCGACCAATAATTGCATTGTATGGATACTCCATATCAACAATGTCAAAGACAACATGTTATGTTCTTGTGTTATGGACATAGCCAAACGTAACTTACATTGTTATCTTGCCAAGTGCCACAATCTGTCTTCCTCCGAAGCCACAAAGAGGGTGTGTTGCATCATATATCTTATCCTCTGTCTCTTGCATTTGCCTGAAAGCCTTTGCAAAGATGATGTCTGCTGCACTGCCTGTGTCAACCAGGACATTGTGGACCAGAAATCCCTTGATGACACAAGATATAACCATTGCATCGTTGTGAGTATAATCCTTGAGCTGAAGGTCTTCCTGAGAGAAGGTAATTGGAATGTGAGACCACTTGTATTTGATGAAGGGTCCTTGCACCCCAACATGTTGTACCGTTCTTTGTGCTTCCTTCTTCTGCTTCTTGTTGGCTGGTTCAGAATTTGAACCGCCTGTGATTGGGAGCACTAGATTCGTGGCCGAAGGTGCTACAACTTGGTTGTTGTGCAAAGCCATCGTCACTACTGTGGAAGTGAGTTCACCGGAGGTGGGCGCCAATGTTGGTCCTTGTTCTCGAATGCTATACACCAAGAACAAAGCAACACAGTTGTTAATGGATAAGGACCTTCGTCCTTTGAAACATTATCTCCCTTCGGATATAATGATTTTCAGACGAAGGTCATGAAGGGCGTACCTTCATCATCTCGGTAAATGAATATAAATAAAGAAACATAAGACATATAAGAATGTACATAATGACAACATAGAGATAGATCATTTACATTCTCATTTCATTTTACAAACATGAATAAATGCTCATAGTATTTGTATTTCATTGATACCTTCGGCTCGACAGAAGGTTATAATGTGAGGGGCGCGAAAGTGATGACAATGCATCATGAACAGTATAGAGGTACTGTTCATCTATTTATAGGCACGGGACGCTGCCCGAACGAAATTACATCCATGTCCCTGATGAATAATTATGATCATAATACAGATTATCAAGGGCTATACAGTCTTTTCCTCTTTAAGTCGGTATCGTGCTTCGCCTTTAACATGATACCAAGCCGAAGCCCTTTCAATCGTAGCTTCGGCTTTGTCCGCACCATCTTCGGCTTATATCTTCATGTCGCACCTGCCTTTGTACTGTCTTGCCGAAGGTGTTTTTGCTTAGAGGACCTTCAGCAGAGAAGAAGACCCCCAACAATAACTATGTCTGAAATTGATATACTTATTGCGAATGTTGCGCCTGGGAAGAATACTGAGGGGCAGTTGCTTTGGAGACTTCAACATAAAAGGGAAAGAGAACTGAGGAAGCCTCTTTGGAAGATAGAAGCTTCGATCTTCGACACCTAGGCGGCCAACAACTTTCCGAAGAGCATATATCGGAACTGAAAGAATTTGCTATATCTTGCGGCTATTAGTCTGGATCTGTGATCTTTGGCAGCGTCGATGAAGAAATTTTAGGATGTATTTGTGACCGCGCTGGGGCTCAAATTGTAAGCACATTATCAAAGAGCATCAAATTCCCGAAGCTAGAGAAGGACATTAGCTACTACAGAAGACAACACATTATTGGCAGCTTGTTCTACTCAAATTTTAAGGCAAAACTCATTTACTATTCTTTCTTTTGTTATGCCGATTTAAACATTTCAGTAATGAAGATCTAATTTAATTCGACTTTCAAAGCCTACTACTGAGCAAGGCTCTTAAAATGCAGTAGGACGACGAAGACAGGAAGAATGAATTTGTTATTCATGGTTTGGAAAAGAGGATTGATGAACTTGAAACTTCATTGAAGGAAAAGGACAGTCTGCTCCAATCGGTCGAAGGTTCTCTTGCTGAAGTTCGTTCTCAGAATGAAAATTTAAGCAAAGAGCTAGAAGAATCTCAAACAGTTTTGGAAGAGAACTCGAATCAGTTCAACCAGGAGTCTGAAGCTTTAAACGCAACAATCAAGGCCGAAGGTGCAAGGAATCTTAAACTGAGTGAAACAGTCAAAACTCTTCAGAATAAATGCTTCGGCTTTGCTACTCAATGCATCGCTCAGCTAAAGGGTATCTTCAATTCTGTTGGAGTCGTATCTGAAGAAGTTAATCTTTCTGCTGAAGATATCCCTGGAGCTCTTGGATGTATTGAGAAAGAGGTTGATGCTCTTGACGAAGTTATAACTGGTGACAGTGATTTCTGTGCGCTAGTGGCTTCTCGCGGCACAGTTGCTGCTTTTGTCAAGGCTGGGTGTAATCACATAAGAACTGTTAATAGGCCCAACTTCAACCTCTCACCGTCTGACCTAGTTAATATTCCAGTCGAAGCTAGAAGCATAGGTAACAGATTCATTAACCAAATCTGGGCTAAGGGCGGCTGAGAAACTGCTGGGGACGAAGCTCAAGCTTTACTTAACGAAGTATGGTAAATCTCTTTACTTTCATGTTTTTATTTTATATTTTCCCTTGTTACATTCGTCAATATCCTTTCCTTGTTGTTTTTAGGGTGATTTTAGCGAAGACTGATGAGCCGAAGCTTACTCTGACGATCTGAAGGAAGCTTTGGAAAATTTTCTTTCTTGCACTGATGACTGAAAAACACTTTTAGGGCTTCTTTATACAAGAAAAACATTGTATTCAACGAAAAGTTGGGATTGAATGTAAAGAATTTGGTAAATATGTATGAATACCTCGCAATGTTGCTTTTACCTTTTATGGCACTGTTGTTTGCTTTGCTGTGGACGAAACTGATGCTCCCAGTTTTTTAAGCCAAAGGCGAAAAACACCTTCCCTTCTTTTTGTTCACATCGAAGCACCTTTGGATCAAAAGATGGCCCCCTCGTACATAACGAAGTGTTTTTCCTTCTTTTCCTATTAAACATATTCGTTTATAACGAAGCATCTTCATTCACAAGAAAAGATTTTCACATTGAAAGCAGGAACCTTCTCTTCCTTTCTGCCAATGCCTTATGCGATATGTCATGATGTGATGAAGCTATAGATGTCTAATGTATGTTTGTATGACTGTAGAAGATGATGTGATGGAGTATGCAAATGTATGCCGAAGATAAAAAACGCACACAAATACAAACCCAGACTCTGCATCCCCTTAGGAACGACTTTGGAGTCTCTTCACCTTTTACTTAGGTGGTATTTCAGCTCTGCATCCCCTTAGGAATGACTTTGGAGCTAAGCTCTGCATGCCCTTAGGAACGAATTTGGAGCTTCTTCACCTTTGACTTAGGTGGTATTTTAGCTCATTATCGCCTTAGGAACGACTTTGGAGCTAAGCTCTACATCCCCTTAGGAACGACTTTGGAGCTTCTTCACCTTTGACTTAGGTGGTATTTTAGCTCTGCATCCCCTTAGGGACGACTTTGGAGCTTCTTTATACTTTTTTACACTCGATGGTGTAATCTCAGATCTTTACAGTTTACATGTGGGGGAAGTTGGCCCTTATATTGCGCAGGGCTGCACAAGAAAAAATGAAAAATTACAACCTATGGCCCCATTTAAAACCTTTCTCCCCTCATGAAAAGAAAAGGGTGCCATAGGGGAAAGAAAGAAGATTAAATAGTTTATTCATAATATCTTTGAAGCTCATCTGCATTCCAAGTTCTTGGAACGTCATTCCCATCCATGTCCTTCAGTCTGTATGAATCGAGTCGTGGCGAGGACATTACCAAGAAGGGACCTTCCCACTTAAGTTGAAGCTTCCCCACTGTGTATTGGTTGGCTACTCTTCGAAGCACCAAATGTCCTGGCTTGATATTTTTGATCTCACTTTTTTGTCTCGTCACTTGATTGTTTTGGCTTGATATTTATTGATGTGGTATGTAGCCTGAAGTCAAACTCCCTATATAGTGTATTTTGTTATTTTGCAAGTATCTTCATCCTCTGCCGAAGCTAGAGTCCTTATTGATCATGTTCTTGCTTCTTCCGGTGTTATTGCTTCATCCCCAAATAAAAGCTTGAACGGAGTAAACCCTGTTAATCTTGAGAAAACATTGTTATGATTCCATACCACTTTTACCAATTCATCTGGCCACTTTCCTTTTGGCAGATTGAAGATTGACTTCATTATTCCTGTGATGATGATTCCATTAGCTCGCTCTACCAATCCATTAGATTCTAGATGCCTCACAGATGCAAAATGTATATTTGTACCAATTGGGTCAAAAAAAGTTTTGAATGTTTCAGCATCAAATTGAGTTCTATTGTCAACTGTGATAGCCTTCGGCACACCAAACCGGCAAACCATATTTTGCCAGAAGAACTTCTGGACTATGGCCAAAGTGAACGTAGCTAGGGTTTAGCTTCGATCCACTTTGAAAAGTACTTCACTACTACCACAACATATTTCAAGTTCCCTTACGCTGGTGGAAGTGGGCCTAGTAAGTCTAGGCCCCACCTTTGCAGTGGCTAGGTGGGCTGGATTAGCTGGGTTAGAGACGAAGGTTGTTTTTGATCTCTGGTGCACTTATGTCAGTTTGACATTTTTGAACTAAATCCGCTGCGTTCGAAGCTGCCTTTGGCCAGTAAAATCCTTGTCTTAATACCTTTCCAAGAAGGGGCCTAGATCCGATATGAGCTCTGCATTTTCCTGCGTGTATTTCTTTCATTAGTTCCTAACGTGCAACTCTAGACAGACATTTTAATAGTGAAGAAAAAACTGCTTGTTTGAACAACTCCCCTTCTATGATCATATATGGTCTTGTCCTGGCTTGCATCCTTTTTATGTAAGCTTCAACGTCCGAAGGATGATTGCCTTCAAGGAAAGATAAAATCTCGGTTCTCCAATCCTCGCTGTGCACAGGTGAAATTGTAAGCACTGCTCACTCCATGAGCTCGACTGAAGGTGATATGAGAGTTTCGAAGAAGACTTTTGGGGGCAGCGGAAGCCCTTGTGCCACTGATTTAGCTAGTAGATCTGCCAGTTCATTTTACCCTCTTGGAATGTTCTTTACTGAGAAACCTTCGAAGGAGGCTTCCATTCCTTGAATTGTATCAAGATACCTTTCAAGCTTCGAGTCTCTTGCTCTGCTGCTTTTATCAACATGCCTTGTGATGACTTGTGAGTCAGATTTGAGAACTGCCCTTCTTATTCCCATTGCCTTAAGCTTTTGAAGCCCCAAAAGAAGAGCTTCGTACTCTGCAATGTTAGTTGTGCAGTTGAACTCCAATCTGGCTGCATAGCAAGTTTTTATTTTAGATGGTTAAATCAGAATAGCAGCTGCACCTGCACCAAAGGTTCCCCATGACTCATCACAGAACACTATCCAAGTTTCGGTGTCTATTATCCTCCCTTCTTCCTGAGCCCTTAGCGTACAATCAGTAATGAAGTCTACTAACGCTTTTAATTGAATTGAGGATCTATTGATAAAATCAATAGTGAATTCATTCAGTTCTGCAGCCCATTTTTCAACTCTTCCTGTAGCTTCTCTGTATCTTATAAAGTCCTTGAGAGGCTGAGATGAAGGTACTATAATGTGGTATGACTGGAAATAATACCGAAGCTTTCTGGAGGCCATCAATAAAGCATACAGTACCTTCTCCAATTCTATGTAATTCCTTTTTTATGGACTTAGTACTTCGGAAACGAAGTATACTGGGACTTGCATCTTTTCTTGATCATCTTGTCTCTCCTGCACCAACGCTGCACTGACTGCAGCGGGGGAAGCAGCCACATACAGTAGCAATGGGGCTGCTGACGAAGGTGGAGTTAATGTTGTTAGCTGTATCAGATATTGCTTTAGGTCTTCGAAGGCCTTTTGCTGAACTAGTCACCATTGAAAGACTTTGGCTGATTTTAACATTTCGAAGAATGGCAAATTCCTCTTTGCTGATCTTGAGATGAATCTGTTCAAAGATGCCAGCCTTCCTGTTAGTCTTTGGGCACCTTTTTTTGTCTTTGGTGGCTCCATCCGAAGTATACCTTCTATTTTGCTTGGGTTTGCTTCAATCCCTTTTGTGGATACTAGGCACCCAAGGAAAATTTTCCCTTCTTCACTCCAAAGACACATTTCTCTGGATTTAGCTTGAGGCCAGCCTTTCTGAAGTTGGCAAATGTTTCTTGCAAGTCGACAATATGATTTTCTTGCTTCGTGCTTTTTACTATGATATCATCGACATATGTCAGAACATGCATGCCAATCTGAGAGCTGAGGAATTTGGAAGTCATTCTGTTGAAGCTTCCTCCAGCATTCTTGAGCCCCTCAGGTATCCGAAGGTAGCAGTAAGTTCCACTAGGGGTTATGAAGCTTATTTTAGGCTCGTCCTCCTTCTTCATCCAGATTTGAAGATAACCTCAGTAGCAATCTAATAGACTCATGAGCTTCGAAGTGGCTGCTGCATCTACGAGGGAGTCTATTCTCAGCAAAGGGAACTCATCCTTCGGGCATGCTTTGTTGATATCTATAAAATCAATACACATTCTCCACTTTCCATTGGCCTTCTTTACCATGATAGTGTTGGCTAGCCATTCTGGGTATGTTACTTCCCTGATTACTCCAGCACTGAGAAGCCTTTTAACTTCATTTCTTGCCCCTTTGGCTTTGTTGGGGACTTGTTCTCAAATACTATGAGTTAAGAACAAGGCAACACAAAAAAATATTAAACGTTAAAGTCCTTCTTCCTTCGAAGCATTATTTCCCTTGGGATATAATGATTTTCGGACAAAGGTTATGAAGGACATACCTTCATCAGCGCAACATTTAATAATGAAGAGAGAATCATATGAAATATAAAAGATAACATGAACAATTATGTATTATTATCAATTCATTTCTATTTTATTATTATGGAAAAATAGAAATGATATCAAGTTACAAAAGTACCTTCGGCTCGAAAGAAGGTAAGAGTACAAGCGTGACGCAAAAGCAAATGCCAAGTCAGCATGAACAGTACAGGAGCACTATTCATCTATTTATAGGCACGGGACGTAGCCCATGTAAAATTACACCCATGCCCTTTACATTTGTTAATGACTCTATAGTAATCCATCGAGGTCTAAATAGCCTTTTCCCTTTTAAGTTGGTTTCCTTTTCTGCCATCATGTCGAAGCTCCCTTGCGCATAGCTTCAGCTCTGCGCCAACCTTCGTATTCTTTGTGCTTCTTCACACTGTGGTTCTGATCCGAGTCCGAAGGTCCCTGTTCATGTATTATACTCCAGAAACATTGTAAAATCATGTTTTTGAGGACCTTCAGAAGACGAAGGCCCCCAATAGTAGCCCCTCGCAAGGTTAATTTGTTAGAATAACGAATTCAGATTGCGATATGGACGAAGGCCCTAAGCCGAAGGTCCTAAAAAACATCTTCCCTTTGCTAGAATAGCAACAGTCAATGACAAACGGGGCCCTCCAACTTGGAGCGCGCAGAGCGTATAAATAAGAACCCACCCCGAGCACATTTGGTACGCCTGCTTTGCTTTGCTTGATTTCTTAGCTCTTGCTTTCCAACAGTTGCTTAGTTTCTTTAATTTTCAAAGCTTCAGATTTAAGGACATATTTTTGTCAGTTCCGAAGATAAGATATCTCAAGACAAGAAAACAGTTGCTGAAACGAAGCTAACCGAAGAGGAGAAGCTTCTTGAGGAAAAGACTGTTGCATTCATTAAGTCAATTGCAAAGACAAATACATAAAAGATTACAAAAGAAATTCTAGAAGGCTTATCTGAAGATACCGATGATAGCGATAGTTATGATGTGGAAAGTGGGGGCGAGGACTCCGAAGATCGACCCTGGCGACCAAGCCATGAAGTCTTCGAGAAATCGACTATCAGACAGAGTCATCTTGATAACATGAGAGGAAGGTATTTTCGAGACATATCTATCGTGAGGGCTGACAACGGAGACAGGACTATTCCTGTTCCTGAAGAGAATGAAGTCGTAATCTACCGAAGCTTCTTCAAGGCTGGGCTTCGGTTTCCCTTAAGCAAATTTGTTGTTGAAGTTTTAAAGATATACGAGATCTTCCTTCACCAGATTACTCCCAAAGCAATTATCAGAATGGGGATCTTCGTCTGGGCCGTGAGGAGTCAAGGTTTGGAGCCAAATGCAAAAAGTTTCTACAGCATGCACGAACTTTCATATGAGACGAAACCCTGGGTAAGGAACAGTATCATAACAACTTTGGTTGCTACAGCTTCGTTGCTCGCTCAGGCTCAAGCTGCCCGGTGCCAACCTTTCGGAAGAGATGGCCTGGAGACTGGATGAAAGAATGGTTTTACGTGAAGAATGATTTAAAAGCAAGAGAAGATATTAAAGATATTATCATGCGCCCCATCTGGTCGCGCTTCAGCCTCCAAAAGCCGAAGGTAGAGATTAATGAGGTAACCGAAGCGTGCCAGAGGGCCTTCAGCACAGCCTGCACATTTATTAGGACAAGGGACTTAGTCCAAGAGCACGTGGCCTACAGGATATGGCCATTGGTAGACAATTGGGAGATGCCAAAAGAGACCATCAGCAACCCCAACGAAGGTGGTTTGATTCGATTGAAATATACCTTTAGGTTTAGAGACCAATTTATCGAACCAAACGATGACTGGCTGAAGTGTGTTGATAACACTAGTGATGAACTACTTGGAGCCTACTCCAAGTCTAAAGATAACGTACTATATGCGGCCTTCGGGAGCCGTAAAAAGAAGAGGCTAAATAGAGTTTTTGATGCTATTGGATTTATGTATCCTGACTACCGCTACCCGCCAAGGGGGCAGAAGAGAAAGAGTGCAACTTCTGGGAAGGATGTTACTTCAACTGCTCCGAGTGAGCCCGCGTCAAAGAGGAGAAAGGTGAAGGTTCTTACTCACCGACCGTGCTATATTGAACCGGCCACAGTGCCCGAATTTGGTGGTGAGACCTCTTCGGCTACTGAAGCCAAAGAACCTGCGCTTACGCAGAAGATTGAAGAGTCGGCTGCAATGCCGAAGGCATCCTCAGCCAAATTAGCTGAGCCGAAGGCCGATAATATTGAAGAGATAGGGGTCGAAGGAACAAAGATATTAGAAGTTACAAGCCCTTCGGCAGAAGTGATATTGCCGAAGGCACAAAAAGGTCTTACAGCGACCCCTAAGAGGAAAAGGATGGTCAACATACTAGATGTGCTGGAGACGATAAAGACTTCAAGCTCTACTCCAGGGAAAACTGCCGATGCTTCAAAAGCGCAGACTGAGACAAAACTAACCGAAGCCGAAGCTGCAAAGAGCCCGGCCGAGACCGAAGCTGGGCCTTCAGAGCCTGCCAAGGAGAAATCCTTGGAAACCGGAGAAAAGGAAATGGAAAAAGAAGCTGCAGAACAAATTCCGCCTGAAAAAACTGCCACTCCTACTCCCGAAGCATCTTCCGAAGTACTTGATTATATTGTACGACACGCTTCGGGAAAAAGATTATCTGAAGAAGAGATTTTTGAAGCTAAACACTATGCCCGAGAACTGAAGTATCCGAAAGGGGCCTTAGTGTTCAATGGCATAGACGAAGATGACTTCTTATACTGCCTCCCAGACAACAAAGGATTATCTGTCTGCCGGGAGATGGCTAGATGTATGGGGTTCCCGAAGCTTGAAGCTGGCCTCTGCGCTCTGACAAAGGACGATCTTGCAGATAGCCTCGCATATAACAGTCTGAAGGTACGAAAATTGTATATTTGGAAGTTTATAAAATTTGAATTATTCTTTTGCTCTTATACTAATTCTTTTCATATAGGGTTTAATACTTGCAATGCCTTGAGAGCGCAAAAGAATGCCGAAGACAAGAGCTACACTATTGCTTTCAACAACCTTCGAACAGAGGTTATTAAGCTGAGGAACGAAGCTTTGGAAAAAGATAAAATTCTGCTTACATTGGTGGATAAAGTAAAGGAGGATGAAGCTAACTTTAAAACCCAATCTAAAGCCTAAAAAATTGAGATTGAAGACCTTCCGAAGCAACTGGCCGAAGCTAAAGAGAAGTGCGCCGTTGCAGAAGCTAAACGAGAAATTAGCGAACAATGGACAAATCATTTAGAGAAGAACGTTGAAGAACTTCGCATATCCAAGGAAAGATGCTTTGAAAAATCTATGGACTGCGTGAAGAAAATAAAAACTAGCTTCGCCAACGTTGGCGCATATTCAAGCGAGGACAACTTCATAAGAGACGATCCTGAGGGCCCAATTGAATAGATCATCAGCGAAGCCAAAGCTTTTGAGGATGTTCTGAGTGGCCGTGGGGACGTCTGCGCCTTCTCTGGCGCGAGGGGAGTTGTAGCTATTTTGGAGAAAGTAGGGTGCGAACATATTAAAACTTTGGCCCAAACCGAAGCTGCTTTCTCCTTTGATGATACGAAGGATCCCTCGGCCGAGGCAAGCTTAATAGGCAGAAAATTTTTCACTGACATTTGGGAGAATGGCTGTCGAGGGATGGCTCACGAAATAATAAAGAAAAGTGAAAAAGATACTCATGACACTAGAGAAGCAACAAAAATAGCTGAAAAGGTTGCGGAGCTTGAGAGACGAATAGGTATTACTTAATAATTTTTACCTCTGTTATTTACTTTTGCGACTTCGAAATAATTTACGTTTTCTACCGCAGCTGAACTATCTTCTCCCCAGAGCCCTTCGAGCCACTGGCCGAAGTTGAGGCAAAAGAATCATCAGAAATTATTAGCATGGCTGAAACTATTATAGACGAAGTCGTTACCCGACTGCTGACCGAAGCTGCAGATAAAGTTTTGAAAGAAGAAGAATAGTTATTGTAAAAACATTGCTAGATTATTAGTGTAACATTTGCTGAACTATGCTTGTAATATTTGGTGATCATGGGTTTTGAATGTAATATATGAATAACTTTGTGATTCATTTCTTTGCGATGCATGAAACTTTTACATACATACCGTTTTTGAGCCTTCGGCGAAAAAACACCTTCCCTTCTTTTCATGCTTCGTAAAGAAGAGCTTTTATACTTCATGAAAAATCCTCAAATCATCGCAAAAACATTAATGCTTCGTCATCAATAGATTTTTTCCTCCACATCAGAGCTGATGAAGCTGTATTTCTTCAAAACTTATTTTGTGCCTTAGCACAATTTCACTTTTTCGAAGGATTCTCCGAAGATTAACATTGTATCCCCTTCTTGTGCAATTGATGCAACATGATGTATGATGTTATGTTATGCGAATGATGTGATGATGTTATGCTATGCAAAATGATATTTGTGCCGAAGATACACACACATCCCCACAGTAGAATACACAATCTCTTTGTCGTTTATATTTCGGCTTCATCGCTTATGTTTCGATGTATCAGCACTGACTTTTCGCTGTAAGTTCTGCATTCCCTTAGGAACGTCTTTTGAACTTCTTCGCCTTCTATTTCGGCGGTATTCGCGTTGACTTTTTGCGCTTCGCCTTATATTTCGGCGGTATTTGGCTCTGCATTCCCTTTGGAACGACTTTTGAGCAGAAAACTTACACTGTGCCCCCTTAGGAACGACTTTTTGTAGCTTCGGCAAACTTACGCTGCGTTCCTTAGGATGACTTTTTGTTACTTCGGTAAGACTTGTAATGTGATTTTGAACCCCGCATTCCCTTAAGAAGAACTTTTGTGCTTCAGCGACTTTTTTGAACTTTGTGAGTCTGTGGAGAAGGTATATTATACTATGACAAGAACGAAGGTATTACAGGAAATTGAAAACGACAAAAGAACTAGGCTTTCAATGATTGTTCCTTAAAAAAGAAAAATGATAACGAATGCAAAAACTGTTTCAGGGGTAAGATATCTCTTAGTAGATATGTTTCGATTCTGGCACAATACTGTTGACTGTGCGAGCTTCGGACTCCTCCCTGAAGTCTCGCTGCTGATGAGTGTGCTGGCTCCCTTCTGGCTGCTAGCCTCGGGAATATGCAGGTTGTAGTGGTGGTGAAGGTGGAGGCTGTTGCCAAGATGCATGTGGTTTGCTAGCCGAAGCAACAGAAGCTGCAGGATGGTTACCCACATACTCTGGTATGTAGGGTGAGTGATACAAAGCAGAGTGCATGACCTGCTTCGGCTGGTTCTGTTGGGCTGCAGCTTCTGCTATTTCCTTCTGTTTCTGAATGGTGACATGGCACATCCTTGTATTATGGCCCTTGTCCTCACCATAGAATAGGCAATAAAATTTTCTGGGCTGATCCCCAAACATTCCTCTGAAGCCCCTAGCGCCTCTGCCCCTTGGAGCTGGCGGCCGAAGATAGCTTTGTTGCTGCCCCGAAGCTTGCGAGGAATATTGTGGCCTCTGTTGCTGACTTCCTCTGTCGTTATTCTGGGTGGAGTGGATTGATCTGACGTGCCTTGGGTGGATTCTCCCTCCGAAGCCCCTGGTCATCTCAGAGAACCTGTAGGCTTCCTCCCTTCTTTGACGAAAGTCATTATCAGCGCGGATGTTTTCATCCATCTTTTGAAGCAGCTTCTCCAAAGTCTGTGGAGGCTTTCTAGCAAAATACTGGGCAGTAGGTCCTAGAAGAAGCCCCTTAATCATGGCCTCAATGACAATTTCATTGGGCACTGTAGGCACTTGTGCTCTCAGGCGCAAGAACCTTCGGACATATGCTTGAAGATACTCCTCATGATCTTGTGTGCATTGAAACAGAGCCTGAGCTGTGACTAGCTTCGTCTGGAAGCCTTAGAAACTTGTCACCAGCATGTCTTTGAGCTTCTGCCATGAGGTAATAGTTTTTGGCCGAAGAGAAGAATACCACGTCTGGGCCACATTCTTAACTGCCATGACGAAGGACTTGGCCATGACAGCTGCGTTGCCTCCATATGAAGATATGGTTGCTTCATAACGCATCAAGAACTGCTTCGAATCTGAATGCCCATCATACATTGGGAGCTGAGGTGGCTTATATGATGGTGGCCATGGGATAGCCTGAAGTTCTGCTACCAAGGGAGAAGCATCATCAAAAGTAAAGGTACCATGATTGAAATCATCATACCATCCCTCATCATCGAACAAGCCTTCTTGATGGAGTTCCCTGTGTTGGGGCCTTCGTTCTTGTTCATCTTGAGCAAGATGGCGTACTTCTTCAGTGGCTTCATCAATCTGCCTCTGAAGGTCGGCTAGTCGAGCCATCTTCTCCTTCTTCCTTTGTACTTGTTGATGAAGCATCTCCATGTTTCTGATTTCTTGATGCAACTCGTCCTCCTGGGGTGTTGGACTGGTGGCCTTCCTCTTCTGGCTTCGGGCCTCTCGAAGAGAAAGGGTCTCCTAATTTGGGTCCAGCGGCTGTAGTGCCGCAGCCCGTGTCGCTGAAGCTTTCTTCGGCGGCATGACGAAGGTTAGTGCTTGCCGAAGGTGGTCGAAAAGGGTTCACCGGAGGTGGGCGCCAATGTTGGGGACTTGTTCTCAAATACTATAAGTTAAGAACAAGGCAACACAAAAAATAATAAACGTTAAAGTCCTTCGTCCTTCGAAGCATTATTTCCCTTGGGATATAATGATTTTCGGACAAAGGTTATGAAGGACATACCTTCATCAGCGCAACATTTAATAATGAAGAGAGAATCATATGAAATATAAAAGATAACATGAACAATTATGTATTATTATCAATTCATTTCTATTTTATTATTATGGAAAAATAGAAATGATATCAAGTTACAAATGTACCTTCGGCTCGAAAGAAGGTAAGAGTACAAGCGTGACGCAAAAGCAAATGCCAAGTCAGCCTAAACAGTACATGAGCACTGTTCATCTATTTATAGGAACAAGACGCAGCCCATGTAAAATTACACCCATGCCCTTTACATTTGTTAATGACTCTATAGTAATCCATCGAGGTTTAAATAGCCTTTTCCCTTTTAAGTCGGTTTTTTCTGCCATCATGCCGAAGCTCCCTTGCGCATAGCTTCAGCTCTGCGCCAACCTTCGTATTCTTTGTGCTTCTTCACACTGTGGTTCTGATCCGAGTCCGAAGGTACCTGTTCATGTATTATACTCCAGAAACATTGTTAAATCATGTTTTTGAGGACCTTCGGAAGACGAAGGCCCCCAACAGGCTTCATCATCAGACATTTTTCGAAGCTTCTGCTTCCTTGGTCTGATGTCTGGGTCTACATTGAGTGAATGTTCAATAACATCTCTATTGACACCATAAAGATCATTGGTTGTCCAAGCAAAAACATCCTTATTGTTAAACAGAAATTTTAGCAGAGTTTTCTCTTGTTCATCGGACAACTTAGACCCAAACAACACCTTCTGCTCAGCTATGTCTTCGCAAAGAAGCACAGACTTTTGGTTGATCCGCTGAAGCAGATTTGTCTCTTATATGCTTCTGATGAGCTTTGGCTTCATCTACGTTGTGGATAGCCTTTGAATCTATCCAGTTCCCTTCAGCCCTTCTAGCGGCCTCTTGACTTCCATGCACAACAATGTGACCTTGGTCAGATGGTATCTTCATGCACAGATATGCTGGGTGGAGTACTGCTTCGAAGGCATTTAATGTCCCTCGACCTATGATTCATTGTAAGGATAGTCCATGTCAACAATGTCAAATAAAACTTGTTCTGTTCTTGTATTGTTAATATAACCAAAGGTAATTGGCATTGTTATCTTCCCAAGTGCCACTATCTGCCTTCATCCGAAGCCACACAAGGGGTGTGTTGCATCATGTATTTTGTCATCCTGCTCTTGCATCTGCCTGAAGGCTTTTGCGAAGATGATGTCTACTGCACTGCCTATGTCTAAAAGGACATTGTGAACCAGAAATCCTTTGATAACACATGATATGACCATGGCATCATTATGGGGGTAATCCTTGAGCTGAAGGTCTTCTTGAGAGAATGTGATTGATACATGAGACCATTTGGATTTGATGAAGGGTCCTTGCACCCCGACATGTTTTACCCTTCTTTGTGCTTCCTTCTTCTGTTTCTTGTTGGCTGGTTCGGAACTTGAGCCGCCTGTGATTGGGAGCACTAGCTCCGTAGCCGAAGGTATCACAACTTGATCACCTTGCGAAGCCATTGTCGTGGACGTGGAAATGAGTTCACCGGAGGTGGGTGCCAATATTGGTTACTTGTTCTTGAATGCTTTTGAACCAAGAACAAGGCAACACAATTGCCTTTTGGATATAATGATTTTCAGATGAAGGTCATGAAGGATGCACCTTCATCATTCATAAGAATAACAATTCATAGAGATGATAAATATTCTCCATTCATATGACGATTCATATATTTATTTGATGATGAACATATGAATATTAACAAGATTTTTATTACATTGATACCTTTGGCTTGTTCGAAGGTGTTGACACGAGAGCGATTACAATCCAACGAGACGCAGCCCGATTAAAAATACATTTATGACCTTAACATGTACACATATTCATAGGACAAATCATCAGGGATTAACTGGTCTTTTTTCTCTTCGACTCTGCATCATGGTTGACCTTTGTTGCCGCCTTAAGCCGAAGATATCGTTCTTCGGCTGTAGCTTCAACATTCATTGTTATTGCTTTTAGACAATGCCTTCGTCTCGAGGAACTTTTGCAGGGAAAAAAGATCCTCAATGTCGATTGGCGAGCGATATCTTCATCTTAAGGATCTTCGGTGAAGAAGACCCCCAACATTCGACAATGGAGCAATCCCGAACTCAAGGTGAGGAACTCGTACCTCAAGACAATGGTATGAATCAAGGGGGAGCGCAAGAACAAAAATACAAGGAGGGAGAAAAAGCACCACATGAATCTCCAACCCAAGTCTGCACCAACATTCAAAGGGATCATCCGGTGGATCATATTCTTGGTGACATCAGCAAGGGAGTTACTACGCATTCTCGTATTACTAATTTTTGTGAGCACTACTCCTTTGTTTCTTCTATTGAGCCTTTTAGGGTAGAAGAAGCCTTGTAGGATCAAGACTAGGTGATGGCCATGCAGGAATAACTCATCAACTTAAAAAGAAATTAAGTATGGAGCCCAGTGCCACATCTAAAGCAAAATGTTGTGGGAACCAAGTGGGTGCTCTAAAACAAGCAAGATGAGTACAGAGTGGTGACAGGAAACAAGGCAAGACTTGTAGCAAAAGGTTATGCCCAAGTCACAAGTTTGGATTTTGAGGAGACTTTTGCTCTGGTAGCTATGGTTGAGTCTATTCAAATTTTATTAGCTATGCTCCTCACCATTGTTTCAAGCTTTACCTAATGGACGTGAAGAGCGCTTTCCTCAATGGGCCAATCAAGGAGGAGGTGTACCTGGAGCAACCCCTGACTTCGAGGATTACAGGTATCATGACCATGTGTATAAGCTCTCTAAGGTGCTCTATGGGCTTAAATCAAGGACCAAGAGCATGGTATGAATACCTTAGAGATTTTCTTATTTCTAATGCATTCATGGTCGGGAAAGCAGATCCTACTCTTATCACTAAGACTTTTGATGGTGATTTGTTTATATGCCAAATATATGTCGATGACAGAATAGTTGGTTCTACTAACCAAAAGTCTTGTGAGGAGTTTAGCAGGGTGATGATGCAAAAGTTTGAGATGTCTATGATGGGTGAGCTGACATATTTTCTGGGATTTCAAGTAAAACAACTCAAAAAAGGCATCTTCATTTCCCAAACAAAGTAGACTCAATATTTGGTAAAGAAGTTTGGGATGAAGGACGTAAAGCTCATCAAGACGCCGATGGGAACCAACAGACATTTGGACCTCGATGCAGGAAGTAAGTCCATAGATCAAAAGGTATACCAGTCGATGATAGGATCCTTGTTTTCCATTTGCATGTGTGCTAGATTTCAATATGAGCCCAAGGAATGTCACCTTGTGGCGGTGAAGCGAATTCTTCGTTATTTAGTTCATATGCCTCACTTTGGGCTCTAGTATCCTAAGGGGTCTAATTTTGACTTGATTGGATACTTAGACTCCGATTATGTCGGGTGGAAGGTGTAACACGTCAAATCACAACAACAACAACAACAAAGCCTTTTTGTCCCAAGCACGTTTGGGTAGGCTAGAGATGAAACCCCATAAGAAAACCTCAGAGCTCAACCCCCAAAGAAAAGAAAAGGGAGACAAAGGCAAAGGAGAACCGAAAAACGACGAAACGAGGAAACACATAAAAAGAGATAAAACCCACAAGAACCAGCAAGATCTAAAGGGGCACAAGAAAAGGTCAAACGATTAAGGAGGAAAAGCGAAACTACAAATCAGGGTTCTGGCACGTGAATTGCACACTTCCACCCCTTCCTATCCACGGCGAGCTCTTTATCAATATTCCACTCCTTCAAGTCCCTCTTCACAGCCTCTGTCCACGTCAAGGTTGGTCGACCTCTACCTCTCTTCACATTCTCGGGACGCCTAATTATTCCGATATGCACTGGTGCCTCTTCAGGTCTTCGTTGGATATGTCCAAACCATCTCAAATGATGTTGCATAAGCTTCTCCTCAATTGGAGCCACTCCTACTCTCTCTCGTATATCATCATTCTGGACTCGATCTCTCCTTGTGTGGCCACATATCCAGCGCAACATACGCATCTCTACCACACTTAGTTGTTGGACATGTTGTCTTTTAGTGGGCCAACATTCTACTCCATACAACATAGCCGGCTGGATTGCTGTCCTGTAGAAATTGCCTTTTAGTTTGTGTGGCACCGGGGGTCGCATAAGACACCCGCAGCTTGTCACCACTTCAACCATCCAACTTTAATTCTATCCATCAATTAAAATAATACATTAATAGTTACTTAAAACTTAGTGTAAAGAGTAAAGTAAAAATTTAAATCAAGTACTTGATCTCATTTATCTTTAGAAAATGATTTTTATTTGCTCGTAAGTGATTGATGATTTTATTCATAAAATACCTTTTATGTGAAACCCAATTAATTAATATAGAAACTTTGGTCCAAAAATAAATATTTTAATTATAAACATTTTTGGTATAATTATTATGATTTTTGGAAATATTTAAAAATATATTTATTTATATTTTTGTTGAATAAAAAGAAAAAAAAGATTTTGAAACCCTAGCCGAATTCGTCCAATCAGCTGGCCCAACCGGCCATCCCTCCCTCTCGCCCTGACACGCAAGGCCCACCCGCAGCCTCACCCCTTCCTCGCGTCATGCAGGCGCGCGGGCGCTCAGCGCCACACTGCCACCGCTAGGGAGCCGGACCGTTCGCGCCCGGCAGAGCCGCCTCGGCTTCCGTGCCCCCTACCCTCCCCCGCACCTGAAACTACCACCGTCCCTCTCCCTTCCCGTCCCCCACTTCCTCTCCTCCATTCACTCTAAGAAACCACCACCACCAATGGTCACCGACCTCTCTCTCCCTCTCCCCCTGACTCGTAGAGCCCCTGCGCCGCCGCCGTCCCCGGTCGTGTACCCGCCGGAGCTCCTCCCCGGCCGGCCTCGCCTCGTGCCCTGCCCTGGCCTCGCCTCAAGCCCTGCCCTGGACGAGTCCTCACCTCCGATCACGCCTGCTGGTCGTGGCCGACCTTTGTAACACCGTGAATTTGGGGGTATAAAATTTCTTCTCTAACATTTACCAAATTCAGGTGTTACTCCTTTTCTCATCTCTATAGATTTCCTTTCTCTTCCTTTTAATAAAATTTTAGGTATTTATTTGAGAAGTGTATTATTTCCTTAGAATATTAAAACCTGGGGGAGATATGAATTGTTGCATCATGCTAAGCTTAACCTTTGTTTTTGGTTGATGCACATGTTTGAAATATTTAAATTTGAATTTTTGGTTTGATTTGATTCGAATTCAAAAGAGAAAATAAAAAGAAAAGGAATAGAAAATTTAGAATAAAAGAAAAACCAGAAATTAGCCTAGCCTCCTCTCTCTCCCTCAGCATTTCGGCCCACTAGGCCCAGCTTCGCGCGCCCGCACAAACGCCCCCTCCCTACCTCTGCCAGGCGGGCCCGAGCTGTCGGCGATGTTTCCCCCTCGCGCGCCCCCCGATCTCCCTCTACGCAGCGGGCCCCACCCATTAACGCAGTTACCCGTTCGCTCCGTGCTCTCTCTTTGCGCCGTGAGAGTTCCCTATCAGCTCTGTCCTCCCAGCGAATTGCAGCTGACCTACGCGCTCGCACGATGAGAACCCTGGCCACGTCGCCTGCCCATGTCCCCCAGCTCCCTTTTGAGCCCCGCCCGCACCCACTCTCCCTCCTCTACCTCATTTCGCCCACTTTCGCCATCTCTCGCGCTCAGCCACCGCCACCAGAGCCCGCCAGAGAAGAGCGCTCGTCGTGCCGGCCACCCAGAGCACCAGACGCCGGGCAAAGTCTTCCTGAGCGCTGTCCCGAGGTGTGGAACCTATTCCCGTGCTCTGGTTGCCCTGATTTTGCCTTGCCCTAACGAATTTGCGCTTGCTGGAGCTTTGCCGTGCTGGTTCTCCGCGCCCACATGGTGCCCGATCGATTTAGCCCCGTCCCTTGCCCGTGCTTTGGCTCGAGGTGTTCCCCCTCCGTCGCCGGAGCTAGCATTGTCCTTGGCGCGCCTGATTCCCCCTCCCCACAGCCGGGATTGCTCGCTGAAGTAACCCCGACCCGCCCGAAGCACCCCCTCGATGGAGTGCCCAAATAATGCATACAATAATATTTACTTTTGGATATTTGCATAAATTTGATGGGTTTTGCCTAAATAAGATTACCTAGAAATACTAACAATTCCTTGATTATCATAGGATAAATACTATACACAAAACACCACTGAGCGATGGGGCCCGCAATGCAGAATGTTTCGCTATTTTAGCGAATGGAAGGTGTTTTTCGGTCCTTCGGCTAAAGGTCTTTGTTATTTTTACAGTCTAAATTTGTCACAAAGAAACAAACTAATACTGCGAGGGGCTACTGTTGGGGGCCTTCCTCTTCCAAAGGTCCTGAAAACACGGCTAACAATTTGCTTTCAGCATACTATTGGATATTACATGATCTTCGTCACCAGAAAAGCTTTTAGTATAACACAAGAGGAGCGAAGCAAGCTTCGTCCAACAGGATTCATCACGGTGAAATGGGTAGACAACGTGGCTTCGGCATAACGAAAAGGAAATACAACGAAGCACGCTTCATCAAGCAGGCTTCGTCTCGACGAAACAATGAGACGATGCAAGGAGAAGGTGTTGCTCAAGTTATTAAGTGAAAATGGCGATGTTGCCCTTGTGACACCTTGTAAACTATGTATCTAATTATTGAGGGCATAAATGTAATAGCGTACGAACCCTTACGATTGACTATAAATAGATGAACAGAACCCCTGTATTATTCACGCTGGATTATAATTGCTCTCGCGTCATCACCTTCAAACAAGCCGAAGGTATCAATGTTATACAAATTCTGATAATTTTAATATATTTATCGAGGAATGAATGTATGAATAGATAATACATCCCGTGTACATATACTCTTGTTCCTTATGGATCATGAAAATGTGTTATTCATGACCTTCGTTTGAAAATCATTATATCCAAGAGGATATAATGCTTTAGAGGACAAAGGTCCTTAATGTTTGACAATTGTGTTGCCTTGTTCTTGATTCAAATTATTTGATAATAAGTGGCCAACACCTGCGTATGAGGATCGATCCCTATTATTTTAAGTGTGGGCCGTTAGATTTGGATCTGATGGTTCTTGTCGCATACTGGTTCGGGTTCCGAGCAAATGTAATCTGGGCCCTCCATCTCTAATCTCATGGCCAGAAACAGCCTGTAACCCTTCAGCTAGCCCTCTTTCTAAAAGAGTCCTCAACCTTTTTAGTAATCAACACACCGTCTGGTGGCAGTTATAAGCAATTACATTCAAGTCCTGGATTTTATGAATTCAACCCCGGGTTTTCTGGAATATATACCCATAGTCCAGTGGTTAAATAAAATGAGTATATTAATGAAGAAAATGGTTTTTAGTATAAAAATAATTCCAGAAACTTGTTTAATTCATAAGTAATTCATTTTAACTCCTTTTTGATCCATTCTAGTTGCATTAATCTCACATTAATATTTTTTATCGTCTAGTAACCTTTTATTAACATGAAATCTATGTTTAAATTTTGGTACCTCCTTTGTTTTACAGTAGACACTTAAACCTTCGAAAAATCATAACTTTATAACTGTAACTCTAATTTAGTGGTTCTCAAACCTAGGATCTAGTTATGACGTGTAGAATGTGATGTTAATTTTTTCTATACCATGTTTGTTTGTATTGCTACGAATAGTAGCAAGGTTATGAGTCACTTGAAGACTAAGTTGGTACCTGGGAATCTCGAGTCTAAGGCAAGTTGTGCCCTTGATCACTTTTCTCTTTACCCAATAATGTTCCTGTTAATCAGTGTGACATGCTCAGGTTAATTTGATGGGACCTAATAGGCTTCCCTAGCATTGTTTATCCCACCCCTTGCAGACAAAATAACTATTGGGTAGTTTTACTATTGCCCTACCTGGTTTTGGGAAATTAATGTTATATTATGATCATGTTTCAGTTATGCTATTGTTTTAATTATTGTTCATGACAAGATCATTGTGTTAATTAGAACATGGAGCTTAACTTGAGATATTCGTGCTACCACAAGGGTGGAATGGGACGCCATTGGCTGACTAATTAGGAAAGCTAGTGGAGTACTACCATACCCAAAAGGGGCAAGGGCGGTAGAGGAGCTACGTATAGAGAGGTTCTCGGGTCCATCGTGCTACGATGGCTTTTCAGATGAGGGATTCCTATATTGCCCTTCTCAGTAACCGTAGCGGGTTTTCTAAAGCTAGTGGAACTTTGAAAAGGCCTCATAGTGGATCCCTAGCCTTTCACCTCAGAAGTGTCTAAGGGCCTTGCAAACCTTGGCTAGACGGGATACACGACTTGTGGGTAAAGGGTGCAATATCTGCATAGGGTAGAACTCATATATCAGCCGTGCTCACGGTAAAGAGTGACTTAGGACTCTCGCATGATTAATTTATGGAACTAAACTTAATCTGTCATGTGCATTGCATCACGGGTGTTGTTATCAATTGTGATCTCTTATTTAATTGGGTTGGTATCTACTTATACTTAGTAATTGCTAATAAAATTTTGACCAACTCTAAAAGCAATGCTCAACTTTAACCATCTCCTTTTGTAAGCCTTACACTTCACATGAGCTCCCACCTTTGGTGAGGTCATGCACATTATTCCCCATAACTTGTTGAGCGATGAACATATGTGAACTCAACCTTGCTGTACTCACATCCCCCAGGTCAAGAACAGGTACCACAGGATGACGCACGTGAAGGATGTCGTGATGAGTTCGTGAGAGGTCTAGATCGTTGTCTCCGAGTCAACTATGGTTGCTGGATCGTTGTCTTTGTATGATGTAATTATTTAACTATTTTGTATAGAACTCCATTATATAGTAAAGATGTGACATTTGTTTTTGTACCATGAGTCATCATATGTATGATACTTGATCCTAGCATGCATGTGATTCGCGCCCGGGTTTGGACCCTAAACCCGGGTGTGACAGGAGCATGTTTGGTCCAGGAAACGAAAGGGTAATATGGAGGCGGCCAAATAGTATCCACTGGTACAACCGGTGTAGCGGAGGCCACTTCAACCCCGGTGAGGAATGAACCCTAAAACCCCTGCTGCCGAGACCTCGAGCTTTCAGCTACAGCATCCTTTGGGCACCATGCCGCAGCGCTACAGGCCCCCAATCAACATCACAAGGTATTTTGGGGAATCAGATCTCCGCCTTTGGCTAGGAGACTACCTGCTGACATGTCAGGCGGTAGTGGCATATTGTAACGACTTCGTAATCCTGAACCTCCCCCTATATCTAGCGGATTCGACATAGGCCTGGCTCGAAAATATCGGACCCGGTAGCATCCAGAACTAGGCTGACCTCAATGAAGCCTTTGTTGGGAATTTCCAGGGCACGTACGTACGCCTAGATGACCCGAGGGATTACATCCAACACTTTTTACGATAATGTAACTGACTAAGCATCCCTTGCTGACGCCGACGTCATTAGTGCCTTCATTTCAAGTACCACCACCAAAACCCTGGTGCACAAGCTATGATAGAAAAGCCCGTGAACGACGAAAGAGCTTCTCAACATCGCGACCAACCACACATCGGAAGAAGACGCGATGGGGGCAATCTTTGACCACCGCCTACAAAAGGCGAAACGCGATAAGGAGTCAAACAAGGGTTCTGACAGCCAACCCAAAGCTAGAAGGAAGGGAGACTGATGGCAACAAGCTGATATACTGGTGGCTATGATAGACCAGAAGAGGAGAAGGCCCTCGATAGGGGAGGTCACCGACCATTTCAACAAACTCCTTGAAGCCCCATGTCCATACCATCGACACCTAGTTTGAAACGCCTATAAGGAGTGCCTTTTGCTTAGGAAATTCTTAAGCAAGGAGTCAACGTCTGAGAAGAGGACCGAAGCCCTGCAGAATGAAGAGCCAGGGAGAAGGGACCCCATTTTCCCTTCCACGTATCGGTCGGCATGCCAGTGCCACCCCCGACCACGAGGCGCTGATTCGGGTGGCGGAAAAAGGAAAGACACAAGCCGATGCCTAGGAAATCAGGCGGCAAGGACAATTCTACCCTCGATGAAACTTTGGCACCCCTGGGCGCTCCTACCTCTTGACCTCAGAATGCCCCTAGGGAGCGACCTACAATAAGAATAAGAGAAAAGGGAGATATCTAGCCTCCCCAAATCTTTTTTCTGCACCCCTTATGACTTTTTAACATACATGGCCTCACTAACAAACCCCCTTCCTCTTTCTTGTCATCACAACTGACATAGCATCTCTGGAAAACCGAAGGAAACAAAAGTTGGCAGGACCGCACTTTAGGACACCTCCACCCAAAGAGGTCAAACGAACACTAAAGCGATCGATCAGGTAAGGCCTTAGGCTCTCTCTATTTCATTTAAGGGGAGGGGGATCGGAAAAAAACAACAACATTGTTGTGACCTCTAGGGTTCAAAAGGCTAATCTGTAAATGGCTTGTGGCTGACCTAGCGAAAATTAGAGCGAGGGGCAACCAGTGATGGGCACACTAGCGACCAGGACCATGATGGGCGAAGCGCTAAGGGCATCACGAGCTCGTGTTCAAGTCCTAGGAAGGTCTGCTTCATGGTTTATCATGAAGAGAGGCACAAGCCATCGGGTCCCATCAAACAAAGTTGGCAACTATATGAGTCGATGCCCAAGAGTATGAGGATGGTCCCAGTGGACCCGCGCTTGGATTCTGTGGAAGGAAGAAGGGCCTCACTTGGATTACCCGTTTATAACTCACCGAGTGCCATTGCTAGTCCATCAAGGAAAGCGTGGTTCGGCTAACCTCCGCCTATCACCGCAGAAGGGACGCATGGGGTAGAGTAAAACAAAAAGATGGGACGACACCCTAGATGGATCTCTACATCGAGTAGAGACTCGGGGGCTTGTCTCGCACGAGTATGGTAGATGGACAAAAGTTACACGGATCGCACCCCTAGACCGACGAAGGCTCGAGAAAAGGCAGGATCAGGGGGCCCAGAAACCATACACGTTATCAAAGTAGCCAAGTCGCACAAGAAGCCACGAAAGACTACAAATCATGAGAATACAAATGATTGCACAAATTACTTCTTTCGCAACTACCTACCCTAGCGTGACGATCGTAACAGCGTCGAAATCACCCAACAGTAGGTCGATATCCTCAGTTGACAAACTCTACTCATAGCATTCTGGATGTTTCCACCGATGTGTGGCGATGCAGTGGCAAAGGTCCACCGCTGTGCCCCAGTGAGTTTTCAGCTGCACGGTCTCTTAAGTTTTTGAAGGACAGGAGAATGCTCACTTAAGTTTTTGAAGAAGGAATAAACACTCATCCTAGCCTTGAGTAGAGAAATACTGCACCTAAAGATGGCATGCCTCGAGAAGGGATGGTCGCCGCAATGGCTTAAAGTTGGAAAGACAGATGTCTCCTGACCCAAGAAAAATCCCTCGAGGGGAGACACACCCACCAGGGGCTTGGAGGCTACTGTCAGGGATATGATCCCTGGTCCCTAGGGCCCATCGGTTAGCGAGCACACAGGGGAAAAGTCATCTACTAACTACGACCCACTATTCAGTCGGAGGAGACAAGTAACATGTACCCTAGAAGAACCCGACTTTGGATGAACCCCATGGCACCGAGCCCATGGTCAAGCGAGGCGAAACCGGACGGGGGGGGGGCACTGGATGGAAACCACTCGAGTGGATCTTGCGCCTGGCCCGAGACCGACCCATCATAAATGACTGGCCACATTAACTATGCCTGGTGGTGAGCCACAACAAAGGCACTGTTCTGCCTCCCACTCATGACCTACGAACCCCTTGGGGTGTAGAGCACACATGACCTATGAGCCCCTCAGACTACGTTGCATTTATGAACCACGCGTCCCCCAGCCAGCAACACACTCATGACATATCAGGACTAGGCCTGAGTGCGCAGGTCACGGACAGTGGCACAACACGACGATTCGCACCAAGCCCCAGGCTATGAAGGCCAGGGTTTGGCATAGCCCAAATGATGGCGCTCGGGCCCACACTATATGTTCCTCAGTAATAAAGAATACAGGACAACCAAGCGATCACGAGCACCCATGGCTTTACCCCATGGTAAGGCACCCAATTTTACCATTGCGTGGTGGATCCTTCCCAAGGAAGCCACCACTGTTGACCCCTCTCCATAGCCAATAAAGGGAGGAGGCCAGCCCTAGTACACGAGGGGTTGAGTTCTCTCGGACGGATGATGCAAGGACAGACCCAAGACGAGACAACGCAAAGAAGATCGACGAACATGAGGAGGACCTGGAGACTGGAGCCCCACCGCCCTACCTAGATTTCGTTAGGACTCCACCTTGTAGCGACCTCCACCATGAACAAGAGACTTGGGATCCTCTCCTTCCTCTCTCACCTTGCTTGTAACCCCCACTACTAGCTTTGATCATTAATGGTGTTAGTAGCGCAAGCCACTAATGATTGGATGTTGGGACGTTCTGCTCGAACTATTATAAATCTTGCACACACTATCCGGAGCCTAGAACACACACAATAAATTTACTTGCGGTGCAAGGTTTGAAACACCGACAGTGCTAGTGCTCGGTCGTTAGACTACGACCCTTCAAGCTATGCAGAATTCATGATCATCTTAGAGCGATATGCCTTTCTTTTGAGAATAATAACATGGTGATTCTATTTGATATTAGAGGACATATATGTTCTATAAGATTAAAGGTGAAATGTATGATACATCGAAAAAAGGCCAGCCACTACAAATATTATATAAATGGCCGATAAGTATATAAATTTATGAATACATATCATACATGTATGTACATAGGACAATGTGGCAACTAAATAACCATTTTCTGGTTTTGTAGTGCCACAAGGAACCACACGGTTTGGTCCTCTATGGATTCTATGTGTCCAAGTTCATGAGAGAGAATGGACGATACATAAAGAACCCTAATAAGGTATTAATGGTAATAGTCATGTATGTAAATATAGTTGCAAATTTATTATCAAGTGTAAATATATGATGTTTATTAACTTCATTTCCAGGAATTTGAACTAAAAAAGGTGGGTCACATGACTAGAAGTGCTTTGTACAACATAATTGAGGACCTATGCTCATTCATCTTGAAAGAAGTCATTCCACGTGAAGGAAAATATCATGATGCTACTAGTGTCCTAGCAAGGCCATAGAGTGGTAAAATAAATTAGTAGAGTAAATCTCAGCCAAGATAATTATTAGAGCAAAGGTGAAAACTTTGACGCATATAATGTGTGATGAATATACGTGTAACTTTATGAATTTCAGCACAAAACATCAATGTATATAAATGTATGATACAATGAAATTGCATTATGATATAATTAAATCGCATGTTGCTATTACAAATATGTTTTAGTAGTTTTAATATCAAAATATATATGGAAATATAAATATATATATATATATATATAATTGGGTTTTGGTGGAAATTTTGAAAAAATGTGGGAAAATTACCATAGGCGGTTCACATAAAGGAACCACAAGTGGAAATCTGATTTCCACCGGAGATTCTAAAAAGACAGTGAAAAGATCTATTTCCACTAGCCTCTAGTGCCCTGCGGTTTTGAAAAACGCCAGTAAAAATGGGTTGTGAACCGCCTCTATAGAGCTTCTTTGTATTACTGCCCAGCGTCCTGCCCACCATTGGCCATGCCCCAGCCCCCGCAGCCAGATGCCGCCACACCATTCGTGGCCCGATGTCACAGTCTAGCATGTTAGCGGCCCGACTCCATCGTCCTTGTCCATGCAACGTCGACGCCGCCCTTGCTGTGTGCCCTATGCCAACCACATGCTGCCGACGCCCGCGCGCTGCCCACTCCTCATGATCACTCACGTGCCACTACCACCTGTAAGTAAGTAGATTATTTTTAGCATTGTATGTGAAAGGAACATGGACGCCTAATAGGGAATGAATTAGGACTTCTAAAAACTTTGCTAAACTAGGCCACAAATAAAACCCTAGCACAAAAACTATGCAAAAATGTAAACTAGAATGTGCAAACTAGGTTTTGTCTAAGTGTTGCTATCTTTACCGCAGAAGGAGTTTCAACTTAAGTTCCAATCCTAACAATTCTAAACTTGGAATAGACAGAAAGGAACTTAAGTACTTGAATGTAAATGTGGAAGCTAAAGCATAGGTAGAGATGCAAACTCCCATGGACGACACTAGTATTTTTACTAAGGTGTCCGTAACTCAAAGGGAAATGTGCCCTTGGGCCATTTCTAAGTATTTTGGTGATTAAGTGTCCAACACAAATGGTTTAAGTGTTAAATTGTGCCAAAGACTCAAGAAGTGAAAATCAAGGTACAAGGTATGATTCTAGACTTAGTACATTGGTTTTTGTGTACTAACATATTTGTCTAAGTGCTAGAATCAGAGAAAAGACAAAAGGAAAAAGACTTGGCTGGGGCAGCCAGGACTCTGTGCAGTCTGGGTACACCGGACTGTCCGGTGGTGCACCAGATAGTGTCCGGTGCGTCAGGTTGACGTCTGGTCAACTGGCCGCTCTCGGACATTCGTCGGCGGCGTACGGCTAAAATTCACCGGACTGTCCGGTGGTGCACTGGACTGTCCAGTGAGCCAACGGTCGGCCGTGCAATCCGCGCAGGACACATGGCCGAGCCAACGGTCTGATGGGGGCACCAGACAGTGTCCGGTGCGCCAACGGCTCCAAATCTTCAACGGTCGGCTGCACCAATTTAGGAAAGCAATTTGCACCAGACACTGAACAGTGCATGTCCGGTGGCACACCGGACTGTCCGGTGCGCCACCCGACAGAAGGCAAGAATTGCCTTCCTGGATTGCTCTCAACAGCTCCTAGCTGCCTTGGGGCTATAAAAGGGACCCCTAGGCGCATGGAGGAGCACACCAAGCATACTCTGAACATTTGTAAGGGCGAGAGGCTCCAAGTTGTGGAGATTCCTCGCAAACGGGATATAGTGAAAGAAAGAAAAACACCGTGGTATTCGGATCTTTGGATCACTTGAAAGGGGTTGAGTGCAACCCTCGTCCATTGGGACACCACAACGTGGATTAGGCAAGTGTTGTACTTGGTCGAACCACGGGATAAACCATCGTGTCTCTTGTGCTTGTTCTCATTGTGACTATTGTGTTTCACAAGATCTCGATCCTTAGCCACTTGATTTCATTGTGCTAACCCTTAATCAAGTTGTGTGGCTTTAAGTTTTAAGTTTTTACAGGATCACCTATTCACCCCCCCTCTAGGTGCTCTCAATTGGTATCAGAGCCGTTCTCTTCACAAAAGGGACTAATCGCCCGAAGGGATGGATCCTAAGGGAAAGGGGATGGTGATCAACGACAAGGAGAAGGAGTCCTTCATCAATGAGCCAAAAGACGACAAGCCCACTGACTCGGGCTCAAGTCATAAGAAAAAGGATGGGAAAAAGAAGAGGCGCATCAAGAAGATAGTGTACTACGACAGCGACGAGTCCTCTTCTTCCCAAAGAGACAACGACGACGAGAAAAAGAAAACGGTCAACTCAAACTTTTCTTTTGATTATTCTCGTATTCCGCAAAATTCCAATGCTCATTTGCTTTCCATTCCTCTTGGTAAACCTCCACACTTTGATGGAGAGGACTACGGATTTTGGAGTCACAAAATGCGTAGCCACTTGTTCTCTCTTCATCCAAGTATATGGGAGATAGTATAAAATGGAATGCAATTTGATAGTACGGATAATCCCATGTTTATCAATGAACAAACAAAAATGCACAAGCTACCACTGTTCTTTTAGCATCCTTGTGCAGGGAAGAGTATCATAAGGTGGGCGGCTTGGATAATGCCAAGCAAATTTGGGACACCCTCAAGATCTCTCATGAGGGGAACGATGCCACCATGATCACCAAGATGGAGTTGGTGGAAGGCGAACTAGGAAGGTTCGCAATGATCAGAGGGGAGGAGCCAACCCAAACATACAACAGGCTCAAGACCCTGGTCAACAAAATAAGGAGCTATGGAAGCACGAGATGGACGGACCACGACGTCATCCGGCTTATGCTAAGGTCCTTCACTGTCCTTGATCCTCATCTTGTAAACTCTATTCGTGAAAATCCTAGGTACACCAAGATGACGCCCAAGGAAATACTCGGAAAGTTTGTAAGCGGGCGAATGATGATCAACGAGGCAAGATATGTTAATGAGGCGTTGAATGGCCCAATGTCGATCCACGAGCCTCAAACCGTTGCTCTCAAAGCAACAAGCAGCAGGGAGGGGCTACCTAGCAAGGTGGCACAAGTTGAGGCGGCCGGGCTAAATGAGGATGAAATGGCCCTCATCATCAAGCGCTTCTAGACGGCGCTCAAAGGTCGCAAGGAGCATCCCAACAAGAGCAAGACGAAGGGAAAGCGCTCCTGCTTCAAGTGTGGTAAGATTGGTCACTTTATTGCTAACTGTCCCGATAATGATAGTGACCAGGAACAAGGAAAGAATAGAAAGAGAGAACAAGAAGGTTTACAAGAAGGCTAAGGGCGAGGCACACCTTGGAAAAGAATGGGACTCGGATTGTTTTTCATCTGACTCCGACGACGAAGGACTCGCCGCCACGGCCTTTAACAAATCGTCTCTCTTCCCCAACGAGCGTCACACCTGCCTCATGGCAAAGGAGACGAAGGTAAGTACTCGAAGTACTATTACGTATGCTTCTTCAAGTGATGATGAGTCTAGTGATGATGAAGTAGACTATACAAGCTTATTCAAAGGTTTAGATAGAACTAAAATTGATAAGATCAATGAATTAATTGATGCTTTGAATGAGAAGAATAGATTGTTAGAGAAGCAAGAGGATCTTTTATATGAAGAGCATGATAAATTTGTAAGTGCGCAAAATTCTCTTGCTTTAGAAGTTAAAAGAAATGAAATGCTTTCATGTGAATTATCTACATGACATGAATCTATTTCTAGCTTAAAGAGTATTAATGATGACTTGAATACTAAGTTAGAAATAGCTAATGAATCAAGCACGAGTTCTCCGCTCCCTACACACCACAGCAAAACGGTGTGGTAGAGAGGAAGAACAGGACGCTTTTAGACATGGCAAGGACGATGCTTGGTGAATTCAAGACGCCCGAACGGTTTTGGACGGAAGCTGTGAACACGGCTTGCACGCCATAAACCGGGTCTATCTTCATCGCCTCCTCAAGAAGACGTCGTACAAACTCCTAACCAGTAACAAACCCAACGTGTCATACTTTCGTGTATTTGGGAGTAAATGTTACATTCTAGTGAAGAAAGGTAGAAACTCTAAATTTGCTCCCAAAGCTGTAGAAGGGTTTTTGTTAGGTTATGATTCAAATACAAAGGCATATAGAGTCTTCAACAAAATCATCGGGTTTGGTTGAAGTCTCTAGCGATGTTGTATTTGATGAGACTAATGGCTCTCCAAGAGAGCAAGTTGATCTTGATGATGTAGATGAAGAAGATGTTCCAACGGCAGCAATACGCACAATGGCGATTGGAGATGTGCGACCATAGGAACAAAAGGAGCAAGATCAACCTTCTTCCTCAACAGTGGTGCATCCCCCAACTCAAACTGATGAACAAGTTCATCAAGAGGAGGCGTGTGATCAAGGGGGAGCACAAGATAGTGATGTTATGGAGGAAGAAGCACCATAGGCCCCTCCAACTCAAGTCCAAGCAATGATTCAAAGGAATCATCCCGTCGACCAGATATTGGGTGATATAAGCAAGGGAGTAACTACTCGCTCTAAATTAGCTAAATTTTGTGAGCATTACTCTTTTTTCTCTTCTATTGAGTCTTTTAGGGTAGAAGAGGCCTTCCTAGATCCGGACTGGGTGTTGGCCATGCAGGAAGAGCTTAATAACTTCAAGCGAAATGAAGTTTGGACACTGGTGCCACGTCCAAAGCAAAACGTTGTGGGAACCAAGTGGGTGTTCCACAACAAACAGGACGAGCACGGGGTGGTAACAAGGAACAAGGCTAGACTTGTGGCAAAAGGTTATGCCCAAGTCGCAGGTTTGGACTTTGAGGAGACTTTTGCTCCTGTGGCTAGGCTAGAGTCTATTCGTATTTTGTTAGCCTATGCCGCTCACCATTCTTTCAGGTTGTTCCAAATGGATGTGAAGAGCGCTTTCCTCAACGGGCCAATCAAGGAGGAGGTGTACGTAGAGCAACCCCCTGGCTTTGAGGATGAACGGTACCCCGACCACATGTGTAAGCTCTCTAAGGCGCTCTATGGACTTAAGCAAGCCCCAAGAGCATGGTATGAATGCCTTAGAGATTGTTTAATTGCTAATGCTTTCAAGGTTGGGAAAGCCGATCCAAATCTTTTCACTAAGACATGTGATGGTGACTTATTTGTGTGCCAAATTTATGTCGATGACATAATATTTGGTTCTACTAACCAAAAGTCCTGTGAAGAGTTTAGCAGGGTGATGACTCAAAAGTTTGAGATGTCGATGATGGGAGAGTTGAACTACTTCCTTGGGTTTCAAGTGAAGCAACTCAAGGACGGCACCTTCATCTCCCAAACGAAGTACACGCAAGATTTGATCAAGCGGTTTGGGATGAAGGACGCCAAGCCCGCAAAGACTCCAATGGGAACCGACGGACATGTCGACCTCAACAAAGGAGGTAAGTCCGTTGATCAAAAGGCATACTGGTCTATGATAGGTTCCTTGCTTTACTTATGTGCTAGTAGACCGAATATTATGCTAAGCGTATGCATGTGTGCTAGATTTCAATCCGACCCAAGGGAGTGTCACCTTGTGGCCGTTAAACGAATTCTTAGATATTTAGTTGCTACGCCTTGCTTCGGGATCTGGTATCCAAAGGGGTCTACCTTTGACTTGATTGGATATTCAGACTCCGATTATGCTGGATGCAAGGTTGATAGGAAGAGTACATCGGGGACGTGCCAATTCTTAGGAAGCTCCCTAGTGTCCTGGAGCTCTAAGAAACAAACTTCCGTTTCCCTATCCACCGTTGAGGCCGAGTATGTTGCCGTAGGACAGTGTTGCGCACAACTACTCTGGATGAGGCAAACCCTCAGGGACTTTGGCTACAATCTGAGCAAAGTCCCACTCCTATGTGATAATGAGAGTGCAATCCGCATGGCGGATAATCCTGTTGAACACAGCCGCACGAAGCACATTGACATCCGGCATCACTTTCTGAGAGACCACCAGGAAAAGGGAGATATCGAAGTGTTTTATGTTAGCACCGAGAACCAGCTAGCCGATATCTTTACCAAGCCACTAGATGAGTCAACCTTTTGCAGGCAGCGTAGTGAGCTAAATGTCTTAGATTCGCGTAACTTGGATTGATCTATAGCATACATGTGTTTATGCCTTTGATCATATTCTTTTATGCATATTGTTGCTTATTTATGGTGCTCATGTTGTACACATGATCCCCGGACCTCACACGTCCATTTGCAAGTGATGCACTTACTTAGGGGGAGGCATGCTACAACTTGACACTTTGAGACTAACCTTGTGCTTGAGTTTATTTGTTTTAGTCTCAAAAGTGGATTGAAAGGGAAAGGTGGACTTGGACCATGAAAGACTTCCACTGTACTCTGATGAGAGGGTAATTTAATCCAAGTTCATCTCTGTGCTCTTATTGCCTTTTTACTCCTAATTGAAGATTTTGGTGAGGCAATGAGGTTAAAGGGCCAAAAATGATCCTGTTTTGGTGCTTGATGCCAAAGGGGGAGAAATTAAGGCTAAAGCAAATGGATCAGCTACCACTTGAGAATTTTGAAAATAGTAGAGTTAGAACTTTTGATTTGTCAAAATACTCTAAGTGTCTCTTTTTATCAAAAGTTGGTCTCTTATGGGGAGAATGTTTGATTATGGGAAAAAGGGGAGTTTTTGAATGTTTGATCAATTTCTCTTAGAATACCTCTCTTTATGCCTCAACAAGTGTGTTCGACTTAGAGATAGGAAATTGAAGTTGATTTGTAAAAACAAACCAAGTGGTGGCAAAGGATGATCCAAATATGCCAAATTTGAATCAAAAACAATTCTTGTTCTCATTTGCATTGATGTTGCACTTCTTTTAGTTGCTTTTTGTTGTGTTGGCATAAATCACCAAAAAGGGGGAGATTGAAAGGGAAATGTGCCCTTGGGCCATTTCTAAGCATTTTGGTGATTAAGTGTCCAACACAAATGGTTTAAGTGTTAAATTGTGCCAAAGACTCAAGAAGTGAAAATCAAGGTACAAGGTATGATTCTAGACTTAGTACATTGGTTTTTGTGTACTAACATATTTGTCTAAGTGCTAGAATCAGAGAAAAGACAAAAGGAAAAAGACTTGGCTGGGGCAGCCAGGACTCTGCGCAGTCTGGGTACACCGGACTGTCCGGTGCGCCAGGCTGACGTCTGGTCAACTGGCCGCTCTCAGGAATTCGTCGGCGGCGTACGGCTAAAATTCACCGGACTGTCCGGTGAGCCAACGGTCGGCCGAGCCAACGGTCAGCCGCGCAATCTGCGCGTGACACGTGGCCGAGCCAACGGTCTGATGGGGGCACCGGACTGTCCGGTGCGCACCGGACAAGTGTCCGGTGTGCCAACGGCTCCAAATCTTCAACGGTCGGCTCCGCCAATTTAGGAAAGCAATCTGCACCGGACATTGAACAGTGCTTGTACGGTGGCACACCGGACTGTCCGGTGCGCCACCCGAGTGAAGGCAAGAATTGCATTCCTAGATTGCTCTCAACGGCTCCTAGCTGCCTTGGGGCTATAAAAGGGACCCCTAGGCGCATGGAGGAGCACACCAAGCATACTCTGAACATTCTAAGACTCCCGCACTCCATCTTCGCACACTCGATTGACATTCTTAGTGATTTGAGCTCCGTTCTAGTGGTGAACTTGTTGTGTTTCATTTGAGCTCAAGTCTTGGCTTGTGTGTGTGCGTATTGCTGGGATTTGTGTGTGTTGCTTTTCCCTCCCTTGCATCCGTGTTTCTTTGTGATCATCATTTGTAAGGGCGAGAGGCTCCAAGTTGTGGAGATTCCTCACAAACGGGATATAGTGAATGAAAGAAAAACACCGTGGTATTCATGTGGATCTTTGGATCACTTGAAAGGGGTTGAGTGCAACCCTCGTCCATTGGGACGCCACAACGTGGATTAGGCAAGTGTTGTACTTGGCCGAACCATGGGATAAACCATCGTGTCTCTTGTGCTTGTTCTCATTGTGACTATTGTGTTTCACAAGAGCTCGGTCCTTAGCCACTTGATTTCATTGTGCTAACCCTTAATCAAGTTTTGTGGCTTTAAGTTTTAAGTTTTTATAGGATCACCTATTCACCCCCCTCTAGGTGATCTCAGTAACCGCGCAAGGTCTCGACTAATCCTCGTTGGTGCCCCTAGGCAAATGGTAGCCTATTTCAGGGCCAAGCACAACGAGTGAGTAACTCTGCAGAGAGCCACGTGCAAGTGATGCTCCGCTTCTGGCTTCCTCTTAGACACTCCCCATCGTCTTCACTATCAAGCTTCTGGCCAAAACGCCGTAGGCCTCGTTCCCTCCGGTACATGGTGGCGGCCACACCACAAACACCGTTGATGCGGTCTCGCAAGACGATGCCCCACTCGGTACTATTACAACAGCTCATGCAAGAGCCAAGGGATTTATGGGTTGTCTAACCTACTCACACAACTTGGAACAAACCTAGAGCAAGCGCTAATTTGGTCTAACTAACCTAAGAACTTCACAAAGCACCTACGCTAATCACTGAGTGATTCTATTAAGCACTTGGGTGTTTGAGCACTTGAAAATGCGTACAACCTTCCTTGGTATGTTGCTTGGGCTCCCACAGCTCCAAATGGCTGGCTAGGGGGGTTTAGATATAGCCCCCACTAAAAAATAGTCGTTGGAAGGAATCTGCAACTTACAGTCTGTGGGCGCATCGAACCGTCCAATCCGGCCTCCTCGTTAGCTAGCTGTTTTACGTTGTCGACACTGTAGTCGGTCCGGTGTGCCGCCCACACAGTCTGGCACCCACCATATCATGTAGTCGTTGGCGACTAGCCGTTGCCGATAGTGGGACCACGATCCAGTGTGTCATCAGACCGGTCCGGTGCATCACCTACCCGAGAGCTATTTGTAGAGCTCTCTACGCAAACGGTCTGGTGCACACTAGATCGATCTGGTGAGCAACCGGTGCGCTATTGGATAACCCATTCTCTGTATCTTATATCTTATTTTCTTGGGCTCTTTTGGTCTTGTGTCTTGGACTTGTGTTGAGTATTTATAGATCTTCTTGGTGTCTTTTAGGTCTTCTTTTGAGGTGTTGCATCCTCAGAGCCTAAGTGTAACACCTCAAATCCATCAATTAAAATAATATATTTAAAACTTAGTAGAGAGTAAAGTAAAAAAATTAATCAAATGTTTGATCTTATTTGTCTTTAGAGAATGATTTTTGCTCAGAACTGATTAATGATTTTATAAAATCCCTTTTATGTGAAACCCATTTATTTAATATAGGATCTTTGGTCCAAAAATAAATATTTTAATTATAAACAATTTTGGTATAACTATTATGATTTTTCGAAAGATTTAAAAATATATTTATTTATACTTTCATTGAATATAAAAAGGAAAAAACCGCTAGCTGTCGGCCAATCGGACCATTAGGGCAGCCCAACCGGTTGCCGCCTCCCCTTTTTCCCCCTCTCACTTCCACGTGGGGCCCGCCCGACCCCTTCGTCTCCCTCGCGTCGCGCCGCCGCCCTTACCCTCGACTGGACCATCCACGCCCCGCTGCGCCTGACCATGCCCCTTCCCACGCCGGAAACGGCCATCCCTCCCTCTTCCTCTCCCAGACTTCCCCTCTCTCCATCAATGGAGGTAAATGTGACGGAACCTCCCAAGTTATTAGGCCCACCTACAGTTGTCCTTGTCCCATGGAACTTGGAAACCCTGTAGATGCACATAATCACTCGACAAGTCCGGTAACGGTATCCTCATTTCCTCGCCCAAGAGTGCTTCACCCGTCACGCATATATTACATCACATCGGAGGAACGAATTAGCGGAAACGATTTACAATAGCTAAAGTTACATTCATCAAAGTTATAGAGAAAGAGTATTATAGTTATTACAAACCAAGGTGTACGAGTGCATAAAGTAATATTATTATAGACTTGGGAGGCAAAAACCCCTCCCACACAAAAGTATATTGTTTTTCGAGTGGGAGGCCAACATCCTCCTATGGCTTCACTGCTGAGGTTCTTCTTTGGGCACCACTTTAGAACAAAAATAGCAAAAGTCTGTTGTTTCCTCACCTACAACAACAAGGGTTCGAAAACACTGAGTATGGAGTGTACTTTCGCAAGTCTTACCCGTCAAAAGAAAAGACTCTCAAGGATATGCTGGTTTGAGGGAGTCAAGGTAAGGCTGATCAAGTATCAAAGACTATGTTTTGCACAAATGCTTACTAAAAGTGGATCCTTAAAAATCCAGTTTTATTAGCATGTTAAGTTATTACCTATAACTAGTGTTCTTTCTACCCTAGTTCAAGCACTTGACCTGCACTAGCCGTCTTTTATCATCCCTTTTACTTTACTCGATTGGTACATGTAGGGTAGTGACGAAGTCTTCATATCCGAGAAGTAACGGCGATCCGAATCGAATAATACCTAGCTGGGGATCTCCAATCACACAACATATGTAGCACTTAACCCTTGCATATGTCAACTCGCCACCGGATTTCTTAAGACCAGACCGGGTTCACGCCAACCGAGAGCACAGATACACCATCGTCTAGCCTCTTGCCATGAAGGGTAGACTCTACTCTCGCCATCTCTCCACTCCCATTGCGTGTTGGCCTTTCTGGTATTAGTCTGCCCGGGGCAAAGCTTACCCATGACGAGGCATGTGACCAGTTAAAAGGTCCTCAATCATGAAGCCTACATCAGCATGGTCCTTAATCGACTCAGACGGAGACACTACACCGAGACTCTCTTCTCGTGCAAGTCACCTGCCCGGTCTCATCTTTGTCATTTAAAACCCAAAGTTTGGTACCTGTCAGAGGTACATCTTTTCTGATGTTGAACCCATCACGACCATGATGGATCCACCATTAAATTTTATTTTTGAAAACATCCCATTCCATCTGAAGCGTCATCTTTTTTAAAAACAAAATATTTTTGTTTTCTAAAGCAAGACTAAGCATCAGAAAACCTTTTAATAAAATAGGTAATCAAGGAATGGTAAACAGTTCCAAGGAAGGAAATGCAACAATTGGTTTAGCACACAACTCCTATCACTTAATGCATCATTCATGTGATAAAGAGTTTTAAAATCACAAGGAAAGGTAAATGCACCGGGGCTTGACTTGTGTTGTAGGGGAGTCGGGCCCTATTCCACAAATATCAAAATAAAAATAGTTCCCGGCAGGTGAATTTTTAGTTGATGGTGTAGCCTCCTCTTCTTCAACAATTATTTCTTCCTTGTTTTCTATACATAACCATATATAACCATGAATGCTCATGTGATGCTTATGAAAATGCAATGATAATAGAGATTCAACAAGTTGTATCTTGAATACAACTTTCCTTCACGGTACACCGGGGAAACTAGGGTTTTCAGAGTCAGTACTTCATTTTCATAAGGTAGATACTACCTAGAAGACTAGGGTTTTGGGTTTGGGAATCAAACAATGTCCAACACATGTCAAACTTCACCCATGGGTTCTAATTATCAAATTAAGTTTATCCAAGAAGTTTTATGATTTTTGGAGTCATCAAATAATTTCTAAAATTCCAAAAGTCTAGGTTTTGGCCTTGTTAAATACTAAACAATTCCTGGTTTGGACTAAAATTCATGGAACTATTTTTATTAAATACTATAGGAATTTAGGAGTCTAGCAAAATTGGTCCCATATTTTTAGCATTTTTCTAGAATTTTCTATGAATTTCCTAAGTCTTGCAGAAAAAGAAAAGGAGAAACCATAAACAGTAACGGGCTCAATTCAGCCCGATACGGCCCATGCCCAGGCGAAACGTGCCCGCGCACGCGTTTGCACGGCAAAATTGCACAGAGGCCCCCGGTGGTTTGAATAACTGGTTAAGAGTCATGCGCACTATTTACTCGTGCCACTGACATTTACACTGAGACCCCTCCCTTTCTGTTTCTTCGCAGTGCCAAGTCCACGATGGTGGACGACAACGAGCGTGTCTCCGGTGAGCTTATCCCAGCCGGAAAACGCAACGGCTCGACTCCTCCTTTGCTTGACCCCTAATTCAACCTCCGGCAACACGAATCCCTCAACTAATTTCACAATTCCTGGTTGGGAACACTATGTCCACGACAACGGCGAAAACTGAGAACAAATAGATGTGTTCTTGGTGATCCAGGGCGATCAAGTTCAATCCAACGAGTCTATGATTACCAGGGGACTTGAGGGAGGCTAGAACATTAATCAAGGAGGCTTGAACTAACTTGCAGAAGGCTGGCCACGACGAGGTGTTCACGGGGTGCGGAAAACCGATTTGAGGGGGGAGAGTAATTAGAGAGCTATGGTGGCTAATCAGAGGCAGGAGCGGGTGCTCTGGCTTAGTGATTACCTAACACAACTAGTTGTATGCTCAATTTATAGAGTCCAAGGGAGGTGGCTCCTAATTTTGGAATGGCGTGCTGGCGGCCGGAGAGAAGGAAGGTCACTGGCGGCTCAGTCATGGCGTCCGCTGGTACAATGGTTTTGAAATGGCAAGCCTAGGCATGCCACGATTACTACTACGCAGTAAAGAGCTACGGCGTGGCATAATTGAGGTCACCGGAGTACCATCAGACTTCTTATCAGGGCGCCTGACAGAGCGATCTCAGGAGCATGGATCTTTGATTTTCATGTAGTAACTACTTAATCCATCTGTATCAAAGTTGTAGCTCTATATACCAGCTACAATTCAACTATAGGGACCTTGCTCATTTACTTACTCCATCGAGCTTGAATCGAGTCCAAAGTTCTTCAGAATTCACTGTCAGACCAGTATCAGAATGTATGGGTGACTGACAGCATTACTTTGAGTGCATTTAACTCCAATTTTTGTACATCACTCATACCTTGTGACTTAAACAATGTTATGCTCCTATAGTAGCCCTACCAATTTAATGTGTTGACCTAGGGCAAATTACCTGTAGATCTAGAAATATAGAGCTCCAAAGTTTACCCCATTTATTGAAATTCAGACTTAAGCATATAGGGTTCATGGGGTACTTTTTGCAAATAAGTCCAAATTTCACTATTTAACTTGCAAATTCTCAAGTGTGAAAAACACATGATTTGTGGTGTTCTATTACTTTGGTATTTGCACTTTGGTCCAAAAGTACACAAAATTTACATCTACCCCCCTAGGGTTTCAATTAAGGTTTCTAGAGTTTGCTTTTAGGGTTTTAGGCACATTAGGGTTTTGGTGCCACTAAAGTCCATCAAATGTGGCACCTTGTGATCATTGCTCATGGCTCATGAGATTATTACTTATTTGGGCTTCACTTTCATCCAATAGTCCCAACTCAGGATTAAGTACCCTACCCTAGGATTAAGCACTTTTCAAGCCACATCATTACAACTTGTTTGAACTTTTTACCTAGTGAATGCACTCTAGGTGTGACAAGCAATATGAAATGTCAATGCACATGATGTTATGCTCAAATTTTAGTGCCAGTAACACCATGGGTGTTACATCCTTCCCCCCATAAAAGAATCTCGTCCCGAGATTTAAGATCCTAGGGCAAGTAATGGAAAAGGAAACACGTCACATCATTATTTCCTTATTTGTCTTACAGGGCAGGGGTGGTATCGGGGTTATTTCTCCTTTACAATCAATGTACATATCTTACAAGTTACATGAAGCTAAAAACCTAGGAAAATTATTTTCCAAGAAGTCTTGAGTCTCCCAGGTAGCTTCATCTTCCGCATGCTGGTTCCATTGTACCGTATAGAATTTAAGAGTCCGTTTTTGGGTAACCCTGTCCTTCTGATCCAGAACTCGAATGGGATGTTCTGAATATGTTAAGTCTGGTTCCAAGGTAACATCCACCACATCAATGGTTCGATCAGGAACTCGAAGGCACTTCTTTTATTAGGATACATGGAACACATTGTTCACTGTAGACAATGTTTCGGGTAGTTGGAGTCGGTATGCCACTGGTCCACACTGTTCAAGAATGGGAAACAGGCCAATGTATCAGGGTGCTAGCTTCCCTTTTACCCCGAAACAGTTTACACCCTTCATTGGTGATACTTTCACGTACACGTGATCTTTAACTTGAAAGAGCAAAGGCCGACGTCGTTTGTTTGCATAATTTTTCTACCGAGCTTGAGCTTCTTTCAAGTGATGTCTTATCCGTTGAACTTTTGCTTCTGTTTCCTTGACCAAGTCAGGCCTGAAATACCACCGTTCTCCAGGTTCTGACCAGTTTAAGGGTGTCCGACACCATCGCCCATACAATGCTTTAAATGGTGCCATCTTGATGCTCTCTTGATAGCTGTTATTATAAGAAAACTCTGCCAGTGGCAAACAATCATCCCATTTTTGTGCGAATTCCAGGATACATGCTCACAACATATCTTCAAGTATTTGATTTACTCTTTCAGTTTGCCCACTTGTTTGAGGATGGTATGCTGAACTATGGAGCAGTTTTGTACCCAAGAATTTATGCAATTTGTTCCAAATTTTGGATACAAATTGTGGTCCACGATCCGATACTATTGTTTTTAGAATTCCATGCAAACTGAGAATGCAGGCAATATAAAGTTCCGCATATGCGACCACTGGATATTTTGTCTTGGCGGGCAGGAAGTGGGCAATTTTCGTAAGTCGATGACCCAAATGTAATCAAAACCTTTGGCTGTTTTGGGCAAACCTATAATGAAATACATGCTAATGTCCTCCCATTTCCAAGTTGGGATGGGCAAAGATTGCAGTGGACCAGCAGTCTTCATATGTATTGCTTTGACACGTCTACAGGTGTCACATATCGACACATAGCGTGCAATCTCAATCTTCATTTTTGTCCACCAATAGTGTTGCTTTAAATCTTGATACATCTTAGTACTTCCGGGATGAATGGAATATTGACTAAGATGAGCTTCATCCAAAATTTGCTGGCGGACTCCCGCATCCTTAGGCACAACTATGCAATTATTAAACCATACTATGTCTTGATCATCCTTTCTGAATCAATTAGCTTTGCCGGCTTCTATTTTCTCATGAATATGTTTCATTCCCTTATCACTTCTTTGGGCATCAATAATTCTTTGCAGAAGAATCGACTCAAGCTTCAATTGGTTCAAAGTTCCATGTGGTATCATTTCCAGGTTTAACCTCTCCATTTCTTGACATAGTGTGGTGTCAGAGGTCCTCACTGTAAGGCAATGGCAGGAAGCCTTGTGACTCAGTGCATCTGCCACCACATTGGCTTTTCCTGGGTGATAGTGGATTTCTAAATCATAATCCTTAATCAGCTCAAGCCATCTTCTCTGCCTCATGTTTAGTTCTGACTGGGTAAAAATATACTTCAGACTTTTATGATCTGTATACAAGTGGCAGGTATTTCCCAGCAGATAATGACGCCATATCTTGAGGGCATGAACAACTGCAGCTAATTCCAAATCATGATTTGGATAGTGCTCCACATGTTGGTGTAGCTGTCTTGAAGCATATGCTATGACTCGGCCCTCCTGCATTAAGACACATCCGAGACCACTGTCTGATGCGTCACAGTATACATCAAAAGGCCTCTCTATATCTGGTCGAGCCAATACCGGAGCAGTAGTCAATAATACCTTCAACTGCTCGAAGGCTTCATTGCACTTTGAGGACCAGTCAAATTTTGTATCATTCTTCAACAAACTTGTGATTGGTTTCACAATCTTGGAGAAACCCGGAATAAATCTGCGGTAATATCCAGCCAGTCCAAGGAAGCTTCGAACTAGATGTACTGTAGTCGGCGGTTTCCACTCTAGAATATCCTTGACCTTGCTGGGGTCGATCGCAATCCCATTTGCAGACAATACATGTCCCAAAAATTGGATTTCCTCCAACCAAAACACGCATTTGCTGAATTTATCATATAATTGGTGTTCTCTTAAGCGTGTTAACACGATCCGTAAATGTTTAGCATGCTCCTCTTCATTTTTGGAATAGATTAAGATGTCGTCAATGAAGACCACCACAAATTTATCCAACTCGGGCATAAACACTGAGTTCATTAAATACGTGAAGTGGGCTGGAGCATTTGTCAATCCGAAGGACATAACCAAATATTCAAATAATCCATACCGCGTAGTAAATGTGGTCTTGGGTATATCTTCGGGTCGAATACGGATTTGATGATAACTTGACCTGAGGTCAATTTTGGAGAATACCCAAGCTCCAGTAAGCTGATTGAATAAGATATCGATCCGGGGAAGAGAGTACTTGTTCTTGATAGTGACCTCATTAAGGGGTCTGTAGTCCACACACATTCGAAGTGTTTGATCCTTCTTCTTGACAAAAATTGTGGGACATCCCTATGGTGACGAACTAGGCCTAATGAATCCCTTTTCAAGCAAATCTTGGAGTTGAGTCTTGAGTTCCGCCAATTCATTAGGTGGCATTCGATACGACCTTCTAGAAATAGGAGCCGTACCGGGCTTCAGTTCAATCACAAACTCTACATCCCTTTTTGGAGGTAATCCAGGCAGATCTTCTGGAAAGACATCCGGGAATTCACATACTACCGGAATATCCTGGATTTCTGGTACGATGGCTTCATAGAACCGTCCAAATGGTTTGGCTAGGACAGCTACAGGGATGGACAAGAGAATCTCATCATGACCATGGCTCAACTTGATGGTCCTTGAATCAGTGTTGAGGATAGCTTTATGTTGGGCTAACCAATTCATGCCCAGAATTACATCTATGTCTTGGCCTTTTAAAACAATCATGTTGGTGGCAAATTCCCGTTCAGCCAATGTTATTGGCACATGGAAGGCTACTTCCTTAGTAAATATTTGTCCCCCAGGTGAATGGATAGTAAATCCCTCCCTTGATTCAGTGCAAGGAATGCAATGCTTTTCCACAAAATTCTTGCTTATGAAAGTATGTGAAGCAACAGAATCAAAGAGAATGACTGCTGGGTAATTGGCCACAAGGAACGTACCCATCATTACTGGCTCGCCCTCCGGTGTAGTGGCCACTTGAGTATAATAGATTCGTCATGTGTTCTTAACATTTTTGCCCGTTGAAATACTAGCCATGTTCCCCTTTCCTTGATTGGAGCTCCCAGAGTTCTACTGATTGTTGAATTTATTCTGCTTTGGGTATGGATAGTCCTTTATAAAGTGTCCGAACTTTCCACAGTTAAAGCATCCAGTGGAAGAACTAGGAAGAGCGGGAAAACGAGTACCAGGGGCACTCGACTGATTTGTAGAAGTGGGGGCAGTGGTAGGACGAATGAAATAGGCTGTTTGAACGGATAGAAGGGTGGACGAGGCAAAGAACGATTCTGATTAAAATGTCGGATTACCAGCCTGGTTCGCTTCTCAGGTCCGTGATTAGACGTGCCACCTCCAAATACCTTTGATTTTCCATGTCTAGTGTTCTTGGCTTCTATGGCCAACGTTGTGCTAATAGCTCTGCTGTAAGTAAGGTCCAGATAGGTTGCCATTTTCCTCTAAAGCCTGTCATTAAGTCCCCTCATGAAGCAATTCTTTTTCTTTAGATCAGTATTTACTTGATCGATGGCATACTGGGACAGATGATTGAACTTGTTGAGATACGGCATTACAATATATCCCCCTTGCTTTAGTCGAATGAACTCCTCTTGTTTCATGTGAAGCACTCCCTTTGGAACATAGTGCTCATAGAAGGCCAGCTTAAATTCTTCCTAGGTGATCTGATGTCCAGCCGGTTGAACTGCTACAAAATTCGCCCACCATGTACTGGCAGACCCTCTCAGTTGTTGGGCAGCAAATAATGGCTTTTGTGTCTCTGTGCAACGAATCAATCCAAACTTCTGCTCCATTACTCTTACCCACTCATCAGCTTCAAGAGGGTCTTCGGCTTTAACAAGGAGCGGGGGACGTGTCTCAGATAATTCTAGATACGAGGTTTGACATGGTCCTTGTGGAGGAATTCTCCCACCATGCTGCTGGAACTGATTACCCACCATCTCGCGCAAGAAGTGGGTGTTATCTGCAGTAGCATTGACCAAGGCAGCGATAGCCTCGGCCAGTGTTCGTGGTACAGGCAGCGGATTAGGAGTATCTTCCCGACCATGGGAAGTGCCCGCACCGTCGTGCGCATGAGTCCGTGCTAGCATCTGAGGCAAAGAGACATTTGGAAAAAATATAACATGCCAACACATACCATCATATTACATTACCAAAATGTAAGTTTACAGACTCAAGCATACAACCTGACTTCATTACTTATTTTACATAAGTATTACATCTAAACTATACTATTCTAGTCTTCATCATTCTTTGCTGCTCCATTTCCTGCCACAAGAGACCGTTCGTCAACAAGGTTCATGGAAGGAGGGGGCTTAAAAAGGTCCAACTCCTCATCAGGTCCTTCGTTTGCTGTTCCCGACGGTCCGGCTCCCATTGTAGCAGTGTCGGAAGGTACGTCCGGGTGCAATCGAGCAAACAGTACATGTACTTCCTCATGTAAAGTATTGCAGTACACTTGCAGACTATCGAGGGCCACACAAAGCTCAGTCACACGAGCTCGAGCTTTTGCTTCGCGGTCCCAAGCAACCGAACATGAGTTGACGGCACAATCAACCGCCAGATCCCGTTCAGAAAGCTCGTCTTGCAAGCGTCTGACGTCAGCTGACAATTTTGCTATACGCTGACTGTCCTGTGCCCACACCCTATTTCGGTGACGTAGCTCCGTCCGAATCTGTTCCACTTTGGCTTCCAAGTCTCCAATTGGATCGTTGTTGCCGCTACTGCTTCCTTCATGTCGGGGAGCTAACTGATGACGAGGCACGCCAAAAGGTCCAGTGGACTTGCGTGCGGTTTTTCTCGTACGTGCCATATCTCCATAAGAGGGGAAGATTTATTAGTATAATTTTTAAACATGATGCATGTATAACCCAATAATTACGAAATCAACCATCATTGATCCCCAACTTCCTGTATATTGCACTCTATTACCTGTTCTTATAAGATGAGAGCATCCAAAAAGTGGCAAGATAAGTGTTGGGGGCCTTCGGCTTCCGAAGGTCCTCAAAAACATGATTTAACAATGTTTCTGGAGTATGATATATGAACAGGTACCTTCAGACTTAGACCAAAACCATAGTGTGGAGAAGCGCAAAGAATACGAAGGATGGCGCAGAGCCGGAGCTATGCGCAGGGGAGCTTCGGCGTGATAGCAGAAAAGGAAACCGACTTAAAGGGGAAAAGGCTATTTTGACCCCGATGGATTACTATAGTGTTATTAGCAAATGTAAGGGGCATGGGTGTAACTTTACATGGGCTGCGTCTCGTGCCTATAAATAGATGAACAGTGCTCCCGTACTGTTCACGCTGACTTGGCATTTTCTTTTGTGTCACGCTTGTATTTTTATCTTCTTTCAAGTCGATGGTACATTTGTAATTTGTTATCATTTCTATTTTTCCATAATAATAAAATAGAAATGAGTTAATAATAAAATTTAAGTGTTTAAGTCATTTCCATAGTTTATATATGAATCCTTCTTCATTATTTATTGTGATTATGAAGGTTTGTCCTTCATAACCTTTGTCCGAAACTCATTATATCCCAAGGGAAATAATGCTTCGGAGGACGAAGGACTTTAACGTTTAACAATTTTTGTGTTGCCATGTTCTTAATTCATAGCATTTAAGGACAAGTCCCCAACATTGGCGCCCACCTCCGGTGAACCCTTTTCGACCACCTTCGGCAAGAATAAACCTTCGTCATGCCGCCAAAGAAAGCTTCAGCGATTGGGGCTGCCGTTCTGCAGCCGCTGGACCCGAACCAGGAGACCCTTTCTCTTCGAGAGGGCCGGAGCCAGAAGAGGAAGGCCACCAGTCCAACACCCCAAGAGGATGAGTTGGACGAAGAGATCAGGAATATGGAGATGCTTCATCAGCAAGTGCAAAAGAAGAAGGAAAAAATGGCTCGGCTAGCTGACCTACAAAGGCAAATTGACGAAGCCACTGAAGAAGTACGTCATCTTACTCAAGATGAGCAACACCAAAGACCCCAGCACAGAGAGCTGCACCAAGAGGGCTTCTACAACAAGGATGAATGGTATGAAGATTTCCATCATGGAAATTTTGTTTTTGATGATGTTTCTCCTCTGTCAGCAGAACTGCAGGCTACACCCTGGCCCCCGTCTTACAAGCCACCCCAGCTCCCTATGTATGACGGACACTCAGATCCGAAGCAGTTTCTGATGAGCTACGAAGCTACCATATCTTCATATGGAGGCAATACTGCAGTCATGGCGAAATCTTTTATCATTGCAGTCAAGAATGTTGCACAAACCTAGTACTCCTCTCTTCGGCCAGGAACAATCACATCATGGCAGAAGCTGAAGGACATTCTGATCACCAGTTTCCAAGGGTATCAGACGAAGCCGGTTACTGCTCAAGCTTTGTTCCAGTGCACGCAAGATCACGAAGAATACCTTCAGGCGTATGTCCGAAGGTTCTTGCGTCTGAGGGCACAAGCACCAACAGTGCCCAATGAAATTGTCATTGAGGCCATGATCAAGGGGCTTCGGCCAGGACCTACGGCCCAATACTTTGCCAGGAAGCCCCCTCAGACCCTGAAGAAATTGCTTCAGAAGATGGATGAATACATCCGCGCTAACAATGACTTTCGGCAGAGAAGGGAGGAAGCTTACAGGTTCTCCGAAATGACCAGGGGCTTCGGAGGGAGAGTCCACCCAAGGCACGTTAGATCAATCCACTCTACTCAGAATGACGATAGAGGAGGTCTGCAGCAGAGGCCGCAATATTCCTCCCAGGCTTTGGGGCAGCAACAAAGCTATCCTCGGCCTCCAGCTCCAAGGAGTAGAGGCGCCAGGGGCTTCGATGGAAGGTTTGGGGATCAGCCCAGGAAAATATATTGCCTATTCTGCGATGAGGACAAGGGTCATACTACAAGGATGTGCCATGTCACCATCCAGAAGCTGCAGAAGCTGCAGCTCAACAGAACCAGCCAAAGCAAGTTATGCATACTACTTCGTATCATTCACCATACATACTAGAGTATGTGGATAACCATCCTGCAGCTTTTGTTGCTTCGGCAAGCCAATCTCAGGCATCTTGGCAACAGCCTCCACATCCACCACCAATGCAACCTGCATATCCCCAAGGCCAGCAGCCAGAAGGTAGCCAGCACACTCACCAGCAGCGAGACTTCAGGGAGCAGTCTGAAGCTCGCACAGTCAACAGTACTGTGCCAGAATCGAAGCATATCTACTAAAAGATATCCTACCTCTAAAACAGTTTTTGCATTCGTCATCATTTTCTTTTTAATAAGGAACAATCATTGAAAGCCTAGTTCTTTTGTTGTTTTCAATTTCTTGTAATAGCTTCGTAATTGTCATGATATAATAAACCTTCTTCACAGACTCACGAAGTTCCAAAAGTCGGTGAACCACGAAAGTCGTTCTAAGGAACGCAACGTAAGTTTTGCCGAAGCAAAAAAAAGTCGTTCTAAGGAACGCAGCGTAAGTTTGACCGAAGCAACAAAAAGTCGTTCCTAAGGGAGCGCAGCGTAAGTTTTCTGCTCAAAAGTCGTTCCAAAGGGAATGCAGAGCTTACAGCGAAAAATAAACGCTGATTCTGCCGAAATATAAGGCGAAGCAAGAAAAGTCAACGCGAATACCGCCGAAATAGAAGGCGAAGAAGTTCAAAAGACGTTCCTAAGGGAATGCAGAACTTACAACGAAAAGTCAACGCTGATACACCGAAAAATAAGCGGTGAAGCCGAAAAATAAACGACAAAGAGATTGTGTGTTCTATTGTGGGAATGTGTGTGTATCTTTGGCACAAATATCATTTTGCATAGCATAACATCATCACATCATTCACATAACATGGCATCATACATCATATTGCATCAATGGCACAAGAAGGGCATACAATGTTGATCTTCGGAAATTGCTTCGAAGAAGTTGTGCCAAGCCACAAAATAAGTTTTGAAGCAGTACAACTTCATCAACTCTAATATCGAAGGAGATCTATTGCTTACGAAGCATAATGTTTTTACGGAATATGGATATTCTTCACGAAGCATGAAAAGAAGGGAAGGTGTTTTTTCGCCGAAGGCTCAAAAACGGTATGTATATAAAGTTTCATGCATCGTAAAGAATTAAATTACAAACAACTTATATATTACATTCAAAACTACAAAATATTACACATTTTGTTCAGCAAATATTACATTAATATTCCAAATGTTTTTACAATAATAGCTATTCTTCTTTTAAAACCGCTTCCACAGCTTCGTTTAGTAGTCGAGTAATAGCTTCGTCCATAATAGCTTCGGCCATCTTAGTAATTTCATCTTCCTTTTCTGCTTCGGGGTCGACCAATGACTCGAAGGGCTCCGGGGGAGGAGATAGCTCGGCTGCGATATAAAACATAAATAAGTCCGAAGTCACAAAAATAAAACATAAAGTTAAAAGCAATTAGGCAATACCTATCCGTCTTTGGAGTTCTGCAGTCTTTTCAGTTGCCTTTGTTGCTTCTCTAGCATCGTGAGTATCTTTTTCACTTTTCTTTATAATTTCGTGGGCCATCCCTCGTCCGCCATTTTCCCAAATGTCGGTGAAAAACTTTCCACCAATTAAACTTGCTTCGACCAAGGGATCTTTTGTATCTTCAATAGATAAGGCAGCTTCGGTTTGCGCCAAGGATTTTACGTGTTCGCAACCCATCTTCTCCAAGATAGCTGCAACTCCCCTCGCGCCAGAAAAGGCGCAGATGTCTCCACGGCCATTTAAAATTTCCTCGAAAGCATCGGCTTCGCCGCTGATCCATTCAATTGGGCCCTCAGGATCGCCTCTTACGAAGTTGTCCTCGCTGGAGTATGCGCCAACGTCGGCGAAGCTTGTCTTTATTTTTCTCACACATTCTATGGATTTTTCATAACATCTTTCTTTTGAAGACCGAAGTTCTACAGCTGTTTTCTCCCAATAATTTCTCCAGTAATCACTAGCGTCTCGGTCAGCTTCGGCAATTGCACATTTTAATTTTGCTTCTGCCAGTTGTTTCCGAAGAACTTCAATTTCGCATTTCTGGGCTTCAGCTTGAGCTTTTGAAGTAGCTTCGTCTTCTTTATCTTGTTCACCAATGAGTTTAATATTTTATCTTTTTCAAGACCTTCGTCCCTTAGCTCAATTACTTCGGAACGAAGGTTGTTCAAAGCTATAGTACATCCTTCGTCTTCAGCACTTTTTTGCGCCCTAAGGACGTTGCTAAGAATAAGGCCCTGCAAAAGGAGTGCAGTACTAAATATAAGCAAATGGAAAAATTTTGTTTTCAAGTACAAAAATCTCATTCTCTCACCTTTAAGCTGTTGTATGCTAAGCTGTCGGCCAATTCATCTTTTGGTAGCACCGACAGCCCATCTTCTAGTGTCGGGAACCCGAAGCTTTTGCTCATCTCTCGGCAGACAGAAATCTCCTTCCTGTCTGGCAGGCAATACAAGAAGTCTTCTTCTCCGCTGCCGTTGAATATCAACGCCCCTTTTGGATATTTCAATCTCTGGGCATAATATTGAGCTTCTCGCTTTTCTTCTATAGATAAACTTTTTGCCGAAGCATGTCGTACAATATAATCGAGAGCTTCGGAAGATGCTTCGGGAATAGGAATGGCAGTTTTTTTAGATAGAATTTGTTCTGCAGATTCTTTTTCCGCTTCTTCTTCTCCGATTTCCAAGGATTTCTCCTTGGCGGGCTCTAAAGGCCCAGCTTCGGTCTCAGCATGACTTTGTGCAGCTTCAGCTTCAGTTTGTTTTGTTTCAATTCGCGTTTTTGAAGCTTCGGCTGTTTTCCCTGGAGTAGAGCTTGAAGTCTTTATTTTCTCCAGTACATCCAGCACATTGACCATCCTTTTCCTCTTGGGGGTCGTTGTAAGATCCTTTTGCGCCTTCGGCACTATCACCTCTGCCGAAGGGCTTATAACTTCTAATATTTTTCTTAATTTGACCTCTGCCTCTTCAATATTAATGGCCTTTGGCTCACCTGATTTGGCTGGTGATGCCTTCGGCATTGTAGCCGGTTCTTCATTCCTCTGTGTGAGGGCAGATTCTTTGGCTTTAGTAGCCGAAGAGGTCTCGCCGCCAAATTCGTGCACTTCAGACGGTTCAATATATCGCGGCTGGTGAGTAAGGACCTTCATCTTTTTCCTCTTCGGCGTGGGCTCGCTTGGAGCAGCTGGAGCAGCATCCTTCCCGGAAGTTGCGCTCTTTCTCTTCTGCCCCCGCGACGGGTAGCGATAATCAGGGTACATAAACCCAATAGCATCGAAAACTCTATTCAGCCTCTTCTTCTTTTGGCCTCCGAAGGCCACAAAAAACGTGTTATCTTCTGCCTTTGAATATGGCCCAAGCAGTTCATCGCTTATAGCTTCGATACATTTCAGCCAATCATCATCTGGCTCAACAAACTTACCTTCATACCTGAAGGTGTATTTTAACCTAACCAGCCCACCTTCGTCAGACTTGCTGATAGTCTCCTTTGGCATTTCCCATTTCTCTACAAGTGGCCACACTCTGAAGGCTATGTGCTCCTGCACTAAATCCCTTGTCCCGATGAAAGAGCAAACTATGCCAAAGGCCTTTCGGCATTCTCCGGCTGCTTCATCAATTTCCACCTTCGGTTTCTGGAGGCCGAAAAGCTGCCTGATAGGGTGCATGATGATCTCCTTAATATCCTCTCGTGCTTTTAAATCATTTTCACATAGAACCATTCCTTCATCCAATCTCCGGGCCATCTCTTTCGAAAAGTCGGCACGGGGCAGCTTGACCCAGAGCGAGCAACGAAGCTATAGCAGCCAAAATTGTTATGGTATTGCTCTTTGCCCCAGGGTTTCGTTCCATATAACAGTTCATGCATACTACAGAAACTTTTTGCATTTGGCTCCAAGCCCTGGCTCCTCATGGCCCAGACGAAGATTCCCATTCTTATGATTGCTTCGGGAATAATTTGATGAAGGTAAACCTGATACATTTTTAAAACTTCAACCACAAAATTGCTTAGGGGGAACCGAAGCCCAGCCTTGAAGATGCTTCGGAAGATCACGACTTCATTCTCTTTGGGAGCAGGAGAAGTCCTGTCTCCATTGTTAGCCCTCACGATAGACACATCTCGAAAATATCTTCCCCTCATATTGTCGAGATGACTCTATTTAATAGTTGATTTTCCGAAAACTGTATGACTTGGTCGCCAAGGTCGATCTTCGGAGTCTTCGCCACCGCTTTCCACATCATAAATGCCACTATCACCGGTGTCTTCAGATAAACCTTCTAAAATCTCTCTAGTAATCTTCTCTGTATTTGTCTTCGCTATTGATTCAAGAAAGCCAAGATTCTTCTCCTCAGAAAGGCTCAGCTTCATTTCAACAACAACTTTCTTGTCTTGAGACATCTCTTCGAAAATGTTGAAAATGTGCTCTTAAGGCCGAAGGTAAAAAAATCTAAAAAGCCAGGCAAAGCGTTTGTAGGCAAGAGCTAAAACTTGAGCAGGCAGAGCAGATGGCAAAAAGCGTGCCAAATGAGCTCGCGGTGTGCTCTTATTTATACGCCTAGTGTGTTGCAAGTGGGAGGGCCCCGCTTGTCATTGACTGTTGCTATTCTAGCAAAGGGAAGGTGTTTTTTCGGACCTTCGGCTTAGGGCCTTCGTCCATATCGCAATCTGAATTTATCATTCTAACAAATTAATATTGCGAGGGGCTTCTGTTGGGGGCCTTCGGCTTCCGAAGGTCCTCAAAAACATGATTTAACAATGTTTCTGGAGTATGACATATGAACTGGTACCTTCGGACTTAGATCAAAACCAAAGTGTGGAGAAGCGTAAAGAATACAAAGCATGGCGCAGAGCCGAAGCTATGCGCAGGGGAGCTTCGGCGTGATAGCAGAAAAGGAAACTGACTTAAAGGGGAAAAGGCTATTTAGAACCCGATGGATTACTATAGAGTTATTAGCAAATGTAAGGGGCATGGGTGTAACTTTACATGGGCTGCGTCCCGTGCCTATAAATAGATGAACAGTGCTCCCGTACTGTTCACGCTGACTTGGCATTTGCTTTTGTGTCACGCTTGTATTTTATCTTCTTTCAAGCCAAAGGTACATTTGTAATTTGTTATCATTTCTATTTTTCCATAATAATAAAATAGAAATGAGTTAATAATAATATTTAAGTGTTTAAGTCATTTCCCATACTTTATATATGAATCCTTCTTCATTATTTATTGTGATTATGAAGGTTTGTCCTTCATAACCTTCGTCTGAAACTCATTATATCCCAAGGGAAATAATGCTTCGGAGGACGAAGGACATTAACGTTTAACAATTTTTGTGTTGCCTTGTTCTTAATTCATAGCATTTAAGGACAAGTTCCCAACAGTAAGAATGAAAGAATACTTCTAGATAAGTATTTGAAAATTCTTTTTGAAGTTCTTCATAATATCTGAAGAGATGGGCTTCGCTCCGATACTAGCTGTGACAGAACCTCCTAAGTTATTAGGCCCACCTATAGTTGTCCTTGTCCCATAGACCTTGGACAACCCTATAGATGCACATAATCACTCGAAAAGTCCGGTAACTGTAACCTATTTCCTCGCCCAAGAGCGCTTCACCTGTCACGCAGATATTACATCACATCGGAGGAACGAATAAGCGGAAACGATTTACAATAGCTTAATTTACATTCATCAAAGTTATAGAGAAAGAGTATTATAGTTATTACAAACCAGGGTGTACGAGTGCATAACGTAATATTAATACAGACATGGGAGGCAAAAACCCCTCCCACACAAAAGTATATTGTTTTTCGAGTGGGAGGCCAACATCCTCCTGTGGCTTCACTGCTGAGGTTCCTCTTTGGGCACCACCTTAGAAGAAAAACAACAAAAGTCTGTTGTTTCCTCACCTACAACAACATGGGTTCGAAAACCCTGAGTACGGAGTGTACTTTCGCAAGTCTTACCCGTCAAAAGAAAAGACTCTCAAGGATATGCTGGTTTGAGGGAGTCAAGGTAAGGCTGATCAAGTATGAAAGACTCTATTTTGCAGAAATGCTTACTAAAAGTGGATCTTTAAAAATCTAGTTTTATTAGCATGTTAAGTTATTACCTGTGACTAGAGTTCTTTCTACCCTAGTTCAAGCACTTGACCTGCACTAGCCGTCTTTTATCAACCCTTTTTCTTTACTGGATTGCTGCGTGTAGGCCAGTGACCAAGTCTTCATATCCGAGAAGTAACGGCGATCCAAATCAATTAATACCCAGCTGGGGTTCTCCAATCACACGACATATGTAGCACTTAAACCTTGCATGTGTCAACTCGCCACCAGGTTTCTTAAGACCAGACCGGGTTCACGCCAACCGAGAGCACAGATACACCACCGTCCAGCCTCTTTCCACGGAGGGTACACACTACTCTCGCCATCTCTCCACTCCCATTGCATGTTGGCCTTTCGGGTATTAGTTTGCTCGGGGCAAAGCTTACCCATGACGAGGCATGTGACCAGTTAAAAGGTCCTCAATCATCAAGCATACATCGACACGATCCTTAATCGACTCAGACGGAGACACTACACTGAGACTCTCTTCTCGTGCAAGTCACCCACACGGTTTCATCTTTATCATTTAAAACCCAAAGTTTGGTACCTGTCAGAGGTACATCTTTTCTGATGTTGAACCCATCACGGCCATGATGGATCTACCATCAAGTTTTATTTTTGAAAACATCCCATTCCATCTAAAGCATCATCTTTTTTTAAAACAAAAGATTTTTGTTTTCTAAAGCAAGACTAAGCATCAGAAAACCTTTTAATAAAACAGGTAATCAAGGAATGGTAAACAGTTCCAAGGAAGGAAATGCAGCAATTGGTTTAGCACACAACTCCTATCACCTAATGCATCATTCATGTGATAAAGAGTTTTAAAATCACAAGGAAAGGAAAATGCATGGGGCTTGCCCTGTGTTATAGGGGAGTCGGGCTCTGTTCCACAGATATCAAAATAAAAATAGTTTCCGGCAGGTGAATTTTCAGTTGATGGTGTAGCCTCCTCTTCTTCAACAGTTATTTCTTCCTTGTTTTTTATACATAACCATATATAACCATGAATTCCCATGTGATGCATATGAAAATGCAATGATAATAGAGATTGAACAAGTTGTATCTTGAATACAACTTTCCTTCACGGTACACCGGGGAAACTAGGGTTTTTGGAGTCAGTACTTCATTTTCATAAGGTAGATACTACCTAGAAGACTAGGGTTTTGGGTTTGGGAATCAAACAATGTCCAACACATGTCAAACTTCACCCATGGGTTCTAATTATCAAATTAAGTTTATCCAAGAAGTTTTATGATTTTTGGAGTCATCAAATAATTTCTAAAATTCCAAAAGTCTAGGTTTTGGCCTTCTTAAATACTAAACAATTCCTGGTTTGGACTAAAATTCTCGGAACTATTTTTTAAATACTATAGGAATTGAGGAGTCTAGAAAAAATTGGTCCCATATTTTTAGCATTTTTCTAGAATTTTCTATGAATTTTCTAAGTCTGGAAGAAAAAGAGAAAACATAAACAGTAACGGGCTCAATTCAGCCCGATACGGCCCATGCCCAAGCGAAACGCGGCCCCGCGCGTGCCTGCACGGTGAAATTGCACAGAGGCCCCGGCGGTTTGAATAACTGGTTAAGAGTCCTGTGCACTATTTACTCGTGCCACTGATATTTACACTGAGACCCCTCCCTTTATGTTTCTTCGCAGTGCCAAGTCCACGATGGTGGACGGCGACGAGCGTGTCTCCGTCGAGCTTATCCCAGCCGAAAAACGCAATGGCTCGGCACCTCCTTTGCTTGACCCCTAATTCAACCTCCGGCAACACGAATCCCTCAACTAATTTCACAGTTCCAGGTTGGGAACACTCTGTCCACGACAACGACGAAAACCGAGAACAAACAGATGTGTTCTTGGTGATCCAGGGCGGTCTAGTTCAATCCAATGAGTCTATGAGTACCAGGGGACATGAGGGAGGCTAGAACATTAATCAAGGAGGCTTGAACTAACCTGCAGAAGGATGGCCACAATGAGGTGTTCACAGGGTGCGGAAAATCGATTTGGGGGGAAAAGAGGAATTAGAGAGCTATGGTGGCTAATCGGAGGCAGGAGCAGGTGATCTAGCTTTGTGATTACCTAACGGAGCTAGTGGTATGCTCAATTTGTAGAGTCCATGGGCGGTGGCTCCTAATTTTGGAATGGCATGCTGGCGGCCGGAGAGAAGGAAGGTCACTGGCGGCTCAGTCGTGGCGTCAGACGGTGCAACGGTTCTGAAATGGCAAGCCTAGGCGTGCCATAGTTACTGCTACAGTAAAGAGCTACGGCGTGGCATAAATGAGGTCACTGGAGTACCACGACGACAATGGCGGTTCAGCCACGTCGCACGGATACAGGCGCAGGTGATAAGCTTCACCCCGCGACCAAATCCACTCCCCCGTGAGATCTTTTTACTTCCCCGTTGATATCCACTGCACGCCTAGCATGAATCACGGCGACCGGCGCGAATCTGGGCGCAAGGTCACCTGCGGCAAGGGGAATGAATCTGAAGATCTTTCTGCAGACACTGTACCATCAGACTTCTTATCAGGGCGCCTTACAAAGCGATCTCAGGAGCCTGGATCTTTGATTTTCATGTAGTAACTACTTAACCCATATATATCAAAGTTGTAGCTCTATAAACCAGCTACAATTCGACTATAGAGACCTTGCTCTTTTACTTACTCCATCGAGCTTGAATCGAGTCCAAAGTTCATCAGAATTCATTGTTAGACCAGTATCAGACTGTATGGGTGACTGACAGCATTACTTTGAGTCCATTTAACTCCAATTTTTGTACATCACTCATACCTTGTGACTTAAACAAAGTTATGCTCCTATAGTAGCTCTACCAATTTGATGTGTTGACCTAGGGCAAATTCCTTGTAGATCTAGAAATATAGAGCTCCAAAGTTGACCCCATTTAATGAAATTCAGACTTAAGCATACAGGGTTCATGGGGTACATTTTGCAAATATATCCAAATCTCACTATTTAACTTGCAAATTCTCAAGTGTGAAAAACACATGATTTGTGGTGTTCTATTACTTTGGTATTTGCACTTTGGTCCAAAAGTAAACAAAATTTACATCTACCCCCCTAGGGTTTCAATTAGGGTTTCTAGAGTTTGATTTTAGGGTTTTAGGCACATTAGGGTTTTGGTGCCACTAAAGTCCATAAATGTGGTACCTTGTGATCATTGCTCATGGCTCATGAGATTATTACTTATTTGGGCTTCACTTTCATCCAATAGTCCCAACTCAGGGTTAAGTACCCTACCCTAGGGTTAAGCACTTTTCAAGCCACATCATTACAACTTGTTTGAACTTTTTACCTAGTGAATGCACTCTATGTGTGACAAGCAATATGAAATGTCAATGCACATGATGTTATGCTCAAATTTTAGTGCCAGTAACACCAGGGGTGTTACAGTAACCGACACCATCAAGGGCCGTCGGCTCTCCCTCTCCCCTGGCGCACTCCCTCTCCTTCTCCCTCTATAAAACCTGGGGTTGTGCCCCATGGAGCCGGTCCCCTGCCCCTCAACTACGCCTTCCCCTCTCTCCATGTCCTCTTGCCGCCACTATCGGACAGTCTGCTGTCGCACCGACCCCTGCCCCTGCCCAGCCTCGCCTCGACCAGGCACCCTCGCCTCAGCCACATCATGGACCATCCACTCGCCTTGACCTTGCCACCGACCATCGTTCATCGTGGACAAACCCCCTCCGTTCTTTAATCCGTACCTATGCGCAGACCGAGATAAGGGTTGAAGAGAACATAAAGTTTTATTTAATATTTTTTCTAATTATTTCATGATTTCTGTATTTATTTGTTTTAATTTGGGAATATTGTGATTTGGAGTTCATGTGTATGTAAACGATTGATTTTGAGTATGCGATGAATGAATAGGGTTGGTATTTCTAGGTAATCCTATTTAAGAAAATCCCATCAAATTTATGCAAATATCCAAAAGTAAATATTATTATATGCATTTTTGGGTTACAAACAAAAATGCAGAGGGAGAATCCACTTGCCTTTGTCAAAGGTGTCCTACGGATCGTCTTCAAACGTATTTTGGTCTTCTACCACGAAATCAGCTTCTAATATAGATTCACATGTCGTACATACAAAAGGAAAACATACACCAACTAAATAAACATACACCATTACATGTACCAAACAAACCATACTTATAGAAATGTCTAGAATAAAACTTAATTCATATTTATATTATTAGTCTACTCGTATTGACCTCCATTTGATACGACATAAAATATAAATTCTAGTTTTTAAATTGCCACTAGTGAAAGTTATATGGAAATTCGACTACGCAAGTATTTTACATAACTTAGTTTAGATGTAGTGATTTAACCAATTCTATGGAAATAAATTAATTATTACTTAACTATTTCTATCATAAACATATGTCTACTTTTGGACTTATCTTTTCTTCCTAGAGGGAAAATGTCATCATGATAATCAAAGGTTAAATAATTTTTATTAATAAATTAAACCAATGATTGGACATCACTATTTGAATTATCATGAACACGAGTACTATTTATCATCTCAATGCTAATAAAGCTTCTATTATTTATTTAGTGGATCTAAATGAATCTATGATTATAAACTTCTAGATTAATTCTAAAATTCATCATAAACAAAGTTAATTATGAAATTACTCATCTAATGTTTTTACCACTAACACATGGTCTACCAAATTCTGTCATTCTTCTTTCTAAACATAAACTCTAAAATAATTGTAAACAAATAACATGACTGATAATAATATACTAATTCATCGCATGCTCAAAATCAATCGTTTACATACACATGAACTCCAAATCACAATATTCCCAAATTAAAACAAATAATTACAGAAATCATGAACTAATTAGAAAAATATTAAATAAAACTTTATGTTCTCTTCAACCTTGCTCTCGGTCTACACGTAGGTACAGATTGAAGAATGGAGGGGGTTTGTCCACGACGAACGGCGGTTGGTGACGAGGTCACCGCGAGCGGATGGTCCAGGAATAGGCATGGACGGTCCGGGATGCGGCTGAGGCAAGGGTGCACGACCGAGGCGAGGCCACGCAGGGGCAGGGGTTGACACGGTGGCGGACGATCCGGCGGTGGTCCGACAGTGGCGGCAAGAGGAGAGGGGGAGGGCACGGTTAAGGGGCAGGGGACCGGCTCCATGGGGCACAGCCTCGGGTTTTATACAGGGAGATGGGGAGGGAGGGCGCTAGGGGAGAGGAGGGAGGGATGGCTGTTCCGGCATGGGAATGGGAGCGGTTGGGGAAGGGCAAGGGGAAGGGGCATGACCAGGCGTGGCGGGGCACGGACGGTCTGGCTGAGGGCCCGGGCAGCGGCGCAGGACGCGCACCGGCGTGACGCGAGGGAGAAGAAGGGGCCAGGTGGGCCCCACGTGGAAGTGAGAGGGGGGGGGGAAGGGGAGGCGATGGCCGGTTGGCCGATGACTAGTTTTTTTTTCTTTTTTATATTCAATAAAAGTAAAAAATAAATATATTTTTAAATCTTTCCAAAAATCATAATAATTATACCAAAATTGTTTATACTTAAAATATTTATTTTTGGACCAAAGTTCCTATATTAGATAAATGGGTTTGAGGTGTTATTTTAAATGTATTATTTTAATTGATGGATTTGAGGTGTTACAAAACCTACCCCTAAAAAGAATCTCGTCCTCGAGATTAAGGAACTTCTGAAAATAGCTGGGAGAATTCTGTTCTGAGTTCATCTTCTCTTTCTCAAGTGGCCTCATCTTTCGAATGATTACTCCATTGAACTTCGCACATATTGATAACCTTACTCTGTGTAATTATGCAAGATGTTTCCAAAATTCTGATAGGATACTTAGAATAAATCAAGTCCTCATTAACATTGAGTTTTTCCATGGGTAACTGTTCTTCCAGTACTCTTAAGCATTTCTTGAGTTGTGACACATGGAATACGTCATGCACATCTGATAAATTGTTGGGTAATTCCAACTGATATGCTACTTCTCCTTTCCTTTCCAAAATTTTGATTGGACCGATGTAACGGGGAGATAATTTGCCTTTAACTTTGAATCATCTCATTCCTCTCATCGGTAAAACCTTAAGATACACGAAATCTCATGTCACACCCGGATTTTAGGGGTCCAAAACCTGGGCATGAAATCAAATGTGTGCTAGGATCAAGTCTCACACATATGATGACTCTTGGTACATATTCGAATGTCATATCTTTAATATAAAATGGAGTCCTGTACAAAATAGTTAAATAATTACATCATACAAAGACAACAATCTAGCAACTATAGTTGACTGAGAGACGACGTCCTAAACCACTCACGAACTCATCACAACATCCTTCACGCGCCTCATCCTGTGGTACATGTCTGTGACCTGGGGGATGTGAGTACAGCAAGGCTAAGCTCACATACGTTTATCGCTCAACAAGTTGTGGGGAATAATGTGCATGAACTCACCAAACGTGGGAGCTCATGTGAAGTGTAAGGCTTACCAAAGGAGATGGTTAAAGCTGAGCATTGCTTTTAAATTTGGTCAAAGTTTTATTAGCAGTTAATAGGTATAAGTAGATACCAACCCAGATAAATAAGACATCACAATTAATAATAATACCCACAATGTAATGCAAATGACAGATTAAGTTTAGTTTCATAATTTAATCATGTGAGTGTCCAAGCCACTCATGACCATGAGCGCGGCTGATATACCAGTTTTACATTCTGTAGAGGTTGCACATCTTTACCCACAAGTCGTGTTACCCGTTTGCCAAGGGATCACAACTTTCCATTCATCTCTACCGAAGAGACGAGGCAGAAAAGCACTACGAGGCCTTTACAAAGTTCCACGAGCTTCAGAAAACCTACTATGGTTTCTGAGAAGGGCAATATAGGAATCCCTCATTCGAAAAGCCATCGCAGCATGATTGACCTGAGAACCTACCTATACGCAGCTCTTCTATCGCCCTTGCCCTTTCGGGTAAGGTAGCCCTCCACTAGCTTTCTTAATTAGTCAGCCAATGGCATCCCATACCACCCTTGTGGTAGCACTGTTTTCCTGGGTGGTTCTCCATGTTCCAATTAACATAATGACCTTATCATGAATAATAATTAAACAACAATAAACTTGGAACATGATCTTAATATAACATTACTTTTCCAAAACCAGGTAGAGCAATAGCAAATCTACCCAATAGTTCTTTTTGTTTGCAAGGTGTGGGATAAACAATGCTAGGGAAACCTATTGGGTCCCATCAAATTAACCTGAGCATGTCACATTGATTAACAGGAACATTATTAGGTAAAGAAAAGTGATCAAGGGCACAACTTACATGTGACTTGAGATCCCAGGTACTTCACCAAATTGGTCTTCAGATTCTCGTGACCTCTCTAATACTCGTAGCAATAAATACAATCAAGCAAATAATGGGTATGATAACATTACACCAAAGCATAATACCAAAACAGAGTAAGGATATTCTACACGTCGCTACAAAATTGTAGGTTCTAGAACCATTAAAATCGATGTTAAAACGAAGAATTTATGGATAAAACGGTAATTTAGGCGCCATAAATCTAATAGATATGATCTAACATATATTACATTGAAATTAAGTAGGTATTAAATTAATATATTTGAGTTGATATTAATCATTAACAATTATTTATAAAATGCATAGGTTAGAACTATAAATTAGATTAACTAGATTATCTAGCTAATTAACATTAATTAAACAAGTAATTAGTTGATTATTATTTAATTAAACCATGTGGCATAATTAAAATAATGTTATTACTATGTACGCAAAAATTAATATAAACCTAACACAACTTGAACAAATTAATACCAATAATTTAACCCAAAAGATATCGTATTTTCAATAAATTAGTAGGGCTGCAGAGACATAGGTGACATAACGCGATCTGATTGGTTAGATATACTTGTTAAAGGTGGAAAAGGTTTGCTTATAAATACATGACCTAGCTATTATCAACTTATCATGATTATACGTACTGATAAATTCATGCTGCATGAAAGTCTTGCATATAAAAGGGCCTATGGTGGTGGTTATCCATTCGGTGGGAAGCGTCAAGCCTATTTTGTAGGAAAGACCTCTAACCTACCACTAACTTACCTTACAATCAAGCCCTTCAATCTCGCATTGATGCTCGTCATCTCGATTTTTGACAATAAACTAGAAGTGCGGTGACGAAGCTCTCGCCGAGCTGGTCACCACGATGTTCTGGGTTACCTCGGAAGATAAACGGACGAAGAGAAATTTCTCGACGGAGTTGTTGCTAGAATTTAGGCGAGAGTCAAACTTCGACGATCTGGTCATAGAGGCTTATGGCTGCAAGCTTAGCTGGCGGCAGGCTGCTGTGGCTTGGATGGTGGTGGTGTTGTTGCGAGGCTATAGAGAAGATGGGTCTTTGATTGATGGCTTGAGGTTTTATGGTGGCATGTATTTATATAAGCTGGGAGGTGGGTGGTTACATGATAGATCTAATGTGATACTTACCTGTTACAATCCTATCCTATCTTTTCGAAACTCTAACAAACTCGAAACTAAATCCATTACATGATAGATCTAATCTGGTATTTATCTGTTACAATCATATTCTATCTATTCGGAACTCTAACAAAGTCGAAACAAAATCTGTTACATGATTGATTTAATCCGGTACTTATTTGTTACAATCATATTCTATATGTTAGGAACTCTAACAAACTTGAAACCAAGTCTGTTGCGCGTGTGAGAAGTTTGGTCGGGCGGTTACAATACTATGGCGGTTAGATTGTTATGAACAGCAAGGGATGGCTGATGTCATGGATGATGTAACATTAATACAAGATCCGACAAGTGGAATAAAAATAGGAGGGAAAACTCACGTGGTCTGTGTTCCTAAAGTGTCCGAATAGATAAGCCTTTTATTTGCAATTTTTCCTATTTTTATTTCCAGATTTAATTATCCCAATTCAAATCTGATTTTAAATTTTGAAACCTTCTTTATATGCACAACCAAAATACCAACATGAATGCAAATATTTTACATTTATTTACTCCTTATTTACTTTGCTCAAATAAATATTTGTATGCATGAAATTTAATAAGCATGGAATGCACATAGTTATATAACCCAATAGGAGTAATTTATATAGAATAACTCACTATCCTATTTATTATAGTTTATGTGTATAGCCAACATTTTATATTTACTATTTATTAATTTTTAGGGAAGATAGTCTCAATTCATAACCTATACGCTTGAAATTTTGAATCTTTAGGGAATTTTCTTAATTCACCATCATAACGATTTTGGAGTGTTACAAATTCTACCCCTTAAAAATAATCTCATCCTCAAGATTAGTAAGAAAGGGGATATAGAAAGAATGGTTTGTAATTTAGCTTTTAGTTTCTAATTAGGTCAAAAATCAAGAGTCCTCCCTTTTTATAATAATCATTAAAGGATGATTAGGAGAGTATAGGTATCTAGCCACCTAATATGTGGGATAAGAGATAGATAGGCTGGGGCGAGAAAGGTTATGGTAAGGAGAGATCCATCCTAGATGGTGGATCCCGACTTTTGAAGATCTTTTCTGGCTTCTGTCCTTCCTTGTTTTGATGAGGTCAATCACCTTCGATTTCTAGTCTTGACGTCATCATCCGAGCTAGGGACATATAGTTAAGGTAGATGTGAGTAGGATAGACTACATTAAGTAGGTCAAAATCTTGTTTATCAATAGGTTAGAATAGATTGATTATGTAACCTATTAGGAGTGCATGGTCGAGTTAGTCTAAGGCATCAATTTAGGCATAGTAAATCAGGTTAGAAAGAATACCTATGAGTGGGGTCCAATTTACCTAATTGAATTAGGTAGGGTAAGATACTCAATTTGGATAAGATGAGATTGTATCTAATTAGATTAGATTAGATCTGATTCGAAGAGACTAGATTAGATCCAACTAGATTAGATTTGATGATTATATAGAATTATATTAGATTGGATATGACTAGGTTAGACTAGTTTTGTTTAGATGAATCTATTAAGCTAGATATATTTTAATGAGGGATAATCTAGGTTGTCTAGTTATCTGTCACACCCGATTTTGGAAGGCAAAACCGAATGTGAACCATGTACGTGCCAGGATCAGAACTCACGTACACAGCGATTACATAATTGGACACCATCACACAATGCTCAAAGTAAATAGCGGAAAGGTACTTTATTTACGTCAATATGTACAAGACATCCATAGAGTCTAATACATAGCCATAGTCTTCAACATTAATATCAATGTGCGGAAAATACGAAACGTATAGGATAAGCCTACACAGGCAGCTGACTGTGGGTTTGCCACTAAGGTAAACTAGAACTCATCGTAGTCCAAAAACTTCTCAAAGTCCTCCATGTTGCCAGCATCTCCTCCTGAGCACTGAGTATAGTGGGGACAACTTGGGGTGGTGTGGTTTGTAAAGCAAGGGTGAGTACACATCAACATACTCAGGAAATGCCCCGTTTGGCTAACGTGGACTAGCTGTATGTGGAGTTAAGGTTAAGCAGTTGCTTTTAGCTGGTCAAGTTTTTATTACTATAAGTATAGCCAAATTTTAGTAATAAACCCAGTTATTACCCAGAAGCACTTCCTCCAAGATAAAATACCAGAGATCAAAATTATAACCATCATTATTAACCATCATCATAAAAGTAACCAAAGTTCTTCTAATCAAAGAGGATCCCAATGCCGCTCTTAACTGTGAGCACGGATGATATACCAGTTTCTAACACTCTGCAGAGGTCGCGCACTTTACCCACATGTCGTGATTCCCTTTCTGCCCGGGGTTCTAGCCTCCCCATTGATCACTACCAAGGTGACCAAGCAAGGTCTCACTACTTAGCCTTTACAAAGATTCCCCAGAGGTCATAGTCGCCCATTAGGTTTCTCCAGTTTGTTAAACACAGTACATCTCCCCAAAGGAAGGGTGACTAACAAAACCAAATCGAGAACCTCTGCGACCAGCCTTGTCAGAGCAAGTACTGTGCCCGGACCCTATTGACGGCCCTATGGCGAAGCCAACTACTCCTCTGGTTCCTCTAATTAATCAACTAAGGGCGTCCCATTCCACCCTCATGGTTGCACTGTTATCCTGGGTTGTCACTCCCCAATTAGGTCCTTACGGAGAGGTACTCAGGAAACAGCCTGAGTCCCCTAAAGTTTCACAAGAACATCATCAGGATAACATCATCGTATCATAATATTCACATCATGTTCATTGATTAAAGTAAAGCAATAGCATAAAGCTAACCATGATAACCCAAAAGGTAAAGAAGGATAAGGTAAATACATACTAGTCAATCCTTAAGTTTCAATAATGTAATGATAGTGAATTATAAAGTAAATAGGACATGAGAGGTCTGAGGACACTTGCCTTCACCAGGTTGTTGCTCTGGAAGATCTTCGGCAACACACTCAGGAACCATGGGCTGCTCGTTGTCTAAGTAAAGCGATCATACATTCAATACATTTGGAAAGTACAAATGAACAGCACATCAAACATGTACAATCAACTGAACACAAGTTGATAAGAAAACACCTAGAATAAGTAGGGTGGACTTAAATGCTAGGTGTTGGGGGTCTACTTCGTCGCCGAAGGTCCTATAAGAAGAAACACGTTTGGAAGATCAGCACAGAAGTAACGCCAAAGCTACCATCTAGGGAGCTTCGGCATAGCAACACGCCTTGAGACGAAGGGTTGCACCGACTTAAAGATGAAAAGACCGATCGACCCATGATAATTTGTGTCATGATTTTAACTAGTTGTAAAGGACATTAATGTAATTTTGACCGGGTACGTCCCGTGCCTATAAATATGTGAACAGTACCCCCGTACTATTCACGCTTATTTGTACCCGTGCATCATACTTGTGCCTTTACCTTTTGTCAAGCCGAAGGTACAAATGTAATTCAATATTGTTTTTACTTATGCATAATCATAAAGTAAAGAATATATTATGATGTCATATAATTATCCATGTTATTTTCCCATGTTTCATATGCTTCGTCTTTCATTGATTTATGTTATGATGATGAAGGTATGTCCTTCACAACCTTCGTCCGAAGATCGTTATATCCTCAGGGAAATAATGCTTCGAAGGACAAAGGGCATTGACCAATAACCTATTTTTATGTTGCCTTGTTCTTAATTCATAGCATTTGAGAACAAGTCCCCAACGTTGGCGCCCACCTCCGGTGAACTCACTTCCACTTTTGAGCTGATGGCTTCGTTCAACAACCAAGCCGAAGTGCCTTCGGCTATGAAGCTGGTGCTCCCGATAACAGGTGGCTCAAGTTCAGAGCCGGCCAACAAGAAGCAGAAGAAAGAAGCATAGAGAAGGGTACAACATGTTGGGGTGCAGGGACCCTTCATCAAATCAAAATGGTCCCACATCCCAATCACCTTCTCCCAGGATGACCTTCAGCTCAAAGATTACCTTCACAATGATGCTATGGTCATATATTGTATCATCAAGGGGTTTCTGGTCCATAATGTTCTGGTTGATATAGGCAGTGCAGCGGATATCATATTTGCTAAGGCCTTCAGACAGATGCAAGAACCAGAGGATAAGATTCATGATGCTACACATCCTCTATGTGGCTTTGGAGGAAGGCAGATTGTAGCACTCGGCAAAATCACAATGCTAGTAACCTTTGGCTTCGTTCATAACACAAGGACTGAACAGATCGTATTTGACATTGTTGACATGGAGTACCCTTATAATGCAATCATTGGTCGTGGGACACTTAATGATTTCGAAGCGATACTTCATCCAGCATATCTATGCATGAAGATACCTTCGGAACAAGGGCCCATAGCTATTCATGGGAGTCAAGAAGCTGCCAGAAAGGCCGAAGGAAACTGGACAGATTCAAAGGCAATTCATAATATAGATGGAGCTGAAGCCTATGAGCAGTATAGATACAAAAGAGAGAAGGCTGCTTCAATGGATCAGCCGAAGCCTATGCTTCTATGCGAAGATGTAGCAGAACAAAAGGTACTACTGGGGTCTCAGCTATCTGAAGAGCAGGAGAAGAATTTGATAAGATTTCTATTCAACAACAAAGATGTCTTTGCTTGGTCAGCCAATGATCTTTGTGGTGTCAATAGAGATGCCATTGTACATTCCCTTAATGTGGATCCATCCTTCTGGCCGAGAAAACAAAGGCTTCGGAAAATGTCTGACGACAAAGCTGAAGGTGATCGCAATGAAGTAAAGAGGCTTCTTAGTGCTGGTGTTATCAGAGAGGTGAAATACCCAAAGCTGAAGGTGATCGCAATGAAGTAAAGAGGCTTCTTAGTGCTGGTGTTATCAGAGAGGTGAAATACCCAGAGTGGTTAGCCAACACTATTATGGTGAAGAAGGCCAACGGTAAATGGAGAATGTGCATTGATTTTATAGATCTTAACAAGGCTTGTCCAAAAGATGAGTTTCCCATTGCCAAGAATAGATTCTCTATTAGATGCAGCAGCTTCGTAAGAGCTCATGAGTCTACTAGATTGTTACTCAGGCTACCATCAAATCTGGATGAAGAAGGAAGATGTTGGGGGCCTTCGTCTTCTGAAGGTCCTCAAAACATGATTTAACAATGTTTCTGGAGCATAATACATAAACAGGTACCTTGGGGACTCGGATCAGAACCACAATGTGAAGAAGTACGAGGAATACGAAGGTTGGCGCAGAGCCGAAGTTGTATGCAGGGGACCTTCGGCATGATAGCGGAAAAGGGAACCGACTTAAAAGGGAAAAGGCTATTTGGACCTCGATGGATTACTATAGAGTTATTAGCAAATGTAAAGGGCATGAATGTAATTTTACATGGGCTGCATCCCGTGCCTATAAATAGATGAACAGTGCTCCCGTACTGTTCACGGCTAACTGAGCATTTGCTTTTGCGTCAGGCTTGTATTCTTACCTTCTTTCGAGCTGAAGGTACATTTGTAATTTGATATCATTTCTATTTTCCATAGTAATAAAATAGAAATGAGTTAAGAATAATACATAATTGTTCATGTTATCTTTTATATTTCATATGATTCTCTCTTCATTATTATATGTTGCTCTAATGAAGTTATGTCCTTCATAACCTTTGTCCGAAAATCATTATATCTCAAGGGAAATAATGCTTCGAAGGACGAAGGACTTTAACGTTTAACATTTTTTGTGTTGGCTTGTTCTTAACTCATAGCATTTGAGAACAAGTCCCCAACATTGGCGCCCACCTCCAGTGAACTCTTTTCGACCACCTTCGGCAAACACTGACCTTCGTCATGCCACCGAAAAAAGCTTCAGCGACAGGGGCTGCCGCTCTGCAGCCGCTGGACCCGAACCAGGAGACCCTTTCTCTTCGAGAGGCCCGAAGCCAGAAGAGGAAGGCCACTAGTCCAACACCCCAGAAGGACGAGTTGGACCAAGAAATCAGAAACATTGAGATGCTTCATCAACAAGTACAAAGGAAGAAGGAGAAGATGGCCCAACTAGCCGACCTTCAGAGGCAGATTGATGAAGCCACTGAAGAAGTACGCCATCTTGCCCAAGATGAGCAAGAACGAAGGCCCCAACACAGGGAGCTTCATCAAGAAGGCTTGTTCGATGATGATGGATGGTATGATGATTTTAATCATGGTACCTTTACTTTTGACGATGCTTCTCCCTTGGCAGCAGAACTGCAGGCTATCCCATGGCCCCCATCATATAAGCCACCTCAGCTTCCGATGTATGATGGGCATTCAGACCCGAAGCAGTTTTAGATGAGCTACGAAGCAACTATATCCTCATACGGAGGCAATGCAGCTGTCATGGCCAAGTCTTTTGTCATGGCAGTTAAGAATGTGGCCCAAACATGGTATTCCTCTCTTCGGCCAGGAACTATTACTTCATGGCAGAAGCTTAAGGATATGCTGGTAACAAGTTTCCAGGGCTTTCAGACGAAGCTAGTTACAGCTCAAGCTTTGTTTCAATGCACACAAGACCACGAGGAGTATCTCCAAGCATATGTTCGAAGGTTCTTGCGCCTGAGAGCACAAGCGCCTATAGTGCCCAATGAAATTGTCATTGAGGCCATGATTAAGCGGCTTCGTCCAGGACCTACTGCCTAGTATTTTGCTAGAAAGCCTCCACAGACTTTGGAGAAGCCGCTCCAAAAGATGGATGAATACATCCGTGCTGACAATGATTTTCGCCAAAGAAGGGAGGAAGCCTATAGGTTCTCTGAGATGACCAGGGGCTTTGGAGGTAGAATCCACCCAAGGCATGTCAGGTCGATTCACTCTAGCCAGAGTGAAGACAGAGGAAGTCAACAATAGAGGCCACAATACTCCTCACAGGCTTCGGGGCAGCAACAAAGCTATCTTCGGCCGCCAGCTCCAAGAGGCAGAGGCGCCAGGGGCTTCGAAGTAAGGTTTGGGGATCAACATGGAAAAATTTATTGCCTATTCTGTGGTGAGGACAAGGGTCATACTACAAGGATGCGCCATGTCACCATTCAGAAACAGAAGGAAATATCAGAAGTTGCAGCTCAGCAAAACCAGCCGAAGCAAGTCATGCATACTGCTTCGTATCACTCACCCTACATACCAAAGTATGTAGGTAACCATCCTGTAGTGTCTGTCGCTTCGGCTAGTCAGCCACAGGAATCCTGGCCACAACCCCCGCCTCCGCCACCACTACAACCTGCATATTCACGCGGCCAACAACCAGAAGGGAGTCAACAGACCCATCAACAAAGAGACTTCATGGAGGAGTCTGAAGCTCGCACAGTCAACAGTACTGTGCCATAATCGAAGCATATCTATTAAAGAGATATCCTACCTCTAAAATAGTTTTTACATTCATTGTCATTTTCTTTCTTACTAAGGAACAATTGTTGAAAAACCTAGTTTCTTGTCGTTTTTCAATTCATTGTAATAACTTCGTTTTTGCTATAGTGAAAATATATCTTCTTCACAGACTTAACGGAGTCTAAAAAGTCGCCGAAGCACAAAATGTCGTTCCTAAGAGAACGCGTGGCAAAAAAAGTACATCACAAGTATCTCCGAAGCTACAAAAAGTCGTTCTACGGAACGCAGCGTAAGTTTGCCGAAGCTACAAAAAGTCGTTCTTAAAGGAGCACAGTGTAAGTATTCTGCTCAAAAGTCGTTCCAAAGGGAATGCAGAGCCAAATATCGCCGAAATATAAGGCGAAGCGCGAAAATTCAAACGCGAATACCGCCGAAATAGAAGGCGAAGAAGTTCAAAAGACGTTCCTAAGGGAATGCAGAACTTACAGCGAAAAGTCAGCGCTGATACACCGAAAAATAAGTGGTGAAGCCGAAAAAAATAAACGGCAAAGAGATTGTGTATTCCAATATGGGGATGTGAGTGTGTGTCTTCGGCACAAAGTATCATTTTGCACAGCATAACATCATCACATCATTTCGCATAGCATAACATCATACATCATATTGCATCAATGGCACAAGAAGGGGATACAATGTTAACCTTCGGAGAATGCTTCGAAAAAGTGAAATTGTGCTAAGGAACAAAATAAGTTTTGAAGAAATACAACTTTATCAGCTCTGAAGTGGAGGAAAAAGTCTATTGTTAACGAAACATCAGTGTTATGGCAACGCTTGAAGCATTTTTTATGAAGTATTCTGATATCGAGGAACAAAGTATATTACTGACGAAGCATTAATGTTTCTGCGACGATTGGAGGATTTTTCACGAGGCATAAAAACTCTTCTTTACGAAGCATGAAAAGAAGGGAAGGTGTTTTTTCGCCGAAGGCTCAAAAACGGTATGTACAATAAAAGTTTCATGCATCGTAAAGAAATGAATTACAAAGCCATTTATACATTACATTAAAAACTCATGAGCACCAAATATTACAAGCATAGTCCAGCAAATGTTACATTAATATTCTAGCAATGTTTTTATAATATCTATTATTCTTCCTTCAAAACATTGTCTGCAGCTTCGGTCAGCAGTTGAGTAACGACTTCGTCCAAAATGCTTTCGGCCATGTTAAGAATTTCTGCTGATTCCTTTGCCTCTGGCTCGATCAATGACTCGAAGGGCTCTGGGGGAGGAGATAGTTCGGCTGCGGTAGAAAACGTAAATAATTAAGTTCGAAGTCACAAAAAATAAAAATAAAGTTAAAAGCTATTAAGCAGTACCTATCCTCCTTTCGAGTTCCGCAGCTTTTCAGCTGCCTTCGTTGCTTCCCTAGCATCATGAGTATCTTTTTCGCTCTTCTTTATTATTTCGTGGGCCATCCCTCGGCCGCCATTTTTCCAGATGTCAGTAAAGAATTTTCCACCAACTAAGCTTGCTTTGGCCGAGGGGTCCTTCGTATCATCAATAGATAAAGTAGCTTCGGCTTGGGCCAAAGCTTTCACATGATCGCAACCTGACTTCTCCAAAATATCCGCAATTCCCCTCGCACTTGAGAAGGCACAGACGTCCCCACGGTCATTTAAAATCTCCTCAAAGGCTTCGGCCTCGCTGCTGATCCACTCAATTGGTCCCTCGGGATCGCCCCGTACGAAGTTGTTTTCACTTGAATATGCACCAACATTGGCAAAGCTAGTTTTTATCTTTTCCACACATTCTACAGATTTTTCATAACATCTTTCTTTTGAAGAGCGAAGTTCTACAACTGTTTTTTCCCAATAGTTTTTCCAGTAATCACTTGCGTCTCGGTCAGCTTCGACAATAGCACATTTTAATTTTGCTTCAGCCAGTTGTTTTCGAAGGTCCTGAATTTCACATTTCTGGGTTTTAGCTTGGGATTTGGAAGTAGCTTTGTCTTCTTTTATTTTGTTCACCAATGAGTTTAATATTTTATCTTTTTCAAGACCTTCGTTCCTTAGTTCAATTACTTCGGAACGAAGGTTGTTCAAAGCTATAGTGCATCCTTCGTCTTTGGCACTTTTCTGCGCCCTGAGGGCGTTGCTAAGAATCAGGCCCTGCAAAAGAAGTGCGGTATTAAGTATAAGCAAATAAAAAAATTTTGTTTTTAAGTACAAAATACTCATTCTCACACCTTTAAACTATTATATGCTAAGCTGTCGGCCAATTCATCTTTCGATAGCACCGAAAGCCCGTCTTCTAGTGTCAGAAATCCGAAGCTTCTGCTCATCTCCCGGCAGACAGAAATCTCCTTGCTGTCAGGGAGATAATACAAGAAATCTTCTTCTCCGCTGTCGTTGAATATCAATGCCCCTTTGGATATTTCAGTTTCTGGGGCATAGTATTGAGCTTCTCGCTTTCTTCTTCAAATAACCTTTTTCTCGAAGCATGTCGTACAATATAATCAAGAACTTTGGAAGATGCTTCGGGAGTAGGAGTGGCAGTTTTTTCAGACAGAATGTGTTTCTGCAGCTTCTTTTTCTATTTCCTCTTCTCTGGTTTCCAAGGATTTCTCCTTGGTGGGCTCTGAAGGCCCAGCTTCGGTCTTGGCCTGGCTCTTTGCAGCTCCGGTTTCGGTTAGTTTTGTCTCAGTCTGCGCTTTTGAAGCTTCGGTAGTTTTTCCCTGGAGTAGATCTTGAAGTTTTTATCGTCTCCAGCGCATCTAGTACGTTGACCATCCTTTTCCTCTTGGGGGTCGCTGTAAGACCTTTTTGTGCCTTCGGCACTGTCACTTCTGCCGAAGGGATTATAACTTCTAATATCTCTGTTCCTTTGACCCCTATCTTTTCAATATTATCGGCCTTTGGCTTAGCTAATTTGGTTGAGGACCCCTTCGGCATTGCAGCCGGCTCTTCAATCTTCTGCGTAAGCGCAGGTTCTTTGGCTTCAGTAGCCGAAGAGGTCTACTGCCAAATTCGGGCACTGTGGCCGGTTCAATGTAGCGCGGTCGGTGAGTAAGAACCTTTACTTTTCTCTCCTCTTCGGCGCGGGCTCACTAGGAGCAGCTGAAGTAACATCCTTCCCAGAAGTTGCACTCTTTCTCTTCTGCCCCTTTGGCGGGTAGCGGTAGTCAGGATACATAAATCCGATGGCATCAAAAACTCTATTTAGCCTCTTCTTTTTTCGGCTCCCGAAGGCCGCAGATAGTGCGTTATCTTCAGACTTGGAGTAGGCTCCAAGTAGTTCATCGCTGGTGTTTTCAACGCACTTCAGCCAGTCGTTGTCTGGTTCGATAAATTAGTCTCCAAACCTGAAGGTATATTTTAATCGAACCAAACCACCTTTGTTAGGGTTGCCGATGGTCTCTTTTGGCATCTCCTAGTTGTCTACCAATGGCCATATCCTGTAGGCCACGTTCTCTTGGACTAAGTCTCTTGTCCCGATGAAAGAGCAAACTATGACGAAGGCCCTTCGTCATCCTTCGGCTGCTTCATCAATCTCTACTTTCAGTTTCCGAAGGCCGAAGCGGGACCAGATGGGGCGCATGATGATCTCTTTAATATCCTCGCTCGTCTTTAAATCATTTTTCACATAGAACCATTCTTTCATCCAGTCTCCAGGACATCTCTTCCGAAAGGTTGACACTAGGCAGCTTGAGCCTGAACGAGCAACGAAGCTGTAGCAACCAAAATTGTTATGATACTGCTCCTTACCCCAGGGTTCGTCTCATATAAAAGTTCGTGCATGCTGCAAAAACTTTTTGAATTTGGCTCCAAACCTTGACTCCTCACGGCCCAAACGAAGATCCCCATTCTGATAATTGATTCGGGGGTAATCTGGTGAAGGAAAATCTCATATATCTTTAGAACTTTAACCACAAATTTGCTTAAGGGGAACCGAAGCCCAGCCTTGAAGAAGCTTCGGTAGATTACGACTTCATTCTCCTCAGGAAAAGGAACAGTCTTGTCTCCATTGTCAGCCCTCACAATAAATATGTCTCGAAAATACCTTCCTCTCATGTTACCAAGATGACTCTGTCTGATACTCGATTTTCAAAGACTGCGTGACTTGGTCACTAGGGCCGATCTTCGGAGTCTTTGCCCCCGCTTTCTGCATCATAACTATCGTTGTCATCGGTATCTTCAGATAAGCCTTCCAGAATTTCTTTCGTAATCTTTTCTGTATTTGTATTTGCAATTGACTCAATGAATCCAGCAGTCTTTTCCTCAAGAATTTTCTCTTCTTCGGTTAGCTTTGCTTCAGCAATTGCTTTCTTGTCTTGAGACATCTTATCTCAGAACTGACGAAAATATGTCCTTAAATCCGAAGCTCAGAAAGCTTAAGAAACAAAGCAACTGTTGGAAAGCAAGAGCTAAGAAATCAAGCAAAGCAAAGTAAGCGTACCAAATATGCTTGGGGTGAGTTCTTTATTTATAAGCCCAGCTCGCTCCAAGTTGGAGGGCCCAGGTAGTCATTGACTATTGCTATTCTAGCAAAGGAAAGGGTGTTTTTTTCGGACCTTCAGCTTAGGGCCTTCGTCCATATCGCAATCCGAATTCGTTATTCTAACAAATTAACCTTGCGAGGGGCTACTGTTGGGGGCCTTCGTCTTCCGAAGGTCCTCAAAAACATGATTTAACAATGTTTCTGGAGCATAATACATAACAGGTACCTTCGGACTCGGATCAGAACCACAATGTGAAGAATTACGAGGAATACGAAGGTTGGCGCAGAGCCGAAGTTGTACGCAGGGGACCTTCGGCATGATAGCGGAAAAGGGAACCGACTTAAAAGGGAAAAGGCTATTTGGACCTCTATGGATTACTATAGAGTTATTAGAAGGCATGAATGTAATTTTACATGGGCTGCGTCCCGTGCTTATAAATAGATGAACAATGCTCCCGTACTGTTCATGCTAACTGGCATTTGGTTTTGCGTCACGCTTGTATTCTTACCTTCTTTCGAGCCGAAGGTACATTTGTAATTTGATATCATTTCTATTTTTCCATAGTAATAAAATAGAAAAGAGTTAATAATAATACATAATTGTTCATGTTATCTTTTATATTTCATATGATTCTCTCTTCATTATTATATGCTGCTCAATGAAGGTATGTCCTTCATAACCTTCGTCCGAAAATCATTATATCTCAAGGGAAATAATGCTTCGAAGGATGAAGGACTTTAACGTTTAACATTTTTTGTGTTGCCTTGTTCTTAACTCATAGCATTTGAGAACAAGTCCCCAACAGAAGATGAGCCGAAGACTAGCTTCATAACCCCAGTGGTACATATTGCTATCTTCGGATGCCTGAGGGGCTTAAAAATGCCTGAGGAAGTTTTAGCAGAATGACAGCCAGAGTCCTTGATTCTCAAATAGGCAGGAATGTGCTGACCTATGTTGATGATATCATAGTTAAAAGCACGAAGCAAGAAAATCACATTGCTGATTTGCAAGAGACATTCGCCAATTTCAGGCAAGCTGATTTAAAGCTAAATCCAGAAAAGTGTGTTTTTGGGGTAAAGAAGGGCAAGTTCCTTGGCTGTCTAGTATCAATGAAGGGAATTGAAGCTAACCCAAGAAAGATTGAAGCTATCCTTCGGATGAACCGGCAAGTACCAAGAAAGGGGCTCAACGGCTGGCAGGCAGATTAGCATCATTAAACAGATTCATATCCAGATCAGCAGAAAGAAATCTGCCATTCTTTGAAATACTGAAGGCAGACGAAGTCTTTCAATGGGGCCGGCTCAGCAAAAAGCCTTCGAGGAATTGAAGCAATATTCGATTGATTTAACAACATTAACTCCACCTTTGCCAGTGGCTCCATTGCTCTTGTATGTTGCAGCTTCGCATTTTGTAGTAAGTGCGGCACTTGTGCAGGAGAAGCTAGATGGCTAAGTCAAAAATCAAGCTCCAATGTACTTCGTCTCCGAAGTTTTAAGTCTATCAAAGAAAAATTATACAGAATTGGAGAAGGTGCTGTATGCTGTGTTAATGGCCTCCAGAAAGCTTCGGCATTATTTTCAAGCATATCGCATAATTGTTCCTTCGTCACAGCCTTTGAAGGACATTATGAGGAACAGAGAAGCTACTGGAAGGCTTGGGAAATGGGCTGCAGAACTTAATGAATTCACCATTGACTATGTGCATAGATCCTCAATTCAGTCCTAGGTGTTAGCAGACTTCATTGCTGATTGGACGCCAGGGGCTCAGGAAGAAAAAATAAACAAAGACGCCGAAGCTTGGAGGGTGTTCTGCGATGGATCCTAGGGAACCTTCGATGCAGGAGCGGCTGCTGATTTAGTGGCACCTTGAAAAGTCAAAACATGTTATGCAACCAAACTTGACTTTAGTTGCACAAATAATATTGCTGAGTACGAAGCACTTCTGTTGGGACTTCGGAAGTTGAGAGCAATGGGAATAAGAAGGGCCATTCTGAAAACTGATTCTCAAGTCATTTTTGGCCATGTAGACAAAAGAAGCAAGGCAAGAGACCCGAAGCTTGAGAAATATCTGGATACAGTCCAAATATTGGAGGCTTCTTTTGAAGGGTTTACTGTCAAGAATATTCCAAGAGGTGAAAATGAGCATGCAGATTTGTTAGCCAAATCAGCGGCTCAGGGGCTCTCTCTAACTTCGGAAGTGTTTTTTGAAACAATAAAGGCACCTTCAGTTTAACTCATGGAGAGAGAAGTGCTTACTATTTCTCCAGTACATAGTGAAGATTGGAGGACTGAAATTATATCTTTCCTCCAAGGTAATTGCCTTTCAGATGATGAAGCTTATAATAAGAGGATGGAGGAAAGGACAAGACCGTGTGTAATAATAGAAGGGGAATTATATAAACATGGAGTCTGTTCCCCACTTCTCAAATGTTTATCAAGAACCGAAGGCATTGAATTAATGAAGATACATGCAGGATTGTGTGGATCTCACATTGGTCTAGGCCATTGCTGGGAGAAGTGTTTAGACAAGGATTCTACTGGCCGAAGGCAGCTTCAGATGCAGCAGAGTTGGTTAAAAAATGTGAAAATTGTCAAAAATGTGAAAGAGACCAGAAACAACCTTCATCTCTCACTCAGTTAATACAGCCCACCTGGCCATTGCAAAGATGGGGCCTGGATCTGCTAGGCCCACTTCCACCAGCGCAAGGCAATTTGAGATATGTTGTGGTGATTGTAGAGTATTTTTCTAAGTGGATTGAAGCGTATCCTTTGGCAACAATAACTTCGGTTACAGTCTAGAAATTCTTCTGGCAGAATATTGTTTGCCGCTTCGGCGTGCCAAAGGCTATAATCGTGGACAATGGAATGCAGTTTGATGCCGAAACTTTCAAGGATTTCTATGATCAAATTGGCATGAAGATTCATTTTGCATCAGTTAGGCACCCGGAGTCAAACGGGCTAGTCGAAAGGGCAAATTGCATTATAATGACGGGAATAATGAAGCTAATCTTCAATCAGCCCAGAGGAAAGTGGCCAAATGAGTTGATTAAAGTGGTGGGGAGCCACAATACAACCATATCAAGATCAACAGGTTTTACACCGTTCAAATTATTATTTGGCGACGAAGTTATAGCCCTAGAAGAAGCCAAGGAGGGATCAATAAGAACAGCAACTTCGGCAGAAGACGAAGCTGATTCTCACGTGGCAAAAGATACTATAGAAGGAACCAGACTTTAGGCTGTGGAGAATATCAATAAATATCAAGCCGAAACAATAAAATGGCGCGATAGAAAAGTTCGATTGAAGAATATTAAGCCAGAGCATTTGGTGCTTCGGAGAGTGGCTAATCCGGACACAGTAGGCAAACTACAGCTGAAGTGGGAAGGACCTTTTCAGGTGGTATCTTCGTCAAGACCCGGTTCTTACAGATTGAAGGATATGGACGGCAATGACATTCCTAAATCTTGGAACGCAGATGAGCTTCGGCGATATTATGTGTAATTTGATGAAATCTTTTTTCGTTTTTTACTATGGCACCCTTTTTCCTTTCCAAAGGGGGAGAAAGGTTTTTAATGGGGTCATAACTTGTAATTTTTCCTTCTTATTTAGCTCTGTGAGAGCAAAATCCCCCAAAAAGATGTAAATGTAAAATCTGAGCATGCACCATCGAGTGCAGAGAGAGAGAAAAAACCCAGGGAGAAGCTCAAAAGTCGTCTCTAAGGGGATGCAGAGCACGGCGAAGCTACAAAAAGTCGTTCCCAAGGGAGTGCGACGTAAGTTTTCTGCTCAAAAGTCATTCCTAAGGGAATGCAGAGCCAAATACCGAATTATAAGGCAGAGAAGTTCAAAAGACGTTCCTAAGGGGATGCAGAACTTATACCCACCAAAATAGAAGGCGAAGAAGTTCAAAAGACGTTCCTAAGGGGATGCATAACTTACACTGAAATGTCAACGGTGAACACCGAAAAATAAACAGTGACGAAGACTCCAAAGTCGTTCCTAAGGGGATGCAGAGTTTGGGTGTGGCTTCGTAAGCATGTGTTTGGACATTCATTTGCACATTACATCATATCATTCATTGCATTCATTCACATTCATTTAGACACTCATAGGATCATCATCATATCATATTGTACAGACAATTGCTTCGGCTCTATTGACAAGGCTTCGATGAGTACAAAAGAAGCAAATTTAACGCTTCGTTGTGTACGAAAAGAAGGGAAGGTGTTTTTCGCCTTCGCTCAAAAAATACAAGTTTTGTCCACATCAAAGCAGTTCATACATGGATGGAAAGATAAAAATATATTACAAGGTATGGAAAAATTTACAGAGTAGTGTTTGATTCCTAAATTACAGTATCTTTTACAAGGTTAATTCAAATTTTCTCTAGAGATTTTTCGCAGAAGTGTCTTCAGCTTCATCACTTCATCATTATCCGCCAAGCTTCGGATCATTGCTCTTCGGCTTCGACATCCTGTACATAACAAAGCGGTATAAGGTAAACACAAAACAAGGACAAGGTAAGCAATGAGTACAAGTGTATTACTGGCTTGAGATGACTTCGAGCTTCGACACCAGCTATGTCTTGTCCACCCTTCGTCCACATTTGAGTTATGAATCTATTTCCAATGCTTCGGGCAAGACTAGGGATGTCAGTTAAATCTGCTGGTGATAGGCTGAAGTTTGGCCTGTTCACGATCTTCCCATGTGTGCAACCAGTCTTCATGAAAGCAACAGCTGTGCCCCGAGAGCTAGCAGAGCACAGAAGTCACCGTGCCCAGCTATAACTTCGTCAAGTGCATCAACTTCGCCCTCATATGTTCAAAGGTGCCAGGCAGGTCTTCAACCGAAGGTTCAAATTTTTCAGAACTGGCTCCAACTGAGTTGAACACCTGCTTCAGCCGTTGCGCACACCGGTTGCTAAAGCTTAGGCATCTATCTTGAAGCTCTTTCAAGGATTTTTGCAAAGTTGAACTCTTTTCGACTTCGGCTTTAAGCTTCGTATCGAGATCCTTCTTTTCTTGCTCGAAGTTTTTTTTATTTCAAGAGGTTCACCGTTTAATCTGGCAATCTCGGCTTGGGCCTCTGACAGTGAACCCTCCATCGTTTGAAGAACAAAATCTTTCTTTTCAAGAGCAGCTTTGAGATCTTTAATTTTGCTTTCCAAGCCTTCAATTATAACCTCATTTTTCTTATCCTCGAGGTCTTGTTGCATCCTCAAGGCTTTACTTAATAGCATACTCTATGCAAAATAACCTTCATCAGCAATTACCTTCATCGTAAAACAATAAAAAGCCGAGAAATTTTTTACCTTGAAATTAGAATAGAATAACTACCGACGATATGCTGTCGTCGGTAGCGACTGATGTCAGCTTCGAGCTTCGGGAAACCAACACTCTTTGCCAGAGTACTGATAAACTTCTCTCCGGTTCGATCTCGGATGCATCCTAAGCTTTCTTCATTAATGCCGCCAAAGAGCAACGCCCCTGGCTGGTAGCGACAGGATATAGCATAATCCCGTAGCTCCTCTTTCTCAGCCTTAGATAACTCTTGCCCAATTATGTTTTGAAAATTGAAGTCTTTTTTCTCCGAAATATCTTCGGCAATCTCTTTCCCTTTTCCAGGCACTGTGGCCAGGGTTTCTTCAGCGGTTGCAGCAGCTTCTTCTTCGGCCATATCCAAGAGTATTCTATCGATATCAGATAATATGCTCTCCAGATTTGTGGCTTCAGCCGTTGCAGCTTCGGTAGTGGTAGCTTCGGCGGGAGTAGCTTCGTTTTAGCAACTTTGGCAGTGGTGTTATTTTTGACGCTGAGGCCGGCGGTGGCGTTTCTTCAATTGCTTGCATAACAGTAACAATCCTTTGCTTTTTCGCCCAACCGCCTTCTTCGCTGCTGAAGGCTCGTCCTTCTTCTGTAAAAGCTTTGTCAGTTCTGGCTCCAGGAGACTTAGTAGCTTGATAGGTAAGGATTCGGTCATTACCT